>CM034311.1:29275559-30475559 GCA_019925795.1 Dendrobium chrysotoxum
ATGTCATAATGATCCAAGTGGTTCAAAATAAATTTCAAGGTACTTTGTATTATGGTTGATGATCTTATCTCAATGAGTGTAATCTTCTGGCACCTTACTAAGAGGATGAGACTAGATGCCTAAACTCTGGGTTGCTTGATGGGATCTTATTAGATTCATCAAGGAAAGGAGAAACTTATAGGAGGTGATCGCCCTCACAAGGGATGACAAATACTCCATTAGTCAGAAGGAAAAAAATCATGGTTCTGCAAGCATTTTCCACCTATAATATCATAGTTGGATGACCCCAACATTTTTTTTATTGACCACATAAACATACCAACTCTACATTATGTTCCTTAAGCTTAATAATTTGGCTTATATTTTGGTGGAGTTAGTGACCTCCTAAAGTTATACTCTACATAACATCTAACAACCCTGAACTCCTAGTCACCTTCCCATGGACAAACAGCAAGTATTGATGATTTGGTAGCCAAGTTGTTGAAGACCTCGCTTATACAAAAGTAGTTGGGTTCCCCTTTAACATTAATGCCACAATGGACGTATTTATCTTACCAATATAATAAACCTACTTAGAGCTTATCTTAATGTTTTCTCATAGGAGTACTATTAGATGTTAGGTATTGATCTTGACTTCAGCTTCTTTCAACATCACATATGATTAATAATTAGGTAGATCAAGTATAAGGAGTGGAGATCTTTGTTGACCTTGAATTATCCCAAGACCCCTCTCATTGGGTTCAGTGGGTCAAACCAAGTTGACTGAGCCCAAACCCATGCCTTGGGTCAACCTAGGTTGACCCATTAAGCCTAAATGAGTTCAAATCAATTTTAAACCCATTCCATATCAGCCTTGGCTCAATCCCCCACATACTTGGGTATATTTGACCATGTTGACTAGGTCAACCCCTGCCTGGGTCAACCCTAGCTCAATTTGGTCAAAATTAACCCCCTTTAATGCATTTAAACCCTTCCTAACCTCTCCTTGGCTCAAGATCACGGCTAGGGAGCTTTAATTTCCATTATAATTGAACCTAGACTCAATCCCAATCGTCCATCATAACCCTAAGACTATAAATAGGAGAAATTAGGGTGTTTTAGAGGATTTTAGCTCTTGCTCTCTCCAAAAGCCTCCTTGAGCCGCGAGACTTTTTGTGAGAGTTTCTCTAGACTTCCCCCACCTTCCTCAAGCCGAACCCGACGTCAAGAACCCACCGCTGGCAAGATTCCGACCAACCTAGGCCACAAAGCTCCCAAAGCCTCTTTCGTCCGATCCATAGTTTGTTTGATCAAGGTTTCAATTAGAGAATTATACGAGGATAATCTACAAGCTCAACTATATCAAAACCTCGAAGATCCAATGGTGAGATTCCCCAAAAACCCTAGACCTAGGTCATAACATCTAGATCTAAATAGCTTTCTACACAGTGCATTCTAGAACGCAAAACTGGTTCCACATGAATGCTCTTCACTTGTATTACTTGGGTTTAAAATTTCGTCGCGTTTCATTAAGTCGTTCGAGAGAACGAGTTAAAAAATGCTTTAGAGCCTTAGTTTCGCCCTAAGCCTAAGCGTACGAGATCTCCGCCGTTGATCGCTTGATCAATGGTGGAAATCCTGTCGTTCAGTGATTCAGATCAACGGTTGAGTTTGATCCCGTGATCTCGATCGCGGTCCGCCAAGATCACTTTCGTCCGTTCGAAACAGCAGAGGATCAGACGGCGGAGGAGGCCTGCTGACGTGGCTAAGTAACACCGCATCCGCTACATTCGATTGCCATAATGATTGCAGTAATCATTGCTGGCGGCGCAATCATCGCGCCGCCAGGCAATGATTGCCCGCGATTGCGGGAGCCAGTCCTGCTCCGACATGTGGCCCACCGAGCCGCCACCACCGGTTTTGATTATGGTAAGTATATTTAATTATTTTAAAACTTATTTTAAAATCCATTTTCTTTAAAAATTGTTTAAAAATTATTTTTAAATTAAAAATATACTTATAATATATTATTTTGTTTAGAAAATTATTATCTTTAATTTAAAAATGAAATTAAGTTAAAATATTAATTATATTTTGAATTATAATAATTACTAATTATTTCCTTTTTCTAAAATAACTAATTATAAATAATTGAAATATTTTATAAAATTTAAAATTTTATTTTAGAATATATTTTATAATTTTAGAAATAAATACTTAATATATTTTAACTTAAAAATTTTATTTAGTACTTATTTATTTTAAATAATTACTATATGTTAATATATAATTAATATTTAAATTTTATTTTTATTATTAATTATCATTTTAAATAAAAACATATAGTATAATATTTTATTTTATTTTAAAAAAAATCAGAATTTTTTTAATTATTTAATTTTAAATTAATAATAATGAAATATTATTATTGTAAATAGTTTTCTTTCTCTTTTTTTCGTTTTATTAATTATATATATCTAATTATTTAATTATTATTTAATTAAATTAAATTTAAATAATTTCTTTTTTCTTCTTTAAGTAAAATAATTTTAAAATGTTTTAAGATTTCAGAAGTTTTAATCTTTAATTTATTTTTAATTTAATAATTATTTTTAAATATTAATTTTTTTAAAATACCTTTTAAATACTTTAAACTTTAAAAATTCATAATTAATTCATTTTAAATCCAAAAATTATGTACAATACCTTAAATTTTTCAGAAAATTAAGAACTTTAATTTAAAACTTTTTTTAGAAATTAAAATATATTTCTTCGTAATTATTTCTGTATTATTTAATTACTTTAGTAGTCAAATATTATTTAAGTAAATAATATATTAATTATTTTAAAATTAATAATTATTTTTAAACCCCTCCTTCGATGGTCAGTGGATCTCTCATGCATATGCATTAAACTATTTTCAATTATCTTATTTTTAAACTTACATAATTATATAGGTTAATTTTTATGTATTTTAAATTATTTTAAAATTATATATTATTAAATCTCTTAATTTTGGGATATGCAATCCTCAGAATTTTAAACATGGGCTATGCATATGAATAGCATTCATGGGGTAGTGATTAGTGAATGATTGGACTTCAATCATTCACTAATCACATCGTTAATCCTATTTAGTCATTGCATAGTCCTTCTTGCATGTGTAGGATGCACAAGCACTTAGTTTAGGCTCCCCTAGGACTAAGGACATTGTGTGCGACATTGTGTGCTATATTTTTATGCATTTTACTTTATGTTAACCCAAGGGTTAGTGGAAAATATTGAGTTTAAACATATTCGACTTAGTGACACCCTAAGGAAAATAATTATTGACCCGTCTAACGGACTTAGAGAAATTCTAAGAGGTAGGATACACCTCAGAATGACTTGAAATTTGGAATAATTGAACTTAGTGACATCCTAAACCTTCAAGAATTTTCTAGGAATTTTGAGGGCCATTTAATCCCCTTAATTGGCAAACCCTAAATTTCCCTTTAAATAAGACCCGGTAACTTAGAAAAATTCTAATAAATCTAAATTAAATCTAAAAATTACCCATAATATTCAAAATCTTTATAATTAAGTCCTTAATCCAAAAAAATTGAAACCTCTTTAAGTAGACTTCAATTTGAACCTTAATTTAATTTTAACTAAAAATCACTCTTTTAATTAAACTAAATAATTAAAAATTATTAAAAACTCCAAAATTTTCACAAACACTTCAGAACTCTTCCTTGGGTCATTCTTGACTTTTGGAGATGATTCCAAAAAGTTTGGAGCTGATTTGGATCAAAACCTCTAAAATAACCCTTAATTAAATAATTTTAATAATCCATTAAATACCTTAACGTTGAAAATTCATAACTTGATGTAGAAAAATTTAAATTGAGCATACTTACAATCTAATTGATCGGGTTAAGATATATTATTTTATAAAAATGCTAACTATTCATGAATTACTCTTAATTAAAATGTCAACCGTTAGCCCCCTTTGACATAGCAGATAGGTTGACCCTGAACCTTCTAAAACTCATTAACTCAACGTAAACTTCAGAAAATATCACTCTAAGCTTTAAGTTAACCTCCTAACCTGATAATAAATTATTTAATACACTTTCTCCTTTAATCTTTAGCCAACTAAATCAACTTAATCAACCCTGATTACTACTGGGTAATCCAGGCCTACGAGGCTATTAACTTAGCCCCAAGGAAGGTGAAATAAAGTTCATGGCCTCGATGAGAAATAAAGGTAGTAATCACCTAACCATTAAAATATATATAATTTAATCTTTAATGCATTAATGTTTAAATTCAAACCTAAACCTCTCCCTCAAACCTTTAACCAACCGAACCACAAGCAACTTTAAATAAATTAACCTACATAGGATAGATCCAAACCACACAACCTTGTTACACATACATAGAATTATTTGCTAGGGCACCACTCCTAGCTCTAGGCTAGGTCGATGTCTACTTTACTGCTGCGTGCCAAATTTTTTGACATTTCATTACATGCTGTGATTGAATATTGATTGGTGTGTTTACTTACTTTTAATGCTCTATGTGAATTGATGTGATCATGGGCGATTAGATTATCCTTAGGTTAGGGTCATTCTGGTTGCTCACTGAGTTCTCTGCAGGTGGCCGTGCTCATGCAGAGCAATAAAAAGGGGGGCTCAAAATAAATAAATCATAAATATAATCACTATAGGTGCTTTGACTGCTAAGCCCCCAAATAAATAAGAGCATGGCCAAGTGTGGCTAGCATGAGTATTTTATTTTTCATATGTATAAATGCTTGGGATTGTTTATATTTAAATGCTTAGGATAACCCTGCATGAGAGTCTAGATTTTCTTTTTTTATTCTAATGTAATTTGTTTAAATGTATTGAGTTGTGAAAGTTTTTAAAAGTAAGGCATTTCAAATTTTAGGTACCCAAAGGGGAAACGAAAGGCCATTCACCGGGAATTTCTTATCCATTTTGGTACTCTTCTGGAGGGCCAACCCTATAAAGATTGAAGGAAGGTGATCCGTAAAAGATTTGAAGACGAAGACTTGAAGATGAAATGCCTTGCTTTTAAGACTTTCGTTTGTATTAGGATTAAAAATTTGAGTTTGTTATTAGTGGTGTCAGACCACTTTTAATTTATGTAATTATGGGTTATAATATTAAAAGGCACTTGTTTATGAACATTATTTTATTTATTTGACTTTAATTATGTTGTGGATGATTTGATGTTGATTGTGATTAGGTACTGCCTGTATTTTTCTTAGTTTATTAGCGTTTGTGTGCCACTTTTATTTTAGCCTAAATTTGATCGGAGGGTCGTGTGGGTATGCCCAAAATTATTCTACTTAAACTTAATTAAAATTTTTAAGATAACATAAAAAATCTAACACTTTTAAGAAGTAAGCCCGGGACCACCAGGAGTTCTCATAGCATAATTATTACATTTTCTTTCCATTTGTTAGGCCACTCCCCGCCTACAGGTTATAGCGGACCACCTGGCTTATGAGGGTACAGATCTGTCAAGGGGAGCCTGTGCACTCTAGGATAAAACCTATTTTTAAACTTTTTAAAACTGCTTCATATATATTTCAAGCATTTAATCGAGTCGATCAGCATTCATTGCATTAGAAACTAATCTAAAAGAGTCTAAAATTTTAATTGCATTCACTTTAGTATTTTCACCCTACATAAGTACGAGGCCACTTAGGAACTTCTCTAGATGTCAGCCTCAAATTCCAAAAACTATAACCTCCCTACCACTCTTTCATAAAAATGACTAGACTCATGGTTTTAAATTGACTAGGTGGTTAGCTGGCTCCCCAATCTAGGTTGGGATAAGTTCAAGTTTTGGCATTACATTAGTTAGGACACGGGTGTTATTATTGTAGAACACTAAACCCACTCTAGATTTAGGGTTCAAGACTACTACCATCGGTGTCTCATAGTATGCCTCATCGGCATGTAAGTCCTCTATCTTTCAGAGACTATAAATCTTGCCTATCCACGTCACATGGATGACGTCACCTCTATCCTTCTTTCTCGTATGCTCTGAGTGCATGATTTTCTTTTCTCTAGTTTCATCTCATTACCTAGGCCCTCCGGATGTTGATGTGAGCCGTGTATGTTGACTAAGGCAAGTCGAGCCCTTTCCTTCCCCTTTGAGTAGGAACTTCATAGTCTCCTCCCTATGTGTCAATCCCATCTGAAAGAATAATGTAGGATCCTTAATTGAGAGTCTTCTTAGGCCCCGACATAAGATGTAATTAATCACGGGGGCTTGCACCCATGGGAAATTGAATTCCACATCAAATAAACTCCACTCGAGCTAATGTATTGGGTGGGGAAAACCCCATGACTCTGATTAGGTCATGCATATTATTACCTATCGAGGTGCGTAAGCGAGAGCTGCTATCCTCAATGGTTAATCATATGTATGATCTAATCTTTCCTCCCATTGACCCACTTGTGAAGAGCGCAGAGGCCTGTGATCATTTTATCCTACGGGATAGTGCGGTCGTACCCTCTGCATTCTATCCCCCGTACGGCGGTGTCCTTTTGGAGGTTCACACTTATCTTAGCTTTATACATATATTTTTTTTACTTACTAACCTATGAAGATGCACAATAAAGATAAAAAGAAGACCAATTTTATTACAATTGAGGGCACATTCTACTAGATAATAATTACGTTCCAATTGAGGAATGCTGGTGCCACCAACTAGTGCTTAATGAATAACATATTTTTATAATTAAAAATGATGAATATGAAAGTCTATGTTGACAACTTATTAGTAAAAAATAAGTCAGTAATCAAACATTTGGTGAACTTGGTAAAACCATTTACACATATTAAGATACATCATGAAGGTGAACCCTAATAAGTGCTTATTTGGAGTATGCTCTGAAGCATTTTTTAGTGCGATGATTATACTAGACCATGTCTCTTTCAATATCCTAATAAAATTTAGGCAACTCCAGATGCACAATTGCACTCTTTATGAGGTACATTTAGAAATGGGTTGGCAGGCTTGTTGGGCAAAGTAAATTTATGTCACTCATTCATGTATCTCAAATCATCACCCATCCTTAGTGGTCCTTTATTAGACAAACATCATTTCTTATACCTCAAAGTCGGGAGTCACTTTATTCCTCGTTCAAGAAGAAAAGCATCAATAAACACTTTACTATGTTAGTGACACGATTAGTTTTTCTTTTTCTTATTTTACTAATAGATTAATTATTGAAATTATAAAATAAATTTAAAATTTACTTTTAGAGTTTATTTTTAGAAATAATTTGATTTATTATTAAAAATGCTGAAAATAAATTATAAATTTTCTTAGATAGTTTTTCCTCCTAACTAGTCCTGGCTTCTCATGATCATTGTTCCCACCATGATGCTAGACCTTGCCCAAATCACTGCCTTGATCCAAACCCACTCCACCCATAAGAGCCTATCCTACCCTTATTTATCAAATACTTCTTCAACACCAATAAACATCGACAAAAGTTCTAAGCTATATCGTAAGCTCAAATGGTGAAGAATAAAGTTCTAATTTCTAAATATACTATTCAAGAAGGGAAAAATATCAAATATATGTGGAGTTCACACCATCTCACAATTTATAAATGCTTAGGATTATTCCATAGCTTGTGAAACTAATAATTTTAGTGCTAAATTCAATTCTCTTATCACACAATATTTTTATTCAATCTACGCATCTCTCATACTTCGCTCCCAAATACACAAATAAATACATAATTAATATATGGTTGTTCTTATTTCCAAAAACTTTGCATTAGTTTGATAAATAATAAAAATTTATATGTTTCACACTTTTTTTCCATAGTTATTTAAAATTTTTTATTTTTTGGGGGGACATTTAGGCCAATTAAGACAGAAAAACTCACACATATATCATATATGCAAGACTAGAACTCAAGACCTCTTGGTTGAGAGCTTTGGCTACCAACCAAGAGACCAAGGTAAGCTGCGTAAATTTTTCCTCTTAAAATAACCAAATCTTTTTTTTTATTTGTTATTAAGGCTTCATTTGGGACAGCTTTCATATAAAGCAGCTTTTTTTTACAAAATTTTTTTTGTTGTATTATAAAACTGCTTTAGAAAGCAATGAAAAAGTTGTCCTAATCGAAGCCTAAATGCATGGAATAGAAATTCTCAACTTCTTTGAGAATTTGAGAGTTAAACCAATCACATCGCCTTTCCCCAATGCTTCAGGGGTGCCGTAGCCGCCTCCCATCATCATTTTTTCAAGTCTGGAGCCACCTCCCGTCGTCGATCCTCGGTTCTCTGCTAGGGCTCTACCCTAGCCGGCTCACGTCTGATGCAGAGGGGAGTTCTCTTCTTTTGTTGCCATTTTTTCTTCCCCGCTCGAGCTTTCCATTTGCTTCCTCCTTGCTCATCTTGGGCTGATTCGTCCACCTTCGCTTGGCAGAATGACGGTGAATCAGCGGGTTGACCCTAGTTTTTTGGAAGGGTCGATCAAATCTCACTCATTCATTGAGCTTTATTTGGTTCTTCTTTTTTTTATGTGTTTTCCCGACCTTAAAACTACTACATTTCATGGTTTTCATCTTTATGAATTTTGGAGGAGATTTGTGCCCAGCCTTTTAAATTTGCTTAGTTAAATTTTCCCCTTTCGTTGTCCTAGTCTCGATTCTATTCGGAGGTTTTTTTCAACCTTAAGTTGATTGGAGAGTTCTCGGTTACCATGTTGGATCAATCTCATGCTTTGATTAAGTTGGGGAATAATCTTGATTATCATAGAATTTTTCATCATAAATCTTATTTGGTTTATAATTGCAACATGAAATTGACCAAATGGTCTCCTTTAGTTGATATTGATGTTGAATCTCCTGTTATTCTCGTTTGGATATCATTTCCCAACTTGCATCCTCATCTATTTTTCCCTCGTATCCTCCACGGCCTGGGACTGTCGTTTGGTCGTCCGTTAATAGTTTATAATGCTACTACTTTGGGCTCTCGTTTGTCTGTTGCTCGTGTTTTAATTGAACTTCATATCACTAAGAAATATTCTCATAAAGTGTGGCTTGGTCCTGATAGTTGCAGCTACATACAATAGGTTGTGATGGAGGAATTCCCACCCATCTGTGATAAATGTAAATGTTTAGGGCATTCGATCAGTTCTTGTCGCTCCATTCATGCTTCTGTCCTGATGTCCGGCAATGCTATTCTCTCAAATCTGATTAATACTAATATTCATTCTGGTATGAATGCTCCTGGTGTTATGGAAAGTATGGATAATGTTACTTCCGCTTTGCCTGTTTTACCGATCAAAGCTTTGGTGGTTAATGAAAATAATGGCTCTCATATGGTTAATGAGGTGAATGTGGATACGGATATTGTCAGTTTAAGTGATGGGGGTGTTGACCCGTCAATTGCTTCTTTGCCTTTGGTTTTATCTTGTAACAACAAAAAGGATCTCATTGTGGGCACAAACCTTGAGAATCTCAGTGTGGGAACTAACCCTTGCTTAGTTAACCTGATAACTACTCAGTCCCCTAATTATATTGATTGAGGTGGTGAGGATGACGGTTCTGAATTTACTCCTTTGGTGCTTGAGGCTGCTTGCCCTGCTAGTAGTTTGGTTTCAAACTTACCTGTAGTGAATGTTGGGTTGGATGATGAGGATTTGCCTATTAATGATAATGTTGTTGTAGATGATGAGATTAATGTTGATTTGAATGTCTTTGCCCCTCTCATTGATATTCCTATTTCTCTTATTGCAAATGATGATTTGTGAGCTCATTTAGCTGCCAACTCAAAGGAGAGTGTGGTGGTTCAAGGTGACTAGCTTGATGAGTGTGATTTAGACTCTAAGTGGGATGCTGGGAAAGAGATGGATGTGCCATTAATGCATTCAGAGGAAATCAATGAATTAAACGTGATTCAAATAGTTGAGGATGATTTTTTAAAAAAGTTGGTAAACGTAAGAAGAGGAAATCCAAAAAAAAAAAAAAAATTCTTGGGTTTTTTATTCTTCTTGCTAGTGTCCTTATGGCTTGCCCTACTGTTTATGCTCACAGGTGCTTTGAGAATTTGTTGGTTGCTGGTCCTTTTGATGTCTTGTTTTGTTTGTTTGGGGTTTGTTGGTTGTCTTTTGCTCAAGTGTTGGTTGGCTCCATCTTGGTTGCTTCTGTGATGAAGTTTGGTATTTTTGTGGTGACATTTTTGCTGCTTGTTATAAGATGGTTTTGTTTGTTTGCTCTCTTGTAGGTGCTTCTGCCTAATCTTTTCTTGCATGTGTGGTGGTTTTGCTCGTCGCTGTTGCTAGTTGCTTCTGGTGCCCATTTTGTTCTTCTGTTGTTTTTCTTTTGCTTTCTTTATGATTGTAATAGTTTTGATCCGTTAGCTTTGAGGTTTTTCTTCAAATGTTGTATTTTTAGTGAGCTTGTGGATCTTTTAAATACTTATAACTCTTTTTTAATGAACACGTAAGCCCCTATGTGGGTTTCCTCCTTAAAAAAAAAACTTCTTTGAGAATTTAAAGTGAAAAACACTGAACTTGTGATTAACTACGTACATGACTTAGTTTGAACATTTCAACAAAATATTTTTAAAGGTTATTTAACAAACTAGTTAGCAATAAAATTGTATATAATACCATAATAACAGAAGCCGAAATAATTGCAAGAGCTGTTGTAATGTCCATCTCCCCAGAAGCAAGTGGAAGGTGTGGCTTGTTAATCTGAAAAAGAGAATAAAATCTTTACAATTTAATATGGTAAATCATTAAAAAAAATGGATTATGAATTACCAACAATAATAGATAAAACCTTCAATTTAAGGACAATTAGTTGATAGCTTCTTTTATAGGCATATAACAATGTAGAGGATGTGTAGAAAATACCTTGTCGATTTCAATATCGAATATTTGATTTATTCCATTAGTATAAAAGAACAAGCAAGCAAAAATAGCTGCCACCTGCAAATTAAATAAATTTCCCTTAAAATAACCCTTATATGTGTGTGTGTATATATATACTAGAAAATTTGCATCGGTAGAATTTAAAATATCTTAATTTTATTTAAGGGTTTAGCACACATAGATAGAAATAATAATAGACTATATTTATTTACATAAAAATTTGAAAAGGATGAACTGATTTTTCTACATAATTAAAAAATATGAGATTACACACTTAAAAATAATTGCTTGATTTTTATTGTAGGGATTATAAAACTCACGTATCCATATGCATATAGTAGAAGCCTAATAATAGTATTTGTTATTGGTTCTAGGGCAACAATAGTCATATGATAGAATTCAAATGGTGGCGGCGGTGATTGTTAATGGTGGTCATTGGATGTGATCGCCAAAAAATGAAATAAAATTCTTTAGCTCTCTCAGCTCTAAAACCTCCCTTATACGAGAAATTAGGCCCTATTTATGCCTTTTCGAGAGTAGTATTTTGATAAATTTAGATAGAATTCAAAGCACTCCATTGAATAATCCATATGTGATTCCCTTGATCATTTATTATTTATCTTATATTTGAATGTCTTAATGATGCCAAAATTAAACAATCTTAACCTCATTCGATTTGTCTTATTGAGTCGCACGATTTGATCAAAAGCATATAAGGTTTGAAGACTATTTGGTCTTTCATTTAAAGTTTAGATATTCACATATATTCTTTAATACTTGATTTGAGTTCATTTAAGCTCACAATGGATCATTTGTGGTGTCGATGTATTTGTTTCGTCAATGTTCATTTTGACAATAAGTTTTTTTAAACAAATTAGATGCTCTTGAATTTAATTTTGCAAATTTAAATTCAAATATTGCCTAACCAAGTGAATTTTCGAGAGACTTATGACTTATCCCCTATTTTTTGTTGTTGATACTTGTGTCATATGAAAATATAAACTATACCTTTTGAAAAATTGTGGAACAAATGGCTCGAGGATTTGTTGGACATATTATAAGTTTTTTGTAAAAGTTGATGTGCTGATTGGAGTAAAATTTAATTAAAATTTTGCTCTATAGTATTCAAATATGCTAAACTTGATCATAAATGTTTCATTGATCTCCAAAAATATCAAAAATAAATTTACGACATCAAAAAATAATCTTTGGAATTTTAGATATGCTAGAATAAGCTTGTTCAAGCTCAGGATTGAGCCCTAATTGGTTCATGCTATATGGGCTTACTGATTGACCAACTTATGGTGCCTCCTTAATGGAGGCACATGTAGTGGCAATTTTTATACCTTAAATATGGCTTGTGCTTTCTGAAGTTTAGAAAATTATATACCTTATGTGATTTTTGGATGAGTGAAGATCATGTTAACTACTTGCTCACATTGAGTCTTTCTACTAGGACCTTGTACAATACTAGCTTCCCATTAAGGCTAACTTATAAGGATGCTCTTCGGGAGTTGCGAGTGAAAAACTTGTCGGCCACTTGCCTCCATGAGATATTTCTAGTAAGGATCACATTTATTAGTAGCTTTACATCGAGGCTATCCCATGGGAGTACCTTCTATGGATTTTTGTTAGGTAATATTGTTTAAAGGAAAGCTTAATTCATTTATTCTAATAAAATGAATAGTGCAACTTTTTTTGAGTTGCTTCATTGAATTTAGAAGATGGTCATGAACTTAATTCCAAAATATTACCTTTAATAAATCAACGAAAAAGGGCAAAGAAACATCTGAGAAGCTTTCAATAGCCATTAGAGAACTTGAGGCAACTCCCAAAATCTGAATAAAAGTACCCAAATTAAAATAAAAAAAGAATAATATGGAAAATTTGAGGGAAAACGAAGATTCTCTTAAATTGAAGAACTTAACTGCACCAATACATGAGTAGGGACGAGTAAACGCAAAGCAAATCTTTAACCAACAAATTAGTGCCTTCCATATATTCATTAAACCGTTTTCTTCAGCTTCAGATGGTTGTGAATTTGCATAATAGCACTTTTGAGATTTTAATTTATCAAAACGTCCAACAATTTTGCCCGTATAATGGTAATATAAGTGACAACCTATATATCTTCTGTTGGAGACTTTGGCAGCCGTGATGAGTTGGTTCTTCTTTGAATGACAACCGCCTGTAAATTCATTAATTAAAAGTACGTGATTAGATATATGATTTATGATAAAGTTGCACTAATTATATAAATAAGAAGGATTGCTCAACCCCTTTTAGGGTTGAAAAAGGTGTTTCTATTGAAAATCTGATCATTTTTATATATTCTTTGTATTACCTAAATATAGTATAATGTATTATGAATATTAAATTTAATTGAGATGATTTTTTAAAATTCTTAAGGTTATGAAGCAATTTCATGCCAAACCAAACCAAATCGTCATATCTTAGTGATATGTCACCAAAAATCATCTCGACCAGACACTAATCTCGAGGCATATTTAAATTGAAAACTTTCAAAATTAAATTTGGGACAATTCAAACTCCGATCTCAACAAGGTTACAGTCAAATTAAACATCTCAACAAGGCGAACCGAATGATACTAAGATTGGCCCAATCCAATCTAAATGGGCTCAAGTCAAGGGACTGAACATATTAGAATGCTTCAAATCATTAATTGGGTAACCAAATAATCTCTAAATATGACATGCTTATAGTCGAATTGAAGGCTCTATCAGACGAATCCAACGAGCCCAAGATCACTTAATTCTAACATCATTAAGGCTTTTAAATGTTTGACGAAAATTTTATAATCGAAGGAATCAACACAGACCACTTAATGAAGCACTTCGCCACCCTAGATTTCTTTTGTATTTACGGAGCATGCCACTCCCAACAACTTATAAATAGGTTTTCATTTCTTCACATGAGGAGGGGGAGGAAGTAGGATAAAGAGAGCTATAGAGAGAACTCTCTTGCATTTTTCAACTATCGCAGTTGACAATCACCACCAACTATCGCTATCGACAACTATCATCGCCACCATCGAATTTCCACCGACAACCAGCATAAAACATCACCACCATCTCTAGAACATTGACAAAATATGACCCTACTGTTGGGTATATTTGTCTGCATATGGACATCTATTTCTATAATTCTTATTGAAAAAATTAAGCCTTATTGTTAGATATAAATTATCCCTCTATGGAGGGTTGTAGGGCTACAAATGAACCAAGTCGAGCCGAGCTTTAGCATGTTTGAGCTCAAGCTCGATAAAAGACGGGCTTTTTTGGTCGCTAATCAAGCTCGAGCTCATTTAGAAACCCATGCTCGAGCTCAGCTCATTTTTTGGTTTGATCTTATTTATTTGGCCTTATCGAACCTCTTAATGAGGAAAAATTATTACGTGCGGCGTCCAGATTCGTCTGAAGGCGAATCCGGACGCGCCACGTCGCCCAGGACACGGTGCATCTGAGTGATGTGGCGCATCTAGATTCGTCTCTGAATGATCCAGATACCGCACATAGTAATAATCTCTCTTTAATGAGCCGCTCATTCACGCGTCCGCTTAGGCTCAACGAGCTCATTCACGTGTCTGCCCGCACATCCATTTAAACAAAATAAAACTAGTAAAATCTTCGCAGAACATGAAAATCAATTATGCAGCTCCAGCTTCCCGCTTCCATTCAAATGTGGTTCCAACTTTCTTTTTATTTTATCCAGCAAATTAAATGATTAGTTTTTCATGGTGTGGGACTAAGGAGCAGGTGGCAGCATGCAGGAGCGCGCAGCAGTAAGCTGGAGCGGGTTTTTCTTCATTTTTTTTATGCCGAGCGGGAGCAGACAGGCGGGAGCTGGATTTTTGAAATGATAAACATTAAAAATAAATTATTAAATTAGTAATAGTAAATTAGTAAATTTAATCGAACTCTAATCGAGCATCTTAGTCGAGCTCTAATTGAGCTTCTTAGCGAGCTTTAAACAATGCTATTCATGAACATAAATGAGTCAAACGGCAAGCTGTTCAAACTTGTTTATTTAGCTATCGAGTATTTATCAAAAGTGTTCAAGCTCGTTCATTTACTTTATCAAACGAACATGAACCAGCTCTTATCGAGCCAAGTCACGAGTGACTCGTCGAACGCTCGGTTTATTTACAGCTCTAGAAACCTGATCTTTGAACTCTCTCTCTTCTTCAACAGTGAAGAAAGGAAGATCTATGTATCACTTGCTGCATAGTAGATTTTGTAACTGGGCCAGACCCTGTTGTTTATTTATTTATTTTCAGGTTTTCAACGTAAAAAATTCTCTGGCCCTACTACTATCATTTGTACGTGTTGAATATTTATATACTACTAATACATTAAATACACAATCTACCGACTCAAATTTTATAGCACAACCGTTATAATAAAGTATCAAATATATCAATCACATTGAATAAATCTACTGACTTCATTTTTAGTTAAATGCCAGAAATCAAGTTTTAAATTTTGAGAAATATTAATTCTTGACATTCAAATTTAAGATTAAAGTTCCACTAAGCTTCTGTGCACTGTGACCAATCTCAAGAATGAAATTTGAACCCAGTGACATGAGGATCACGAGGATTTTCAATCCTCTGCTCCACCAATTGAGCTATTCTAATATTTTTCTCATTTCATCTTGACAAAGTATTGATATATATGCAAATGAAAAGAATTAATAATAAATCTTAATTACAAATTAGACCTAGGCATTTAATTTCTTAGATCTTAAAAAAGAAGACTTTTTTTATAAATCCTTAGATTTATGTTGAGTTAGGACAATTTAAAATATCATATAGAACACTAATACCAGAGCTAATTCAAAATTTTGAAATCAAAAGTAATACATACACCATAAAAGAATATCTTAACAAAATTTTCTAAATTTATATATATGAGCAAGCTTGCTAGCTACTCATTACTAATTAAAGCGCATAAGGGCTCCATAATTAATTAATTGAGAATGATGGATTTTGAATATGATAAATAAAAAAAATGAATAATTTTTTGAAAATAGTACCTCTAACTGTTGAACCAGAAGAGAAGAGCCGGGAAGGAGAAGGGGAAGATAAAGATTATGCAGGGCAGCTAATCTTGATGGCCATGGCAGTCATGTTCTTGAGAGTTTGACATAGAAGCGTATTGGTGGAACTCATCCACTTATAATCAAGAATTTATCATTTAGAGCTTAGAGAAAGGTCTTAGTTATGATGTGAAATTTATATGATAATACATCAATAAAAAACCATTTGACCAAGGGAGATTATTGTTGTCAAGCACCTATGCTTATCATAGTTGTCTTGCACCAATGCTTATTTGAAACTATTAAAAATCAGAAACTCTCTCCACATGGCCATAACCCAAAGTATGGTAGTGAGGTTTTTTTTTTATTAATGATAGATCGTCTTAATACTTTATGTAATATTAAAAATTTATATTATTATTATTATAAAAACCGTCCTCCCACATACAATTCTAACTTTTCATTTTATGCTTCAAATAAAATTTTAGCCTTTAATTCCAACGGTTACATTAAATATTTTATTAATATCAAAATAATTGTTTAAATTAAAATTATTTTAAATTTACATAGCACTGAATTGGCAGCCTGACATCCATCTCTATTGCCATCTAGCTGGCCGCAATAATTTTTCCATCCAGCATCCGTCTCTTCCTATTTCTTCATTGCTATCTACCTTTATTGCCATCCACAGTAATAATTTTTCCCATTTCATTTGTAATAAATGGTAGTTTATGGCCATTTTCACCTCTCGGCCTATCGAGGTTTGGGATTCTCATATGTCTTTCATTTTTAAAAATAAAATAAATCTCAACCGTCTGAACGAGCTTATTCATTTTTTCAATATTAAGCCTTTTCAGATCGCACCTATTCATTTCCTCAATATTAAGACTCTTCAAATCGCCTTTTTTTTTTTTGGGACAGATAGGGGATTCGAGCCCGGGTGAGATGGGAGGAACTTGTTCCGTCGACCACTCAGCCGCAGACCTGATCTCTCAAATCGCCTATTCATTTCCACGATATTAAGCCTATTCATATGGCAACAATATCGCCATTTCTTCACTGCCTCTTCATATCGCAAAATGCCACGTCACCTTCGGTGTGCTTTGCGTGAAGAGGAGGTTTGAAAGAGTCGCCAAAAAAAGCTCTTCTTCGTTTTCATTCTCGCTGTCTCGACCATCATTCAAATCCAAAGTTTGTCAGTTTCGTTCAAAAGGTGCGGCCTCTTCTCTCTCTTATTTCCTTGAACTTCATTAAGCAGGTTGATTCATTTCCTTTTGCTCGTGATGCTCATCATCCCCTTGGTGGGTTCGTTTCTTGCAATTAGAGTCTAGAGAAGATGGTGAAGAGATTAAGAAGGGAGATTTTAAATGTCATATTTATACTCACTTAAATTATGAATTATCAACTATTATATTCAGGGGCGGAGTCAATATTTTTTTCATGTGAGGACACAAATTATTGAATTTAAAAAAAATCCTTAACTTTTTTCATTAGGACTTCGGACTAGCATATGCAGTTTTATTTTTTTTCAAATCATCAGATTTGATACATCATCAAAAAATTATCTTGATCGGGCACGAATCTCGAGATAAAATCAAGTTGGAAACTTCCGAAATTAAAATTGGGACTATTCGAACTTCGATTTCATCAAACTTATAGTCAAACTGAACGTCTTAAAAATACAAACCCAATGACACCAAATTCAAGTAATTTCGAGTCCAAATGGGTCCAAATCAAGGACTCGAAGCTTTATTGGAAGGTTCAACCCACAATTTGGATTACCAAACGGTTTCCAAACATGACATGCTTATAGTCGAATCGAGCGGTAGACGAGACTAATCCAACGAGCCCAAGATCACTGAATTCTTATATCATTAAGACATTTAAATGCCCAATAAAAGTTCCATGATTAAGGGATTCAACATTAGTCATCCATCCAAATCACTCCCAAAATACCCTTGGTCTTCCATCTATTTACTAGCCATGCCACTCTAGAAAATTTATAAATATACCCCTCCTTTCTCTTGAAAAGGACCCCAAGCCAAAGGAAGAGAAGAGAGAGATCGGAGATCTCTCTTGCCTCCTCGCTCCTCCTTGACTACCACCCGGAGTTCTGCCAGACCACCACATGACGCCGGAGTTTCGCCAGACCACCACCGGACATTGGAGTTTCGCCGGACCACCACCTGACGCCGGAGTTCCGCCAGACCACCACATGACGCCCAAAGTTCCGCCGAACCACCACCTGACCCCGGATTTCCACAGGAACACCACTTGAGGCCGAAGTTTTGCCGGACCACCACCTGATACTGGAGTTCCATCAGACCATCACTTAATGCCGGAGTTCCGTCGGACCACCACCTGATGTCCGGAGTTCTGTCGGACCACCACCTGATGCCGGAGTTCTGCCAGACCACTACCTGACACCCGAAGTTCCATCAGACCACCACCTGACGCTTGGAGTTCTGCCAGACCACCACCAAATGTCCGAAGTCCTGCCGGACCACTGACTGACTCCATAGTTCCACCGAACTTCCACCGGACCACCACCTGACGCCGGAGTTTCGCCGAACCACCGATGGACGCCGAAGTTCTGCCAAACCACCACAAGACTACCAACTGACGCCTGAACTTCCAAGTGATTTCGGACTTTCGTCGGACTACCAAGTAACCCTGGAGTTCTGTCGGACTACCAAGTGACGTCGAACTTTTATCTACCCCCAACTTCAACCATATGGTTGATATTTGTAATCTGATAGCCCTCGAGGGAGAGTCATCCCACTGTAATTTACTCAAATTCTAGTGGAATCATTTTCAACTGGGTCAGGCCCCATTATTTTTTCCCTTTCTAAGGTTTTTCACATAAAAAATCTTATGTTCTCTTTGTGTGAGCTGTATATCCGTGAAATGCTAAGACATTGGATTATAACTCTATCGCCACATATATTCTAACCCACAACAGTTTGATGCCATCTGTGGGAAATCCAATCCCACTATCCTAATTATTGCTTTAATGGACAACAGACGTAGCAATCACATCTTGGGAGCCTCCCGCTCCAACACCCATCAATCCAGAAATTAGTCTATGAATCATGGATGCCCAATATCTGCCTCTTTTTATGCTGGGGGGCAAAATACTGCCAGAAAAGGAACTTCAGGACCTTCCATAGAAGAAAGTATCTGAAAGATAGAAGAATCCCATAATGAGATCTTTCAACTTCTACGAGAGACTTGGCAATTGGCACTAATACAATAAGAGGTGATTCTTCTCCCTCGATATCCACCACTAGTCAAAGATGTTCAACCCAAACATCTTCATATAGAGATCCCTCTCCCTCCGCCAAGTATGCATCCTCCATCATATCAAGATAATGAACTTGCTAACACAACAAGCTCTACCCATCCTTTATGTGCAAGTTGGCAACATCGTATTCCTCTGGACGTCCCTAAGGACTTAGCCCAACAACACATTATTGAGCTCCCTCGCAATACCTTATGACATGAATTATGAAGATTGGTCCGAGAAGAGTTTCTCATGGGAGGTGTAAGATAATCTCATCATTAGTGGGACTTCAAGGAGTCATCACCCCTGATCGAAGCCATTCTTTAACACCCCATTCAGGTAGGATTCAAACTATCGAGTATCGATTCCTACGATGGGACATCCGACCTATACAAGCATATCGATTACTATAGGACCATCATGTATATTTGGTGAGCCTCAAATGTGCTCCTATGCCAAGTTTTCCCTACCACCCTCAAGGAAAAAGTACGAATGTGATTCTATTCACTTCCAGCTGGAACAATCCCCACCTTTATCAAATTGGCCAAAGTGTTCGTTAAATAATTTATTGTCAATCGGAGAATTGCTAAGGATTCTTCTCACCTCTCTAGGATTCGCTAGAATGAAGAAGAATTGCTTCCCATAAGAAGTAATTTGAGCAAACTCCTGGAAAACATAAAAATACCCTTACAATGGAGAACTCATTCTCGCAACGAAAGAAAAACCTACCTCCTAGACCCCCAGTACCTCAACGTGAGTTTTGGCAAGAAGATAAATATATACCACTCAATGCCCCTAGAGCAAATGTGTTGATAGCCATTTGAGATCAGGAATACTTAAAGTGGCCAAACATTTTAAAATAGCATGTAAGAAATCAGGAGCAATACTGTCATTTCTACTGTAGTCGTGGACACACTACTGAAGCTTGCAGACAGCTAAAGGATGAGATTGAGAGGTTAATCCGAGAAAGATAACTCCATAATTCATCAAAAACCCACTTGCTCGAGATGAAGCTGGTCCTACTAGGGGGCAAAATTAGCAACAACAAAGAAAACTGTTAAATAATATTCAAATGGTTGGTGAGATTAAATGACCACACAATTTTTTTGTTTGTGTTATTAATACTACTCGTCTTATTTCATCATGTCTCTTTAATGTGTTACTCTGATATCCCAAGTATTTTCTTCCAAGTTAAATATTGTGTTGTTGTCTTATATGATATAGGGGTGTGTTGTTCGTTCTATTTTAATATTATCTCTTTCTTTAAAAAGGTTAAAAAATGATAATAAAAACCAACAATGAATCTAATCTCTTAATCCTTGATTTGAAAAATACGTAATCTTTATTGCATCTCAATCACTAGATGATCAATCCTAGGGGGATTTGATCTGACCTCTTTCACACAAGTTAACGTCATCGAGCACCACTCTAACATACAATCTTAGATAGGTCAAATATTCTAGGAGGATGTCAATCAAATATTAAATCATTGATTCAAGAAATATATAATCTTTATTATGTCTCGATTACTGGATGATCAATCTCATGGGAATTTGATCCGATCTCTTCCACACAAATTAACGTCATCGAGCACTATTCTAACATACAATCTCAGATAGGTCAAACATTCTAGGAGGATGTCAATCAAATCTTAAATCCTTAATTTAAGAAATATGTAATTTTTATTGTGTCTCTATTATTGGATGATCAATCCCAGTGGGATTCGATCCGGCCTCTTCCATATAGATTAACATCATCGAGCACCGCTCTGACATACAATCTTGGATATGTTAAACATCCTAAGAGGATGTCAATCAAATCTTAAATACTTGATTCAAGAAATATGTAATCTTTATTGCATCTTAATCACTAGATGATCAATCTCAGGGGAATTTGATCCAACCTCTTCCACACAGGTTAATATCATTGAGTACCGCTCTGACATATAACCTTAGATAGGTCAAACATCATAGGAGGATGTCAATCAAATCTTAAATCTTAGATTCGAGAAATATATAATCTTTATTATGTCTCAATCACTAGATGATTGATCCTAGGGAAATTTAATCCAACTTCTTCCACATAGGCTAACGTCATCAAGAAGCCCTTTGATGCCAGACAATGATCTTTTTCACCCCTGTCTCATATCGACTACGGTCCTTCTGACCTCCATCACCTACTATGGTCCTCTCGACCTCCATCACTAGACAACAGTCTTTCTGACCCCTATCTCCCGTAAACTACGGCTCTTTCGACCTTCATCTCTTGACAATGATCATTCTGACCTCCATCGCCAACCAACTACGAGTCTCTCTTGGTCGTGGGATCTCTCGAATAAGGGTGATCCCCCGTCATGACCTCTATACAGGGAGGGGCCCTGCAGTCAGATAAGGTATACTGCTTATCTAAAGATAGGGGAATGCCTCTCGTATAGGAAGAGGACTGAATGGGAGAGAAGGGGGAAGGAGGAAAAGTTCCCTTCATCTTAGTGAGAGGCCCTAGCGTTGGACAGGGGATACCTCCTGAATAAGACTAGGGGAAGGCCTCAGCCTGAGAAGAAGAAGGGAAGAAAAGAGGAAAGGAGGAGAAGACTCCTACTTAGTGAGGGGCCCTAGACCTAGACAGGGGATACCGCTTGAACATGATCAGGGGAAGGCCTCAGCTTAAGGAGAACAGGAGAAAAGGAGGAGGGGCAAATTGGGGAAGATATATATATATATATATATATATATATATATATATATATATATATATATATATATATATATATATATATATATATATATAATATTTGAACCCCACCTTCCCACTATACCACTAATGGCCCATAACTCTCACCTTCCCACTACTCCACTAATGGAACCTTCCCATTACTCCACTAATGGCTCATAACTCCCACCCTCCCACTACTCCATTAATGACTTATAACTCCCACCTTCCCACTACTCCATTAATGGCCCATAACTCCCACCTTTCCACTATTCCACTAATGGGCCATGGCTCAACCTAACCTACTAATCCACTATTGGCCAACATTCATGAACTTGGGCGGGCCAAAGAGCATGGCCCAAACGGGCTGCAGGTATGGCCAAGGTAGGTCTCATAATTGGGCCAGAAACATGATGGGTAAGCTAGCAAACCAGGTGGGCCAAGTTTACGTTACGGTCCAACTTTTGGCATGGAAAGTCAAATTGGGCATTTTTGGAGTCCTGGGGACCATTTTTTGATATTTTAGACTCAATTTCGACACTTTTAAAGCTATTCAGAACCTCTACACCTAAAATTGAATTCTTTTCGAATTTCAAATTGCATAAAAATTTTTCTGAAAGCTGTAACATATATTTTTTGACTCTATAGGCTTTGACATCTGAATATAGGGGGGCAACTGATATATCATCAGAAAGTTATCATGATCGAGCACGAATCTCGAGGTAAAATCAAGTTGGAAACTTTCAAAATCAAAATTGGGACCATCCAAACTCTGATTTTAGCAAACTTATAGTTAAATTAAACCTCTTAAAAATACAAACCCAACGACACCAAATTCAAATCAATCTGAGTCCAAATGGGTTCAAATCAAGGACTCGAAGCGCTGTTGGAAGGTTCAAACCAAAATTTGGATTACCAAACAGTTTCCAAACATGACATGCTTATAGTCTAATCGAGTGGCTTGACTAGAAGAATCCAACATGCCCAAGATCATTGAATTCTGATATCATTAAAACATTCAAATGCCCAATAAATGTTTCACGATTAAGGTATTCAACATTGGCTGCCCATCCAAATCACTCCCAAAATACCCATGATCTTCCATCTATTTACAAGTCATGTTACTCTAAAAAATCTATAAATAGACCCCTCCTTTCTCTTAAAAAGGAACCCAAGCAAAAGGAAGAGAAGTAAGAGAGAGATCGGAGATTGCTCTTGCCTCCTCACTCCTCCTCGACTTCCGCCCGGAGTTCCCTCGAACCACCACCTGATGCCGGAGTTCCGTCGGACCACCACCTGACGCCAGAGTTCTGACATACCACCACATGACACCGGAGTTCCGCTGGACCACCACCTGACGTCGGAGTTCTGCCAGACCAGCACCAAACTCCCATAGTTCCACCGGATCACCACCTGACTCTGGAGTTCTGCCAGACCACTACCTAACTCCGGAGTTCCACCAGATCACCACCTGACACTAGAGTTTCGTCGGACCACCACCTGACGCCGGAGTTTCACCAGACCATTACCTGATGCCCAGAGTTTTGCTGGACCACCACCTGACACTGTAGTTTTGTCAGACCACCACCTGACGTCGGAGTTCCATCGGACCACCACCTGACGCCAGAGTTCCGCCGGACCACCACTTAATGTTGGAGTTCCACCGGACCACCACCTGACACTGGAGTTCTGCCGGACCACTACCTGATGCCTGGAGTTCCGCCAGACACCACCTGATGCCTGGAGTTCTGCCAGACCACCACCTGACCTGGGAGTTCCACCGGACCACCACCTGACACCCAGAGTTCCACCGGACCACCACCTGACTCCTGGAGTTCTGCTGGACCACCACCTAAAGCTCGGAGTTTTAACGGACCATCGAATGACTTCAGAGTTCCACCGAACTTCCACTGGACCACCACCTGATGTTGGAGTTCTGCCGAACCATCGACGGATGCCAGATTTCTGCCAAATCGCTTCCAGGCTACCAACTGATGCCCAAACTTCCAAGTGATGCCAAACTTCTGTCGGACCACCAAGTAACCCTGGAGTTCCGTCGGACCAACAAGTGACGTTGGGATTTTATCTACCCCCGACTTCGACCATCTGATAGCTCTCAAGGGCGAGTTAACCCACTGTAATCTACTCAAATTCTAGTGGAATCATTTTCAATGGGGCTAGTCCCCGTGGTCTTTCCCCTTTCCGGGATTTTCACATAAAAAAACTTGTGTTCTTTGTGTGTGAGCTGGATATCCATGAAATGCTAAGACGTAGGATTATAACTATATCACCGTGTATATTCTAGCCCACAACAAGATTCAATATAAAAAGATAGAATATACGATGAAATTAAAAACTTACAATTGAGAACGTTAAATTCTAATATTCTTCTTACATATTATTTATAATTTCTCCCACCAAGTCTTCATTTTTTGAAATCGTTGTACAATAATTTCATTATCAATAATATTAAATATTTCTTTTATCAATATAAGCATATAATCATTTATCAGGAGTCTCTCATATGATTATGTAAATGATTCTTTATTATATTCATTGCAGAGAATGCTCATTCGACTGTTCATATAGCAATTGTCAATATCAGAGCAAACTTTATAAGTAGAAACACCAAAGGATAAATATTATTCTTCATAGTCTCTATTATTTTTTGAGCAAATTCACCAAGTTCTTGTAAATTCATAAGCGCATCAGTTGATCCCACATCAATAATAAAACTTTTATTTTGATTGTCTAATGTGATGAGATCCATTTTTGAAAAATTCGGCTCATAAAATTATGCTAGGCGTAGCAATTGTTCTTTATCAAAAGTTGAAAATTGATGGCATGGATTAAAAAATTTCTTGCTATGCATAATTTATACTCACTTGCTTATATTCTGTTATATTGGAAGGCTGATTTCTATTTAAAAATTTTATTGATTAGTATCATTTCTCTTGTTAATTCACTATTAATCTCATTACTTTTATTCATGCATATTTCATTATCAAGAGTGTCATTCAAGAAATTTTGTTAAGATAGTAAAATTTTATTATGAATGAGCTGTTCATTTGTGAATGAATTAAGATAAATTTGCTCTCTTTTATCCTTTTTTAATTTTGCATATCAATATCAGGCCATAATGTCATATTTATAATAAAATTTTGAGCTTTTCTTCTTAGCTAGTTTTATTCAGGTGCATTAAATGCATGTGAATAAAATTTAAAAATATTATATTTATTAAAATTTTGTTTACTTTGGTCAAATTTTACGATAAATATTTTTAATTAAATTTTAAAAAATTATATCTAATTTTTATTGTCTTACAGAATCAAATAGTTCATAAAAAAATATTATATTGGTTAACATTTTGTTTGATTAAGTTTTGAAATAGCTTATATTAGATTATATTCTGACATAAAATTTTATAAATAACTTCATTTTTTTCAAAATATGTGGGACTTAAAATCTACATACCACCATAAGCTGAGTATGTAATATTTAGATGAAGCTTCAAAACATTCAAAAAAAGATTTGTTCAACATTTTTTGAAGCATAAGACCATAACTGCATTTGTACATCACAAAAGACTAAACAATCATAGATAGAAATTCGATTATTAACTATTAGATACCAATAAATTAAAACACCATATCATTAATGGATTTTAGTATACAAAAGCGGATCGAGAACCCTATTTCCCCGATGTCAGCCATTTAAGTCAAATTTACAACAGCTCAAGGATATTATTCTTAGAGTTCTCAAGTACAATCTTTCAACGTTCATAGTAAATATTGTGGGTCATTTTCTAGTTGGGAATGAATTCATCGCTTCACAAGTTGAGGATGATGAAGCATGTGAATTTGTGTTGTCATTGGCTGCTGCAGAAGTTCTGATTATGTATGTAGAGGTTGAGCAAACTCCAGTAGATAGTAATTATGAAGAAAATCTTTTCAAATTCATGATTCAATCGTACCGGAGCATAGAGATGAGATGCAAGATGCTTCTGAAAGGCACTTGCCAATGCCAAATTTACACGTTGGGTATGTTTGAATTAAAGAAGAAAGTGTTATTATGGTCAGTCATACTACTTTCTTATTGCTCTTTAATTAATATTATGTCAGTTTAATGAAGACCCACATGAAACTCATATTAAATAAATTTACCTGGCCCTTCAACACATTCCCAACCTACTTCTATTTTGGAATTCAATGATGTTAGGTCATTTGCTCCTACAATCGATGACGGGCATGAGACAATGTGCAGTGGTTCAAGTGTTCATGGGAATGAAAATTTTGATGATTTTGTTAATAATCTGAATGTCAGTAATAATATTGATCGGGAGAATATCAATGAGATTATTTGTGATTACTGTGTAAGGACTAGTAATACTGAGGAAGGCATAATACCGAATAATGAATTTGTTGAGATTCTCAGGAGTACCTGTCAATGGAATGCAAAGGTTGCATCTGACAGTGCTGCTCTAATTAGCCTGATAAATGAGGAATTTCTAACTCAAAATGAATTGGTCGAACATATGTGCTTTCAACGTATATCAGAACTACAATTTGTCTTACAAGGGTCGTCCATCAGAAATAATATTTAGTTTGTGGTGGTTGCTTCAAACAAATAAAAATTCATAGTTGCATGTGTATAATATGATAATTTGACTGCTAGGTGTCATTGACATTTACATGCTAGCCTAAGAAAGCTATTAGGTGGTGTCTAGAAAATATCTACCATCAAAGGGTAACATACATACAAAAATCCTATTATGCAAGCCGATCATATGTAATATAACTCACAGTTCATTAGCTTTTCATTTTTCTTACCATAAGAAAGTAGATGGATAAAAAACTTAGAGAGATAATTGGAATAGTCGAAGCGAGGTCTAACATAATAGTTTTATACATGAAAGCATGGGATATACGTCAATAGGCTATGAAGGCAGTGTTTGACAGTTGGGAGGAGTCTTATCGATCATTAAATTTATTCGTGGAAGTCATTGTTGTAGATATGCCATGTATAGTTGACAAGATCCAGCCCTCAAGTACATATAAATTTCAGAGGTTATTTTAAGCATTCGGTCCATCCATCAATGGTTGGAGATTTTGTCATCCCTTGCTTAGCATTGATGGGACTTTCTTGCTGCATAAATATAGGGGAACTTTACTTATTGCCATTGGATTGGATACAAAGAACGACATTTTTCCAGTAGCATTTGATGTAGTGGAGTTGGAGTATAATGAGTCTTGGAGCTGGTTTCTAAGCATGCTTCAAGACTTAGTCCCATCCGTTAGTAGTAGAAGTAATCTTTGTATTATATTTGATCGACATGTTGGCCTTATGTGTGGGTGTAGTGATATATTTTTATGTGTAGTGCACCGTCGTTGTCTTAGGCACCTACGTTATAATTTTAAGAAAGTCATTTGATAGATGGGAGTTGCTGATGTTGATTTCTTTTATTAGAAGATGTACATAGCAGGTAATATTGATGATCCTAAAATATTCAATCAAAGTTTGTTTGTAATATTGATGCCATGTACCCATAAGGTCTTTTGTAAGTTTATTAGTAAATCATTTTAGGTACTTGTAATGTAATTTACTATGCTTTGTCAGGTGACTCAGGAGCCATACAAACCAGAAGTTCAGTCCTAAGTTGCTAATATATGCTTATCAGGATAGGCAATGCAGTTAGCTCATGTGTCTCTAATCAGCTAGACACGGGTAGAGTGGCACTTATCCTATAGAGTCATTCGATAGTTTGGATATCTTCCTAGCACTGAGGTACAACTTATGGAGCCCATATTTATTCTAGTTGATGGGCATATTAAATTTGATACTGACTGGATGGTGTATCATTTAGATTATGTTGGGATGTGGGAGGTTAAGCAATTATATATTGTTTAAGGGATGCTTGTAAGAGCAAATAGGGTATAATTCATTATGTAGTACATATATTGGTTCAGATCATGTGCTACATTATACATGTTGAAGCCTCCATTATCGCCTCTGATGATATAATACCCTCGAGGACCATTGGAGTGCTATATGGTGAGTGAAGTTAATGTAATATGCATGCTATTATAAATGCTAAATAGAAAAAAATTATTGATTGTGCTTTAATTTTATATTTTTAGCGCATGTTCTTCCTATATAGAGAGGGTTGTACAACCTTTGGTCAGTAGTGATGACTACACAAATGCTAAAAGCGTTATTAAGAGAATAGTGGAGATATCTTTGGATATGCATAGATAGATACATATTCCTAATGAGCATTATGCATAACATGCAGATACTATGTACATAGAAGTCACTCCTAATTCACCGATCGTATCCCCATTCCATAGATGCAGAACCTTTATCATTTGTAGACCTAGGGCCATATCAGGATTACTTTAGTCAGCCGACACAGCAGTTCATGCTAGGATGCTACACACCTGACTATGTTTCATGCACTATAGCACCGACAGTTATAGAGCCAGTCACAGGTGCAATGAAGCGGCATGAGTTACGAGATAGACCTCTTCGTCCACCCTAGCACTACACACCTAGTACTGATGCTCTACCATGCAAGCCAAGGAGGAAACATTAGGTTGTTGGATGCTATTTTTATTATATTATAATTTTTTGGGCTTGTTAGTATTGTCTGGGTCTGTTATATTGTAATAAATATCTGTCTATGCACAATGTTGTGTTAGTTAGCATTAACTCTTTATGTTATTTTTATTAGCCTTTTCTCTCAGTTTATGACTGAATGAATCTACTACTTTTGTTAACTTAATTTTGTCAACTTACATTGAAATCTTACCCAAAATTATAGTTTTTAAATATACAAAAAATTAAAACACAATAAACACTACTTTATTCATAAGCGGAGATGTAACACTGTTAATAAATAAAAAAAGCACAGCAATAGAACAACAAATCTTACAAACATTCAACTAGCAAACCTACAGTGTTAAAAGAATAATAAAATGTGATTACACTACTACTACTCCTTTAATAGCTGGCATATACATTCATGGAGTTGTGCTTGTGTGGGACAACAATCAAAGTAGAATTGAAACTCGTACTATAAATATTGTCAATCAACCAAGTTTAAGAAATTCCTTCGCCTACCTCTAGATAAAAACTTCCTCATTCTTTGTGTATATAGGTCCAAAATAAAAGATTCTTCAGTTGGATCCCAAGGCCGATATAGAATAAGATTTTCAAAATCACAAGATGGTCTTCTGACAATGTTCGAACTCCCACCTTTCCTTTCATGGCATGCCTCACGAAAACGCATTTAGAGAAAGTGAGCACCAACAAGGTGATGATCCTTCTAAAAAAACTTAGATTCCACATATTTAATTTCCATAGCATTTAGAAAATTTTCATTTCTATTCCCCTCTACCTTCATCACCTCCACATGTAAATACCAAAGAACACGATCGTGTGTTCCATCCATATATGTATACAACATTTAAAAATCTCATTATCCCTAGCATGTTACTCAAGCAGGCTGTTAGAACATCTTGACATACACTCATGCATTGGTCTACTAACGATATTCGCCAAGTCCTTTGATTTATCACGAGAATTCTCATTATCCGGTCAATGCATTATGTAGAACAAAAGGCAATATAAGATAGATAGCTTCTTTGAATATACAAACCAGCTACTAGAGGAAACTAAACTAAATGTTCATGTCCAATGCATCAAAACTTACTTAAATAGCTAAAGTTCAACTGTGCAAATCAGTTCAAATTTGTCTTTCAATAACACCCTATAAAAATTTTTACAGAGATTTCTGACAACACTATTAGTATCCAATACTACTTTCGCTTAGGATGGCCTCCCATCACTTACACTGTACAAGACACATGGATTCTGATGCCAAGGGATGGCAATCTGATTTGACAACATACTATTGATAAACCATTATTACAGATGCACAAAACATATTTAATAATAAGACTAACAATTAAACTTAGTTGTAATTAATTTGACTGTATAATAGTGTAAATAAGATTCAATAAAATTTTATTTTTTAAAATAAAATTTACTGTAAGTTGCCCCTCCAATGGGCGACTTACATTAACTTACTTTCTTCCTTAAACAGCTATGTTATCAATTTGATTTTTTTTAAAATCAAGTGAGATAGAGCAAGTCCCCTGTTCAATGGGCAACTTGGTGCTCAATAGCCAGTCGCCCGTTGAATGGGTGACTATGCCTACTTTTAATATTTTTTAATGTGCTTAATAACTTAATTACGTCGGTAATGTTGCTTAAGTTAAAAAATTCCCTCAATTTTAACACTAGTGGTCGCTGAAAGTTCAGACATCACTGTCACTTGTTTAATGCCTTGCTTCCAATCTCTATATCTCCCTTAATTATATATCTACTCTCAAAGGAGGGAATTTCAAAAAGGATCATCGTTGGTGCCAAAATTAGAAAAATGATTATAAACTAATTTAAATTTAAAAATGATAAAAAAAGCAATTAAGATTTACATTTTTTGTGAAAATGCAATTAATTATTGCATTTTAACAGAAAACACATAAAAGAATTTTAGTTTTTTTTTTAAACGATTCACTTAAAATTTAAAATGATTCTTTTTTATGTTTTATAGGAGATAGAGAAACAGAGAGAGAAAAGGGCAGAGAAAAAAAACGAAGAGAGAAAAGGGGGAGAGAGAGAAACTTTTAAATTTTTAATATTTAATTTTTATAATTATTTCTTTTTAATAGTATATATGATTAATTAATTAATTTTAAATTATATTTATATTAAAATAATATTAAAAATATATATTATATTTCATATTAAAATAAATTAGTTATGCAAATTTAAATTTTTTATTTTTTTGCTTTTATAATTTTTATTTTTTGCTAAGATTATATTTGCTGAATTTTAATTTACTTTCTTTTTTGCATTTGATTTTTTCAGTTTTTATTTATTGAATTTTATCATTTATCTAATTTAATGAACATTTTTATAATTATTAATGATCTTGATTTTTGAAATTAATAATAATTTTTATAATTATTAGGGATAAAATGATAAAATGATAAAATTCAAATAAGATAAATAATAAAACTCAATGACTAAATATTGAAAAAGCAAGTGCAAAAAAGGAAAGTAAATTAAAATTCAATAAATATAATCTTAGCAAAAAATAAAAAAATAAAAATAAAAAAAATAAAAAATTTAAACCTACATAATTAAGTAATTTTAATTTTAAATATAATATATAGTTTTGAATATTATTTTAATATAATTATAATTTTAGATTAATTAAGTAATTATATATAATATTAAAAATGAAATAGTTTTAAAAATTAAAAATTAAAATTTTAATAGTTTCTCTCTCTCCATTTCTCTATCCCGTGTTTCTCTCCCCCCTTTTCTCTCTTCATTTCTATGTCCTCTCTTTTTCTCTCTCCCATAAAATATAAAATTGAATCATTTTAAATTTCAAGGGAAAACACAAAATTTTCTTTGCATTTTTCACAGAAAATGCAGTTTCTTTTTGCATTTTCTGTTAAAACATAATAATTAATTATGCTTTCATGATAAACGTAAATCTTAATTACATTTTTGGTCCTTTTTAAATTTAATAGTTTACGATCATTTTGCAAATTCCAACGTTAATAATGATCCTTTTTAAAATTCCCCCTCACAAATAGCTTGTACTTTTGAGGTTGATCAAATTGCCTCTCCAAAGATCAAACCTGTAAATTCCGCTTTATTAGTTCTCAAATGAAACTTTTTGTTATAAGTAAAGTTATAACCCTAACAATAACCATATCAACTTCAACTTCTCCATTTATATACACATCTCCATTTATATACACATCAATCATTTACAGTATAAAAGAATTCTTCCCATATTTGGTTAATCAAAAGAAATAAAAAATTGAATCATAGAAAAAAGAAAAATAGATCTTAGGAGGTGAATGGGAACTTTGATGTGTTTGATGAGAGCGGAGTTACACTGGTTCTCCCTTGGCTCGTGCCTATGGTTTCTCCGGATGAACACGATCTCCATTGCTCAGCATCTGCTAAGGCTCATGTCATCAACCCACCATCCAAAACTGCAACAACCGCAACCCCCTCCTACGACCTCCATAGCTTAGATCCTAACCCTTGCCCTACTCTCCCCCAACATCAATCGATATTTTCCAGCCTTTCACTTATCAATCAGTTGTAAAAAAATCAGCTTTATACATCTCGATCTCTCTTCTATTCTTTCCCATTATGCCATTAAAGAGAAATCACCTAATTACTACTACATAAATTGTAACTAATTTCAGATTAAAAGAAGACCCCTTACATGGAGAAATTATTCTGTGCGAAGTCAGGACATAGCTCTGTGTCCGGACTCCAATGAAATTGTGACACATGGCATGGACACATGAATATTCAATATAAATTTTCTTTTTTTTATTTCTGTTTTGTCAGCTTGACCGACTCGGCCCAATATGGATTTTGTAATTTTTCAAAAAAGCTTTCACCATCTCATTCTAATTTATGATTTAGGGTTGACGCTTTTTTTTAATGAAAAAAATTTGTGAAAGCTCATCAATATTTATGATTTTGGCTCAAGGAACTTTTGATATCTATCAAGAAAGAAAAAATAGAGAAAAAGTCGATGAGGATGAAGACTGATTTGAAGAAGGACGTTATGTTCTTCGAGCAGATAATATGCCCATAGGATGCGAAGGCCAAAAGGTGGTGTGCAAATTTCCCAGAAGAGGAAGACCTGAAGTTAAAAAAACCACAGCCTGAAGGAGTGATAGGTTTAGGGTATAAAGTGGAAGTTACTTTGGTTGGAGGTGTTGTAGGTTTGAATTTATCGATAAAGTTCAAACTCCTCCCAAGTTTTTAGGAAGTCCTGTAATATTACCTTATGAACAAGCTTGAGGACAACCAACAAACAATCAATACTGACTATATATAAGCTTGTAGCCATTATGTACAAACTGCATATTTGAAAACTTATGCGTATTTAGTATATATTTAGTACATATTTAATATATATTTACTACGTATTTAGTGTAAATTTTCAAGCTATATATTTATTTTGAACCAGTTTGTGTATAAGGATGAGAAAGACACATACAACTGTGTATTAACAGAGTATTTACTTCATGTTATTATAAATATGTATAGTGATTTAATTGTTCAGGTTGTGAACATGTGCAATTAATACATAGTGAATACCCAATCAATATAATTTGTTGTACATTAACTATGTATTCACTACATATTTTCTACATATTAACTACATATTCACTGTGTATTGATTGCGTATTCATTGTATATTCACTACGTATTTGTTGTATCATTTATGCGTATTTGCTGCATCTTTTATACATATTTGTTGTGTATTTGTTGGATTTTTTTAGCGTATTTATTGTGTATTTACTGTATATTCACTATGTATTTTTTACATATTTATTGGTATTTGCTATAAATTTATTGCATATTAATTACGTATTTGTTGCATACTTTTTACATATTTGCTACATATTTATATATATTAATTGCATATTACTTTGAGAGTGTATAAAAATGAGCAAGAGTTATATGAGATTTACTACAGTTATGCCCCTAATGTTGGTTTTTGTGTTTATAAGGGTCATCATAATTATTGGCCAAATTTTATAAAGATAAAATATAAGGACTTTGTCTATTCAAAGTTTCGTTTCAAGAAGGGGACTTGATCTATATTCCCAAATAAAATATAAAAAATAAGAGATTAGAACGAGTTATCCATTGAAAGCCACAATCATGAATTGGCTAGGGTAGCAGACTGACATCTACTGAGATTATGTAGGAATATTTGTGATGATAAAGCATTAGTTCTTAAATGAATGATATAAGCCGGTATAAGAACTGTTGATGCATTTTCTTACTTTGTAGATGAAGTTAGAGGTATCGAGAATGTTGGATTATCTAATAGGGATGCATACAACTTTCTTCAGAAAGAGAAAATAGTAACTAATTCTTTCATTCAATTATTTAAAGATCATCAGGTTGATGATAATATGTTCATATGAGACATTCAAATTGATGAATTTGATAAATTATTAAATTTTTTTGGGTTTATGGGATGGGTAGGATCGATTATGACTGCTTTAGAGATGTGCTAATTTTTTATACTAGCTATAAGCTTAATAAATATAATTTAATATGTGCACCATTTATTAGAGTTAATAATCATTAGTAGAATATTTTGCTAGGGGTTGTTTTTGTTTGAAGCGGGTTTTTAAAAGATTAGTCTTCTTTGAGAAATTTAAATTGATGTTAAAATTTGATTCTAAAATCAAACATCACATCAAAAATATTATACCATCTCGGGAGGTGGAAATAAAATTTCAAAATGGGGTTTAGATTTATAATTGCAAATCTTGTCTCAAATATCGTAACCGGATTTAAGAGAGAACTTCATATGGCCCCTAAAGGGTCAAAATAAGGTTTAGTCAAATATCGAGTTACGATAATCAAGAGGAGTGATCATTAATTTTATATTCAAATTTATTTTAACAAAAGATATGTTTCCTTGGAGGGAGAAGATATCATTTATCAATAATTATTCGAACATAATGATAACGATCATTAGTAATTTAATTTTTCTCAAAGAGAACTAATTGAATTTTGAAAATTAATTTTGAAAAATTAGATGTGGGTTCTAAATCTCCTACGAGCACAAGCCCTCGTAGTTAATTACATCGTAAGAGACCGAAGTCCCTTACGGAAACTTTCGATTAAAAATAATGGCAGAAATTTTGTTTAGAGATTTTTTAGGAATGATATCAAAGAGATGAAATTGGAATTTCAAATGGGATAGGAGCAAGATTGAACACTTATTTTGGAATCAAATGAGAAATGGTAGGAGGCACTTTAGGATTCTGAAACAATTCAGAAGCGCCCCGACCTAAGCTAAGTGTTGGGCTTTAAATTTTAGATTGAAGGAATGTTTAATTCGAGTTGAGCATTTTATTAGAAATTTGGGATTATATTCGTGGAGGTTGGGGTCTTATAACTCAAAACCTACCCCGTATCCTAGATCTAAATTTGGACACTGAACCACAGTGATCCGAACCTAGTTAATGCAGTGCAAGATCTTGGCTTATCCCGGCCTGGATTGGGGAGCCAGCTAAATCACCTAAACGTTTCAAAACTATGAGTCTAGTCTTTTGATGCAGAGTGATCAGGGACATTATTTAAGATTAGTTTAAGAAGTTGGGGTTGACATCTATAGCAGATTCCTAATTGACCCCTTGACTTATGTTGAGTGGAATGCTTAGACTAAAATGTAATTAAAATTTTAATTTAATTAGTTTTTAATGCGATGCATGCTGGTTAAAATCACAAAATAAGGTATGTATGAAATTAAAAAAAAGGCTTATAAAATAATTTTTTTGAAAAGACTAGACTTTCTCAGATCCAACACCTCATCCTCATAGGTCAGATTATCTGAACTCTACCCGCAGGCGGGGAAGTGTCTTGTAGCAAGGAGGGAGAGAGATGCAGTAATATGCATGCGACCTCAGATAATTCCGGCTATTCCCTAGGTCGTTAAGTTTCTATATTATTTAAATCTTAAAATTTTAAATATTAGTTATGAGTAAAAATACTTTTGGTCCTTAAAGAGCTTAGCGAAGTCCAGGCTAAAACAAAAATGACATGCAAGCGCCAAAGAACTAGGAAAAACAGGCAATCCTATAAGCAATCAAATTAAATCACAACACGTTAAATAATCAAATTAATTAAATAAATGTTCATAGGCAAACTGCCTTGCTTATTACAACTCAGATTTACATAAATTAAAAGTGGCTAGGCGCCACCGAAAATAACCCGGATTCTAATCTTAATACAGATGCAAGTGACTTTGAGTGGGATACTCTCTGTCTTTAACTCCTTGGTCTTCTCCTTCTCGAGCTCCTTGGATTCTTCGTGATCGGATACCCAAATGAAAAAGAGAACTCTTCCATTGAGGCGAAGGTTACTCTTTCCACTTTGGGTAGTAAAATAATCAAAATTTGGAGTTCCAAATGGATAAGGACTATCCCCCAAATGGGTGTCCTTTCCTCTTTGGAATTCGACCTTTGGATCTATGTATCCCAAACTCAAAGTGTCACTTTCACAACTCAATACTCAAACAAATTACATGAATGTAAAAATAAAATTCTAGACTCTCCTGCAGGATTATCCTAAGCATTTAAATATTAAAATACATCCCAAACAGTTATATATATGTGTATATAAAAGTAAACATACTTGGCCACGCTCTTTTTTTATTTGGGGGCTAAGCAGTTGAAGCACATGTAGTATGCACGAGCGTGGCCACTTGCAAAAAATCCAGTGAGCATCCAGATCATTCATAACCTAAGGAATCTAGTCGCCCATCACATCAATCCACAGAGTGGAGTAAAGGTAAACAAACCATCAATCAATTTCAATCACAACATGCAATGAAAACTCAGAAAACCTGGCACACAGCAGAAAAGTAAACACCAGCCTAGCCTAGATATAGAGTCGGTTGTCCTAGAAAACTATCTAAAGTGTGTGTAGAAGGTCGTGTGGCTGGGGTAGATCTTAGGATGGGTAATTTGTTCAAATTATCTAATATTTGAATTTGTGGAAGGCTCAAAGAGAGGTTTAATTAAAGTTCAAATATTAGTATATTAAATTTTAAATTAAACTCATTTTAATAGTTAGATGATTACTACCTATGTTGCTCACCGAGGCCATGAAGTTTGTTTCATCTTCCTTGGGGCTAAGTTAATAGCTACGTAGGCCTGGGTTACTCAATAGTAATCGGGGTTGATTAAGTTGATTTAGTTTATTGAAAATTAAGGATCAATTAATATCAATTAATTTAATTAATTACTGATTTTAAAAATTAAATTATTTTATATTTTTCATCAATAGGTTCGTGGCATTGTGCCACCAGGCTCGAGGAACCAAGCCTCCTTAGGACACTTAGCCCCGCAGTCCGGAGTAGTCCATCCTAAAAACCTTACTGATGTAGTTGAATTAAGGGTTTTAACTTGGTTAAGTAATTAAAAGTAACTTAATTTTGATTTTTAACACTCCATTGAATTCATTCATGGCGTTGTGTCACCAGGCTCGAGGAACCAGGCCTCCTTAGGACACTTAGCCCCACAGCCCGGAGTAGTCCATCAAATAAACTTCATCTTTGGAGTGTTTGTTATGCATTTGAGTGTTGGTTGAGTGTTTTATTAATCAAATTAAATATTTCTGGAATTTTAATGAATTATTGGATTTTTAGAAATTATTGGAATTATTTAATTATGTTAATTAAGGGGTCCAAAAGTTGACTTTTCAATTTAAAGCTTATTTTATAAGTTTCAAATTTTTAATAAATATTAGACCTTATGATGAGTTGTTAAACAGTTAGCACACCCAATTTGGAGTTTTCTATAAAAAGTTATGATTTTTCGAAGTTTATGCCTAAATTTGAACTACAATTGACCGAAAAGTTGATTTTTTGATTTTGACCAGATTTTAGAGGTTTTACATTTTTAAAAAATACTAGACCTTAATTGGAGTTGATTGACACTAAGTTTACCCAATTTGAATTTTTCTATAATTAGTTATGAATTTTCAAAATTTCACAAATTATTGAATTTTTAAAAATTGCCTAATTAGGAAGGTTTTGATCATTTTGATCCAAACTCATCCCAAATTGCATGGAATCAACCCCAAAGGTCAGCGATGACCCATGGGAGCATTTCCAAATATTTTGGGATTTTTTGGGATTTTTAATAATTTTTAATTAATTAATTTAATTAATTGTTTATTTTCATTAAAAGTCAAATTAAAGTTAAATCAGGAGTCCAGTAAAGGGGCTTTTATTTAACCTAGGTCGAAGACTATGTTCTTGTCAATTTAAGGTATTATTTGTATTTTTGGGAGTTAATTTGGATTTATTACATTTTTTTGAATTTTCTAGGTCCTCAAAAGGGCTGAAACTTTGGGTAATTAATTTTCTAACCTAATGACCTCCAAATTCAATGAAATTTAAACCTAAGGCTCATCATGCCACTAAGTTTACTATGTTCAAGTTTCACCCCTATTGAATGTGTGTACAATCTCCTAGGAATTTTCTAAATTTTCTAAACTTTTTCTTAATTATTTTCCCTAGGTGTCTCTACTGTTCAAATAGGTTTGAAATTTGGTGTGTCTAACCCTGATACATATGCAATCATACCACACAAACTATGCAGCCTAATTCTATAGAAAAATGGAGTTATAAATTTTCAAAATTTTGGGTCCAAAATGGACCCATTACCTTAAAAATTAATATCACAGAAAACCAGAGAGCATCTGACCCTAGAAAAATCACAAAACATGCCTAAGATGCTCAGGAATATTCCACCAAAATTTGGGATCCATTTGATCCCTGGATTGCAAGAAAATTGAGAAAAACTAAAATCAAACAAATGTCATTTTCTCCTAATCCAGAGTTAAAACAACTTAGTTTTAATTTTAATAAATACTAAGTTCAATTACCTTTCCAACGAGCCTATGAACGTCCAATTTGGTGGAAAATTCAATTTTTTGTGAATTTTCGAAGATTTTGAGCATTTAAATCATTTTTTTATTCAAAAATAATAATAAAATGGCGGCGACAATGATTGCGCCACCGCCGCCAGCTGACACCTGTCAGGACACATGTCAACACCAGAGAGCTCACTTAAACACATCGGATCCGACGATCCAACAGACCGAACACTAAACAGCGAGATCGGCGACCAGGATTGCGCAACGTGGCCATCCTGAACCACGGGATATCCCGCGTTCGAAGCCAGGGGCAGACCGCGTGATCTGCCTTGATCTGAACCGTTTGATTTTCGATCGGACGGTCCAGATCTACCGATTCTGTGTAGTTCATTTTGAATAGGACTTTAAATGCTCATATCTCCCAAAATACTCGACGAAATTCAACGAAATTTGAACTGTAGCTAAAGGGCAACATAATCTTGCAATGCCTGGAGTTTGGAGGCTCCATGCATTGTAGATTTCCTACAGTTTCAAATTAAAATTTTACATAAAAGTGAGGATAAGTTACAATCTACCTGGTGGATTTTTACAAACTTGGGCTCCTTTTGCTCCTGCTGATGTCCTCTACAAGTTTGCTGAAGATCCCAATAGATTTTGACGACTGGATTTAAGGATATCAAAGAGAGATGGTATTTCTCTCTTTCTCTCTTTTTTTCCACTAAAATGATGGTTTGAGTGGTGGAAATGGTGGGGGAAGGCTTGGAATGGCCTTGGTAGGTGCTGGAGAGTATGGGAAACTCTTGGAGAGCTTTGGGGTTGCTGGAGTTTTGGACTTAAGGCAAAAATGAGCAAGATGATGGGTTAGGGTAAGTTTTGCCCACTTAACCCTCATGATTTGGAATGGATGGTTAGGATTCAATCAAGGAAGCTTTAGATGCTTGCCAAGTGTCCCATGAGTAGCCCAAAACCAGGAGAAAGCTGGTGGATTGAGGGGGATTGCCTTGAGCCAAGAGGGGGGGACCACACCCCTTTTACCTCATTTAGCTAAACAAGCCTAAGCAAGGTTTAGAGAGCTGATTTGTGGCCTCTTAGGAAAGAAAAATAATTTCTTTTGAGCAGGTTGAGGCTGGTTTTGGGAGAGGGAAAAGCTTGCTTAGGTGGCAAGGTCAAATGGTCATGATTCGGTCTCATTTCAATAAAATTTTGACCCATTGACTTGTTGACCAGTCAATGGTGACTAGGATGTGCATGGGAGGAGTCAAATGTGTTGTAGAAGTCAATATTAAGGGATATGGGGCCATGGTTTTGAAGTTTTGAGTGAATACATGAAATTGGAGAGGGTTTTGACCCCTCCAAATGGGTTGACCAAGTCAAACCTATGGAGGATTGACTTGGAAGTCTTTGGACATGTCATGAGTGTCCAAACAAATAATTTTGAAGCTTAGATTAGTTTGAGATGTATTCAAATGTTGAAAATAACAATTGTTGGGTTAAAGATGAATTTGGTCAACCAAAGTTGACTTGGTCAAAAAAGTCAAACCAAGGAGTGGGTTTCATTTCAATGGGTCTCAAATATCATAGAAAATTCATTGAGAGGGGTTTCAAAGGTTAAAAATGTTGAATGATGTTAAATTTTGGTCAAAAGTCCAAAAATCCCTTTAAAGGGCTTTTTGGTCATTTTGACCTCTGATGAACCCTGGGTCGAGGTGGGTCCAAAACGATGTAGATTAATGTTAAACACATCAATACCAAGGGTCTGGAGGTGATTAGAGGGTTTGGGGGAAACTCCAAGGTCAAATTTCTCTAGATAACGGGTATAGTGGCACGGGCCGTAAATATTTGAAAGTTTTATAGCCTTTAGATTTAAATTTAGTTTCTGGGGTTAGAGACTCCCAAACGGGCTCAAATTTGGAGGGTTGCCACTAGAGACATATCACATCAGTATATAATTGACAGATCATGAATCAGAGGTCATTTGACTAGGGTTTGAAATGTTTGAAAATTCCCTGAAAAAGGCTTTTAGGACTCAAATCTTTGGCCTTGAATTTTGGATTTGAAAATCTGGATTTGTTATAGATTTTGGATTTAAATATCTGGATTTGAATCATCTTAATCATTTATGATCATTTGGAGTGATCATAAGTAATTGAAAAGGATTTGAGCTAGATCAAAGGCAGGATCAAGATTTGAACTAGAGTTTGAATTTTGGACTAGTCTGGATTTTGATTGAGGTTTGAACTGAATCAAGGTTTGGATTGGCTTAAGTTTAGGATTGATTTGAAGTCTGAATTAGGATCTAATGACCTCATATAAAAATAAGGTCAACAAATGGACCCCCAATATGTGTAATAGAATGAAGTTCTATTACACATATTGGTGTTGACCGAATTAAAAAGTTAAGTCTATAATTTTGATCCTAAGAAAAGGGAATACCTAACCTTAAGGAAGAGAAGAGAAGGTAGAACTAGGATGGTGCCACAAAGGATGTTATCCATTGTTGACCTCATTTTTGTATGAGGTCAGTAGGACCAATCCAGACCTTAGGATCTTTCCAATCCTTAGGATTTAATTTTGACCCCAGGATCAATCTGATCTTAGATCAATCCAGACTTTCAGTCAATTCAGATTTCAAATCCATTTTAATTTCAAACCCATTTAAGCTTCAAATAAAACTCAACATTAAGCCAATCTAGATCTATTTAATTTCTAGATCATCCTAGATCTTAGATCCTAGGATTTCTAAACTTTAGGATTTTCCTAGATTTCTAACCCTAGGATCTACCCAAACTCTAAATCAGTCTAGGTTTTAGGATTCTCCTAGACCTCAGATCTATCTAGACCCTAGGATCTTCCTAAAATCCAGACTTTAGGATATATTCTAGATCCTAAGAACCTTCTAGATCCCAGACTTTACGGTTTCCTAGACTCTAGGATCTTCCTAGACTCCAGTCCCTAGGATCTACTCTGTACCCTAGGATTTCCCTAGATCAATTTAGGTCCTAGGATCCTCCTAGACCTTAGATCTATCTAGACCTCAAATCTATTCAAACTCTAGACCAAACGAGACTTTAATCCATATCCTTAATTTAAACCTTAAGCAAAATCCAGAATTCAATCCAGTTCAAAATCTAAACTCTACTTCAAACCTTGATTCTACCTTTAATCAAGCTTTAATCCTATCCTATCACTTATGATCTCTAAATGATCATAAATGATTTGGGTAATTTAAATCCTATCATTCAAGCTCAAAATCCAGTTCAAAACTAGATTTCCAAACTCAAATCCAAGGCCAAAGGTCTAAGTCCTGAAAGCCTTTTCCAATAAATCTTTGAACATTTCAAAACCCTATCAAATGACCTCTGATTCAAGGTCTATTAGTTCCACACTAATGTGACATGTCTCTAGAGGCAACCCTCCAAATTTGAGCTCATTTTAAGGTCTCTAACCCCATAAATTGAATTGAAATCCAAAGGCTGTAAAACCTTCAAATATTTATAATATATGCCACTGGACCTGCCATCCAGTGGATTTTGATTCTAGAGCTTTCTCCAAAGCTCCAAATCACTTCCAGACCCTTGATTATGACTCATTGATCAATAAACTGTATTTTTTTGGATTCAATTTGACCCCCAGTTGACCAAGGGTCAAAATGACCAAAATACCCCTTAAGGGTTCAAATGCACTTTTCAAACCATATGACCTCCAAATTGCTTGGAACCACTTCCAATAATTTTCAAACATCAAACCAAAACTCTTGGACCCAAAACCAGCCCCTGGGTCAATCTGGTTGACCAAGTCAACCAGGTTGACCAAATAGGCCCTTTAGGGTCAAAACAGGTCATTTTGACCAAATGACCTCATCAGACCTTGGGACCACCTCTATTGGTCTCCAAATGTCAAACCAAATCTGTTGAGCCTATTTCCATGCCTTGGACCCACCTGGTTGACCAAGTCAACCAGGGTTGAACTAAAAGGCCCATTAAGGGCCCAAACAGGTCATTTTGACCAAATGACTTCTCCAGACCTTGAGATCACTACCAGTAGACTCAGAATATCATTCTGAACTGGTCGAACACAATCCGTGACCCTGGGTCAACCTGGTTGACCAAGTCAACCCAGTTGACCCATTAAGCCCTTTAGGGCCCCATAGGCCATTTGACCCAAATGACCTATTTGACCTCTCAAAACTATTCTACCAGACTTCAAATATCATTTGGAGTTGCTTCAGCTCAAACCCTGGACATGGGTCAACCTGGTTGACCAAGTCAAACCAGGGTGACCAGTTCAAGCCCTTAAGCTTTTCCACTTTGAATCAAACCTCAAATGCATTCAAATCTCATTTAAATTTCATTCAAATGTACCTTTGATGATTTGGGTTGAATTGAGCACCTTGACCCAATCACCAGTTGACTTGGTCAACCATACACATATATGGTCAAATCTAGTCAAAATTGATCCATTTGAATCAAATTAATGACTTTTAGTCAGTCAATTTAATCAAAACCCTTTAAGTCTTTGAGCCCACTATATTCTAGAGTGTGATCATATTCAAGTATAATACAAGTCCAGTCTTAGGATTTTGACCAAAGTCAACTCGTATATTTGGTCAAACATCTATTAGCTTGCACAAATACTCATTTAATCTATTCAAACTCCATCCAAATTATCTCAACCAGCATTCAACATCTCTCCATGCCCACTCAGCAGTCAATTTGACTGTTTGACTGGTCAAACAGTCAAATTGAGCTTTTAAATGGGTCAAACATGGTCAAACTTGCCATTTAAGCTAACCCATTTTAATTCAAACCATTCCAGCTGTTCTAAATCACTTCTGGAAGCTTCTTAAGCATCCTATAATCCTTGGATTAAAGTTAAACCAGCCCTAATCACCCCCATGTGCTTACAAGGATGAAAGAGCCCTCCTCATGGCTTGTCCTTGTGTCCTTTTTATTCCCCCTGCTCCCTAACCGTTTGGGGACAGATGGTAGCATCTTAGGAGCTCACAAAGCTATCCTAGCCGTCTATTCAAGCAGAGGACAAAATGAATAGGGCAAAACCTCTCTTAGGCTCTCATTCATTCAAGTTCCAATCTCTCTCCACTCAAACTCTCTTAGAGCTCAAACTCTTTTCGTTTGAGCATTCCAGATACTCCTCCTTACTTTCCAAGTGAAATCCAGCCGGCTAAACTTCACCGGCGGCTTGATTCCGGCGAACTCAAGCCAAATCTGTCCAAGGTTTCTTCCAGTCAATCCGTGGCTTTTCAGACCACGGCTTCTGAAGAAGGAATAAGCGTGGACAAACAACAATTTCAGAGAGCTCTTAAACGGATTAATCCGTCCATTATCAAGGTCAAAATCCTAAACCTTAGTTTACACACTTAAAGTTAATTAGCTTTTCAAATAGTGTGTTTCAAGCTTTTAAACAAACTCCACATTAATTATGTTCATCTTATTAATCTCTGTTTGAAATTTTATTTAAAATGGTCAAGTATCGACGGAGAACGAAGCAATTATTATCTCTAGGGTGTATTCCGTCAACTGCATGATCCATGCGTAATTTGGATCGTTGATTTCGAGATCAACGGTCTGATTTATTTTGTCCCGTGACTTAGATAAACTGCGTATCAGGCTCCACGGTTAATCCCCCGATCTGGCTCGATCTGAGTCATCCATTTTAGACCGTGGGATCAACTGCTGTAAGATTTTCTATTCAACGCCATCCTAGTCGTCTGTTCGTAACCACGCTCAATCAGATGGCGCGGACGAGCTGCTGACTGGATTAAGTTGCTTGCGCGTGGGACCGCCGCCATTTGATCATTAGCAAATGATTGCGTTGTATGCAATCAATGCCAATGATTGGCCCGCCGTCACTGCAGTCCTGATCGCCAATCTTGGCCTGCCACGTGGACCTCCAGCCGCCAGAATTCATTTAAATTGATTTTAATTATTTTAATATGTTTTTAAACCTTAAAAAGATCAAAAATTAATTTAAAATTAATTATAAGTCCAAATAATGCATGTAATATGTCAAAACGCTCAGAAAATTAAACTCTTTAATTTAAAGTTAATATTAATTTAAAATATTATACCCATTTTAAATTATTTAAAATATCAAATATCTAATATTTTTAATTAATATCTTAATTAAGAATAGTCAAGATATTTTCAAAATTTTAAATTGATATATTCAAATATTAAAAAAAATTCAATCTTTTAATTTACACTTAAAGTTATTTTAAAATATTAAATATATTTTAAATAATTTTGAAACATTTAATTTCAAATTTTTTAATTTATATTAAATTAAATATTTTTATAATTTTAAAAAAAGCTTATATATTAAAATATGTTAAATAACTAAACATTTATTTGAGATGCTTTAATTTAAAATTAATTTTAAAATTTTAAATGTTAATTTATTTTAAATAATTTGAATTTATTTAAATATTCTATTATTTGATTAATATTCAATTAAATATCAAGTTAAAATATTTTTAAATTTTAAAATCCTACTTTCAAATATCTCAACTAATTCATGGATCTCTTAAAGTATTTTAAAATTATTTAATCATATTTTGAAATCATTTTCATAATATTTTGAAATATTAATGTCAAGACTTATATTTTCAAATATATGTATATATGTATACTTTAAAATTTATTTTAAAATTATATATACATGTATATATGTATATCTTTGAAAGTATATTTTAAAATTACATTTATATTAAATCTTTAAATAATTGAGAGATCCATTCAAATTTTAAGCATGACTTGAACATGATTGAATAGAATTAATGTGGAGTAATTATTAATCAATGAATAATTACTTTATTAATTATTCATTGATTAATTTTCTAATTAATTATATCTTATTTTAAATCCTTGCATGCTTAGGATGCACGCACCACCTAGCTTTAGGGCTCTCCTAGATCTAGGATTGATTGATTGTATGTGTGTTTACTTATGCATATGTCCAAGGGTTAGAAACATTGATTTGAAGCCCACTAATATAGTGACATCATTAAGGATAATAATTAAGAACTTTGTTTAGAGAACTTAGATTAATTCTAATAATTAGGATACACTTCAAATTGACTTGAAACTTTAAACACTCAGCCATAGGAAAATCTTCCACTGGATTTTGAAATCATTAAGCTCCTTAATTAACCTAATCAAGTTTAAACCTTAATTAAGCCTTTAAACCTTCCAGAAATTATAATAAATCAAATTTAAATCTAAAAATTATAAATAATGCTTCAAACTGACCAGAATTGAATCCTTAATCAATAAAAAATAAAAACCCCTTGACTGAACTTCAAAATTAAATTTAACTTAACTTTAATTGAAATTCAATATTTAATTAATCTAATTAATTAAAAATAATTAAAAATTCCAGAAATTTTCCAAACACTTAGAGATCACTCCTTAGGTCATTCCTGACCTTTGGAGTTAATTTCAAGGAGTTTGGAGGTCATTTAGATTCAAATCATAAAAAGGGCTTTAATTTACTAATTTTGAAAATTCAATAAATACTCAAAACTTTGAAAATTTATAACTAATTCAAATGAACTCCAAATTGAGCAAACTCAAAGACATACAACTCATCTTAAGGTTTAATATTTATTAAAAATGTTAAGTTTCCAGAAATCAATCAATTTTAAAAAAGTCAACTTTTGGTCAAACCTAGTTCAAATTCAAGTCAAGACTTCAAACCTTTATAATAAAATGTAGAAAAATCTAATTTTAGCGTACTTACTGTCTAACTGATCGTATTAAGGTCTAGTATTTTAATAAAATATTAATATTCCAGAAAACTCTTTAAATCAAAAAGTCAACTTTTAACCCCTTAATTAAACTATTAAAATAATCCAAAAAAAATTCCAAAATTCAATAAATCTCCAAAAATTCCAGAAAATATTAATTCAAACTTAAAACCAGCAATCAATCAATTTGAATAAAAATTTATCAACTCTCAAATCCTTAATTAAACTTAAAACACGTAATTATATTGGGTACCACTGGATAACCCAGGCCTACGATGCTATTAAATTAGCCCCAAGGAAGGTGAAATAAATTCCACGGCCTTGGTGTGCAACAAAGGTGGTGTCCAACAAATAATTGAATAAAATTTAAAATAAAATTCAAATTATTAAGATTTAAATTTTAATTAAAATACCCTTAAGCTTTCAACCAACCAGAACTTTAAACAACTTCAATCAAAGTATCATATCTAAGACACATCCAAACCACACAGCCTACCTCACACACTTTAGATGGTTTGCTAGGACAACCAACTTTAGTTTTAGGCTAGGCCGATGTTTACTTTTCTGCTACTTGCATCTGTGGGATTTTTTATGGTTTTCGTTGCATGCTGGTTGCTAGATTTAAGTAATTGATGTTGATGTGATTATTTATTTAATTATTGCATTCTGTGTTGATTTAATTGTACGTTAGAAGTACCCTTAGGTTAGGAATGATTTATACTAATTCAATCTTATGCAGGTGGTCATGCTCGCACAGGGCATTTAAAATTAAAGGGGACAAAAATCATAAATGTTAAATTGCACAGGTGCTCCAGAATGCTTAAGTCCCCCTTTAAATTAAAAGAGCATGGCCAAGTGTTGCTGGTTTGATTATTTTAAATTTTAAATATATTAACTGCTTGGGATGTTTCTATAACTGTCGATTATTAGGATAACCCTGCAGGTTGTTGAGTCTAGATTTTAAATTTCATTCAAATGTAATTTAAATGTATTTGAGTTGTAATTATTAAGTGTTTTGAGAATGGGATATTTAAGTATCCAATTTGGAGTTCAAAGAGGAAGAGACATCCCTTAGGGAAGAGTCTCTTTCCATTTGGAGATCCAAATTTGGATGCTTTCAAATATCCAAATAGAAAAGATAACACCCCTATTCATGGAGAGTTTCTTTTCATTTGGATATCCAGACCCGACGATCCAAGGAGTTCCAAGAAGACGAAGAAGTAAAGAATGAGAAGAATCTCAAATCTCACAGACACTTGAGTCTTTGGAGTAGAATCCGGGTTGTAGTCAGTGGTACCCGGCCACTTTACTTTCCTGCAGACCATGTGTTGTATAATTAAGTGGCAATTGCCACATGAACTTTCAGTTTGAGCATTTATTTAATTAATTTAATTATTTAATTGATTTGATTACTTGATGTTGATTGCGATTAAGGACTTGCCTGCTTTTCATAGTTTTTTGGCGATTATTGCATGCCAATTTTGTTTTAGCCTAGAATCCGATCAGAGGCTCGTGAGGGTACGGTCACAAACTATTTCTACTTAAATAAAATTTAAAAACTTTAGGCTCAGATAGTAACTCTAACGCTTTTAAGAAGTAAGCTCGGACTCGCCGGGGTTTTTTCATGCATTCATATTGACTTTTCTCATCCGTGTTAGGCACCTCCCCGCCTGCGGGTTTTGGCAGACCACCTGACCTATTAGGGTGCAGTTCTTTCCAAGGGGATGTTGTGCAATCTCTAGGATAAAATCTATTTTTAAGCCTAATTTTTAAACTGCTTCATTCTGATTTCAAGCATTTAATCGAGTCAACTAGCATGCATTGTATTAGATACAAATTAAATTTGAGTCTAAATCATTAATTGCATTCTTAGCATAATAATTTCACCCAACATATGTTAAGGGGCCAATTAGGAATCTGCTCTAGATGTCAGCCCTAATTCCTTAAACTTTTCTTAAATAATATTCTAACCACTCTTCCATTAAAGATTGGACACATGATTTTAAAGCGTTTAGGTGGTTTAGCTGGCTCCCCAATCTAGGCTAGGGTAAGTCCAGGATTGCATTGCATTAGCTAGGATCCGGGTCACTGATTTTCAGTACCCATTTTAGACTTAGGTTCTGAGGTAGATGTTCAATCCTAAGATCTCAACCTTCCGGGAATCTAATTCCCACTTTCTAATAAAATTGACCACTTAAACCTAAATCTCTTTCAATCAAATTCAAGCCCAACACTTAGGATAGTTTGAGGTGTTTCTGAAGTAATTCAGAATCTTAAAACACATCCTACTTTTCTTCCTTTGACTCCAGAAATAACTGTTCAAATTTGATCCAGTCCTTGTTGAATTTCCAATCCTTAACCTTCTTTGATATTAATCTTTGAAATCTTAAATGAAATTCGTATCGCTATTTTAATTGAGAGTATTCATAAGAAATTTTTTGGTTTCTTATGATGTAATTAACTACGAGGGCTTGCGCTCGTAGGAGATTTAGAAACCCAGACCAGATTTTCAAAATTAAGCTTTTTCAAAACATCAACTAATTATCTTTGGGAAATTCAAAAGTCAACGATCATTATCGTCATTTTCAAATGATTGATAACAGACGATATCCTGTTTCTTTGGAAAGATATATCATACTATTATTGTAACTTTGATTATGAAATTAATGATCTCTTCATTAGATTATTGTAGTTAAATATTGGATTAAACACCATTCTAATTCTTCGGGATCATATGTTGTTTCTCCTTGAGTTTGACTATGATAATCAGATAAATTCAAAGATTTATAATCTGAACCTACTAGGAAATGATATGTTCACCTTTCGAGGTGATATATTATTCATAATAAGTGTTCGATTATAAAATCAAAATTTTAGAAATTAAATATTTCCCAAAGAAAATTAAACACTTTTTCAAAATATACTTTTTCAATCAAACATCCACTACTAATGGATGATTATGTGGTGGGGTCGAAACATGCCCAACACAAAGAATCGAGTGATCATATGATGGGGTCGAAACATGCCCATCATAGATGATCAGATTGAATGGTCTTGTGGTGGGGTCAAAACATGCCCAATACAGAGGATCGGGTTGAATGACCATATAGTGGGGTCAAAATATTCCCACTATAGAGGGTCGAAGATCATGTGATGGGGTCAAGGCGTGCCCACCACAATGATCGAGACTGGATGGTTGTATGATAGGGTCAAGAATGCCCATCACAGAGGACTGGCTGGATGACCATATAGTGGGGTCAAAATATGCCCGCTATAGAGGGTCGAAGATCATGTGATGGGGTCAAGGCATGCCCACCACAATGATCGAGACTGGATGGTCGTATGATGGGGTCAAGAATGCCCACCACAGAGGACCGGCTGGATGACTATATAGTGGGGTCAAAATATGCCCGCTATAGAGGGTCAAAGATCATGTGATGGGGTCAAGGCATGCCCACCACAATGATCGAGACTAGATGGTCGTATGATGGGGTCGAGAATGCCCACCACAGAGGACCGGGTTGAATGACCATATAGAAGTTCAGGATTGATTTGAAGTCTGGATTAGGCTCTAATGACCTCATACAAAAATGAGGTCAACAGGGGTGACCTTTTTATTAGAGAAAATAATTGAATTATTTACATGGCTGTTTAGAATATTTGTATGAATAATGGCTCGGGCTCCTTGTGAACAAACCGAGAGTGGGAAATGGTCTGGGGTTTGATCCTAGGGCTGACGAATTGAGAGACGAAGAAGGGAATCTGGCCTTGAAGCTGTTCTTGCGAATGGAGAGAGAGGCGGAGCAGGGGGTTTGGAGCTTCCGTCTGGTTCGATCCCAGTCAAGAATGCGAGAGAGAGGGAGGAAATGGAGAGCACCTGGGGCTTGCGAACTGAGAGGCGACCGGCTGGGAGGGGTTTCAGCCTGGGGCTTGCGAACTAAGAGGTGACCGGCTGGGAGGGGTTTCCGCTTGGGGCTTGCGAACCGAGAGCAAGTGGGAAATCCTGGGGATTTTTTCAAACTGGACAGGAAGCGAGGGCTTGGGGGGCTTCGATTTCTTGCGAATAGGGAGAGGGAGAGAGATCGTGGGAGAGAGTTGTTTCGTCTGAATGAGAAGGGAGATGGGCTCGTGGCTTGCGAAAGTTAGGAGGAGATGGTCACGATTCATGCATGGAAATGGCTCTAACCGCACCAAATCACATCTCATTTCAAAATAATTTGACGGCTCAGATTGGTTTATGTCTTTAAAGAAAAATCTAAGGGTTGATCTTGATTTGAAAGGAAATTTTATTTGAGGATTAATTTGGAATAAATTTTAATGATTTAAATAATTATCCTGTGTTCAAATTTAACATTAAGATAACCTTAAATGTCTAAATTTATCCTTCATTTATGTCGATTTGATTTTAATTGAGTCGAGATATATCGATTTGGGTCTGAATTGCAATAAAATTAGATAATAATTTTTTATTTATGTGATGTCGATTGGGTCGAAATGAGTTCTAATGGTGTTTGATTTAGGCAGAATTAGGAAGTTGAGTCACCGCTATGTCAGTGGGTGTCCACCAAAAGGGAATCCTAAAGGCGATGTCTACACTAGGCTATGAAGACCTATGCACTAAAGATCTATTTTGGGAAAATTAACCTCGAATAATGAGGTCAACAAATGGACCCCCAATAGGCATGATAAACTTGTCAAAGTTTATCATGTGTATTGGTGTTGACCGAGACGATCAACTAGATCCAAGATTGAAATTGAATGTTTGGGTATATAAATTGAAGGAGATTTGAGCTTTGATAGAAGATGGGAATAAAAAGTTTATGAAAAATTTGAGTTGATTAATTGAAAGATTAGGATTTATTAACTGATTTGAAGGTTGATGATAGCACTGATGGCTTTAGCAAATAATAACTAATGAAATTAGTATTATTTGATAAAGTCAAAGTAGGAAATAACTGAGTACAGTGATTCGAAAGGGGTTTGATATGAATTGAAGAGTTTGAAAATTATTTTGATTTGAATGTGAAAGTTCGAATGTGATTTTAATACTAGGATGGATAAGGACTTGCTCCAACACTAGTAGATCTGATCCTAAGGAAAGGAAGCACTGGGACTCATACCTATCCTTAAAAGACTAGAGGGTGACTAACTATGATGGGGCCAAAGAGGCTTGAATCTTATAATAGCTAGCCAAGTTCTAAGGAAAATAGGAAGCTCGGGGACTCACACCTATTCCTAACAGACTAAATTTGTTTCGAGTTTTTAATGATTAACCTAGCTAGAAAGCACGAGGACTCACAACTAACTAGGGGAAATTAGCCTAAGACTAGAGGGTACATGCTACTGCTTTGAATTTAATTATTACGAGGAAAAAGTAGTTGCAAAAATTTCTTAATCATTTAGAGAGAGAGAGAGAGAGAGAGAGAGAGAGAGAGAGAGAGAGAGAATGTATTTAAAAGACAAATTAATGCTGCTTTGAATTTGGTTATTACACTGCAAAATCAAATTGTTTGAAAGCATACATATAAAATTTCAACATATATAGGCTTTGTTTGAGACTGTTTTTTTACTATTTTCTAAAGTAGCTTTCTAGCTTGAATAAAAATTTTTAATTCAAAAAAATTTTATACTAAAAACCTGCTCAAGAAAGCAGTAAAAAAGCTGTCCCAAATGAAGCCATAATTTGTCACAAGTAGTCAGCAAACTTCGTTTCATCTCACAAGCGGAAGAAGCATGTATTCAACATATAACAGCTGCAAAATAAAAAATAAAAAAAATATATTAAAATTATAATTTGCTAAATCTGGTAAAACCTGACCAAGTATCTATTCTATAAAAAAAATTATGACGACCTTCCAAATAAGCATGTAGAATGATTGCAGAGAAAATTTGTCCTTCAAATCAATAGACTCGCTTTGCTTCCAAAGCATTAAAGCAAGAACTGAATGGCTCAATATCTACAGCAAAGTCGAGAAGATTTTCATCGTACTTAAACATAACAATTGTAAACTATAGTGTAAAGTGATTTTCATATAATTTTCTTCAGTGTATTAATTTAACATACAGTTATGAGCTTGCTCCATGGGCGAGAAGAAGTGGCTCCAAACACTATTGCAAAAGCATAAACCATCTCTAAGAGACAAACGCAAATCCAAAACACCTGTTAGAATCCAAACGAGGGAATTAATAATCTATCCAAGTTAAGAACTGTGCTTATTGATGAAATATGCCATATATGATTTGACTAATAAGTAGCTCACCTTTTTTGGACCTAGACTAGCAGCTAATGATCGAATGCCAAATTTTTTATCTCCTTCAATATCTGGTACATCCTGTTGATCAGGAATCATAATTATAGCTCAAATATGAAACATAATAACAACAAAAAAAGAGATTCTTGCAAGTGCCAAGTTCAAGCAAGCATTTTGATGAATATTAAATCATCTTCACAATTAATTTGATTATTCTTAAACATTTTGATTGATTTTATTAGACATTAGGATATTAGGAATATGGAAAAACATACTCTTTTGTCTAACTGTAGGATAATGTAGGCACCTGTCATGAATATGAAGGCTATATATGAAGAAGGAAATTCTGTTGTTACTATAGTTACTATCATCCCCTTATTATAGGAGTTCAAATAAGAACTACTATATAATCTAATGAATAGTTTTTTCTCTTACTAGAAATAAAAAATAACATCACTTTTTCAATTTTGAGGAACTTGAAGAACTCCCCTTACAAGAACTTAGGAAAAAAAAAACTTTTAACCCTCTCCTCTCTTGTCCTCTCTCTCTCTCTCTCTTTTATTTTTGTTGCTTCTTATTATGATTTACTCTACATGTAAGAATTATATGGGTTTATATAATGAAGAGTTAATCTTCTAACATTAATGATTGACCATAATTGAAAATTTTGTAACTATAGACTTTTATGGTAGCATCCATATAGGGCTTCATGATAGCCTTCATTTATGACTTTGTGTTAACTTTCATTTAGGACTTTATGGTTGTCTTCATTTAGGGCTTTGTAGAAGCATTCATTTAAAACCTTGTGATAACCTCAAATAAGAACTTTGTAGCAGTCACTGATTTTGAAAAATCAAGATCAAATTTTATCCAATATGATTAATGAAATTAGACTTCACACTTAACAATCTCTCACTTAGCATTCATTTCTATGTTATCAGTAGCAAACGTTAACTATGGATTTGCAATATCATAGTTCATTAATGACATACTTGTTAAACTTTGTCTTATTATTGTTTTACTCATTTATTTTAAATGTTTGACGATCCTATAATGCCCATCTATCCATTAAAAGCTTTTAATTGGCAGAAATTTTATTTTACAATACCATTAAAGAATCATCAACAATATATTTTACAATCGCTCGCACTTTCTTGTTACTTGATGCTATATAGTGCCATTCTTAATTCTAAGACCTTCCATCATAGAAGTAAGACATAGAAGTAAGATAACTAACACCACCACAGAAGTAAGACATAGAAGTAAGATAACCAATACAACTTTGTAGACCTTATTGAATCCAACACATAAGCATGTGATATTGTATTCTACAATAGATATAGTTCACTAATTCTATTGATCATTAAGATTACCAACACATCTTTGTAGACCTAAAGTGTGACAACATCACTATAGAATTAATATTTACGACATTAATTAAGAGAACTTAAAAATATTATTATTTTTTCAAATCTGGTCCATGCCTAAACTAGTTATACAATCATGCGCATTTAACTCCATAATGTTAGAATCTCAAATCTTGCACATAGCCATGATTCCCATACAAACATATCCTACAAAACTTGGCTTGTTTATGAAAATTATAAAAAATTAAAGCAAATATGATTAAAACAAGCTAAATCTAAAATGTACATGCTTTGTACATTATTTTTTGTCACCAAAAGAGCATCACCAATGTTATAACTATAAAAATCTTCAAAATTACTTACATTAGTTGACTTATTCTTCTTTTGATCATCTTTTGCTTCTTATTCTCTTTTCTTCAATGCAAAATAATATTTCCTTATGCACACTTTTTCTTACAATATAATCAACTAATATCTTTGAATTTATTTAGAGATTTACTCCTAACATGATTTGAAGAGAACTCTCGCTCATAGGATTTTTCTCTAACATGTAATAAAACTTAAAATTGATTTATCACTTACTCCAAGCTAAGAAATTCCCTCTTCTAACAAAGTAAATTTTTTACATCTTCTAAGCTTTATTATATAATGATCATATAATGTAGTCTCAAAAGTGTTTGTACGATAAAGGTAAGGATCATAATAATAATAAAGCTTGATCTTCATCATCAATAATTACATCAATATTACTTAAAAATCAAATTATGAAATTCAAGTCATTCAAATGTGATTTGATAGGCACACCTTCTTGCATGTGAAGTAAATTGAGTATATGCTTCTGATTATGTATTTTGTCAAGACCTTTGGTTATATACCAAAGCTCTAACTTAAGCTGTAATTTGTTTGTAGTTATTTTCTCTAAAATCTCATCCATTAAACATAGTTGAGAGAGAGTTCTCTCTAATTCCATCTTGTCTTCTTCACTTATTATTTCAGGAATCTTGTTATGACCCATTAGTGCTTTTACAAGTTCCTATTAGACAACTATATAATGCATTGTTGTGGGTTGAGACATTCATGATGGTAGAGTGAAAGGATTTTACGTCTTAGCGGTGTACAAAAATTCAGCACACAAATAAATAATTGAAATGATAAAGAAACACCAAAATTTTTACGTGAAACATCCTAAAAATGGAATAAACCAAGGGGCATTGCCTAGTTAAAAAGATTCCATTATGTTTGAATATATTAAAAAGGTCGACCCATCTTTCAACTCGAGGATGGTGAGTATACAATGTATTGGACAATGGATAAAACTTCATATGGGTACTCTTAATCCGGATTGAATGACAGATACTAAAAATCTTGTAGCAACAATCGAGAGAATATTCAGCAAAGGTTTGGTGATGGTAGGGGATCTAGTGATAATCAACAAACAGATGAAAGTTCAGAGATAGTCAGAGGTCGGGAAGAAATCCAGCATCGACCAATGAACGGGTGGGAGTCCAGTGATAGTCAAAAGTGGGGAGGAGATCTAGTGATTGCCAGCAAATGGGGAGAAATTCGACATCGGTCAATGGTCGGGAAGAGATCTGGCTGTGGCCAATGAATAGGTTATAGTTCAGTGACAGCCGGTGGTTGGGAATAGATCCTACGGTGGCCAACGAACGGGCAGAAGTCTGATGATAATCGGTGGTCGAGAAGAGATCCTGCGGTGGCCAACGAATGGGCGAAAGTCTAGCTATGGTCGGTGGTCGGGAAGAAATCCGGCGGCAGCGATACTAACTAGAGAATGCACGTGAGCTCCCTAAGTTTGTCAAAATAGAAGTTCATATGATCTTAAGTTTAATTTTTGATGTTTCCAAAATAGATATGCATCCAGATTCGCGCCCGATCAACTGAGAGATTCGCACCTGATCTGAAATATTTTTGGTGACGTATCATGCATGTTGGTTTTTCAAAGGCCAAATTGGTTGAGCCATCAAATTTCTTAATATTAAACTTCCTAGCCATTGTACTTTTCATAACCTTGCTTAGATACTAATAGTTAGGAAAGAGTGTACCTCAACTTAGGGGAAAACACACTGGACAATAAAGTAACCACAAAAGAGATTAATCACCACCACCAAAATTCACATAATTTGGCTTAAGCTTACATCCTTGGATGCACAGATATCCAATATTCCGCTAAAGTTTAAAAAGAGTATACAAATGATCACCCTTCATATAATATTATGGATAACAACAAAAATACTAATATTGTTTAATTATAAAAGAATGCAATCATTTACTGTGAATATTAGGGCTAGATGCAGAGAAGGAGAGCCAATTGTTGCTCTTATTACTCTCTTGCCCTATATTGTAAGAGTTCAAATAGTAACTATTTTTTGTTATGACTAATAATTTTTTCTCTTGTTGTATTAAAATACAACTGTACTTTGTAGTAGCGTTTAATTAGGACTTTGAGATAACCACTAATCTTGAAAATTAAGATTAAATCTTATCTACAATGATTAATAATATTATATTTCACACTTAACTTACCAAACTCTTTGTGCTTACAAAATAGTCTTTAAATATAATCATTTTCATTTATCCAACGATTGATTCTATCAAGCTATTTTATATAACCTTTTTCACTCTTTATGTAGGCTCAAACTATTTAATTATATACTTTACGCCTTTGTTTTCATTATGTTCTACTCTTAATATTTTTCTAAGTCAATCTTTTGGCACTCAATATTCTAAAATTTTACATAGAATTACATGAAAGGGAAAAGCCATATGGCCTATCATAATAAAAAAATATTTCTATTCATGCGAGTCGGTAATTACAATGATTTGTCCTTCCGGTGACTAAAGAAAGTGTGATTACAATATTAAAATATAGATATAACGGAGCTAGTGAATATGGTAATAGCGGTGTTGGCAAACAACCGTAGGTGGCTAACACCGAAGTTCAAGGGTGATGAATGTTATTTTTAGTCGATGTTGAGCATTGGATAGCGAGCAAATAATAGATGTGGGCTTCTAAGTTGGTAGGTGATGGGTATTAGACAATGGAAGATAATGATCGTTAAGCAAGAGAAAAAGGTAGGTGTAGCCCTTCTAATGTTTGTACAGCGGATCAAGCTAATAAGGAAGTGAAAGAGAAAATTGGATCCAACATAATAGTAGAGACAACTAATCTGAGATTCAAAATTTGGTTTTAAAGAAGGCGAGATTACAAGTTTAAAATTTAGACATAATGGAGCTAGTGACTGTGGTTAATATTTGTGTTGGCGGACAACATTAGGTGGCTAACACCAAAATTCAAGGGCGATGAATGTTATTATTTGTTGATGTTGAGCATTGCATTGCGATAACTAATAGATGTGGGCATCTAAGTTTGATAGTGATGGGTGTTAGACAATGGAAGATAATGATCATCACATATGGAAAAAAAGTTTGTGTAGCTTTTCTGCTTGTAAAGTAAATCGATCTACTACAGAAGTGAAAGAGAAAATATGATCCAACATTCAAAATATTAGGGACAACCCATTTGAGATTCAAATTTTGAGTTAGAGCTATGGGATTCTTCCATGAATAAAAGATTTTTTCTTTAAAAATTATATGTGAAATGAAGTTTATTTATAGATTTTGAAAAGGGTAATGTCATCCTTTATACCATGAAATACCAAATCAATAGCCTAAATAAATCTACCCAAATGATGACCAAATAATCCACCCCAAACTGGCTTGGCATTTTGACTAGTTACAAAAAGGGGTGGGTTCACAATAGTTTGATGGCAACCATAAAAAATGAATTCATTAATCAATGAATGGAAGGAACCTCCTTGAAGCTCTCAATGCTGCAAGCACAAGAAAGTTGATGAATAAGAAATTCATTGGTTAGATCACCTTGAATTTTAGGTTAGGTTGATCTATGAAGTTGGTTGAGTACATAGAATTTTGTGGTCTTAGTATCTTATTATGTCTATGTTTCTTTAGAAGAAAGCTTAGCACTCAGCTAGCCCAATAATTTGCAAATTCTTTGTAGTTTGCATTGAATTTTTTTCCTTTTTTGGCCAAGAGGACAAATTAATATAATCTATTGCATCCATAGGTAGTAATGATAACAATTTTGTAAAATGACATATTATGCTACCTATGAAAGAGTCTTCAGGTATAGTTTTATACTAAAAAGCTGTTTTAATAAACAGTAAGAAAGTTGTCCTAAACAAAGCCTAAATTTATTTTGAAGGTTAAATTTTAAAGCATCATATCACTATTACTTTGCAGATGTACCTTGAATAATGCTACCACAGTGCAGAATATGCTCACGACAATGGTTCCCAAAATTAGTGGCCTTGAAATGTTTATTGGCCTTCCAAGAACAAAGGTCTGCATGGTCAATAAAGACTTAAAGGTAAATTAAATAGTTTATATAAAAAATAGTATGTTGAAACTATTAATATTAGCTCAAAAAATATTCATATTTTATTATTTAAGTTTCATAAAAGAAAATTAAATAATTTTTTATTATAGTTATTAAATTTACTAATATTTGTGAAATAGCATCAAGATGCTTCAAATTTGGATTGAGGCCCTAAAATAAAAAAAGAAAGAAAATATGGGAATTTAAAGATTACTTTAAATGAAATGGATTATAAATATCTGATTGATCTCTTAGAGAGAAAAGATAAGTTAAAGGCTTCGTTTGGAACAGCTTTGTTAGTGCTTTCTAAATCAGCTTTTTATTGTAAAAAATGTTTGAATTATAAAATTGTATACTAGAAAAGTGTTTTAGAAAGCAAAAAAAAAAGAAAAAAAAAACTATCTCAAACGAAGCCCAAGTCTGAGGAGAAAGAGAAATGAATTTGATAATATGTAAACATGATATATATGATTATAAATATCTATGTAGTGAAAAAATAAAAAAAAATGTTAAAGAGATATGCTAACAAGATTTATAATAAAATAAAATAAACTGAGAAATAATGATTTTTAAAATATATATGAATATTTTTTACATAAATATTTTTTACATGAATATCTTAATGATTTCTAAAGATTATTGAATTTATTTCGTGGTGAGTGTAATATATGAATAATCAATCAAAAATTATATAAGACTAATTTTAAAATAGATTTAATAAATTTAAAACTCATCCTTAACAAAATTTTAATCAGAATATTTTTTTTTTAATTCTTTTTACCAATAAATAGCAAATAATTAAGATAATATTAGAGGTTTCAATAATAAAAATAAAACCTGCATGTGAAGGAAAGTTGATATTTGAAGAACTACTCCACGACCTGCAATTATGGATAGTGCTGCACCTATTTCATGTTTCTTCCATCTTAAAAATGGCAGCTGTGGGGAAAAATATATTTACTTTAGTTGATAATATATAAACTTTTACCAAAGAATATATCAAAACATTTTAATTTCAAGAGATGAAAGGACATAGTTCAAAGAATTTTAGTTCACAAATAAATATTTCATTCATTGTTGAAATCAACATATTTTATTTTCTATTAATTTAATTTTCTTTTAAAAATGTAGTTAGCTATCCTATTAATGAAATTCACTTTAGAAAGTAGGGATTGGTTCAACTTTTTCCACTACTTTATCATTTGGTTGATTGGGAATCATTTCAGATGTGAAAAAAAATGAAGGTTTGATTTTATAAACTTCATAATACTCGTATTTGAACAAATATATCCCTTACATTTTTATTTGAAGAAATGTCCCCCAAAGTCATATTTAGACGAAAATGACCTTATTTATGTAAGTAGGGATAGTCGCTAATGTAGGTGTGAACCTTTACTCTTTTCTATTTCAAACATCTTCTCCCGCCTTCTTCTCGACGAATTGGTCTCCTTTAGAAGCATCTCCTTTTTTAAGGTAAATTTTAATGTGTTTTTACTTGAATTAGAATGCATTCACCAACCCTTCCAACAATGATAGCCCTCTTAGGTTATACTAGGAAAGAAAAAGAGAATCAATTATGTTCGAACAAGATATTTGAATATTAGGTTAGAACCCTAGGTTCAAAAATGAACTTCGAATTATAGTATGAAGTTCAAACTAAAGTTCAAACAATATTTGAACCTCATATTATATATTTGAAGCTTATTCATTCGAACCTTAAACCCCAATTTAAACAAGTTTTGAAAGTAAAAATGTGGTTTGAATGACATTAAACATAGGGTTCAGCTATTAGACTAGAAATATAGGCTTAAATATTGTTTGGGCTAAATATGTTGTGATTCAAATCTTAGTGGAACTTCACATTCGAACTTATATTTTGATCAAAGCTTCCATGAGTGGAACCAGCTTTGAACTCAGTTAAAACATAATGTTTAACAATTGTTAAAACATGGGTTCGAACTTGGGTTAGAATGAGGCTCGAGTCTTAGTTTTCAACCTAGTTTTCCTCAATATCTAATATAGAATCGATTAATTTGATTTAATTTGAAATATATATAGATGTCAAAACTTATTATTCCTATACAAAGGCATTACATTGTAAGAGTAACATAGAAAGTTGGGGGTGATGGAGAAAGTGATCAATCAATTTGAAGCAAGTAACCTTCTTTGTCGTCATTGGATCAGATCGGAAGTCTCGACAGGAGCTTTCCATGAAGGTAACAATCTTGCTACCTTTAGCATGCTTCTTCTCCTAAATTTTGTCAATTTACTATATCCGCCAATTTTTTAGATTTAGTAAATCCAGGATTTAGCATGAAAATGGCTAAAAAATCATGAAGAGCTAGCAACTTAGTCTTATCGAGAAATTGCAATTTGCATTTTGTTTTTTAATGTTTGGCAAGATTTAACTCAAATATTGGATAAATCCAGCTTAAATCATGCATCCAAACTAGCCTTAAGAATCGAAGCCTCTATTTAATCAAAATAATTCCATTTCTTATTTAGTCCCCAATCAATTCAAAAGCCATATAAGCTTTAAATCTTGAGATAAAATTCCATATTTACTTTGTTAAAATGTTAAGCATAGATTCTCATGTTGTTCATATCTATTACCTTCTCTAATTATACAGAAAGTTGGGGGTAACATAGAAAGTTGGGGGTGATGGAGAAAGTGATCAATCAATTTGAAGCAAGTAACCTTCTTTGTCGTCATTGGATCAGATCAGAAGTCTCGACAGGAGCTTTCCATGAAGGTAACAATCTTGCTACCTTCTTTGTCGTCATTGTGTAAGAGTAACATAGAAAGTTGGGGGTGATGGAGAAAGTGATCAATCAATTTGAAGCAAGTAACCTTCTTTGTCGTCATTGGATCAGATCGGAAGTCTCGACAGGAGCTTTCCATGAAGGTAACAATCTTGCTACCTTTAGCATGCTTCTTCTCCTAAATTTTGTCAGATTTACTATATCCGCCAATTTTTTAGATTTAGTAAATCCAGGATTTAGCATGAAAATGGCTAAAAAATCATGAAGAGCTAGCCACTTAGACTTATCGAGAAATTGCAATTTGCATTTTGTTTTTTAATGTTTGGCAAGATTTAACTCAAATATTGGATAAATCCAGCTTAAATCATGCATCCAAACTAGCCTTAAGAATCGAAGCCTCTATTTAATCAAAATAATTCCATTTCTTATTTAGTCCCCAATCAATTCAAAAGCCATATAAGCTTTAAATCTTGAGATAAAATTCCATATTTACTTTGTTAAAATGTTAAGCATAGATTCTCATGTTGTTCATATCTATTACCTTCTCTAATTATACAGAACAACTACCTTTATAGCCCTCTACTAATATTAGTTGAAATACTTTTGATATGTCCCAAAAAAATTTACTTGATCAGCATAAAATATGATGCACTATTTGTATTGAAAGTTTTAGAATAAAATTTGAATTATCTAAGCTCCAATTTTAGCAGACTTACAGTCAACTTGAGCTTCTTAACAAGACAAACCCAATGAAACTAACACTTTGCTTGTCATAACATAGCCACACTTTGTTATGTTCATGCTTTTATGATAATTTTTAGTTACTTTCTACAATTTTTTATGGTACAGTGCTACTTTTTACAACTAGATCTATCAACATGTGTTGGAATTGCAAAAAAATTGCTATCATTCTCTTCAAGAAATAACATATAATCCGACTCCAACAGTTTTCAAATAAATTACTTTCTACACAACTTCATAACCATCTTTTATAAAAAATTGGAATAGCTTCCAACATACCTTAAAAGTGATTTGATTTGTATCAAAATAAGCTCAAATCTAGCACCTAAAGTAAACTTTAAATTTTGAGATAATGATCGAAGTATTAAATGCTTTTCAAATTTTGCATTCTTCTAATCAAATCGAGTAGTTTAATAAGATGGACCCAACAAGCCCAAGATCACTTGATTCTAAGGCCATTAAGACATTTAAATGTTAAATGAATGGTCTAAATCAAAGGATTCAATAAGAGTCATTCAATGAAATACTATGAAACTTTGGAGAATTTATGAAAATGCCACCAACAAAATATGATAAATACACATCCATTAACAACTTGAAGGGGGCCTAGACATGAGTTAGAGAGAGCTTGGAAATCTAACGAATTCTTGAGCTCTAACTTATGTTCGAGGTTGACAGTCACTGTCAGCTACCATCATTTTAAATTGTCATTGTCTAACCATCATGGCCTGATTGTTATCATTTGACTACCACTGTCTTTCCAACATCATCGTCTAACAAACCAACTGCCATCACCTAATATCATAGCTTGGTATTATCACTCGACCATCATCATCTGATCATCATTGCATGACTAACATTCTTCCTTACATTTGCATAAAACAAACTATTATTACATACTTTATAATCTCATCTTCTCCAATTGGTGCATCTCCAACAATCTTCCTTACATTTACATAAAACAAACTATTATTATATACTTTATAATTTCATCTTCTTCAATTGAAGGAAAGAACAAACTCTTGTAAACTATCTACATAGAGGATCGTTATATTTATGTTAGGCCATGTAATTTTCTTCTCTTTTTGGGATTTTCATATAAAAATTATGGCATCTGCTAAACATTTTTTTTATTTGTGTGTATGTTAGATCTTCATGAAAAGCTTGGACATAAAATTTTCCCTCTATCTCCATGAATTTTCTATCACACAACAATTTTAATAAGGCTGGGTTCTATAATTTTTTCTACTTACAACTTTTCCAAAAAAGAAAAATCATATCTCTTATATGTTGTTGTCAACTATATGATGATAAACTCTTTCTACTATCATGAATATACTTGCGCAAGAATGCTAATTAAAGTATTTAATTTACAAACATAAAAAAATGTTTGGTGGAATATTTTATTTAGTGAGTCATATACTTGCAATCCTCAATTTTCAAGTTATCAAGCACAACAAATTCATTGATGCCTAGTTTTGTTAAATATATCACTAGGTCTTATGCCAACATGTTGTTCTTATACAAAATATTATATTGTCGTATAATAAGAAAATTTTTTATGTTAACTACATCAAAACATATGACATTTGCAACTATATAAAGCACTGCAAGCTAAAAGCAGTTCTTATTTAAAATATGGATGTCAGTTGATAACTAAAACAACATAATTGTGAAATTAATTATTAAAATGTGAAGGGAACTTACATTCACAGAATATGCAGTGGAGATTAGAAAACATAAAAAACTACTCCAAAGTAAAAGCCTTGAACCAACATTATTCACGATGGCAAAAACCTGAAATAATCAATTAATAATCAGCATAAAACTTTAGGTTAATATAGGCTTATTTAAAAGATAATTTTTAAAATCCAAAGTACAAAAGAATAATTACAGTCCTTAGGAAGAAATATTCGTATTAAAAAAAGTCTCTAAGATGTTATTTTTTCTAAATATCATGAATTTCCATACTTAATGGAGAGTATTAGAAAGAAATTCAATTTTTTTTTATTTCAACATTAGTTTTTATGATGTAAATTGATGCAAAACTCATTGATGTAAGAATTTTATAAGTCTATCTAAATCAAAACTCATTAAGGGTATACTAAGCCTAAAGTGATCAACTTCAACTCAATAGGGGTCAACAATTAAAATTAGATACCTAAGGATTAAGTTAAATTAGACTAGATATTAAATTTGCTAATGGACTTATGGTATAGCTTAGGTGTGTGAAACTAAACCTATGTTTAAAAGGTGTAAATATGAAGACCCACAACACATGGTGGATTTTATAAAAATATATCATACATATTGGCATTGATCCAATTAACCAAATTGAGGTCCACCCATAAAGACCTCAAATGTACACAATGACAACTGAGATAATTAATAAGATTATAAGAGTATCATTCATTATAAGGGAGATCAAATAATCTCCTCTTTTGTGGAAGAGAGGATATATCAATGTGTTACTCTACCTAAGAAAAATAGAATCAAATGGTCTATTTGTCTAAGTAAAAGAAAAAAAAGGTCAAATGATTTAGCAAGGGAGAATTAAAGATCCCAAATGCCTAAGTAAGAGAGGTTCAAAGGGCATCCCTACTAACGAAGAGATGGTCAAAAGGGTCTCTATGCAAAAGAAAGAGAGGGCAAAAATTTTTGTCTACCTAAATAAGAGAGGTTAAACACTGTCTAAGATCAAAAGTTTCAAAAAGGTCTCTCTATCTGAATAAATTGGTTAAGAAAATGAACTATGTTTTCATGTATGATCAAAATAGCAAAAACTTCTCAAAATATCAATATAAAATATCTTTAACATATAATTTAGGAAATCAAGGCTCAAGGATTATATAACTTTAAGCTTAAGTTTCAAGTATAATAAAATTTAGAAAAGATGGAATATCCTTCCACCTATATTATAAATAACAATTTTTTTAAAAAAAGATCAATAAAATCTATTTAGTCGGAAATAATCCATCGGAAAATCCGCCGGAAAACGTTCCGCCGGAAAGCCACCGGTAATGAGTAATTTTCCTGTAGTGACTATTTGTATAACTTCTCTTGTTTATAAAAATGAATTTTGATTAATATGCTTTTAAACACTTATTGATGTACTAAACTTTACATAGAGAGATAGAGTAAGAATAAGAGCTTGTTTTGTTCACTTCTTTTTCCATAGTGATATTTTTCACCCATTATAATGTGCATACATCTTGAAAACCAAACCACTTAATTCTTTATCTTCTAGTTACCATAACAACTTTAATTATAGTTTTTTTCCAAACATTTTTTTTTGTATTTTCTCATATCATAATTGCTGGTATTATATTTCAAGTGGATATACTTCTTCCTCAGGGCACATTGTCATCACCATTAGAGAATCCATATGATCAAATAATAATAGTCAACTAAAAATCTCATTATATTGATTGAAAGGGAAAGCACACCATCAAAAAGATCTCTGATGATCATGCATTCTCTTGCCTAGCAAGAGGAAACCTCCTAACCCTTCATAAGAGGAATCTTGGATGGGATTCCTCATCCAAGATTCCTCTTGCTCCTCCCACATTCAAGGTATCGCCACTCTTTCAATACAAATATAATGGAAACCCAATTGAGCACTTATAAAGAAGAATCTTTGTTTCCATTTTTTTTCTAATCTTAAGAGATTTTTCTTAGTTAGTTTAGCCATTTGTCTTCTAATAATATTTATTTGCTTATGAGTTCTGGCACTTTTTTAAGTTTATGTTGCTAGGAGGTCAGGTAAGAGGCCCATAAAATTCATACTAATATTGATGAATGTCCAATAGTGGGAGGACTCCCTTCAAGGCTACATTATCAAATTCACCAAAGCCATATTGGATGTGATTGTCTCAAAACTAGCTGTAGCCAAGTTGGTGCCAATGTTTGATTTACTCTACTTACTCTTTAAGTACTCAATCATGAAGAAGCCTTTAAAAATAATAGCCAAAGTGTTAAAGTATGCATCCTACTTCATAGAAAATTTATAAGTTGATGTAATAAACTCCCATTTTTAAGTCGTTTGTCTCTTTAAGCATTAATAAGACATTGACCACCCTCTCGTTTGTCTCTTTAAGCATTAATAAGATATTGACCACCTCACCCTAAAACATAGTTAGCTAAGAAATTATCGTCTGGATTTAAACTCGAGGAGGAGGCTATCATGAACCAATCTAATTATCTTTAGACTCATCATAGGCAAAAGGATCCATACTTATTTAATGCTCAAAAAAATTGATGCCCTTCATTATAATTTAATTATGGAATCAATAAGATCTTTATGGCAATATAAGGAAAGGAGTACTTCAATTTTCTTGCCCCTCCTTGTACCCCATTAAAAAGCCTTAATAGGTTAAATTTTTGCATAAACCGCAATGATTATAAGCATGAGATTCCTTGAGGTGTTATTGGAGAATCTTTTCAAGAAGAGTCATCTGAATAAAATTTTAACCAAATCACAACCCTTTCCAATGGGCAATGGAAGCTCCAACTAGCCATAGTAGAAGGAAGCCAATATCAAGCCTACAGGCTAAAGTACGTAGAGGAGATTGGGCAAAGTATAAATAATAAACCACATCAACCCCATTACATAATATATTGTCATTAGAGCTTCATATAGCCAATGTCTATCGAGTCCAATTTCTATGAGATCTATTTTTGTTCTTTTGCTTATGTAGTTATGCCTTTCACTTTAAAAATTACAACTGTGTCACAATGATCCAAGTGGTTCAAAATAATTTAAAGGTACTTTGTATTATGGTTGATGCTTTTAGCTCAACGAGTGTAATCTTCCAGCACCATACTAAGAGGATGAGACTAGATGCCTAAACTCTGGGTTACATGATGGCGATCTTATTAGATTCATCAAGGAAAGAAGAACCTTATAGGAGGTGATCACCCTCACAAGGGATGACAAATACTCCTTTAGTTAGAAGGAAAAATTCATGGTTCTCCAAGCATTGTCCACCTATAATATCATATTTGGAAGACCCCAACATTTTTTTTTTATTTACCACATCAACATACCACCTCTACCTTATGTTCCTTAAGCTTAATAATTTGGCTTATATTTAGGTGGTGTTGGTGACCTCCTAAAGTTATACTCTACATAGCATCTAACAACCTTGAACTCCTAGTCACCTTCCCATGGACAAACAACAAGTATTGATGATTTGGTAGCCAAGTTATTGAAGTACTCGCTTATACAAAAGTAGCTGGGCTCCCCTTTAGCATTAATGCCACATTGGAGGAATATATCTTACCGATATAATAAGCCTACTTAGAGCTTATCTTAATATTTTCTCATAGGAGCCCTATGAGATGTTTCAGCTTCTAGCAACATCACATATGATTAATAATTAGGCAGGTCAAGCATAAAAAGTGGAGCTCTTTTCTTACCTTCATGCATACTTTGAAATACACATTCATTTGATGTCCATTCACACTTATCTTAGCTTTATGCATACTTTCTTTACTTACTAACATATGAAGATGCACAATAAAGATAAAAAGAAGACCAATTTTATTACTATTGAGGGCACATTCTACTAGATAGCAATTACATTCTAGTTGAGGAATACTGGTGCCACCAACTAGTGCTTAATGAACAACATATTTTTATAATTCAAAATGATGAATATGAATATCTATGTTGACAACTTATTAGTAAAAAATAAGTCACTAATAAAACATTTGGTGAACTTGGTAAAACCATTTACACATATTAAGATGCAACATGAAGGTGAACCCTAAAAAGTGCTTATTTGGAGTATGCTCTGAAGCATTTTTTGAGTGCGATGATTATACTAGACCATGTCTCTTTCAATATCCTAATAAAATTTAGGCAACTCTAGAGACACCATTGCATTCTTTATGAAGGACATTTAGAAACGAGTTGGCAGGCTTATTGGGCAAAGTAAATTTATGTCACTTATTCATGCATCTCAAATCATCACCCATCCTTAGTGGTCCATTATCAGGCAAACCTCTTTTCCTATACCTCAAATTCGGGAGTCACTTTATTCCTCGTTCAAGAAGAAAAGCATCAATAAACACTTTACTATGTTAATGACACGATTAGTTTTTCTTTTTCTTTTTCTTTTTTTACTAATAGATTAATTATTGAAATTATAAAATAAATTTAAATTTTACTTTTAAATTTTATTTTTAGAAATAATTTGATTTATTTTTAAAAATGCTCAAAATAAATTATAAATTTTCTTAGATATTTTTTCCTCCTAGCTAGTCGTGGCTTCTCATGATCATTGTTCCCACCATGATGCTAGACCTTGCCCAAATCATTGCCTTGATCCAGACCCACTCCACCCATAGGAGCCATTCCTACCCTTATTTATCAAATACTTCTTCAACACCGACAAACATCCACAAAAGTTTTACTAATAAGTTAGAGTCTAAGCTATACCGTATGCTCGAATGATGAAGAATAAAGTTCTAATTTCTAAATATACTATTCAAGAAGGGAAAAATATCAAATATACGTGGAGTTCACACCATCTCCCAATTCATAAATGCTTGGGATTATTCCATAGCTTGTGATAATAATAATTTAAGTGCCAAATTCAATTCTCTTGTCACACAATATTTTTATTCAATCTACGCATCTCTCATACTTCGCTCCCAAATACACAAATAAATACATAATTAATATATGGTTGTTCTTATTTCCAAATAAATTTGCATTAGTTTTATAAATAAGAAAAGATTATATGTTTCACACTTTTTTTTTTCTTAGTTATTTAAAAATTTTCATTTTTAGGGAGGATATTTAGGCCAATTAAGACAGACAAACTCACACATATATCACATAGGCAAGACTAGTACTCAAGACCTACCAACCAAGAGACCAAGGTGAGCTACATAAATTTTCCCTCTTAAAATGACCAAAAATTTTTGTTTCCGATTAAGACTTCATTTTTGTACAAAAAATTTTTATACTTGAAATTTTTGTATTAAAAAACTGCTTTGGAAAGCAATTAAAAAGTTGTCTCAATCGAAACCTAAATGCATGGAATGGTAGTTCTCAACTTCTTTGAGAATTTGAAGAGAAAAACATTGAACTTGTGATTAACTATGTACATGCCTTTGTTTTAAAATTTCAACAAAATATTTTAAAGGTTATTTAACAAACTAGTTAGCAATAAAATTGTATAGAATACCATAATAGCAGAAGCCGAAATAATTGCAAGAGCTGTTGTCATGTCCATCACCCCAGAAGCAAGTGGAAGGTGTGGCTTGTTAATCTGAAAAAGAGAATAAAATCTTTACAATTTAATATGATAAATCATACAAAAAAAGAATTATGAATTACCAACAATGATAAATAAAACCTTCATAGCTTTTATAGGCATACAACAATGTAGAGGACGTGTAGAAAATACCTTGTCAATTTCAATATCGAATATTTGATTTATTCCATTAGTATAAAAGAACAAGCAAACAAAAATAGCTGCCACCTGCAAATTAAATACATTTCCTTTAAAATAACCCTTATATATGCAATAGAAAATTTACATCAGTAGAATTTGTGTCTAATATCTTAATTTTATTTAAGGATTTAGCACACATAGATAGAAATAATAATAGACTATATTTATTTACATTAAAAATTCAAAAGAAAAAAACCGATTTTTCTACATAATTAAAAATGATGAGATTACACAATTAAAAATAATTGCTTGGTTTTTGTTGCAGGGATTATAAAATCGCGTATCCATAGGCCTATAGTAGAAGCCTAATAACAGTATTTGTTAGTAGTACTAGGGCAACAATAGTCAGATGATAGAATTCAAATGGTGGTAGCAGTGATTGTTAATGGTAGTCATAGTGAAATAAAATTCTTTAGCTCTCTCAGCTCTCAAACCTCCTTTATATATGAAATTAGGCCCTATTTATGCCTTTTCGAGAGTAATATTTTGATAATTTTAGTTAGAATTCAAAGCACTCCATTGATTATTTATCTTATATTTGAATGCCTTAATGATGTCAAAATTAAATAATCTTAGCCTCATTGGATTTGTCTTATTGAGTCGCACGATTTGACCAAAAGCATATAAGGCTTGTAGACTATTTGATCTTTTAATTAATGTTTAGAAATTCTCGCATATTCTTTTAATACTTGATTGGAGTTCATCTAGGCTCACAATAAATCATTTGTGGTGTCGATGTATTTGTATCATCAATGTTCAATTTGATAATAAGTTTTTTTTAAACAAATTGGATGCTCTTGATTTTAATTATGTAAATTTAAATTCAGATATTTCCTGACCAAGTGAATTTTTCAGAGACTTATGTCTTACCCCGTATTTTTTGTTGTTGATACTTGTGTCATATGAAAATATAAACTAAACCTTTTGAAAAATTGTGGCACAAAAATAACTTCAAACAATTTATTAGGCCTGGGGGTTTGTTGGACATATTATAAGTTTTCATAGATGTTTATATGTTGATTGGAGTAAAATTTAATTAAAATTTTTGCTCTAAAGTATTCAAATATGTTTTTTCCCTTAAAAAGGGAAAGATACAAGCAAGTCCAAAAGAGGACTAAGCATCACAAACAAGAAGAGAACAACCACAAGGAAACAAACAATCATAAAAAAAAAACCTCAAAGAATCCAGGCTCAATTAGTGGCGAACAATCTGCGACCACCCAAACGGTAGATAGGGGCCATCAATAGGACAAGCATCAGGCCACAAAGAAGAATTCCTGAAAGGATAAGTATAATGACATCCTGCAAGATGATTGCCAAGCTGCTGCCACCAGTGATTGCCAACAAGCCAAGCTAATCAGATGAGAGCAGAATCGCCTCATCATTGCCTAGGCTAAAAATCTCAGCAACACCTACCAAACCAACGAAAGCCATTCACAACCCCAAAGCCGAAATGCCAGAAAACCAAAACCCCCAACTAACCACGAAAGGTAGCACCTAGACATAAGCAAAATGCCACAACATTATTTGGATTTCCTACAACGACACTTTCCCCCACCCAAGGAATAATCTTTTTCCACAATATAACTCACCTGCAAACTATTAAATTCATGCAAATTGTTAGTCGAGTCAGCCAAACAGACCCCCTCCCATCCCCGACTAATAGAGGAAGCTGAAAGTTTGTTAAGGATGTTAAGCCCTTGTGAACTAGCTCGAGGCTAACCAAGAGAGGAGTGAATTGGTTGTTTTAAAAATTCTTGAGCAAAACAGATTTTGAAAATCTTTTCAAATGTTTTAAAACGATTGCAAAAGCATATTGATTTGGAGATGTTTTATTAAACAGAACAACAACTTTACCATGCAATCATCCACAGAAAAGTAAAGTGCATGAATTAAAAAATAGAACAGTAAAGAACGAATATACCAGATTTTATAGTGGTTCAATAAACTTGACATACATCCACTCCCTGGAGCCTCCCCTTCAGGTATTGCACTAAACCAAAGTGACTCTCCTTCTGCTCCCACAGCAAGGTGGAGAAACCTTTATAAAACTCCTTTTTACCAACTCGGTGAGGCAGAGAACCCAAACTCCTTTTGCTTCTTCTTGAAGCAGGCAGAGGACACAGACTCCTTTTGCTTCCTCCTGAAGCAGGCAGAGAACCTTACCTTCTTTCGCTTCATCTTGAAGTAGGCAGAGAACCTTGATCTTTTTACTGACGATCCTTCCTATAGAGACACAAAGGGATAAGGGACGACGACTAGAGATGACGACTCAAATCCTTGCTTGGATTAACCTTTGTGAACACCTTACAAACTCCCCCTCACAAGATCCTCTCTCTCTCTCCCAAGCTCTCCCTCTCCCTCTCAAGAATCTCTGAGGTGAGGATAGCGACAAAATATTTTAACATAAGCAAGAAAGAGACCTTAAATAGAAGGGCTCAAAAATTGCCCTAAATTTTAACTTGTTGTCAAAGATCATCCAGGATGATCCTTTGATTGTCCTATACGATCAGTGTAAATCAGAACCTTTTGGCCTGGACGATCTGGTTCCTCTGGACGATTAGAAGACATGGTTTATTCAGATAGTCTGGGAAGATTCTGTGATCATCCTGGATGATTAATTTAAACCAGGAATATCATCCAGAGGACAGTTCGGGACCTCCAGGAGAAAAGTATGGATGATCTGAAGAAAAGGACTTAATCGTCCAGGATGATATATCTATCATCTTGTACGATTAGTTCAAAAATGCCCAATATCGTCCGGCATACAGTTTGGGTCATACAAGACAATCATACTGGACGATTTCAAAATGACTTGATCATCCATGATGATATTACTATAGTCCCATATGATTAGTTCAACATTAAGAATATCGTCCAACAGATAGTTCGGGTCATCCAAGTGAAATACACTAGACACTCAAGATTTTTAATTGATCGTCCAGGATAATCTTGCAATCGTCCAGGATGATATGATTGAATCAATTAAACTTTAATTACTTGTGTTAATCACTTGACTAATTTAGGCATAATTATAATGAATCATTTAGGATGATACATGTATTGTCTAGGACGATCAGACCAAAATACTAAAAATAAAAACTTGCCTAACTTAGTCTAGCGGCTGAGAATTTTTGATTTGAACATATCGTCCTATACGATAGGAGTATCATCTAGGATGATCTGCTTAATCAGACCGACTTAATATGGCTATCCTAATTAGGATTTTTTATTTTCAATGGATCGCCAGGACAATATTACTATAGTCAAAGATGATATGAACAAAAACAGAATAAAAACTCTAACTCACTAAAACTCTCCCCCTAAGTGTGTGTGTACAAGGTTACTTAGCTTGGCAATCCATTACATTATATTTGACTCAAAAAGGTGAAAAATTACATTGAATTTGAAACACAAATAGACTGACTCGATCTTGAGCTGACTTGAATTACAATTGATCTTATGAACCTGAATGATTAGGCACTCAAATAGAAACATAAGTATTTACTATCATCAAAATTATAAGCCTTGAATCCAGATTTGCAATAATCTCTCCCTTTTTGATAATAGTAAATATTTATTAGATAATTCCAAATTCAGTAAATAAAAAAATAGAGTCATGAAAACTAAGGAATACAATTTCTATTAGCCAGGCAAATAGTATAAGAATATTAAACATTAATAATTGAAATAGTATAATGATCCATAACACAAACTACTCTGCCTTTTGACATCTTAAAAAAGGGAAAATAGAAAAAAAAAATATCACAAAGGAGCATGAAAGTACAGTACAAAAAATATCACTGAAAAATAAGAAAAGCAACCAAGCTAGTAAAAAGGGGGATCCTGATCAGATGGAGGAGGTGGTGGTGGTGGCTGAAATAGACTGTGAAGGGTGGCAAACTATTCTCCAAACCAGGCCATATCTTGGTCGTGCTACTACTGCTGCTGGGCTATATAGGCATTGAATCGGTTCACATCCTCAGCGTGCTGCTGCTCCTCGGCAACCACATAGGAGTCAAAGTGGGCCTCCCACTCGTTAAACCTGTGCACTAGGTGATCCAGCGGTGATTCTATACGGAGAGGAGCAGGTGCAGCAGGTTTAGGAGCAGCTTCTTCCTCTTCTCCCTCAATATCTATATTGGGCTCCGGATGAAGTCGAGTAATGTGTAGAACATGGAAAGAATTATTGGAGTAGAAGGAAGCAGGGACATTTGTTGGAACTGAATATTAAAGAATATATTTTATTTCAAGGGCGAGGGAATGATGTGTCCTAAGGCTAGGTTGGGACGTCTCACGTGGCCCGGATCCCTAATGCTAGTGAGGTGTTCAATGTAGCGAAATAGGAGATCTGTAGCATTGAATTCATGATAAGCCATGATGTAATAGGTGGTCATGGAGAGCAAGGGGGTAATATGGATACGGTCCCTAGCCTTTGAAATGATAGAGGAGAGAAGGATATGATGGATTGTCCTAGCATCCTTGACTAAGAAAGAGCAGGCATTATTGTGGTATGAGGCATTGGTGTTCCTAAGAAAGTGATTGGTGACATTCTAGTTAAAGTTAGGGTCAGAAGACAAAAGATGGAGTTTATCCCCAATAATGAACAGTTGGAGAATATCATGAAAGTCTTGGACGGTTAATTCTATGTGGTGTTGATTAACATAAGAGTGGAGGATAGTGTAAGAAGAATCAATACGAAGATTCGTAAAGAAAATACAAAGAAGCTCAGTGCTAAATGGAAAAGCCAGTATTAGAATGAAAGTGAGGGAGGTGTGAGCGAAGAGATCCAATACCGAATATGTGAGAATTTTGACTAAGTAATCCCCACATCGAGGTAGCACTGGAATGCAGCCTGATCGGTCGCGTCAATGAAACGGGGGTCGACATTCCCCCTTGAGGAACTAGCACCCTAATGCCTAGATCATTTGCCACCAGCCATGAGAATAGGATTGAATAAGGATAGAAAGAAAATGTGGTGAAATAATGGCTAAAAATAACTGTTTAAATAGAAATAAGCCATATAGTTCAGGACAATCGACGGATCGTCCAGGACGATAGGCAGCAATAATTATGTCCAGGATGATTGGTCAAAAAGGCAATCAGATCATCCAGGATGATCAGATATCATCCAGGATGATTAGACACAGGTGATCTTCCCGAGGAGTCCGGTTGGATGACTTTTGATGAAAAGGATCGTCCATAATGATATGCAATAAATAAATCAAACAGGCCAAATCCATATCATCTGACTGATCCCATGTGGATCATCTAGGATGATGAGGTGTATCATCTAGGACGATCACCAATAATTGGTGCATATCAACTGTTGGATCAGGATGGGGATCATTTGATTATATCGTCCAAGATGATGTAACTAAAAAAAATGAAAAAAGATGAAAGATGGAGAGGAATGATCAGGGAACCCAAAAATCATTAAAAAAAATCAAAATCAAATCAAAGAAAAAGGAAAAAGAAAGAATAAAAATGAAGAAACAACACCAAATTTTTTTTTTTTTGAATCGATCTGCTCCAATAAATTAGAATTTTTCCTTAATTTTTAATTTGAAAGTCAATGAGAAGAAAATTGACAATGCTGAAATCTAAAAAAAAAATAGAAAATCAATTTTCGTAACTCCTGCCTCGGACATCTTACAAGTTCAAATTCCTTTCAAACAAAAGTCTAATTCAAAAGAAAAGAAATTAGATTTGAAAAGAGATCATTTTAAGCCTCGTTCCAAAAAAATATCTGGTAAAATAGTATTACAAAGAAATCAGAAATCATAATTTTCAATCTCAAGTGTTTAAAAAAAATAAGTGGCACGTGAATTTTTCTAAGATGTTTATAGATCTGAAAGGGAAGAAAGTTTATTTCTTTATGGGCTCATTTTATGCCTCTTTTTTAATTTATTTGGCACACTTTACGCATCTTTTAATTTTTGATACACTTTGTATATCTTTTTATTTTTGACTTCATTGCACATCTTTTCATTTTTAGGCTCATTTTATGCCGCTTTTTATTTCTTTTGCAAGCTTGCTTCCTTTTATAATTTCTAAAGAGTCTCAGTTTGAAGTTACCTTCCTGACATAAGCGAAGAAAAAAACTCACTCTCTACAGTAAGGAGGAGTAATTCACAGAATAAAATTATACTTCATATGATAAGTATAATCACCTGATTAAGAAAAATATAATAATAATTCAATGCTTTAAAAATACTATTTATATGAGATAGATTACTGTAGGAAGATAAAATAGATCTCTATTTCAAAAATCAATTTTTTAATTTTGAAAATAATTTTTATCTAAAAGGAATAATACACCATTAAAGGAGTTAGAGGAAGAGAAATAATCATCAATGTTTCTTCCCTTTAATTATTTCAGATGATTCAATTACTGCTTATAAGCTTCCAAATAAAAATAAGATAAAACTCTCAGCTAGAAATCCAGTTTATCAACAGTAGTGAACAGTGATCTGATTCAGAAGAGAGTAAACAGTAAATTAAAAAAATAAGAGGAAAGCCCATAAAAAAAATAATCAAATCCGATAAGTAAATTAAACAAATAAAAATCAGTAGGAAAATAAAGGATCTAAGAAGAAACAGACAATCAAATCAAACAAAAATCAAAAGAAAAATGAAAAACAAAAACTTCAGAAATCACTAATCATCAAATTCATGAATTTATGTCAATCACACCCAATTTGATCCTTAAAATGTTGAATGATTCAAAAGCCAGTGGTTTAGTAAAGATGTCAGCTAGTTGATTTTCAGTAGCTACATGGTGTAGCTTAATATTCCCTTTGGTAATATGGTCCCTAATGAAGTGATGCCTTATGTCAATGTATTTGATTCTTGAATGTTGGATAGGATTCTTAAAGATGCAGATGGCACTGGTGTTATCACATATAAGTAAAATTATACCAATAGGTAATCCTAAATCCAGAATTTGTTGTTTCAACCAAAGAACTTGGGCCACACAACTTCCTAAGGCAATGTACTCAGCTTCAGTAATGAAAAGTGCAACAGAGTTTTATTTTCTACTGGACTAGGAGACTAAAAATTATCCTATGAATTGGCAAATTTCAGAAGTGCTCTTTTTATTCACCCTACACCCTACAAAATCAGAATTAGAATATCCAATAATTTCAAAAGAGGTGTTGTGCCTAGGATACTAGATTCTTAATTTTTGGACCCCTAAGAGATATCTAAGGATTCTCTTAACTAAAATCATGTGGGACTCTTTAGGATCAGTTTAAAATCTATCACAAAGATAAACACTAAATATTATACCAGGTCTGCTAGCAGTCAGGTAAAAGAGTGATCCAATTATTCCTTTGTACTTCTTCTGATCAACAGATTTTTCATTTGAATCCTTGCCTAACTAAACACTGGAACTCATGGGAGTGCTGATTGATTTGGCTTTGTTCATTTCATATTTTTTCAAGATGTCCTTAGTGTATTTTGATTGATTAAGAAAGGTACCATCATCCATTTACCTTATGCTAACCCCCAAAAAGTAAGATAATTCTCCTATCATACTCATCTCAAACTCTTTATTCATTATCTTAGAAAAATCATCACATAAATATTTATCAAAAGATTCAAAAAGTATATCATTAACATAGATCTAGACAATAAGTAAATTATCTTCTACTTTTCTTAGAAAAAGGGTGGTGTCTACGCTCCCCTTAATAAACTCTCTTTCTAGTAGGAATGTGCTAAGCCTCTCAAACCAAGCTCTGGGTGCCTATTTTAATCTATATAAGGCCTTTTTTAATTTATAAACATGATTTAGATATTGGGAACTCTCAAAACTTGGGGGTTACTATACAAAGACATCTTCTTTTATTATCCCATTTAAAAAGGAACTCTTAATTTTGAGAAGATATTTGCCCCTGTAGCTAGATTGGAAGCCATTAGAGTGCTACTAGCCTTTGCCTGTTATAAGAGATTTAAACTTTTTCAAATAGTTTACTTCCTTCCTAAGTCTATGCCTAGCTCTAATACCACTTGAAAGTTTGTTATTCTTAAATTCACTAATTTTTACACTTAAAAATTCATTTTTCTTTTTAAGACTTATAATTTCAAATTTTAATGCATGCTCACTATTATCTAAATCACATGCCATGATTTCTAGTTCTTTAAATACTTTTTTTCTAAATTAGCATGTAATATTTTCAATAAATCATGCTCAACAATCAATTCGGAATACTTTTTATTTAACTCATCAAATTCATCAAGTAATGACATGCGATTGCTATCAAGTATAGAATGGTCCTTAAGTAAAATTTCATGCTCTTTTTGCAGGTTCAAGAATTCCAATTTCAAGCTAGTATGTATTTTCTTAAGTTTTCTATATGATGAATGGATTTTCTTAGAAATATCAAGTAATTGATTGTATGTTAGTTCACATACCTCTTCTTGGTTAGACTGACCACGATGTTTATCCGCTATCAGGCACAAGTTTATAGTCTCCTCTTCAGCTTCAGTCTTAGAGGAGTCAGATACAGAATCCGCCTAAAAAGTCTTTTGGATTTATTTCTTATCATTCCTGAACTTGAGTTTCTCCTCACCCTTTTCCTTGCTTGGGTGAGCCTTAAATATAGGACAATCAGCTTTTATATGTCCTAGCTTCCTGCATTCAAAGCAAACTATATCAGAAGAACCTTTAAAATTTTTGCTAGACTTTCCTTTGTTCCATTTCTGATAGTTCTTATATTTCTTCCTTAAAAAGCTTTTGAATTGCCTAGTGATTAAGGCAACATCATCGCTTTCAGACCCAAAAGAATCAGTCTTCGTGTCATTAGCCTTCAGCGCCACAGTCTTCTCTTTCTTCTTCTCACCTACATCAAGCTACCTTTGGTTCACTCCTTGCTCGAAAGTAATTAGTGATCTAAGTTATCAATAGAATAAGTGTTTAAATCTTCAGATTCAGTAATCGCAGTTATCTTGGCATCATAGGAATAAGGTAAATATCTCAAGATTTTGTTAACTTTTTCATAGTTTGTGAGTTCTCTTCCTAAGGCATGCAAGGAGGTAATTATTTATGTGAACCTAGTATATATTTCAGATATAAACTCAGTAGGTTTCATGCGAAAGAGTTCATAGTCGTGAAACAAGATATTCAACCTAGACTGTTTAACTTTAGTTGTGCCCTTATAAGTGATACACAATATATCCCAAATTTTTTTGTTAGTGGTACAAGTTGACACACGCATGTAATCTTCAAATTTTAATGCATAGAAAAAATAGTTTAAGCATTTTGCATTCAGTTGCGCTAAGTCCCTATAATCATGAGTTCATTCAATAAAAAAAATTTAATTTTAACACCATTAACAAGTCTAAACAGTGCATCATAACCATCTTTAATAAGCATCCACAAGCGATAATCGATCGATTATAAAAAAGGTGAACATGGGAGTTTTCTAGAAATCAAAGGTATATTATCAAATAAAAGTGGACGAGTAATGGAATATCCTTTCACGGTGTTTCTATTACCAAAGTTAGTCATGGATCAAATTTAAAAGTTTTTCAAAACTTATTTTTATGAATTCCTCTCTGATACCACGTGAAAGTTCATTAGGGATGTTAAGCCCTTGTGAACTAGCCCGAGGCTAACCAAGAGGGAGGGTGAATTAGTTATTTTAAAAATTCTTGAGCAAAATAGATTTTGAAAATCTTTTCGAATGTTTTAAAATAATTGCAAAAGCATGTTGATGAGGAGATGTTTAATCAAACAAAATAATAACTTTACCACGCAATCATCCACAGAAAAGTAAAGTGCATGAATTAAAAAATAGAACAGTAAAGAACGAACACACCAGATTTTTTATATTGATTCGATCAACTTGACCTACATCTACTCCCCAGAGCCTCCCCTCCAAGTATTGCACTAAACCAAAGTGACTCTCCTTCTGCTCCCACAGCAAGGCGTAGAAGCCTTTACAAAACTCCTTTTCACCAACCCTGTGAGGTAGAGAACACAAACTCCTTTTTCTTTCTTCTGAAGTTGGCAGAGGACCCATACTCCTTTTACTTCCTCTTGAAGCAGGCAGAGAACCTTACCTACTTTCGCTTCCTCCTGAAGCAGGTAGAGAACCTTAATCTTCTTACTAACGATCCTTCTCACAGAGACACCAAGGGACAAGGGACGACGACTAGAGATGATGACTTGAATCCTTGCTTGGAGTAACCTTTGTGAACACCTCACAAACTCTCCCTCACAAGATCCTCTCTCTCTCTCTCTCCCAATCTCTCCCTCTCGCTCTCAAGAATCTCTCAGGTAAGGTTAGCGAAAAAAGATTTTCACATAAGCAAGAAAGAGACTTTAAATAGAATGACTCAAAAATTGCCCTAAATTTTAACTTATCATCAAAGATCATCCAGGACGATCCTTCTGTACGATCCATGTAAATCAAACCCTTTTGGCCTGGACGATCTGGTTCCTTTGGATGATTAGAAGACATGGTTTGTTCAAATCACCCGGGATGATTCTACAATCGTCCTGGATGATTAGTTTAAATCAGGAATATCATCCAGAGGATAGTTCAGGACGTCTAGGAGAAAATTTTGAACGATCTGAAGAAAAGGACTTAATCATCCATGATGATATATCTATCATCCTGTACGATTAATTCAAAAATACCCAAAATCATCCGGCACACAGTTTAGGTCATACAGGACAACCATGCCGGATGATTTCAAAATGACCTTATTGTCCAGGATGATATTGCTATCATCTCGTACGATTAGTTTAAAATCAGAAATATCATCTGGCAGACAGTTCGGGTCGTCCAGGTGAAATACATTGGACGCTCAGGATTTCTAATTGATCGTCCAGGATGATATTACAATCATCCAGGATGATATAATTGAATCAATTAAATCTTAATTATTTTTCTTAATCACCTGACTAATTCAGGCATGATTGTAATGAATCATTCAGGACGACACACGTATCGTCCAGGGCCGATCAGACCAAAATACTAAAAATAAAAACTTACCTAACTTAGTCTGGTGGCTGAGAATTTTTTATTTGAGCATATCATCCTATACGATGGGAGTATCGTACAGGACGATCTGCTTAATCAGACCGACTTAACATGGCTGCCCTAATTTGGGTTTCTACTTTCAATGGATCGTCTAGGATGATATTGCTATCATCCATAATGATATGAATAAATTCAGAACAGAAACTCTAACTCACTAAAACTCTCCCCCTGAGTGTGTGTGAAAGGTTACTTAGCTTGGGGATCCATTACATTACATTTGACTCAAAAAAGATGAAAAATTACATTGAACCTGAAACACAAAGAGACTAACTCGATCTTGAGCTAGCTTGAATTGCAATTGATCTTGTGAACCTGAAAGGTTAGGCACTCAAATAGAAACAGAAGGTTTGCTATCATCAAAATTATAATCCTTGAATCTAGATTTGCAACAGAAGCATCCAACCAATCAAAAAAAACTTAATCATAGATGCTTCATTGGTTTCCAAAAATATCAAAAATAAATTTAGGACGTCAAAAATAATCTATGGAACTTTAGATATGCTAGAATAAGCTTATCCAAGCTCAGAATTGAGCCCTAATTGGATCGTGCTATTTTGGCTTACTGACTGACCAACTTGTGTTGCCTCTTTAACTAAGGCACCTGTAGTCCCTCCAATAGTGGCAATTTTTAGACCTTATATGGCTACTTTTTGAAGTTTAGAAAATTATATACCTTATGTGATTTTTGGATGAGTGAAGATCGTGCTAATTACTTGCTCACATTGAGTCTTTCTACTAAGGACCTTGTACAATACTAGCTTCCCATTAAGGCTATCTTATAAGCATGCTTTTCAGGAGTTGCAAGTGAAAAACTTGTCTGCCATTGCCCCCAAGAGATATTTCTAGTAAGGATCACATTCATTAGTAGCTTTACATCGAGGCTATCCAATGGGAGTACCTTCTATGAATTTTTGTTAGATAATATTGTTTAAGGGAAAGATTAATTGATATTTTAAATAAAAACTTGCGTGAAAGATAATATTTATTCTAATAAAATTGATATACCAGGTAAAATTTTATCTTGATCGGCACGAATCTTGAAGCAAAATCAAGTTGGAAGCTTCCAAAATTAAATCGGAGACCATCCAAACTCTGATTTCAGCAAACTTATAGTCGAACTGAACGTCTTGAAAAGATGAACCCAACGACACTAAATTCGACTCAATCCGAGCCCAAATGAGTCTAAATCAAGGACCCAAAGTGCATTCGGAGGGTTCAAATCATAATTTGAATTACCAAATGGTATCTAAACTTGACATGCTTATATTCGAATCGAGTGGCTCGACGAGTCGAATCCAACGAGCCCAAGATCACTAAATTCTGATATCATTAAGGCATTCAAATGGCCATTAAAGAGTCCATGATCAAGGAGATCAATATCGGCCGTCCATTCAAACCACTCTCATTTTGACCTTGATCCTCCACATATTTACAAGCCATACCACTCTCAAAAATCTATAAATAGCCCCCACTCTTCTCATGAAAGGGGGGAAAAGAGAAGAAGAAAAGGAAGGGAGGAATTTGGGAGCTCTTGTCATCGACCACCGTCGGAGTTCCTGCCGACCACCGCCGGACTTCCTTCGGACCACCGCCAGAGTTCCTGCCGACCACCGCCGGAGTTCCTTCGGACCACCGCCTGAGTTCCTGCCGACCACCACGGGAGTTCCTTCGGACCACCGCCGGAGTTCTTGCCAATCACCACCGGAGTTCCTTCAAACCACCGCCGGAGTTCCTGCCGACCACCGCCAGAGTTCCTTCGGATCACCACCAGAGTTCCTGCCGACCATCACCGGAGTTCCTTCAGATCACCATCGGAGTTCTTGCCGACCATCGCCGGAGTTCCTTCGGATCACCACTGGAGTTCCTGCCGACCACCGCTGGAGTTCCTTTGTATTACCGCCAGAGTTCCTGCCGACCACTGCCGGGGTTCTTGCCGACCATCACCGGAGATTATTTTGACTTTCACCAAAGTTTCCATCTGATCGCTGCCAGAGTTTTTCTGATCGATGCTGAAGCTCTTCTCAATCACTACCATATTTTCGTCGGTTCATCTGTTGAAATTTCAATGTCTCCAAGTAAAGGAGCAAATCAAACTCTGTAATCAACCGAAACTTATTGGAATTATTCTCATCTAGGCCAGGCCCCGTGGTTTTTCCCTTTCCGGGTTTTCCACGTAAAAAGTTTCTGGTGTTTCTCCCTCAACTATCTGTTGGTGTGCTGGTTATACGTACATTGCTAAGACGTTGTATTTTTTACTCTACTGCCGCGTATATTCTAGTCCGCAATAGTTTGGCACCGTCTGTGGGAACCTATTCCCAATATTTTTTCAATGGCTGATCGAAGTTATACCAACAATAGATTCTCTCGCTCTAACACGCATCGAACTAGATTCCCATCTGGTAATCATGGACGTCGTAATTATTCAAGGGAAGGACCCTATTCCTTGGAAACTCGAATTCGTAGGATGGAGGAGCAACAAGCGAGAATCCTAAAAATATTGGAGGAGGCAGGCTAGCAAAGGGCACCATCTCAAGATGATGAAGCTCCTCTCCCTCATCCTCAGCAACATAATATGGGCGAACAATTTGAAAATGCTCATCGTCAAGCTAATGCTCCTCCACCGCAATATAATCCAGAAATAGATGATGCTGCAAGTTCGACACATCCTCCACCCAGAGCCCATCAGATGTAAAATCTCCAACCTGCTCTAGATACTCCTCGTGATGTTATACGAGATGAATTACGACGTCTTGTCCAGGAAGAATTCCCAATAAGGGATAGGAATCATTTTAATCTCCAACGAAGTTTCCAAGAATCTTCTCCGATAACTTATGAAATTCTCTTACATCCTATTCCAACTGGGTTCAAACTACCAACCATTGATTCATAAGATGGGTCATCTGATCCCTATGAACATGTTGATCATTATCGAACAATTATGCACATACAACGAGCTTCTGATGCCCTTCTTTGTCAAGTTTTCCCTGCCACTCTCAAGGGTCAAGCTCGTACTTGGTTTTATGCTTTGCCTAGAAACACAATCCATAGTTTTACTCATCTTGCAAGGCTCTTTGTCGAACAGTTTATTGGAAATAGAAGAATTATTAAAGATTCATCGCATCTCTCTGGAATCCGTCAAAATGAGGGAGAATCTTTAAAAGAATATTTTCAAAGATTTTCTTCTGAAGCTCGACAAATCCCAGGAGTGGATCCTGAGTTACTACGAGGTATTTTTCTTGGAGGATTACGCCCTGGACCATTTTACTCTTCGTTGATGCGAGAAACTGTCCGTTCTTATGCTGACCTAATTCATAGGGTGGAGGCTCAAATTACTGCCGATGAGGCTATTAATGCTCATTGAAAATAATTCGAACAACCTGTTGACCTCATTTTTCACACATAGGCCCTCGAGCGCCTTCGATCGACTCAATTTGGCCCCGTCGAGTCCAATTCGAGCTCAAATCAGTCTAAATTGAGTCAAATTAGACCCAATAATTTTCTATTGGATTCGATTATTTTATTTGAGCCTCATTGGGCTCAATTTGAATGGGGTTCGCATTGATTTTGGCGTAATTTTATTAATTAAATTCCATCAAGCCTTATTTCTACTCAATAGATTTGATTTAATTACAATTAACACCTATTTGAATTTTCTAAATAATTAGAAACTGTTCCCAAATCAATAAATCAGATGTAACAGTCTTGATTTCATTTTGATCTTACCATTTAAGTATCCCTAATTGGGGGATTTATTTCCGGATTTGGGTATTCGACGGGAGAGAGCATTGAATTGATATCTCTCCCGCTCTAGAGCTGGGGAGGAGAGGATTCACAAAGCTCCAGGCGAAATTCTCCCCCCCCAGAGCCGCTGATCAGAATTCCCCTTGTTCGCCTAACCCCATATGGACCTCCCCCTCTTGTTCTCTTTGATTCGCGAGACACTCCGCCTCCTGGTGATTCGCGAGACCTCCGCCTTCCTTTCGACTTGGGACCAGTCCATCGGCATTCGATAGGCTAGCTAACCTAGACGGAAGAGGTCCGAACACCCGGATTCCCCTGCTCTCCGTCTCCTTCATTCGCAAGCCCGAAGCAGAGGACCCGCGCCCCCTTCCACTTCTTCAACAGCAGGTATATTCCTTTCCTTCCCCTGATCCCCTTCTCTTTTTCTTCTTATTCCTCTTCTTCTTCTCCTAGATCTCCTTCTTCTCCCAGATTTTCTTCTTCTTCCTCTATTGCTTTCCTTTTCCATTCCTAAGTCATGATGGATGTGTTGATGTTGCAATTGCTGACAATGTGTGAGATGATTAGTATACGAATCATGAGAATCTTGCATAGGTTATTTGAATGAATTCAATTAGACATAGGTGTAAATCATGATCCTTCTTGTCACTTTGTTTTATGTATTCTTATAAGTATTGCACCTCAAATGTTTGTTGAAATGCCATCAAAAGTGTTGTGATGTTTGGATAGTTGTGGCCTTTGAAACATAAGCTTGCATATGAAGTGTCTTAACTAAGGGCTTTGTGAATACATTTGAATGCAAAGATTTCATATCATCTCCTTTCTTTGTATTTCTTAGGATTATGAGACTAGGGATATAAATTCATGTTGAGATTAAATGATAATTGGCTTTGTCTTCTTGTTATGGTTTATGTCTTGTTATCACAAGTTGAGTTTTGTCTTGATATATGAGATAGGTGGTTTTGATCTCAAGTCCTTGGTTTTACATTCTTCCTTACTTAAAATATTGTGGGCTAAGTATTCGATAAAATGTCTAAAAGAAGTTTTGTTTGATTTGGACCTTTGACAAGTGTTATATGTTTGTCACTAAAGCAAGTTTATGAGTTTGGATTAAAAGTTTCTTGTAGATATTTGATAACATATGGTGTGAGGGTTGGAATTTGTGTGGGAAGATATTCAAGCGCCTTATGTCTTGAAGGTGGGCTTATATAGGTTCAAAGCAAATGTGTTTTGGCAATGTTGGATAGGTTCTCTTATGTTGGAAAGTGAGCAGGTATATGAGACGTGACATGATCTCTTTGATATTATGACTCAAGGATTGGTGGAATGTGTATTTACATATGTATTGTGTTTTGCTATTGTGAAGATCTCACATATGGTGTAGGGAGTTTGGAAGTTCATCAAGTGTAGGTGATGGAATGCAACTAGGTTGTAAATTTGTATCGACTCGGTCTTCCAATGGGTCATATTTGTGTTTTCTTGAAAGAATTTGGTAAAGGCAAATATACTGTTGAAAAGCATTCGTAGCACTTGTTACTGATTCGATAATAAGAGTTTTAGTTATGTTAAGAAAGATTTCTTATATGCTTATGTTTGGGCACTACACTTGTATTCAATATCAAGCGTTCGTGAGATTAAATTTGGATAGATCCTCCATGACTTTTATCGAAGAAGTTCCTACAGTTTTTCTATAGCTTTCCTCTCCGATTTTGTGGGAGGTGTATGCAGTTTTTCTCTTGTTTTATACTCCAAGATGATTTGGAGAAGGAAAGACATGATGGTTGCATAGAGATCTATATCTAGTGAAATTCACAAATTTAGGTTGGAAGGATTTATCCACATGTTTCATAACATATGATTGAAGGTTCCAAACTGTCTCGAGAACTAGTTTTATGCAGTTTTTTTTATTATTATTTTGAGATTCCAAATTGTTTTGGGAACGAGTTATATGCAGATTTTCATTGTTTCATGTATCCTAAGTTGTTTTGGGAGCAAGTTATATATAAATTTCACTAGTTTCATGGCTCCAAACTAATTTGGAGATGACTTAGATGTGAATTTTCATTGGTTTAGTGTTCCAGATTGTTTTGAAGATAGATTAGATGTACGCTTTCATTTGTTTTATGCTTCGAATTTGGGTTAAATCTAATGTTGATTTGTATTGTAAAGCTTTATGAAACCTTCTTGTTAGAAGATTTTCATAAAGTTATCCTACCCCATGTTAAAGAAAGTTATTGTTTGTTTTGCATCGAAAGATTTTAGTGGGTTTCATGTTGGAAAGTTTTATGCTTTGTGTCTTTTGGAAGATTCTATAAATTGTTTTGGAGATCGAGGGCTTTATGAGCGGTTTTGTGTTTGAGGAGCTCGATGTTAGATGACTCTTTCAGTTCTCTTTTTATGGACGAATTTCCTCTCTTATTTACTTTTGCTTTCAAAGATGAATTTCAACAAAAATGTAAACTGGAGACTTGTTTTGGGCTTTGATTTCATGATTGGGTTCTCTTCTTTTCTACTTTGAGTCTTATATGGGTTTGATTTGGGTAATTGTGTCAAGTCTTTCGAATGTTGTCTTAAAATGCGGGGACACTAAATAGCATCAAAATCATCTCTTGTTTGCATTTGGCTCAAATGCTGAATTGGAACCAATGGTGGGTTAATGGCATGCCTGACTTTGACAGGGCATGCCTATCAATGAGATGCTAACATTCCTTTAAAAATAATAAATAAAGACTGTTTTTTTTACAATGTGGGGAGTTCTTAAAATTTGGACAGTCTTGGAGAGCAAACAGCCGAGCTAACATCCAGACGAAAGAAAAGGTATGTTTTTATTTAATAGCATTTTATTTTGATTATTTGCATATTGAACATGATCCTACTCTCATCCAATCTTTGTTCTTTTCTTTGTGCTTTTGCTAGGTCCCTGTGGGGAAGCAAAGAAGGAGCTTTTAGGAGCACTAGATGAAGGAGCTTGGACAATCGGATCCGAGCATCAGTCGCCCCCATTCATTCTGGTGGGGGTGCTACGGGCGATACCACCGGGTCGTAGCCCCCGGTGTAGTGAGTTTTCTTAAAACTTAGATAGCCTCTTGGAAGCCTATCTGTGTGTACGTCCTCCTACCTTTAGGGCCTGTATAAACTTCAATTCTTAGGTAATTTTCTTCTTTTATTTTGTTATAGATCCCTAAGCCTGTTTACACATACGCGAATGTCTAAGGGGTTAAAAATAAAATATCTATTCATCTCCTACAACACTAGTGACACTTAAGGACAAAAATTAAGGACTGAGTCTTAGAGAACTTAGACTTAGGATGCATGCTCCCTTAGGATAGAAATACTAAACATAGAAAACCTAGTGACACGTCACCCTAGGGCTAGTTTGCCTTAATTCATTAATAAAATAGTAAAATCAATCATAATCTAAATCAAAAATGCATTAAAACACTTAATCTCTAATCAAACTACAATCAACATACGAAATCACTAGGAGGTAGAATTCGAACATAAACTTGAATTAAAATCTAATTAAAACATTAATCATCTCTTAATCAAATATTAACTAGATAAAATTCATCAAAATAAACTTAAATTCTAGGAGTTATAAAATTGGAAAAGAAACAAACCTAACTCAAAACTAAAAGACTTATAATACCCAAACTTCAGAAAATCATAACTAACTCTAAAAATTTCCAAATTGAGTAAATTAGAAAGCACTCAACTCTAATTAATGTATACTATTAATTAAAAATATTAACTTTCCAAAAATCAATCTAATTTGAAAAGTCAACTCTCCGGTCAACCGTAGTTCAATAACTAGGGCCCGAAACTCCTAAAATCATAACTTTGCCTAGAGAACTCCAAATCTAACAAACTAATAGTCTAATTACTCGTGGTAAGGTCTAGTATTTAATAAAAACACTAACTCCCTTAGACCCAACCTGTTTCTAATAATGACCTTTTTGAGCCCTCTTAACCTAGCGGATAGGTAGACCCCGGACCTTCTAAAACTCGCTAATATAACTTAAACTTTAAAGATCACTACCATAACTATTAAAATAGATCCACATACTAAACTAACTAAAAATGGACCCTAATTTACTAATATTTGAACTTTAACCAAATCCTCCTTTTCAAACCTTCAACAAATATTAACACAAAACAACTCAAACCATCTACCTAATATATGATCTATACAATGCCACACAAACTTTCTACACACACGTAGAATTGATTGTTAGGGCATCACTTCTAGATCTAGGTTAGGCCGGTGTTTTCTTTCTCAGTTGTTTTCTATGTTGTGATCGCTCTTGCATGTGGCACGTGTGCTGTTTGTGTTGATTTGATGTGAGTGTTTATTTTATTACTGCACTGTATTTTATTTATGATATTGTTATTTGTGCGTTAGATCTACCCCTAGGCTAGAGATGTTTTATACTGACTCCGTCTTATGCAGGTGGCCACGCTCATGCAGTGCTAATAAAAGGGGGGCAATGATTATCATTTAAATGCTAATGATGTTTTATGCAGGCGCTCAAGAAATTGCTCAGCCCCCCTAAATAAATGAGGGCTAATTAAAAATCATTATAAATTGCCACAGGCGCTTCAGAATTGCTTAGCCCTCAAATAATTAAGAGCATGGCCAAGTGTGGCTGTGATGAGTATTTTTATTTCTATATAAATTGCTTGGGATAATATAAACTGCTTGGGATGATTTTCATTAGGATAACCTTGCAGGGAGTCTAGATTTACTGCTTTCATTTAATGTAAATTATTTGTAACTTGGTACCGAGTTGTGAAAGTTTATTTTGAGTGGGAATACTAGGATCCAAAGGTTGGATTCCAAAAGGAAAGGACACCCAATATGAGGATGGTTCTTTTCGATTTGGAAATCCAAATTTGGATCGCTCTACTACTTGAAGAATCGAAGGAAGCTGAGATCCGAGGAGTCTAAGGAAGAGAAGACCAAGGAGATGAAGAGCAAGAGTATCCCACTCAAAATAACTTGCGTCAGTCTTAGGATTAGAAATCCGGGTTGTTGGCAGTGGTGCCCGGCCACTTTAATTTTCTGCAGACCCTGGGTTGTAATTAAGGGCAGTTGGCCTATGGACATTTAATTGATTTATTTAATTATATATTATGTTTGATTTGATGATGATTGTGTATAGGTTGTATGCTTTTCATAGTTTATTGGTGATCTACATGTCGCATTTGTTTTAGCCTGGATTTCGTTAGGCTCTCTAAGGACTAAAACCCTTTTCTACTCGCAACTAATATTTAAAATTTTAAGTTTTAAGCAATTTAGAAACCTAACGACCTAGGGAATTGCCGGAATCGTCTGGGGTCGCATGCATATTATTGCATTTCTTTCTTTCCTTCTATAAGACACTTCCCCGCCTGCGGGTAGAGTCCGGATAATCTGACCTATGAGGATGAGGTGCCGGACCTGGGGAAGCCCAGTCTAATTCAAAAAATTATTTTTATAAGCCTTTTTAAAATTCTGTGCATATCTGATTCGGATACTTTAACCAGCATGCATTGCATTAGAAATCAACTAAATCAAAATTTTAATTGCATTAGTCATAGGAGCATTCACCCAACATCAGTTCGGGGCCAATTAGGAAATCCTTTAGACGTCGGCCCTACTTCCAATAAACTTAAACCTACCCACCCATCTTTCATAAATGACTGGACAACATGGTTTTAAAGCGATTAGGTGGTTAGCTGGCTCCCCAATCCAGGCTGGGGTAAGTCCAGATTTTGCATTACATTAATTAGGACACGAGTGTTAGTGTTACGTAGAACACTAAACCCATTAGATTTAGGATTCAAGGCTACTATAGCTTCGTAGTATGCCTCATCAGTAGGTAAGTCTTCTTTCCTTCAAAGACTATAAACCCTACCTATCTGTGTCACACGGATGATGCCACCTCAATCCTTCTCTCCTGTATGCTTCGAGTGCACGATTTATTTATTTTCTCTAGTTTCTTCTCACTACCTTAGTCCCTCCGGATGCTGATCTGAGCCGTGTATGTTGACTAAGCCTAGTTGAACCTTTCTTTCTCATTGAGTAGGATATCCTAGTCTTCGCCCTATGTGCCAATCCCAATTCAGAAAGTATAATGTAGAATCCTTAATCGAGAGTATTCTCAGGCCCCGGCTTGAGATGTAATTAACCAAGGGGGCTTGCGCTCGTGGGAAATCGAATCCCACTCTCAAATAAACCCCATTCGATCTAATGTATCGGGTGGGGGAAACCCGTTGTGATTAGATCGCACATATTATTATCCATCTGGGTGTGTTGGTGAGAGCCACTATCCTTAATGGTTAATCGTATGTGTGATTGAATCTGCCCTCCCATTGGCAACAGATACAGTCTCCCCTCACGGGGCGGCGGTGTTTTGTTTGTGTCCTTTCGGAGGTCCACACAACCTTCTAATAAAAGAAAGAATGGACACGAGAATGGAGCTGGAGCCCAAAAATCTCAAAAGAGGAATCAAGATCTTCCACCTCGACCCCCTCAATAAAATCGAGATTTTAAACTAAAGAAAGAATACACTCCGTTGAATACAACTCGTGTTAATATTCTCATGGCTATACAGAATGAGCAAAACATTAAATGGCCCAATCCATTAAAGCCAAATTCTGGAAATCAAGATTATTATTGTCATTTTCATCAAAGTCGTGGGCATACGACTGAAGCATGTATACAATTGAAGGAAGAAATTGAAAGGCTGATTCAACAGGGATATCTTTGTCAATTCACCCAAAACCCACCTACACAAAATGAGGTTAATCCTGCTGGGGGGCAGAATCAACAGCAACAAAGGCAACACCATGCAAATCGATAAATAGTTGGAGAAATTGAAACTATTGCGGGAGGACCCTTAATATCCTCTCATGTCTTACTCACTAGCCCAGAGGGACCGATTCTAAAGAAAGCACGATCTGATCACTCCATCGTATTTGGCGATTCTGACTTAGAAGGGATTCATACTCCACAGCAAGACCCACTTGTCATCAATACCGGTATTGGAGATCCATGTTATAATGTCAAAAGAATCTTAATCGATAATGGGAGCTCTGTTGATGTCCTATTCTATTCAACATTTCTTAGTATGGGGTTAGCCAGGGAGAAGCTTCAACCTGCCGCTGGACCATTATATGGATTTGATAATCGTCCATTATATGGATTTGATAATCGTCCTGTCACACTTGGGGAATTTCCTCGACAAGTTACTCATTCAGTTCAATTTGTTGTGGTTAAGTCAGAATCGGCATATAATGCTATCTTTGGGCGACCTTTGCAATCAATTTTTTGAGCTATCACCTCAGTGCCTCATTTAAAGATGAAATTCCCAACTCCAGCAGGGATTGGAGAAGTGCGAGGAAATCAACATGAGGCACAATCTTGCTATCTCAAGCAAGCTCAACCTCGTCCATCTATAACTTTAAGCATTGAAATTTTTGATCTCCAAAATGAAGACGTCCTTTATAGAGCTTCTCTAGTGGAGGATTTAATTTGTGTCTCCATATTAGAAGAAGATCCTCTCAAAACAGTGCAGATCGGGTCTTTACTTTCTGATGAAGAAAAGATGCAATACACAAATATTTTACGAACAAATCAAGATATTTTTGCATGGAGTTCAGCAGATATGCCTGCAATTGACCCTCAGACTATTGTACATTCACTCAGGATAAATTCAACATTTAAACCAATCATCTAGAAGAAGAGAAATTTTGCACCAGATCGTCAGCAGGCTATAGAGCAGGAAGTGGATAAACTTTTAAAAGCTGAGTTCATAAGAGAAGTATATTACCCAACATGGCTTGCAAATGTCGTAATGGTTAAAAAAGCTAGTGGGGCATGGAGGATGTGCGTGGATTACACAGTTCTTAATAAGGCTTGCCCAAAGGACAGCTTTCCACTTCCTTGTATTGATCAATTAGTTGATGCAACGTCTGGACATCAAATGTTAAGTTTCATGGATGCATACTCTGGATATAATCAAATAAGAATGGATCCTGCAGATAAGGAGGCAACTGCTTTTCAAACTGATAAGGGGCTATACTGCTATAGGGTCATGTCGTTTGGACTCAAAAATGCTGGGGCAACTTATCAGCGCCTCATGAATAAGGTTTTTAAGAACCTTTTTGACTGATCAATGGAGGTATATATAGATGATATGTTAGTTAAAAGTCTTGAAAGGACATAACATATTTTTGATCTAGAGCAATGCTTTGGCCTCCTTCGACATTATAATATACGACTCAACCCTACAAAATGTGCTTTTGGAGTCACATCTGGAAAATTCTTGGGCTTCATGGTTACTCATAGAGGGATAGAAGCTAACCCTGAAAAAATCAAAGCTTTGAGAGAGATGGTGCCCCCAAGGAATATAAAAGAAGTTCAACGTCTGAATGGGAGAATCGCTTGTTGCAAATCTGGTTTTGATGATGACAAACATGTTTCCAGTGTGTTTTGCTTGGCTAATCTGTTTCAGGCACAAAAGACCACGAGCCACTCAAGTCAACTCAAGATCGGGTCCAAGTGTGTCAAATGTATGATTTTTCTTTTTATTGAGTCAATTGTAATGTAACTGATTCCCTAGCTAAGTAACCTTGCACACACACACTCAGGGAGAGAGATTGAGTGAATTAGAGTTTCTGTTCAAATTTTGTTCAAATCGTCTTGGACGATCTCCACATCATCCTGGACAATCCAGTTAAAACAGAAACCCTAATTAGGGTGACTAAGTTAAGAGGGTCTGATTAAGCAGATCGTCCTGGACGATCTCCGGATCGTACGGGACGATATGCCCAAATCAGAAATTCTCAGCCGCCAGATTAAGTTAGGCAAGTTTTATTTTAAGTATTTTGGTCTGATCGTCCCGGACGATACGTGTATCGTCCTGGACGATTCACTACAATCATGCCTAAATTAGTCTGGTAATTAAGGAAAGCAATTAATGTTTAATTGATACGATCACATCGTCCTGGACGATCGCAGGATCGTCCCGGACGATCGTGATCGTCTAGTGCATTTCAGCTGTACAACCCGAACTGTGTACAGGACGATTTAGGGCCTTTTTTGAACTAATCGTACAGGACGATGACCCTATCGTCCTGGACGATCAAGTCATTTTTTGGTCGTCCAGCACAAATTTCTCTGGACGACCCGAACTGTCTTCTGGATGATTTTCCTCAATTTGCACTAATCGTCCCGGACGATCGCAGGATCGTACGGGCCGATATAAACAATTTTTTCTACTGATCGTCCAGAAGAGCCAGATCGTCCAGGCTGAAACAGCTGAATTTGAACTGATCGTACAGGACGATCTACCGATCGTCCTGGATGATCTTGGCCGACCAGTTGAGATTTAGGGCAAATTTTAAGCCCTCCTTTAAAAGAACTTTTTCCAATTTTTGGAAAAATCTTTTGCTGCCTTCCTTCCCTGAGAACCCTAGAGAGAGAGTTGGGAGAGAGAGAGAAGATCTTGTGAGGGGGAGTTAGTGAGGGATTCACTAAGGTTGCTCCGAGCACGGATCAAAGTCGTCTTCTCCGCTCGTCGTCTTTCGTCTAGTCGGTGTTCGTCGTGGGAGGATCGTTCACAAGAAGATCCGGGGTTCTGTGCCCGCTTCAGGTGGAAGCAAAAGGAGTTCGAAGGTTCTCTGCCTGCTTCAGGAGGAAGCGAAAGGAGTTCGAAGGTTCTCTGCCTGCTTCAGGAGGAAGCGAAAGGAGGTCGGGTTCTCTGCCTCACCGTGTGGTGAAAAGGAGGTTTTTGTACAGGCTTCTCCGCCTTGCTGTGGGAGCAAAAGGAGAGACACTTTTATTTAGTGCAATACCCGGAGGGGAGGCTCCGGGGAGTGGACGTAGGTCAAGTTGACCGAACCACTATAAAATCTGGTTTGCTTTTCTGATTCAATTTTGCACTTTACTTTTCTGATATTAACTGCTTGGGTGAATATCTGTGGTTGATCTTTTTATCGTTGTTTTAATTCGTTTCTGCTGCACGTTATAAAAAGATTTTCATTGTTATCGTGAAATTTTTTAAATAACAAATTCACCCCCCCTCTTGGTTAGCCTCAGGACTAGTTCACTAGGGCTTAACATCCCTATCGAACTTTCATCGCTGCCCTATCTCGCTTCTTGGCCCGATCAGGAGATAAATACTTGACTTTCTTCAAAACCCTAAGAAATGCCCGAAATAAGGGATTTCAATGGACAGATGAGTGTCAAGAAGCTCTCGAACAGCTTCGAACTTATTTAGCTTCACCCCCTCTTCTTTCAAAACCAATCCAAGGAGAAAGGTTATATTTATATTTGGCTGTCTCTTCGCATGCTATAAGCTCAGTACTAGTCCGAGAAGAAAATACTATTCAACGACCAGTATACTACAACAACAATAACAATAACAAGCCTTTGTCCCACTACGTGGGCTCGGCAACATGAATCCTTTTTCTCCATTGTGTCCGGTTCAAAGTCAAATTCTCGTTTAAATCTAATAGAGAAAGATCATTTCTAATATTTTCTAACCAAGTCTTTTTAGGTCTACCTCTACCTTTCTTAACATAAGTCAAATCTAATACCTCTACTTTCCTAACTGGGTCATCGGAAGGCCGCCGTTTTATGTGACCAAACCATCTAAGGCGACTCTCTCTAATCTTATCCTCCACTGGAGCTACTCCAACCTTTTCACGTATATGCTCATTTCGTATCCTGTCTCTAAGGGTAAATCCACTCATCCACCTAAGCATCCTCATCTCCGCAACACATAACTTAGTATTATGCTTCTCTTTTAATGGCCAACATTCTGCACCATAAAGCATTGCAGGTCTCACCACCATCTTATAGAATTTTCCCTTAAGTTTAAGGGGGACTTTTCTATCACACAACAAGCCCGATGCATTCCTCCACTTCAACCATCCAACTTGAATTCTACTGATAACATCCCCATCTATTTCACCATCACTCTGAACAATAGATCCAAGATATCTAAAACGTGTACTCTTATTAATGACTTGATCGCCCAAAGTCACAATCCCCTCACTAGGTCTATTACTGCTAAAATTACACTCCATATATTCAGTTTTAGATCTACTCAAGCGAAAACCTTTAGACTCTAAGGTTGATCTCCAGACTTCAAGTTTACCTTCAACTCCCTCTTTAGTCTTGTCAACAAGAAGAATATCATCAGCAAAAAGCATACACCAGGGTACATCCTCTTGTAAATGTCTAGTGAGAACATCCATGACTAACGCGAAAAGATATGGGCTTAAAGCTGATCCTTGATGTAATCCAACCGAAATAGGGAAATACTTGGTCAAACCACCTTGTGTTTGAACACAAGTAGTAGCTCCTTCATACATATCTTTAATGATTTGAATATAAGCATTATTAACTCCTTTCTTTTCAAGAACTCTCCATAGCACTTCTCTTGGAACTTTATCATATGCTTTCTCTAAATCAATAAATATCATATTTAGATCCTCCTTATTCTCCCTATATTTCTCCATCAAACCTCTCAATAAATGTATGGCTTCCATAGTAGACCTACCAGGCATGAATCCAAATTGATTTTGAGAAACATTAGTATCACGCCGCAGCCTACGCTCCATAACTCGCTCCCATAGTTTTAAAGTGTGACACATTAACTTAATTCCTCTATAATTCGTACAATCTTGTGCATCACCTTTATTCTTATAAATAGGAATCAATACACTCATTCTCCACGCATCTGGCATCTTTTTAGTCTTCAAAATATTATTAAAAAGTTTAGTTAGCCAAGAAATTCCTTCATCTCCTAAGCATTTCCACATCTCTATTGGGATATCATCAGGTCCAACAGCTTTTCCACACTTCATTTTCTTTAAAGCCTCTCTAACTTCGGTTTTACTAATACGCCGATAAAAACAGAAATCTTTATTTTCATTTAGGATGCTAAGGTCACTAAAGTCAATTGTATTCCTACAATCTTCATTAAAAAGTTTATCAAAATATCTCATCCACCTTTGTTGAATATCATCTTCTAAGAAAAGTACTTTTTGATCTTCATCCTTAATACACTTCACTTGAATTAAATCCTTACTACTCCTATCTCTTTGTTTAGCTAGCTTATACATATATCTTTCTCCCTCCTTAGTATCTAATCTATTATATAAATCATTAAAAGCTAAGATCTTTGCATCACATATTGCTTTCTTAGAATCCTTACATGCCTCTTTATATCTTTCCCAATTATCAGAATTTTTACATCTAAACCAATTTTTATAACAAATCTTCTTATTTTTTATCTTTTCTTGCACAATTGGATTCCACCACCAGCTATTTTTACTATTAGGGGCTTTTCCCTTTGATACTCCAAACACATCTTTAGCAATATTTTTAATATCACTAGCCACTTTTTCCCACATAACATTAGCATCCTCATGCACAAATAAAATCTTAGAATCTAAAATCTTACTCTCAAAAATATTTTTATTACTATTCTTTAAATGCCCCCATCTAATCCTAGAAAATCGCTTTACTTTATTTTTTATTTTCTGTCCTTTCATCTTAAAGTCTAAAACTAATAAGCGATGTTGGGTACATAAACTTTCACTCGGAATAACTTTACAATCTTTGCAATCTAAACGATCTACTTTTCTTATAAGAAAATAATCAATCTGAGTTTTATTATAACCATTCTTATAAGTGATGAGATGCTCATCTCTTTTCTTAAATAAGGTATTAGCAATTAAAAAATCATAAGCTAAAGAAAAATCTAGTATGGTCTTACCACCTTCATTAATCATTCCAAACCCATATCCACCATGAATGCTTTTAAAATCATTTACCTCTCTACCAACATGTCCATTTAAATCTCCTCCAATAAAATTTTTTTCTTCGAGAGGTATCTTTTGAATTAATTCTTCTAAATCTTCCCAAAATTTTAATTTTGAACACATATCCAAACCTACTTGAGGAGCATAAGCACTTATAATATTAATAATCTTAGCATCAACAACAATCTTTAAAGCCATAGTTCTATCTCCAATTCTATTAATATTTATAACATTATCCTTCAAACTCTTATCTATAATCACGCCTACACCATTTCTAGTACGACTCTTACATGAATACCAAACTTTAAATCCTAAACTATCAATCTCCTTAGCCTTCTCTCCAACCCATTTAGTTTCCTGAATGCACAAAATATTTATCTTCCTATGAATCATAATATCTATTAATTCCATTAATCTTCCTGTAAGGGAACCTATATTCCAAGTTCCTATCCTAATATTAGTATCATGGACTAGCTTCTTTGCCCACATCCGTCCTTGATGTGGGAACCCTTGCCTATTTAACACTACACCTGGGCGCCGATGCAGCGGCCCTTGCACACTTTTCACTGAGTATACTATGTCAGTAAAATCCTTTCTGAGACTGAAGGACGATACCCATTGGCAGATAAGACAGTTTTGGCATTAGTATTTTCTGCTAGAAAATTAAGGCCATATTTTCAAGCTTATACGATTGGGGTTTACACAAATCTTCCTTTGCGGAGCATCCTTCAAAAGCCTGAAGCTTCAGGAAGATTGATCAAATGGTCAGTAGAACTGGGAGAGTTCGACATCCATTTCTTACCCAGACCAGATATAAAATCTCAAATTTTGGCAGATTTTATGGTCGAGTGCACTGTTCCTATTTCTGATGAACCACTAATTCATCCTTCCTCTTCTTCTTGTTGGACGTTATACGTTGATGGGGCCTCTGAAAGTTCTAGCGCTGGGGCTGGAATTTTGCTAATCTCTCCTCATCATACCACTATAGAATATGGACTACGACTAAAATTTCCTGCAACTAATAATGTCGTTGAATATGAAGCTCTTATTGCCGGGTTGAGGCTAGCTATAGAATGTGAGGTGCAAAATTTAATAGTCCATATTGACTTACAACTCGTAGTTTCTCAAGTAGGAGGAGAATTTGAGGCTCAAAATCCACAATTAGCACAATATTGTAATATGGTGAAGTCACTTCTCACCCGTATAGAGAAATTTGAACTTATTCATATACCTCGGGAACAAAATACTCGTGCAGACACTCTTTCAAAACTTGCTACATCATTATCAGGTGATCTTTTTAAAAGAAGATACATAGAAGAAATACACTTTCCTAGCATCGAAGGAACCTGGGTTATACAATCAATAAATGAATCAAAAGAGCCTTCTTGGATGGATCCTATATTATCTTTTTTACAAGAAGGAATGTTACCAGAAGAACCTACTACATCAATGCGACTTCGAAGGCAGGCTGCTAATTTTGCTATCATTGGAGGAGAATTATATAAACGAGCTTTCAATGGACCGTACCTCAAGTGCCTTCCACCTTCAGAGGCTAACTATGTGATGCGAGAAGTTCATTCTGGCATATGTGGGGAGCATTTGGGAGGAAGAGCATTGGCCAACAAAATTGTAAGACAAGGATTCTACTGGCCTACTATGAAACAAGACGCATTAGAATTTACACAGAAGTGTAATAACTGTCAATTACACTCTAATCTCAATCATCTACCTGCTACTGAACTTTCATCATTTCAGAGCCCCTGGCCTTTTGCCCAGTGGGGGATTGATATAATGGGACCTTTTCCAATAGCTACAGGACAGCGAAAATTTATCATCTTGGCAGTGGACTATTTCACCAAATGGGTGGAGGCTGAAGCCCTCGCAAAAATTAAAGAAGCAAATGCAAAATAATTCGTATGGAAGAATATTATTTGTCATTTTGGCATTCCCACAAAAATCATCACTGATAATGGAACCCAATTCACTGGAAAAATGTTTACAACATTGTGCAAAGACCTCCATATACAATTGGTGCACACTGCCGTGGCTCATCCTCAAGCAAATGGACAAATTGAGGTTACAAATCGAACTATACTCAAAGGATTAAATGCGCGTCTTGGAAAGGCTGGGGGGCAGTGGGCTGATGAGCTCCCAAATGTCCTTTGGGCTTATCGCACTACTGCAAGAACTCCAACAGGAGAAACTCCATACAACCTATGCTTTGGAACAGAAGCAATCATCCCGGTAGATATTGGAGTCCCGAGCCTCAAAGTTCAGACTTTCAACTTTAACAATAATGATGAAAAACTCCGAGACAACTTAGATTTTCTTCCTGAGACAAGAGATATGGCATCACTTAGAATTGCGGCATATCATCAACGAATAGCTCGCCACTACAATCGAAAGGTGAAACCCCAACGCATCTCAGTCGGAGATCTAGTTCTGCGAAGTCTTGAAGCGGCTGGAAAGGGCCCCCAACGTAATAAGCTATCACCATTATGGGAAGGCCCTTATATGGTGGCATCTATGGTCAAACCTGGAACATTCAAGTTAAAAGATGGTGATGAAAAAATGCTACCTCGGACTTGGAATATCGGAAATCTTCGAAAATATTATCAGTAGTTATATAGCCCTCCTATTTCTATGAAACATCATAAAATTATTGTACTATTTTCTTAAAAAGTGAAATTTGGTTTGATCATTATCATCATTTTTCTCTTTTCTAATCGGATCGTAGTCGTGGTCCTAAACAAAATACAAAATATAATGTTGATTTGAGAAATACACAATATTCATTGTATCTCAATCAACATATGATCAATTCCAGGGGAATTAGATCCAACCTCATCCACTCAAGTTAATGTCATCGGACAATACTTTGACAGCACAACTTTGGATAGGTTTAACATCCTAAAAGGATATCTATCATTTCTTTGATCAATCCTATAGGGATTTGATCTAACCTCTTCCACACAGGTTAATGTCATCAAGCAGTGCTTTGACAATATAACCTTGGATTGGTTAAACCTCTTAAAAGGATATCTCTCAATTCTTCCAAATTAATAAAAAAAAAGTTTCACTAAATGAATCATAAATTTTTAAGAAAGTTTTCTTATAAAAAACTTTAATATTTCTAAAAATCAATATATAGATTTAGAGATACATCCGTTGGTTGCTATCCTTGGAATTATCGGCCATAATTATCTCCAAATCTGAGAAGGACTAGCAATCCCCCATGCCCTCCAAGCTACCAATCCAAGGTAGGACCGGCACAAGAGGGCAACACTTTGTTTCTTCAATCGTCGCCAACACCCTCCGAGCTACCAATCCAAAGAAAATTTTGGACCGGCACAAGAGGACAAGGCTTTGACCGCCACCAACATACGCTTTAATCGCCACCTACGCTCCCCGAGCTATCAATCCAAAGAAAAATTTGGATCGGCACAAGAGAACTAGGCTTTGATCGCCACCAATGTTCGCTTTGATCGCCACCTTCGCTCCCCGAGCTACCAATCCAAAGGAATACTAGGACCGGCACAAGAGAGCAAGGTTTTGATCGCCGCTGACAATCCCCGAGCTACCAATCCAAAGAGAGGGTTTGGACCGGCACAAGAGATTGTGCTCTTCATCATATCCTAAGAGGGGTATTTATAGGTGCAAATAGGAAGATAAAAAGTCACTCTAGAATTTTCTATAATTAAATATATAGATTTATATATAGAATTCTAAGAGACAAAAATTAATATCTACATTTAACGTATAAATAAATACGAGAATTCAAGAGTCATTTCAAAATTTTTTGAATTAAAAAAAAAAAATTAATTTGAGATGGCGAAACAGCCATCTCAATTAAAATATAAGGCGACACCTCATCTCATCTAATAACCGAGAAGGCCAAACGTTGGCCGTAAATAGTAAAATAAAAATAAAAATAATAATGAGAAGTGGTTGTTACGCCGCCTCAAATTAAAGCCTTATTTATATAAGGCTGAAGGCGAAACGGTAGTTTGTAAAGAAGACTACCGCTTAATAACTTGCAACAGCTGTAATATATAAAAACTTTAAATGCCCATCAGAGTTTAGCAACGGAGAGCCATTGTTTTGCTTAACTATAGAGATGCAGACACATCAAAAGACAATAATTTTAATAATATAATAATAACTGTACCTTGAAAGTATAGGTGAAACTTAAAAAAAAGAAAAGTTCCCTTGGATCAAAATGGCTGGCATAGAAACGTTTGCATGAAAACTATTATAAAGTATAAAGTTATGACATTTTTATAACTCCCCCTAATAATTGATTGGCCGGGCAACATCTCCATATTAATTAATAATTTCTTGAAAGTTATAACATAAATTATATAATATTTAATAGCACAAAACACATAATTATATTAGTAATATGCCGCAATGTTGCATATACTTATTTAATCTAATATATTTAATTAAGGCCCTCACATTGATATATAATTTGATCTAATAACATAAGATATTATATGCAATATTTTGTTATATATTTATAATTCAACAAAAGTATGATAATCATCCCAATATATTTTAGGTTTAACATCATAATAATAATTATTAGTCATAAGCAGCTCAAAAAGGAACAAATATATATATTTTCGGACTTTACAATCTTTGACGTCCGAAAACAGGGGGGCAACTGATATATCAGGTAAAATTTTATCTTGATCGGCACGAATCTTGAAGCAAAATCAAGTTGGAAGCTTCCAAAATTAAATCGGGGACCATCCAAACTCCGATTTCAGCAAACTTATAGTCGAACTGAACGTCTTGAAAAGATGAACCCAACGACACTAAATTCGACTCAATCCGAGCCCAAATGAGTCTAAATCAAGGACCCAAAGTGCATTCGGAGGGTTCAAATCATAATTTGAATTACGAAATGGTATCTAAACTTGACATGCTTATATTCGAATCGAGCGGCTCGACGAGACGAATCCAACGAGCCCAAGATCACTAAATTCTGATATCATTAAGGCATTCAAATGGCCATTAAACAGTCCATGATCAAGGAGATCAATATCGGCCGTCCATTCAAATCACTCTCATTTTGACCTTGATCCTCCACATATTTACAAGCCATGCCACTCTCAAAAATCTATAAATAGCCCCCACTCTTCTCATGAAAGGCGGGAAAAGAGAAGAAGAAAAGGAAGGGAGGAATTTGGGAGCTCTTGTCATCGACCACCGCCGGAGTTCCTGCCGACCACCGCCGGAGTTCCTTCGGACCACCGCCGGAGTTCCTTCGGACCACCGCCTGAGTTCCTGTCGACCACCACGGGAGTTCCTTCGGACCACCGCCGGAGTTCTTGCCGACCACCACCGGAGTTCCTTCAAACCACCGCCGGAGTTCCTGCTGACCACCGCCAGAGTTCCTTCGGATCACCACCGGAGTTCCTGCCGACCATCGTCGGAGTTCCTTCGGATCACCACCGGAGTTCCTGCCGACCATCGCCGGAGTTCCTTCGGATCACCACTGGAGTTCCTGCCGACCACCGCTGGAGTTCCTTCGTACCACCGCTAGAGTTCCTGCCGACCACTGCCGGAGTTCTTGCCGACCATCACCGGAGATTATTTTGACTTTCGCCAAAGTTTCCATCTGATCGCTGCCAGAGTTTTTCTGATCGATGCTGAAGCTCTTCTCAATCACTACCGTATTTTCGTCGATTCATCTGTTGTAATTCCAATGTCTCCAAGTAAAGGAGCAAATCAAACTCTGTAATCAACCCAAACTTAGTGGAATTATTCTCATCTGGGCCAGGCCCCGTAGTTTTTCCCTTTCCGGATTTTCCACGTAAAAAGTTTCTGATGTTTCTCCCTCAACTATCTGTTGGTGTGCTGGTTATACGTACATTGCTAAGACGTTGTATTTTTTACTCTACTGCCGCGTATATTCTAGTCCGCAACAAAAATGAATAGTTCAACTTTTTTGAGTTGCTTCAATGAATTTAGAAGATGAACATGCACTTAATTCCAAAATTTTACCTTTAAGAAATCAATGAAAAAGGGCAAAGTGATATCTGAGAAGCTTTCAATAGCCATTAGAGAACTTGAGGCAACTCCCAAAATCTGAATAAAAGTACCAAATTAATATAAAAAAGAATACTATGGAAAATATGAGGGAAAACAAGAAATCTTTTAAGTTAAAGAACTTAACTGCGCCGATACATGAATAGGGACGTGTAAACGCATAGAAAATCTTTAACCAACCATTTACTGTCTTCCATATATTCATTAAACTGTTATCTTCAGCTTCAGACGATTGAGAATTTGCATAACAACACTTACGAGATTTTAATTTATCAAAACGTCCACCAATTTTGGACACTTTAGCAGCCGCGATGAGTTGTTTCTTCTTTGAATGACAACCGCCTATAAATTTCATTAATTAGAAGCACGTGATTAGATATATGATATATAATAAAGCTGCACTAATTATATAAATCAGAAGGATTGTTCAACTCTTTTTAGAACTAAATTAGCATGATTTGATTTTAATTAAGAGAATGGTGTGAATGTAATTGCAGTTGACAGTGATTAGTCATATATACTGATGCCATTTGATTTTTTTTTTTTTTTTGTGGGAATATTTAGGTCAATTAAGGCAAATTCACACATACACGAGACTCGAATACAAGACCTCTTAGTTGGTAATCAAAGCTCCTAACTGACAGATCAATATGAGCTGTGTAGGCCATTTGAATTTTGACTACATAATTTTACTGAGATATGTACAAAATTTTAATAAATAATTTTACAGAAATTTAATTTTTTAAAAAAATTAAGTTAAAAAAAATTTATTATTAAATTTTGACTTTTATATGCCTCGCAATTTCTATAATTTATTAATGTCACCAAAAATCACCTTTTATTGATATGTCACAAAAAATCACCTCGATTAGACACTAATCTTGAGGCATATTTGAATTGGAAATTTTCTAAATTAAATTTGGGATCATTTAAACTCCAATCTCAACAAACTTATAGTCAAATTGAATGTCTCGACAAGACGAACCGAATGACACTAAGATTGGCCCAATCCGAGTCTAAATAGGCTCGAGCCAAGGGACTGAAACATATTTGAATGCTTCAAAGCATTAATTGGGTAACCAAATAATCTCCAAATATGGCATGCTTATAGTTGAATCGAGTGGCTCAATGAAACGAATCCAACGAGCCCAAGATCATTTAATTCCAACATCATTAAGGCATTTAAATGCTTGACAAAAATTTTATGATTGAAGGAATCAATACAAACTATTTAATTAAGCATTCCAACTTTATCCTAAATTTTTTTCTATATTTACAGAGCATGCCACTCCCAACAACCTATAAATAGGCCTTCATTTCTTCACATGAAGAGGGGGAGGAAGTAGGAGAAAGAGAGTTACAGAAAGAACTCTCTTGCATTTTTTGACCATCGCCGTTGACGATCACCACCAGCTATCGCTACCGACAACTACCATCGCCACTGACGACTATCATTACCACCAACGACTAGCATAAAAAATCACGACCATCTCTAAAACACTAATAAGATTTGACCATGCTGTTGGTTATATTTGTCTGCATGTGGACAACTATTTCTATAATTCTTATTGAGAAAATTAAGCCCTATTGTTGGTATAGATTATCCCTCTATGGAGGTTAGTAGGGCTACAAACAAATAAAGTCTAGCCGATCTTCAGCATGTTCGAGCTCAAGTTCATTTGCGAGGACCCTGTTCTAGCCAAGCTTTTTCGGTCGCTGAACAAGCTCGAGCTCATTTACAAAATCATGATTGAGCTCAGTTCATTTTTCTGTTGGAGCTCGTTTATTTTGGCCTATCGAGCCGCTCATTCACGTGCCTGCTTTAGGCTTAACGGGCGGCTCATTATGTGATCGCCCGTACATCGATTTAAACAAAATAAAACTAATTAAATCCCCGCACAAGTAAATCCATTCCCCGGCTCCAACTTCCCATTTCCATTCCAATGTGGTCCAATTTTTTCATTTTATCCAACAAAAATGAACAGTTTTTCATGGTGTGGAACCAAGGAGCGGGCGGCAGCACGCCGGAGCGCGCAGCAGCAAGTAGGAGCGGGTTTTTTTTTTTCATTTTTTTATGTCGAGCAGGAGCGGACAAGCGGGAGCTAGATTTTTTAATAGATAAAAATTAAAAATAAATTGTTAAATTAGTAAATTTAATCGAACTCTAATTGAGCATCGAGCTCTAAACGAGCATGTTCATGAGCTTTAAACAATACTATTCGTGAACATAAATAAATCGAACGCCAAAATGTTTAAGCTTGTTTATTTCGCTATCGAGTATTTATCAAAATTGTTCAAGCTCGTTCGTTTACCTTATCAAATGAACATTAACGAGATCTTATCGAGCCGAGTCACGAGTATCTCGTCGAACGCTAGGTTCATTTGCAGCCACAGACACTTCATCTTTGAACTCTCCCTCTTCTTCAACAGTGAAGAAAGGAGGATCTATGTATCACTTGTTGTATAGTGGATTTTACAACAGAGCAAGACTTGTTGTTTTTTTTTTATTATTTCCGCGTTCTCCACGTAAACAATTCTCTGGTCCTACTACTATCATCTGTACATGTTGAATATTTGTACACTGCTAAGACACAAAATATACAATCTATCGAAAAAAAAAAAATTTATTACTTTCAAAAAAAAATTATATTAAAATGTTGTTGTAAAAAACAGTAAAAAAACATGTTCCCAAATAAGCCCCAGACTTTATTTTTAGTTAAATGCTAGAAATCATAAGCACAAGTTTTAAATTTTGAGAAATTCTCGAAAGTTAAATTTAAGATTAGAGTTCCACTAAGCCTCTCTGCACTGTGACTAATCTCAATCGTTACAAGAATGAAATTTGAACTATTGACACGAGGATCACGAGAATTTTCAATCATCTGCTCTACCAATTGAGCTATTCCAAAATTTTCTCATTTCATCTTGACAAAGTACTTATATATATGCAAATGAAAAGAATTAATAATCAATCTTAACAAATTGGACATAGGCCTTTAATTTCTTAGATCTTAAAAAAGAAGGCTTTTTAGATTTATGTTGAGTTAGGACAATTTAAAATACCATATACAATAATAACATCAAAGCTAATTCAAAATTTTGAAATCAATACTAATACAACTTACACCATATATAAAAGACTATCTTGACAAAATTTTCTAAATTTATATATATGAGCAAGCTTGCTAGCTACTTATTACTAACTAAAGCGCATAAAGGGCTCCATAATTAATTAATTAATTAATTAATTGTGCATAATGGATTTTGAATATGATAAATTTAAAAAAAAAAAAAAAGACAATTTTTCGAAAATAGTACCTGCAACTATTGAACCAGAAGAGAAGAGCCTGGAAGGAGAAGGGGAAGATAAAGCTTGCACAACGCAGCTAATCTTATTGGCCATGGCAGTCATGTTCTTGAGGGTTTGGCATAGAAACGTATTGGTGGAACTCATCTACTTATAATCAAGAGTTTGTCATTTAGAGCTTAGAGAAAGGGCTTAGTTATGATGGGAATTTTATATTGACATGAATATAATACATTAATAAAAACTTATTCAACCAAGAGACATTATATAAAGAACAGAAACATTAATAAAAGCTCATCAACTAATAATCAAGAATTTGTCATTTAGAGCAAGATTTGTCTTACTACTCCATATAACATTAAGTATTATTATTATAAAATTAGAAGTCATTATTCAATCTAACTGGCGCCTTAATTAGTCTTAGCAAGATTTGTTAAACTCTTATATATTCGAGCGGAGCTTGTGCTTGATGTGATCTATAGTATTGATCTACTGGTTATTGAGCCTGTTAATTAACACAACTTCTTAGCAAACTAAATGAGTTTTATCGGAGCGATTAATGAGCAAACTAATGATTTATATAGCAATTGTTATTCCTATATTGATTTATCATGAAATTTATTTTACTCCCTAAGATCATCAAGATTAAAAAAAATGTATATTTCATTAGTTAAACACAAAGCACAATCCTTTAATAAGTTATTATGTGTCAAAAAAATTCACAATTTAATTTATCATAATCAATTTAAAAATAAATCTTTTTCATAATTTTTTTATTCATAATATATTATCATTATTTTAAATTTATCTTGTTCCAAAGGAAATAATATTTTAAATAAATATTTATTTTATTTTTTCATTAAATTTAGAAGGTAACTTAATTTTTATAATAAGCAATTGTTCTTTTAGTTTATTTCTCTCTCCTGAAATTTTTTTTTTAAAGTTTTTTATAACTTGAGCAAGTCGCTCATTTAATAGACAACTTTTGCCAGTTCTAAATTTATTTATTTTGTTGGCTTAATAGCTAATTAAACATTTAACGGTAATTATTCTAAAAATTTACCCATGATAATACCGTCTTTATTTTCCATGATTTTTTTTTTTCCATTTCGTCGACACTGAGAGCAACTGCATGCTGTCTTAGACAAATTATGAATAAGATAATTTTAGGACATTGTCAATATAAAATTTCGTAATTATCTATTTCGATTGTCGTATTTAGTTGATCAGGCTTCCTTTGACGTAAATAGCTTTTCAGTACAAAAATTTTTTTTATTAGAAAATTGCTTTAGAAATCAGTAAGAAAGTCATCCCAAATAAAACTCAGTCAAATGCCATCTTGATCTGTTGGTTGAGAGTTTTGATTATTAATCAAGAAATTTTTTTTTTAATTTGTAGCTTACATATATGATGTTGTGTGTATGAATTTGCTTTATCTAAAAATAAATAAAAATTCAAACGCCAACACATTGTGAACGCCGCATTTGAAAAATTAAATGGGGAAAGCTGATTATTTCGACGCATGCTACAAACAAGCCAATTGTTTAAGGAAAAAAATATTACTAAGATTTCAGGGAACCACATAGCGCTGGTGGCACAATTTTCCTTTGAATAAAAAAATTCAGATGGAAAGCATATATAATAATGCTGCGTTTAATTTAATTATTACAGGATGAAGTTGCTGGCAAAATTTTCTTAAATTATCCATTCATCTTATACGACAAAAAAGGGTATTGCTACGTACCTTCCATATAAGCATGTAGAAGGATTCCACAGAAAGTTTATCCTTCAAATTGACAGACTCGCTTTGCTTTCAATATCTGCAGTAAAGTAGAGAAGGTTTATTTTTTATTTTTTATTTTGGGACATTTAGATCAATTAAGACAAATTCATACACACATCGCATACAGACTCGAATCCAAGACCTTTTAGTTGATAGCCTAAGCTCCCAACCAACAGAACAAGATGAGTTGTGTAGAAGAGGATTTTCATTATACATAACATAACAATTGTAAACTAGAAAACTGATTTTCATATAATATTCTTTAGCGAATTAATTTAACATATAGTTATGAGCTTGTTCCATGGGCGAGAAGAATGAGAAATTATTCTGTGCGGAGGCCGGAAGCAGCTCTACGTCCAGAGGCGAATCAGCCACATCAGCGGTTCCAAACAAAAGGTTTTGTTTGGGACTATTTTCTAAAACAACTTTTTAATATAAAAAATTTACTTCAAACTAATTTTTTTACTAAAAAATTATTTTAAAAAATAATAAAAAAACTATTTCATACAAAAAAGACAAACGCAAATCCAAAACACCTGTTAGAATCCAAATGAGAGAATCAATAATATATCCAAGTTAACACATGTACGTATGAATGAAATATGCCATATATGATTTGACTGATTAGTAGATCACCTTTTTTTTTTGGCCTACAATAGCAGCTAATGAACGAATGCCAAATTTTTTATCTCCTTCTACATTAGTATAGAAGTTGATATTTTATGTCTTAGCATTTGAAAAAAAAATCCTGCACATATAAAATTGTAAGAGGCCAAAAAAATTTTTCATGAAAAACCTAAGAAGATGGAAAAACACGAGGTCTGATCCATTTGTAACAATCTACTTTAGAATATGGGATAAAAAAATCCTTCCTTCCTAACCGTTGAAGAAAATGAAATTATTTACAATTGAGAACAATCGCAGGAGTTTACTTATAGAATTACAAATATCTGATGTCCACAAGCAAATGATCAAAACCAATGACAAGGCTAAATGTTTAAGGAAGTTTAGTAATAATGATGGTGGTTGCTAGTAGTGGTCATCAGTAGTGATAGCTAGAAAATACAAAAAAATTTTCTAGTTTTCTCGTCAACCTTCTTCTCCTGTGTAGAGAATGAAGTCCTACTTGTAGGTTTTTTGAGATAGGCATTTTGATAAATTTGACCAGAATCCAAAGTACTCCATCATACGGTTCATATTAATCCTCTTGACCATGTCATTTATCAAATATTTGAATTCCTTAATGAAGTTAGAATCAAGTGATATTGGGTTCGTTAGATTCATCTCATCGAGCCACTCAATTTCATTAATCATAAGCATACTATGATTGGATATTAAATTCATGAATTTATGATTAGAAGCTTCTAAATATATGTCAAGTGTTGGATTTAAGCTTATTTGGAGTCAAATCAGATCATTTTTAGCGTCAGTAGGTTTGTCTCGTTAAGATGTTTAGTTCAACTATATGTTTGCTAAAATCGGAGTTCTAATCATCCTGAATTTAATTTCAAAGCTTACAATTCAAATATTGCCTCGAGATTCGTGATGCTCATATGAATTTTTGAAGTCGTATCAAATTTCATTAATTTCAACTATTTTGACTGATTTTATTACATAGTTTCTATTAATTTTTGTGAAGTTGCATTTTAAATGATAGGAATGAGTGTGTGCCTCTACCCACCAATGAGAATAATGTACTATAGATTAAGTGTAGAAGAAATTAAGGTTTCGTTTGGCACAATTTTTTTATTACTTTTTAAACCGGCTTTTTAGTACAAAAATTTCTAACAAGTCATTTTAGAAAACAATAATAAAGCTGTCCCAAACGAAACCTAAATAATACCAAAAAAAAAACTCCAAAATCTGTGTGGTTCAGGCTTAAACAAGCATATATCCACGACTACGTGAAGAGAGCAATCCCCTAAACTTCAAAGAGAGTACACAAATGATCATACTTCATATAATGTTGGAGATGTGAACAAAGATATCACTTTGTCTAACTGAGAGATAATTCAGTCACCTGTTGAGAATATGAAGGCTTGACACAGAGAAGGATATTCTAATGTTGCTATAAATGATTACTATTAATATAGCAATTTACCAAATCAGCAGTTTGAATCAGTTGACCCAAATGGTGACCAATTGATCCACCCTGGGTTGGTCTGCGTTCTCGAACATCTGCAAATAGAGTAGTTCCTCGATGGTCTTATGGTAGTCGCCAGGGGTGTCAATTCGGGTCAACGGGTCGGGTTTGGGTCCAACCCGAACTGACCTGGACTTAAACGGGTCAATCCGAACGTAACCCGTTTTTGTAAACGGGTCAAGTTTTTCCACCCGAACCCGACCCGCTAGATTATCGGGTTGACCCAACCCAACCCGACCCGCGAACCCGGGTGCCATGGGCTGAGTCCAAACGCGAGTCTACGTCGGACTCAAGTTCGCTACGCCTGCTCTGTGCGTGAGTGCAGGGAAGACGCCAAGGCGAGCAGCGACGCAGCGTCGAGCCACGTGATTGAAAGGCACCAAGGCGGCCAGGCAGCAGGGCAGCGCTGCAGCCAGTGCTGGACGACGCGGCCGCGCGAGTGCGGCGTGCGGATTGCGTAACGGACGGCAGCAGCAGCGGGCCATGTGGATGTGCGGGCACGAAGGTGGCAGCGGGCCACGCGACTGTGCGGGCTGGACCAACGGCTGCTTCGCGGCGACACCTGACTCAGACGCTACCCGATGCGTAGCAACCTGACGCGACGACACCTCTGGGTTCTGGCGCGGATGCGATTAGCGACTCCTGACGCGAAGCTTGAGTCCTGATGCGCGGGATGGCGAGATGACCAAACGGGTCAATCCGAGTTGCCTTTGGGTTGTCGGGTCAACTCAAACCCGGCCCGTTTTTCAAACGGGTCAGAAATTCAAACCCGGACCCTACCCGTTTCACAAACGGGTTAACCCGAACCCATATTTTTTCGGGTCGGATCCGGATCGGGCTTCAGGTCATGTCAACTTTGACACCCTAGTCGCCAACAACAAATTCCTTTATCAATGAATGGAAGGAACCTCATTGAAGCTTTCACTACCACAAGTAGTTACGTTACTAATGCCATTAATATGATTGTTTAAGTTGACAAGGAAGAACCCCCTATCCATTCGTTTGCTCATGTTTTTCTCCATTGGGAGGTGGATCTTTCCCTTGTTATAAGTTCTTACATTTTTCTAAAGGTTGCTTAACTTTTTTTTTTTTAGCATTAATAGTCTAGTTAGTTATATTTAAGCTTTAATTTAGTGAATTAGGACAGTGTAAGAGTAGATTCACTGATCATTTATAAGTAGAATGGACATGAATAAAAGCTACTAAGAAAATCCCTATAGTATCTCAAAACCCTCATGATTTGGCAAGGTTGTAAAATTGGAGATAGAACCAGGAAAAAGAGAGGATTAAGGTTCAATGGTTCGACCGAAGTTGAATCAAGGTCAAACCGGGTGATATAATAAATATTAAAAATATTTAAATGATAAAATAACGATGTAATAATTATGAAACAACATAATTTTGGGACTAAAAATAAATAAAATCATACATAAATAATATATTCTATAATTTTAAATTTAAATGTAATTAATGATTAATTTATATTATATATTTAAATATAAATAAATTACTAATTTTAAATTTAAATGTAAATATCCCGATTATTGATTTTAATTCACATTTATTAGAATTTTAGTTCATATATAAACATATGAATTTAATATAAATAATTGCTAATTTATGATATATATTTATGTATAATTTATACCTATAAATTATATATATATTTTACATTATAGTTATAAATTCAGACTACATTATTTATAATTAAAAAATAGATAAAAATTTAATTTTTATATTATATAATTAAATAGCTAAATAACTAACATTAAATATTATTAACTAAAAAGTTTACATTATAAAAATTAATTAAAAGTTATGTTTAGAAATATATAGTGTTGTTAACATGAAAAGCTCACTTTAGTTTTTTAGTCTCACATCACCTGGACATTTTAGGTTAGTATTGTTTATAACTTTGTATAGCTCTTTATGAACTGAATGAGCGAAGAAATCACATGAATGGTGATGCCATGTAAGTAAGCTTTGTTGAAGCTTATTTGAAATTCGATTATTATAAAAAATTTAAAGTTATTTCCAATTTAAATTTAATAAATTTATTTTGAAAAAATAATTATTGAACTGGCCAATTCTTTAAAATTGGGACCGGTATGGCAGTCGCACTATCGGTTCAAACTGATTTTAGCTGGTTCATTACAAAGCCGGCTTTAGAGAAAATTCGGACCGGCTAGCCAATTGGTTCGTGGTAGAACTAGTAGAACCAGTTGGTGATCTGGTTCGGTTTTAAAACAATGTGATTTGGAGAGAGTCAAGGAGAATCTCCAAAATTATTTCTTAGGATATAATTTTGGAGATTCTCCTTCATTCTATCAAATTTGAGAGAAGTTGGAGGAATTTTTAATGATTTTAATATTCATTATGAACTATTCCACAAAGAGCCTAACAAGTTAAGTGAAAGTGTAGATACTCTTATGGGGTAGAGAGTAAAATTAGATGCATGATTGAACCTTCAGGATGCCAGAGAAGAGCTCACAAAGGAGCGAATCACAAGTGTATTAGTTATGTATGATGATCCTTTAAATGCCCATATGCTTATAAGGGCCAAAGGAATCATCAAATGGTTGTATATTAAGTAATTTAATAAATCCTACTTGAGCGAGATATCATAGAATGGTGTTTATGAGGGGAGAGGACTCTCGAAAGTTTTAATGAGGGATAAGTTGAAATCTATTCCCTATGAAAAACTCCTCTTAGACCAAACTTCATAATTGATAATGGTGGGTACCATGGGGGATGTCATTAATAGGAGATGGGAGTAATTTCATGGGAGGTCTGTGTCATGGAGATCATCATTGATTGATAGAGGTGGTGGTGGCTCAGTATAGTAGATGGAAACAAATGCTTGCATGTCATTGACCGAGTGATCTTTAGTCTACACCAGAGGCAAAGAAGTTTGGATAAGCAAATCCCAAAACAATCGTTTAAGGTGCCAAATGATGGTGGTAGGTCAATAATCATTAATATGCGAAGCAATGCTTATTTATAAATGTATGGAGAGGACATTGAGTTCATTTTCATTAGATGGTACAAATATATCTTAATACATAATTAAGATATGGTTGTTCAATAAAAAAAAACTTTGCTTTAGTTTTATAAATATCAAAATTATGTATGTTGCAAACTTTATTATTATTTTTATTTAAAATTATTTTGAAAATTATTTAGAACCAATCTATTTTGAGAATTTATAGTGAAAAACATTAAATTTGCGTTTAATTGCATGCTTATATTTGAATGTTTCCATAAAATGTATCTGAAGCTATTGATCAAGCTAGCTAGCACTTTAATTGTAAATATTACCATGATATCAAATGTAGATGCATGCAATTTCATTAGCTGTTGTACAAACCATCTCCCCAAGAGCCAAGTGAGAAATATGACTTGTTAATCTAAAAAAGAGAATAATATTTTTACATTTTAATATGATTAATCATAAAAATAAATTTTGATTGCGTGAAAGCAAAATTGTTGACTTAGGCTTCATTTGGGACGGCTTTCTTACTGCTTCTTAAAGCAGCTTTTTAATAAAAAATTTAAATTTTTGTACTAAACAACTGTTTTAAGAATAAATAGTTGTTTTAAGAAGCATTAAAAAAGTCGTCCCAAATGAAACCTTAGTTTGATCATTATACACTCTATTACCATCATAATGATCTAACTCATTATTTTCATTCATAGCAGGTCCTACCGGAGTGTTAGGAGGACCATTTCCATAGGAGCATATCTACTAGCTGCATCATATATTTGATATTTTTATATTTTGTAGTGAGGTCATTCATTCATTTGTTTGTTTTTAAGGGTTGCGTAGTTTAATTTATAAAGTTGTTTCTTTGAAATCTCCTTTGCTTGTAGTTATTCTATTCTGATGATGTATTGTTATTTGAATTTATGATTGTAAAATGAAAGTACAATTTATCTTTCATTATTTACATTGATATACATTTTAGTTATATTATTTGTATATCCACTTTTCTTCTTATGAGGATTAAATAAGTCTTCATATCCCTTCATGATGTCTAGTATTGTTAGGATATACAATCTTCCAGACCCGAGGTTGTTAACCCTCAGGAAAGGTGAAATGTCGCACTACGGCACGAACCTTGCTTTCATAAGCCTAATGTCCCATTTCCCCCGAGGTAGATTGGAATTTAAATTAACCATATTTTCCTAGATGAATGACATCAAGGTTTGTTTATTTCTGAGATTCCACTTCCTATGAGCGCAAGCCCTCATAGTTAATTACCCCTTCTAACGCGTAGAAGGGCACTCTCAATTAAGGAAGAAAGTATATTTAGTTATGCAATAAGTGTAGAAGTGTGCAAGTGTCTTAGTTTTGGTTATGGGGAATGAAGGTAAACCCGATCAAGATCCCATGGTTCCATCATCCTAACGTAGTTTTTCAGTCTACCAACACTAACAACTATTGATTGTAGTGTCTACGGAATCTGATTAGAAGCCATTGGTTACCTCCTCTCAAGGATCCCGAGTAAACTGAAGTGGATAGATGTGGATTTTAATTTGGTTTAGGTTTTAATTTTGCTATTGTTTGAGTTGGGACTTATGGCTCTGCTTAAGAGTTGCCCGTAGTTTAGATTTAGGTTAGGTCTTATGACCCCGTTTAGGAGTTACATGTAGTTTAGATTTAGGTTAGGTCATATGGCCCCGTTTAGAAGTTGCCTGTAATTTAGCTTTAGGTTAGGTCTCGCGGCCCTATTTAGGAGTTGCATGCAATTTGGATAAAGGTCAGGACTTACGACTTTCATTGAAAGTAGCCTGTGTAATGGGTCTTATGACTTCGCTTGGAAGCAACCCAGGGGTTTTGGGTATGAGTGGGTCTTATGACTTCTATTAGAAGTAGCCTGTGTAGCGAGTCTTACGACTTCTATTAAAGGTAGCCCGAATAGCATTTAGTTTGTAAGACTTGTTATTTCTCTTTGGAAGTAGACAATGGGTTTGATTACTCCCCTAGGGGAGTATTTGTTGCTTCCCTTAGAAGGGTTTATGAATCCCCTTGGGATGATTTGTAACTCCCCTTGGGAGTGTGTGTAACACCCCTTGGGAGGTTGTATGTATTAATTTAACTGAAATTTATCATATTTTAGCTAGTAGTTACCTATTAGGACGGCTTTGAAGTGATACACCCTACCACCCGACACTAGTGACTTCTACCCTAGCATTCAGTTGTTTACTGTGGTTTTGCTCGTAGTTTTCCTACTTTAGTAGCCTGTTTTTACTTTAGCAACGTTGTTTGTTCAGTACTCGTTCCTTTACTTTCAGTACCAGTTCTACTTTAATACCTGCTTGTTCTAGTACAAGCTCTATTCTTACTAGTACTAATTTTATTTTACGAGTACCTGCTTGTTTTACCATTACTTATTTTTTTTATTACACTGTACTAATGCTATGTTTATTTTCTTGCAGTTACAGAGCACTTGCGGCAGTTTGGGGAGCTCACAAGTAGCTGCAGGGTCTACTAGGAGCTGCGGCATGGAGCCTAGCAGGAGTTGGAGAGGTTTAGTTTAGAATTTTGGAGCTTTTTTTCTGTTTTCAATTTTGTTACCTTTTTAAGAGTTTAAGTTTTAATATGAGTTATACAGAGTTTGATAGTGTGAACATTGCTCTGTATTCTTTTAATGCATCTATTAAAATTTGAATTAATTGTATTAATTAATTAATTAGGTTAATTAAATAAATAAAATTTTAATTGAAGTTAAATTTAATTTAAAAAATCAATTTCTCAACTCGTTAATTTAAATTTTAAATGTATTTTAAAATTATAATTATTTTAATTTAATTATTAATTAAATTGATTGATCAATTAATTTAAGTTTAATATTAATTAGAAGATTTAATCAATTATTAATATTATAAATTTCAATTTCAATTTATATATTTACCAATTAATTAAAATTTAATATTATTTTAATTTAAGTAAAATTTTAAGCTTATTTTAAATTGATTAATTAATTAATTAAATTAATGCTCAATTAATTAAAACTCTCCAGTTCTCCAATTTGGTAATCTCCTAGCATAATTTCGACAGCCTCCCGACGTCTCCTCCCCAGGAAGGAGGTCAGGAGGGCACTTGCCCTTTCAATCCGCCCAACCGGATAGATAGTCAACGGCCGAGAGCTTCGGGATGTTGTTTGGTCCCGAAATTGTCTTCCAATTATCACGCAAGGCCCTGGTGTTTTACCGGATTTTTCTACAGCCTCCAAACTTCCCCTCCCTGCGAGGGGAGGTTGGGAGGGCACTTGCCCTTTCAATCCGCCCAGCCGGATAGGATTTAATGGCTGAGGGCTTCAAGACATTGTTTGGTCCCGGAATTGGTCTTCGAGTTCCTCCAATTGACGCTTGCAATGTCTTCTTATATATATATATATATATATATCATTATTTATTATTAATATATAAACTCCTTCCTCCTAACTCACGGTTCAAATAGAAGAGCAAGTTTGGGCGTGTGCACCGGCTCGGAAGGCACGATCGAAGGTTAAGTTGAACGGAATGAGGTTGAATGGCCTAGTTCGTGTGGGGTGCTCAGGGTGTGACGACAGGGTGAGGTCGAGTGGAGGGGTTTTGTGCGGCTAAGTTCGAGATTGGCATCGGCTTCAGGGACAGACAGGTGCAACTCGTCCATACGAGGCCGAAGGAAGAGAGGCCGGTGCGGCTGTTTGGGTTGGAATCGTGCGCTGAGGAAAATCGGAGGTTGGGTCGAGTGTTACATGCGATTCAATGCGAATGGAAGAGAGGGAGATCGGCTTATGAAGGAGGGAGATTGGAGGCTAGGTCGGCGTTCGGCTTCGAGCGTGAGACCGAGATATATCCAGGAAGAGAATGCAGGATCGAAGGGCTTCAGCATCTTTTTTTTATTCGACACAGAGAGATCAGTTCGAATGAGCCCATTCTCTTCCTCTGAGGGAGTTTTGTGTCGTGAGGAGCAAACGTAGGATCGTAGGAATTGATGAGGTGGAGTCGTGGGTAGTGGGAGCCGAGGTTTGCAGGTCGACAGAGGTGTGACATAAATGACCAAAATACCTCTCACATATGGGCATTTCTATCAAACATGGATCTCATAGATGAATTATCACGTTCATCCATCATTAACCCATCAAAAGTATCACCCTATTACCATCATAATGATCTAACTCCATCTTAATTTTCTTTCAAATTAGAAAAGGATGAGAGAAACTCTGCCCTTCCTTAGATTGAAGACCACTCATAAAGGAAAGCAATAGGATAGACTTCATTACAACGCATCAATAAGCTAATCCTCTCGAAGTCAATTTTTCCAAGGCACCAGAAATCACCCCAAGATTCAATCTTCTACTTAGTTAAGAAATGATTCTCCTATAGCTTAATTAATTAACAAAATATTAGCTCTTAATTAGCATATTCATAATATATATATATAAAAAAGAATAGATCTTCTATGGGACCAAGCTTACGACCTGTACAAGTTAATGTAATTCATGAAAAGCTTACTCCATAATTTCTTTTAGGCGTGTTCTTTTGCCCCTCAAATAATGTCATTTGATACTCCAATTATAAGTTGTATCGCTAAATGACCACCACGCATCTTCACCTCTTTCATCATCATCAAATGTGTCATTCATGCTTCCTTAACACAATTGCGCCACAACGGTTGCTTACATCTCTTCATCCTTTAAGATAAATTCAAGAATACTTTTGATATTGAGACTACATAAAGTATTATTTCTAATAATACCTTATAATTCATAAGAAAAAAAATGTCTCCTTGGTGAGAGATTATTACGTGTAGAGTTCGGACACAGAGAACCATCGATCAGTTTTATGACTGTGAACAGTAAAAGCGCAATTACTATTCACCATTGTGCTTTTACTGTTCATTGTTGTGCTTTTATTGCATTTTTACTGTTCACAGTTATAAAACCGAACGGTTCTCTGTATTCGAACTCCGCACGTAATAATCTCTCCTCTTGACCCACTTTTTAAAAATTTTATGAATCTTGTGTTGCATATTAATACTTATGGTCTTTTTTCCTAAAAATTACTAAAGAAATAATCTAAAGAAATTTATCATGCATCTACACATACAGAGGGGCATCCATTAAAAATTTTGCTACTTTTTTGTTGACTAGAGAAGTTGCAATATGCCTCTAAAATCGAAAACCTGAAAAAAAAAAAAAAAAAAAATTTACAAATCTCCTATTTTACTATAGATTTCACCAACCAAAATGTTAAATTTCAACATAAAATTACTCCATGAATGTGAAGTACTAAAAACTTCAGAATTTTTTTACAAAGATAATTTGGTTATTACACTGCAAATTCTTACTGTTTGGAAGTGCATCTAATTTGCACATTATTTGTCGCATGCAACCAGCAAAGAAGAGAATTTCATGCATAGGAGACATAATTTTTGCATACTATATCCAAAAAAAAATCATAAGGCTTACCTCAATTAAAAATAGATCTACTAATAGAAGTCGGTCAATATAGAGATTCATCCTTCCTGTGATTAGAAAATATGGGTTTATAATGTTAAAACTTAGATCATATGATGGACAGCGAATGTTGGTGTTGATTGATAGAGAGCATCAAACGGTGACTAGTCATATACGTAGGCATTTGTGTTGATATGTGACAGGTGTTAGATAATGGGTGATAACCATTGTCAAGCATGAGATGGAAGTCGTCACAACCCTTCTGCTTATTGAGAGGATCGAGCAACCAAGTGAAAGAGAATTGACAACTAATTCGAGATTCAAAATAAGGGTTAGAGCCATAAGATTCTCAATGAATCCAAGATTTCTGTGTATAGAAATATATTCATAATGTTCAGAAACATATCTAATTATTTTATTTTGAGAGTAATATTCACCCTTTTATACCAAGATGGTAGGATCTACCAAATCGACACATTGAAAAGGAGAAATGCTTCTAGAAGATTGAGAGAGAAAGAGGCTTCAAAAGAAAGAAAGGCTTTTAATGATAAATACTTTATGTATTTATAAATAGCAAACTTATAAATAGCACATCTGCTTGGGGGGGCAATCATCTAAAGATCATAGTATTTTAATTTTTTTTTTTTTTTGGGTGTGTGTCTGTGGGGGGGGGGGGGGGGGGGGGGTCAATTGCCTAAAGACTCATATAATAAAGAGTAAAAAAAAAGATGAAGAGAGACAAATTACCTAAAAATTCATGTAATAAATAGTTTTTTAATTTTTTAGGGAGGGCAATTGGGCACTAGGGGGTTCCGCCTCTGCATCCAAAGAAATTTTTGTTGCATGTCTCCCATTTAATTTGATTGGCTTCACTATCTCTCATGCTCCTTGCTAATGAATGATATGGCTGGCATTGTTATTAGAAAAACATCCCAAATAGTTCCTTCCTCATTTTAGGAAGTAACTTGATAATCCCGCTCTCAGATTGACCTATGCTATCAAGTAAAGGTAGATAGAGGAGGTCCAATGGCAGTCGCCAACAATAAATTCGCTAAGCAATGAATGAAAGGAACCTTCTCAAAGTCCTCAATGCCACAAGCACAAGAAGTTGACAGATAAAATTTTTTATGGTTGGATCGTCTAGAATATTTTAAGTTGTAGGCTTTGATTTTTTTATTTTTTTTTTTTGGTCAATAAAAAATGTTAATGAAAAAATATGATTTTGGTATAGATTTATTCATCTTGATGCGACAATCAATGGCATTGACAATTCAAGAAAATAAGCATGTTATTGAGAATCACATTAATTCTAGAAAAAAAATCATTCAAGTTATGGGTCGTAAGAAAAAATGTGATGAAACTTCATCAATTTTTTAGGCAAAATATTCTTCTAGAGAAAGACCTAACGTCGCAAGCAAGTCACGATTTGGTGGTTTTTAGAGGATGTAACAGCTTCAAAAAGTTTTGATTTTCAAAATTTCACAATGTTGCACACTATGTGGAGCACAACATCATGATCCAAAGCCAAATTTGGAGCCATCTCAGTGAGAGAAGTTCAAGGATGATCTTGACCAACCAATAAGCCAATCGATTGGATGGCGATCAGAGGCACCTACCACTTAAAGTCACGTGACTTGTGCAGGGGCATATGAGGAAGGAGAGTGGATCGATTGACCCCTTGACTGTCATTAACTGGTCCGATTTGTTCCAATTCAACCAAAATAAGGTGGATCAAGGTCTAAACACACTCAAAATCATATGATTTTGGCCTCGATAAATTCATTTTGTTAAACTACGCTTTCTCAATTGTAAAAATTTATTGAAAATTGTCATAGTGATATTTTAAATATTAAAAATTTTGAATTTGATTTTCGTGCTTTTAAGATCCAAAAAATTACAAAATAATGTGTGTGATTAGAGCAACTTTGCAAATCATATCATTTGCCTTATATTTTTGCATATTGATGTTTATATGTTTGAGAACTTTCATCTATGAAATTTTATTAATTGAAATTGCAACTCATAAGAAATCTCAAGATGCAACCATTCTTTCGACGTCTAATTTAGCCTCTCCTTGGGGTTGTGAACCAAGCTTTTCCCTTTAGTTGACTCTGATTTATCTCGAAAAAGATTTAAAAAATATCCTATGGATGTGTAACTATGAGCATATGCCAAGGTTCATGATCCTTGCCTCTAGGCTCTAATATTTCTCTAAATGAGAGGTTGTCTATCATAGCTGTAATGGATTTAGACTAAATGAGAGGTTGTCTATCAAATACCAAAGTTCTTTATTATTTCAAATATTGAATATCTGTAAGACAAGTTGCTCCATATTTTTTTTTTTTTTTTTTTTTTAAGTTGCTCCATATATGGTGGTACATAAAAGATGATAGTCTCTTTAAGTCAACTCCCTATTCATATAAGGAGGTCAGGCACACTTTCTTTGAAGAGATCTAATAAGGGTGAAAGGATGAACCCCTGACCTTTGAGCAATAGGAAAATGATCTCTACAAGATTATGAGGAGGGAAAGCATTCCCTTTAAAGAAGAAAAAAGGTGGATGATGGTGGCACCACTACTTTGAATGCTGAGTGGAAAGTGCAAACTAGAGCAAGTGATTGAGCTAGTAATTTTCCTCCTCTATTTACTATTTTTATTAGCACATTTTCTTCTTTTTTAGGTATTATACAAATTGAATTATGAGTTTGAGTTGAACATCATCATAGAAAATTACAATAATCATGAGAATCAAGCATTTGTGGGGTGAGAGTGAGCATAAGAGGAAGTTCGAGACCTAAGAGATGGTGGATCTTAAAGACTAGCTATGTATGGCAATATCTTGTTTGTTACGAGAAAGGTGTTGCATGGCATTGAAGATGGGTAGAGAGTCTCTTGCTCAAGATACTTTCCTTAATTAGTCGAGAAATAAAAATTAAGTCATCATTGCAGAAGACAAGTGGAGAAGGAAGGAGGCGTTCAGAAGAGATGTCATAATAGAACATATGAAGAGTCGATATACATGGTTTGGCTTTTCAGCCAATGCTCATGGTGTAGGGAGGGGAGGGAAATCCATTATGAAAATAAAAAATATACATAATACAAGATACATCCACCTTGGCCTGTCAGATGATGCCAACAAGAAAGGGATGAATGAGAGAGAAAAAAAGATGAGGAAGAACCCTCAGTACTCCTGCTTCGTACCAAGAGTTCATATCTCAACAAAATTATCTTTCTAAAGAAAGGAGAGGAGACCCATATAGTCGCCAATGGTATCATAATAATAGGAAGTGATGCTCATATGGTGAGAGTCAAGTCATGAGCTGAACGAGAAGATGGCAATTAAAAGCAAGTAAATGCTAGTTGTCATGAGCTAGACGATAAAGATAAGCGTTTGAGGCCCAAGCTAGCCCTACACTCATACTAGATATACGTTGGGAATTAAGTAATAATTGTTGGTATACATTATTGGAATGTACCCACTTTGACGAGGTTGGGTGAGTGATGAGTATCAGAACCATTGACTAACTCATGAGCCAACAGTGAAATCTATGTGTTAGTCGATGAGGAGTGAGGTGTTATGTTCCAATTAGAAAAGAGCCAAGGCAGTCATCAAAGCAGGCAACATAGGGGCTGCTAATTAGATGAGTTAGTGGATCGAGTTAGTGGGTCTACTGGCATAAGAGACATCAGTTGGAAGAGCTGGCTAAACTAATCAACAAGAAGATTTGGAGACATCGATCAAGAAAGCTAGTGGGATCAGCAAGTAGTTAGAGGCAATTGTTACCCATCGGGAAAGTCCCAAGCGGTAATTTGCTCAAGAGGTAACCATAATGAGACCATCCAAGTGGAAGATAGCAAGTTAGAAAAGACCTGGTGGCACATGGAGATGGCAGCTCTATACCATAGACCTATTAACTTCTAATCTGGATATGTGGTAGCCATGTATATTGTCTTGATTTAACGTGAAAATTTAGTATTTACTCTTCCCCCTCATTTCAAACTTTATAAGTTAAGATGTTCGAAGTGAAAAATACCACAAATTGAAGTATTCATTTCTTTTATCATTGATTCAAAATACACATTTGAGCTATCGACTCCAAGCAAGATAGTGAAGAGGCTAAAGAGTAGCATTTTGTATGTCTTGCTAAAGAAGCATAGGTCTAATGAAGGTGAACCATACGTTAGGGGAGAATTTGCATAACAACACTTACGAGATTTTAATTTATCAAAACGTCCACCAATTTTGAAGACTTTAGCAGCCGCGATGAGTTGTTTCTTCTTTGAATGACAACCGCCTATAAATTTCATTAATTAGAAGCACGTGATTAGATATATGATATCTATGCTACTATTATAAAAGCCGCTTGAATTTTCTTCCACATCCAATCTTGACCATCCATCTTATTTTTTAAAAAATTATCTTGTCCCTTCATTATATTATAAATATTTAATAAATTTAAAAATAATAATTATATAATTTAATGCTATTTAAATACACCTCATACAAAATTAATTTTAATCCTCCTTCCGTTTCATTTAACATACTTATGTAAATATGAGTTTCCCTCGGTGGATATTAATGTTTCGTTTACCTGATATAGCCTCTTCTCTATTTGCACCGTCTTCCCTCTTTTCCTCTTTAATCTTTGGCTCCGTCCATTTCTCTCGAAATGTTTCCATCTCCTAAACTTTCTTCTTACTGGTGTTTCCTCTTTAATCTTCGGCATTTACTAGCAGGTTGAAATGTTTCCTCACTCAGTCTTCTAAACTTCTTCAATGTTTTTTTTAACTCTTTGGAAGATGAATTAACCGTCGAAACCTTTCCAAAAACGATCGTTCGGCTCTCCGTAAGAAAACCTGCAATGGCTATTCGTCTTCTTCTACTTATGTGCACAAACATTTTTGGTGAAAATGTATTCCGGCTACAGCTGTTCGTCTTTTCCTTATTATGAATTCTCAATTTAAACCTGTTTTCCTTCTTCTACTTCACGGTTCACGTGAATAGTTTTTTTTTAAAATTAAAATTTTAAAAAAAATGTAGCAGTATGTTCGAGGCCAACCTCAATAGTGATTTTTTTTTTAGAGGCACGGAGAACTGCCACAACAAATTTCTATAGCCAACCTTGCTTCACGTGAATAAAATAAAAGTTCTAAAGGAGTCTCTAAATACCTACTTCTCTCATTATTCTTATTAGATTGGAGGTCATGCGAGAGCTCTCTGTCACTAACAGGGAAAAGGAGGCCTACGGGGCACGAGCCCACCAAAAATTTGGAAAATTTTCTCTGCAGCCTACAACTCCCTCCCGCCCACCCATATCTTCGCCGAATGGGCATCGGGGAGTCAACTCTTCTGATTTTTTTTTAATAGTTTAATGCCAGTCGCCTAAGACCTAAACTTAATACGGTGGCTATATTTCTTTTTCCTCCAAGCCGTTCTGTCTTCCCTGTGGACTGTGCATGGTGTTGATTTCTACTGAGGTAAATCCTTATTCTTCATCTTGTTCATCTACGTCTTCTTCCTCTTCTTCTCTTTCAAGTTTATTCTCTATTCACTTCATTGAAATCATTTATTATTTTTTTAATTTCGTCTTGCTTAATTTCCCTGATATTTTTCCAAGCAACTACTGCTATGGAGTTCGCAAGGCTTGGCATCCAGCATTTTTTATATTTCAAAAACTCAACTTTTATTTTATAACTTACAATGGATTTTCAGGTTTTTGTTCTGACAAATTTGATTACGCCTCATTCGAACCAATTTTTTAAATTTTATTTTCCATTTCAATCTTATTTATCTGCTTCTATCAGGTAGAAATTTTACTTAGTCAAATTGTAGTTAAATTGAAATTATTGCAAGACCTACTAGATTTATTATTTCTCCAGATTAAGACATTTATGAAAAAAAACACTTTTCGATAATTCATTTAGATAATTAGCTAAGTGTTTTAGAATTTTTTGCTTTATTCCTAAGATTAGACATAACATTTTTTTTTTCTTTTAATAATTGCTGCTTTCTCAAAGACGGCTTTATGAATTAATTAGTGAAACTGTCAGGAAGTTATTGCAATTGCTTTGAATGTTTTTCTACTCCACTTTGTTTGATCATAGACAGAAAAAAATAGGCACATTTGAATATTTTGAACATTCAATTATCCAAAAAATATGTTTTGGCTCCATTTGAAAATTCATAAAAGTTGCATATGCTGATCAATGCCTGATTTTTTTTTTTTAATTATTCCTACCGGTTCAGTAATAATGGTGTATGTTGTATTATGTTATTATTGTTGTATTATATTTTCCTTATGTGTTATTTCAGTTATTTTTTAAAATAATTCATATGTGATGACTATTGATCATATTCATTGATGAATGTTTTGCAGCTATTATAAAAATAATCTAATTTATTTTTCTTATGCATTATCTCTCAATTGGCTGAAGAATCTGTTGTCATTTTTTGGACTAAGTCTCCCTTTTTTTTTTTTTGGGCTAAGCAGAATTTTGCATGTTATTGTTTGTGTTGTAATATAATTAATTTAAATCTTTAATGGTTGTGGAGTTGATGTTATTTATATTACTAATTTTCTTATTAAAGAATTTTATTGTTAATATATACTTTTGTTGTAATTCTTTTGTATTTTATTAATCACTTTCCAACCCATACAATTTATTTATAGTGCATTTTAATTTTGCTTATTTGTATAAACTTCCGACTAAAGGTAAATAATACCTTTAACTAATTAATTTTATAAATTAATGAGATTGTTTTTTTAGGAAGGAGTTTTATAACATTATTTTCATCTCAAATTTCAGGCCAAACATGAAAATGGTTGACACTTGAAATAAATTTCTTAGTTCTGTTAAATAGATTAGCCTTCTAGCCATTTATGACTACATATTGGTCCTAAAATGCATTGTTCAGCTCCTCAGAAGAGAGGTAAGAACACTGGATATGACGGTCGAAAGAGCTTCAAAGCTGATGCCGCCCCTCTTTGATGCTTATGACTTGCAAGATTATACCTGTTTGAGTTATCTAACTGATCTCCAAAGACATAAGCAGCTTGCTTTAGGGCAGTGAAATTTTTAGTAGATTATAGTCTATAAAGATGCTTCCATAGTTTTCTTCTCTCTTGTTTTATTCTGATGTTGTAGATTTAACGAGGGTTAATGAGATATTTTTGTTAGTTTTGCCAAAAAAAATTTTGGCTAGGTGTTAGTATCGTGATTAATAATGATTAATTTTCAAATTAATATTTTTTTTATTTTATAATAATAATATTTTTTTAGTTTTGTCAACGTGCACGTTGTGCACGTGCATTTAAACTAGTACAATAAAGTTGCACTAATTATATAAATCAGAAGGATTGTTCAACTCTTTTTAGAACTAAATTAGCATGATTTGATTTTAATTAAGAGAATGGTAATTGTATGAATTTTGACTCCATAATTTTTTTAAGATATGCACAAAGTTTTAATAAATAATTTAAAGAAAATTATACCATATTTTTTTATTATTTTTGAATAAAATTAAGCTTATATTTTTATTATAAATATTATTTTTAAAATTTTTAAATCAAAATATTATTATTATTTTTAAAATTTGAAATCACCTCGCTGAAATTTCTATTAATTTATTAACAGTGAGAATTCGTAAACTTATACACATATATATTAGGCCTCAAACTTATAAATTTATAGTAATTGAAACTTAAGCACTCAACCACTATGTTAAAATGTGTAGCGTTCATGTTAGGAATTTGTGAGGAGTTCTTGAGAGCTTTTTGAGCTCTTCTTGAGCTTCTTGCAAGAGAGAGGGAAGGCAGATTTTGGAGGAGAAAAATCTAACCTAAAGCTTTATTCAAAATTTTTCCAATTTAACACATCACATATGGCCTCTATTTATAGAGATTTATAATGTTGTGGTAACTTGCAGGATCAATCTATCCTAAAACTGAACCAACACCAGTTCACAATAGATATTCTCCATCATTATTTCCCTCATGAACTCTTCTTCTCCTTAGCAGAATGTCGAACTTGTTGATGCATTTCCCAAGTGAGCTTGTGTGGTGACTTCTCATATCTTATTGAATTGGTTGTCAAGGGTCTTGGGAATTTTGGCAAGGGAATATGAGGACTTTGTGATTTAGGTGTATTACCGAATGTTTAGAATTCTCCAATTATTAGTTATATTTAATTAATTTGATTCTTAAATAATTTGAATGTTCATAATTCTCAAATTTAAGACAAAGAAGCTTGTTATGAGTGCCTAATATATATATATATATATATATATATGTAATACACACTTATACTTTAGCATTCTTAGGTATTAATTCCACTTTTTATGCCATTAAAATCTCAAAGATGTTATCAACTCCAAAAATTTGAGATTTTGGGACCCCTACCTCTCCACGTATATTTGGGGGAAATTTTTACTAATTATGTTCCAGGGAAAATTTTTGGAAGACATTAAATAGAGATATAACACCACGTAGATATTTTATCATCATATATGTGAACTTTAAGATCTGAGTTCTGTTTTTCTATAAGGGCAAGTACCTATGATTAATTACCCCCCTCTAAATAATGAGAGAGAACTTTTGATTAAGGCTAATCGTTAAATAGATACTTAGTATCCAACATATAATTGTAGAAGATTTAGATATTTAAGATTTAAAATTTATCATCGTTTCACTTAAAGCGGATGGTAGGGGAATAATAATGAATCCGATCAAGATCCCATGTTCCCTAGTCTACTTAGTTAGAAGAGATACTTGATCCAACCAGACCAAAGGAGCCTTGTCGATAGTAATGGGTTGCTTCATACATGGGTATCTTATAGACTTGAGGTGAGTGTTTTCCTAAGAGACAAATTCAAGTCGACCTTGGTTTAACATAAGATTTTGTGCCCTATTAATTATATCATATTTTCATTACTCAAAGTTATTAGCTATTGGTGAACATAGAGGTTATAGTCGTGACCCTAATGTAGTGGAGTCGTTGGGCCAAGTCATCAGGTCAGAGGGCCTTGGTCATCATCATTTACCATATGTTGACATTTGGATAAGCCATGAGTTTTTTATGGACTCAAATTGCCTAGCCACTGATTATAGCATCATAACCATTTATCACGTTGAACCATTGTACCAAGCCATAAGTTTAGTGGAGCCATTAGGTCAAGCCAACGATTAGAGGACACGTGCCACGTCATTAATGGCAGGAAATTATTTAAGAATGAATCTTAATAGTATTCTTAATTGGATATTTGATTTTTGTGAGCTGAAGTTATTCTTGGATTCATCGCCCTCGCCAAATAATTGTTGAGGGTGAATGAGTTTTTCTTTTAAGTTTAGATGATTAATTTTCATTTAAATATTAAAATTTAAATTGAGGTTGAGCCATGGAGTTTGGTAGATCATTGAATATCAACCCATATAGTTGATATTTAATTTCAATACGACCATCATCATATTTTTAACTAGCTTGTATATTTATCATTTAAATCATTTCAACTTTGTCGATTAGCTGGCAGAGGATCAAATTTGATATGAATTTATTTGGCATTTTGATTATAGAGTCTCATCCGATTAAGATTCACATTCAACATGGCCAACATCAAAAATTTTAAGGTAATTCACATTGTGGTTATTTGAACCTTGTCAATTCTATTTACTTGCCAACAAATGATTGAGTTTAGTTACTGATTTTATGAATTGCTATGCAAACATTAAAACTAAGAATTTATATTTTCATGATGAATTTTATCTATGGAGGTCAACCTTAGAGTCTTTTAAGGCATAATTTATTTAACTATGGAGGTCAACCTTAGAGTCTAAAGGTTTTCGTTTGAGTAAATCTAAAACCAAATACATGGAGTGTAATTTTAGTAGTAATAGTTCTAGTGGTGGGTTTGTGACTTTGAACGATCAAGTCATTAATAAGAGTACACGTTTTAGATATCTTGGATCTATTGTTCAGAGTGATGGTGAAATAGATGGGGATATTATTAGTAGAATTCAAGTTGGATGGATGAAGTGGAGGAATGCATCGGGCTTGTTGTGTCATAGAAAAGTACCACTCAAACTTAAGGAAAAATTCTATAAGATGGTGGTTAGACTTGCAATGCTTTATGGCACAAAATGTTGGCCATTAAAAGAGAAGCATAATATTAAGTTGTGTTGCAGAGATGAGGATGCTCAGGTGGATGAGTGGCTTTACTCTTAGAGACAGGATACAAAATGAGCATATACGTGAAAAGATTGGAGTAGCTCCCGTGGTAGCTAAGATTAGAGAGAGTTGCCTTAGATGGTTTGGTCACATAAAACGGCAACCTTCTGATGACTTGATTAGGAAAGTAGATGTTTTAGATTTAACCTATGTTAAGAAAGGTAGAGGTAGATCTAAAAAAGACTTTGTTAGAAAATATTAGAAATGACATCTCTTTATTAGATCTAAATGAGAATTTGACTTTTAATTGAACACAAGGGAGAAAAAAGATTCATGTAGCTGACTTCACGTAGTGAGATAAAGGCTTTATGTTGTTATTGTTGTTGTTGTTGGCTTTTAAGTCGTAAAGCAAACTTTAAAATAAAATCTCTTAGTGAATTTTAAGCTCACATATCACTACAGGAAAATCACCTATTACCGATGGATTTCTGGCGGACTATTTTCCGGCAGATTTCCGACGGATTACGATAAAATATTTCCGACTAACTTTCAAGCATATTTTCTGACGGCTTTTCGGTAGATTTTTTGGTTGTTTTTAATAATTTTTGAAAAAATTATATATTTTTAATTTAATTAATTAATAATTTTACAGCTTATTTTTATTAATTATTAATTTAATAACTTATTTTAATCAATTGTTAATTTAATAACTTATTTTAACTATTCATTAGAATAATAAATTTTAATTAATTATTAACTTAAATATTTTTTAATTTATTTTTTAAAAATTAAAAATAAGTTGTTAAATTAATAATTAATTAATTTTTAATTTAATAACATGTTTTAATTAATTAATAATTTAGTAATTATTAATTTATTAACTTATTTTTATTATTTATTCATTTTAATATTCTATTTTAATTTATTTTAAATTTTAATTTTTGTATTATTATATTTAAATATAAAATAGCATACTTTGTAATGCATTTTTCTCCACAGCAAAGTGGTTGAGTATTTAAAATTCCACAGGTAGGTGCTGTGTTCGAATCCTACAGACTCGCGGGCAGCGGGAAGGAAGGCGTCCAGGCAGCTCGCGCGAGAGGGCAGGCATGTGGGCAGCCCGAGAAGTCAGCCGGGCAGCGCTAGTGGGTAGGCAAAAAATTCCCGGCACGCTTATTCTGGTGGCCTTTATTTCTCCGTAAAAATTTTCTGGTGATTCTTTTCAACGAAAAAATTTTTCGACTCTCGTTTTACTAGCGAAAAATTTTTCGCCGGAAATCTTTCAAATCTGTCGGTAATATATAATTTTCCTATAGGGTATTCATTAGTTAATTCAAGTATTATCGACTTCAGTCCTTTCAAAGAGAAGGATTGAACTAAAAATTTAGCTCACACAGCATTCTCTGACCTTAGACTTAGGAGTTCAATGTAGTGATTGGAGTACATATGGGTGATCAGAATTTTCTTTTAAGTTGTATGTACATTTTTTTATGCATATGCACTATGCATTTGCACACTTTTTAGTGCACTTGCTCGGTAGATAGAATGCTCTCAATGTATCGGCATGTATTTTGGTGCCTTTGCGCAATGTACTAGTATATACTTTGGTGCATCTATACATATTGTATTAGCAAGGTTTTAATTCGTTTGTATGCTTTCCAATATCTTAGTGTACTTCTTGAGATGATGTGTTTTGTTGGCATGTTGGACACTTCTCGAGACAGTAACATACTTCTTGAGACATTAACATACTTCTCAAGGATGTCGCATGTTTCCCGAGGTTGCTATAGGCTTTTCAAGGTAGTGGCACGTTATGAAAAGTGGTGAATTTGAATTTAAAATTTTGCATTTTAATGCATGAGGGGATTTTAAAAAATTAAAATTTAATTATTTGAACAAGTGATCATCGTTGTAAGGTGTGTAAATTTTCTATTCTAAGGCCTTGGGTACACCTTCTATCCGCTTGTATGAGTGCTGCGGATCCAATGACGTTCGTGTAATGCGAGTTAGGTGACGTTCGTTTAATGCGAGTTAGGCTTTAATATTTCCATACAATGGTTCTTAGATTCGAAAGCCTTATACAAATCGTAAAAATTCTATTCCAAAATACCCCAAACAACCTTGTTCCAAAAATTTTTGAAATATTGCATTTGTTCACACATATATTCAAGATAGAGAAAAATTTAGTTATTGTGTAATTAAATGTATTTTCATTGGATATTCACACACACTCTAAGAAAAAATATTATTCACAAGTAATTTTTTTTTTCTACCAGATTTCCCTTCCTTACAACTATTCCCAATAAATAGCTCTTTTTTAAAACCATAAATTCCTATCTAAATCAACCCTATACTAAAACTACTATCCACCCAATCATTATAAGTTTACTTAAGAAGAAATACATTTCAATATACATAAGGCCGATACATTGAATCTACTGAGAGAACCGTCATGTTATAAATTAAGGTACAAGAGCTTCCATTAAATATTATTTACACTTATTTTTATCATGCAAGCCTATCCTAAAAAATATTGTATGGGTTAAAACAATCTCTAATGGCAAAAAATTTGCTAAGATAATGCTCAACATCATGGATATAAATAAAATTAAAAAGACCAAATATTATTTGTGAAACACACAACTTTAGGGAGAGTATTTGTATTGCTAATTTATGTCATCAGCATTATCATGACAGGTAGTGACTTGGAAGGAAGAAAAATTTAAGGGAAATTTTCACTAAGAAATGGAAGTCAAAGTTAGGCAAGCTAAAGTACTTCATTGGAATTAATGAAGATACACAAAATAAGAAATATTTTTGTCATAATACAAATATATACAGATCTTTTGAAAGAAATGATTAAGTTAAGATGCAAATCTATCAAGAGTCCCATGAAATTTAATCATTGTTGCGGGCTAGAATATACGCGGCGATAGAGTTCAAATTTTTTGTCTTAGCCTTATACAGACATCCAGCACACAAACAAAAGATGAAAGAACACCTGAATTTTTACGTGGAAATCCTAAAAAGGGAAAAACCATGGGGCCACTCCCAGTAGAAAAAGATTCCATTAGTGTTTGAATTGATTACAAGTGACTGAATCGTCCCCGAAATTGAGGACGATCAAATTACAAAAATCAACCGTCGGGTTGAAATCCGGTTACAAACGGAGATCGGAAATCCGGCGACGTTTGGTGGTCGGGCGGAAATCCAGCGTCAGTCGGCTGTTGGGCAGAACTCTGGTGTCAGTCGGCTGTCGGGCAGAACTCCGATGACAGTCGGCGGTCGGGCTAAACTCTAGCGTCGTTCGGCTATCAGGCAGAACTCCGGCGTCGGTCGGCTGCTGGGTAGAAGTTCGGCGGTGGTCGAAGAGGAGTCTGGTGGCAAAGAAGCTCTCTTTCTTCTTTTCTCTTCTTCTCTTCCTTTTCTTCTCTTCTTGCTTGGGGTCCCCTCTTATGAGAAATGAGGGGTCTATTTATAGTTTTCTGAGAGTGGAATGGCAGGTAAATAGGAGGAAGATCAACGGTAAATTGGTAGTGGTTTGAATGGACGGTTGATGTTGAATCCCTTGATCGTGAACCGTTTACTAAACATTTGAAGGACTTAATGATATTAGAATTCGACGATCTTGAGCTCGTTGGATTTGTCTCGTCGAGCCGCTAGATTCGACTATAAGTATGTCGCGCTTGGAAACTGTTTAGTAATCCAAATTATGGATTGAACCTTCCAAAATGCGCTTTGGGTCTTTGATTTGGACTCATTTGGGCTCGGATTGAGTTGAATTTGGTGTCGTTGGGTTTGTGTTTTCGAGACCTTCAGTTCGACTAAAGTTTACTGAAATCGGAGTTCAGATGGTTTCTGATTTAATTTTTGAATTTTTTAACTTAATTTTTTCTTAAGATTCGTGCCCGATCAAGATAATTTTTTGATGATATATAAAAAATGCTTTAGAAGACATAATAGTGAAAGAAGTCACCAGTCATATACTAATGGGAAGACTTTTCTGCTTAATAGAGTTAGCATTCCGTATGCTATTAGTGCGGTGAGTCAATTCATGCATAATCTTAAAAAATCACATATTAATTTAATATATATAATTCTATAATATTAAGTTGAAATCATAAGCAAAAGAATAATATTCGAAAATGGGGAGGATTTGACTTTTGAAGCATGCACATAAAAATTATGTGGGCTTATTTATTTTCGGATTATTTTGTCGTTATATTTTTGTATTTACACATATATTTACAACCTTAAGTAAACATATAATTATATTATTGTTTGTATAAATAATAACACGAATATTGAGTTTTTGAATGAAAGTTGCCCTAAAAATTTTTAATACTGTTGCGTCTTGGAACATTTGCGGCAGTAGAGAGATAAAGGCTTAATTTCTTAGTTTTGATCGAAGATCCAACACACATATAGATAAAGAGATAGGAGTGTGAGAGTCATAAGATATACAAGAATTTTTATATGGAAAATCCAGAAAAGGGGAAAACTACCGGGCCTGGCCCAGTTGAAATGGTTCCATTAGGGTTTAATATTGATTACAAATGAGGCCCTTCCATGGGGGGGAGGCTTTGGCTTGCTGTAGTAAATATACATCATATAAAGCACATTATAAGGAGGTAGTGGGAAGAATCTAGTGATATGAGAATTATTCTTAAGAGAGTGCATGCTTGTTCATTCGGCTAGCAGAACCATAGTCGGGCGGGCAACAGTAGTCAAAGAGACTGTAGTCGGCGAGCGATGGAAGTCGTAGGGACAGTAGTTGGCGTGCAAAAGGAGGTTGGAGGGACTGTAGTCGGCTGGCGATGGGAGGTCGGTGGGACCATAGTCAATGGACGATGGTGGTTGAAGGGATCGTAGTCGATGGGTGACGGTGGTCAAAGGGACTATAGCCAGCGGGCCATGTTGGTATAAGGGATCGTAGCCGGCACGCGACGGTGGTCTGAGAGACTGTAGTCGACATATGGTGGAGGTCGTAAGGACTGTAGTCGGCGGGCGACAGTGGTAAGACGAATCTTAGTTAGCGGTCGACAAGAAGTTGAAGAGACTGTAATCGACGGGCAATGGTGGTCAAAGGGAATGTAGTCGGAGGGTGATGGAGGTTATTAATTCCCCATATCATAGAGTATTTTTTCCAGTATATAAGTGCCTTAATGATGTCAGAATTCAACGATCTTGGACTCGTTGGATTTGTCTTGTCGAGCCGCTCGATTCGACTATAAGTATGTCATATTTGGATATCATTTTGTGATCCAATTAATGCTTTGAACCTTTCAAATACGCTTCGGACTCTTAATTCAGACCCACTTGGGCTCAAATTGACCGATTTTGTTGTCGTTGGGTTCGTCTATTCAAGATGTTCAGCTTGACTGTAAGTTTGCTGAAATTGGAGTTCATACGGTCCCGAATTTAATTTTGGAAGTTTCCAACTTGAATATGCCTTAAGATTCGTATACGATCAAGACGATTTTTAGTGATCGTATCAAATACATTGAAGAAAATATAGATCTGCTAGTAATGATTGTTGATCTAATAGCAAAAAGTGTAGATCTATTGCAAAGATCCACTCATATTCATAATTTACACAAAAATAAAAACAAAAACCAATAAATATAAGTAAACCATATTTAAAAATAAAACATAAATTACCATGAACCAAATACTTTGCACTTAGAAAAAAGAAAAGGGGCTAAATGTCTCAAAAAAAAATTTAAAAATGCTAATTTCAAAAGAAAAAAAAATAAACAATAAAATGTTCCTCTAATTTCAGAGCTAGAAGAGAAGAGCTGGGAAGGAAAAGGGGAAGGCGAAGGAGAAGGCGAAGGGAAACATAAAGGTTGCTCAAGACAACAACAATTGACCATGGCTGTAATTTTCTTGAGAGTTTGGCATGCAAATGTGAAGGAACTTCACATCTATTTAAGGCCATAATTTTCCCTTTTAGATCTAAAAAACAATAAATATAGTACCATTTTCAAATTCAATTATAGCTCATAAATCCGAATAATTCTTTATGAAATTTTAGCGATTGATAGGTAATTATAAAATTCATTCAATCAAGTATGTATCTCGACATAATATGAATTAAAAAATTTTAAAATTAATTTTATGACCATTTCAATTCTAATTTCAATAAATTTACGGTAAACTGATTTTCTCGACAAAACAAACTCAATGACATCAAAGGTAATCTGATCAAAGACTAAGGATTCGTTTGGGATGGCTTTTTACTGCTTCTTAAAGCAGTTTTCTAGTATAAAAATTAATTTTTTTATACTAGAAAGCTGCTTTAAGAAGCAGTAAAAATGTCATCCCAAATGAAGCCTAACTGAAGTTAAATTTAGAATTTGAAGTATATTAAAAAATTTTGAAGCATTAATCTAAGACCAAAAATCTATAAATCTCATATACTTATATTCAAATCAAATGTCTTGATAAGATAAGTTCATGATGTTAAAATTATTTCCGCTAAGGCTATTAAGGCACTTGAATTTCGAATAAATAATTTATAATTAAAAGATTGGATATTTTGATTTTCTTTTAGGAATTAATCATATAGCTGCTGTAGTATCAATCACGATTGATTTGTTGAAATGTCCTAATCATCCAGAATCGTGAAACCTCTTCAATGATAAAGGCTATTTTCTCACAAAAATTGACAAACCGTTTATGAGGCATTTTTTAATATTACAATGCTCAACGGCCCCATTCACGTGGCAAACTAATCTCGTGCTAATGAATAATGAGTAAGGTGTTGTGTCTTGCGAACTTAAACTTTTATAATGAGGAACCGTCCGCTGTCACGCTGTCACGCGTGTTTGGCGGTCCATAAATTACGGCCAACCTATCGGGCCACCCACACCATTATACCCATAGCCGGTGCTTTGGGGCCCCCACCGAAGGGGCGCTGCCGCTCGAGGGGAATCAAACCCGGGATGGGGTGTTCCCATCCGCGCTCGCCCACCAACCAAGCTAAGCAAAAAAAAACTTAAACTTTCAAAAGTATGGCTTGTATTTTTTTTTTTTTTTTTTGTTACAAATTTTTTAGGCTTCATTTGGAACATTTTTATCACTATTTTTTAATTATTTATATAAAATTTTGTATCAAAAAATTTCTGTAGAAAGCAATGAGAAAACTGTCCCAAAGAAAATTTTAATATCAATGTCTTGCTTATTCAAGGAAATAAGAGGATAGTTTTCCGAGAAATATGATAGTTTTGACAATGTGCACAAGTTATTTGATAAAATGCCAGAAAGAAACTTGTTATTTATTTTATTTTTTCCAGTCCTTCATGTGAGTCATGATTATTCGATAAGTTTATACTGATTGTCGACTACCTAATGCAACCTTCTGCTTTTTCTTATCTAGAACTTTAGACCTAGCTGTTGATTTGGAATTATTTTCAAATTGAAATAAGCTTTTATTTTAAAAACTTTTAATGACTCATTATTGTAATTGATTAGGGAATACATTATTTCACTAATTAAGTTGATTTTATTGAAGATTTGATTCATGCATTAATTAGGAGATCTAATTATTGCATTAATTAGGGATTTGATTTATGCATTAATTAGGATATCTAATTATTATATTAATTAGGAATTTGATTAAGATTAAATTAAAAAACTTTTTTTAAATTATTTTAGCTCAAATCTATAAATAAAGACCTGAAGACTGCTATTAAATGAGAAGAGAGAATTGTGGACCTCTTCAATATTAAAAATAAATTTATAAATGATTGTTGTAGTTGTATCAATCATGATTGATTTGCAGAAATGTTTATTATAAATAAAAGACGGGCATGTGGCCTGGAGAGATTATTACGTCAGGTGTCCGGATTGTCCGGAGGCCAATCCGAAAGCGCCACGTCACCCGGATGCACCGGGCCCCGGGAGACGTGGCGCGTCCGGATTCGCCTCCGGACAAATCCGAACACCGTACATAATAATTTTTCCTGTGGCCTAATGGTTGATGGAAGTGCTTTCTCGCTTTCTCACCCAGATTTCGATCCCCTAAACTGCACCAAAACAAAAAACAAAAAAAAACCAAGAAAAAACGACAAACTATTTACGAAGCATTATTTAATATTACAATGCTCAACGGCGTCATTCACGTGGCAAACTAATCACGTGCTAATGAATAATGAATATGGTGTTGTGTTTTGTGAACTTAAACTTTCAAAAGTATGGCTTGTAACTTTTTTTTTGTTATAAATTTTTTAGGCTTTATTTGAAGCATCTTTTGACCATTTTTTCCTTACTATTTATAAAAAAATTTGTATCAAAAAATTTGATGTGGTATGCTTCGGAAGAAACAGGTAGTAACGAAAAGATAAACAGAGTAAAGAGTTTTTACTGTGGAAAAGTATATTATCAAGTATATGTCCCCTCTTCTTCCCAGGAAGAAGATATACAGTCACTACTATCAAGAGCATATTCTCTTGCTGAAAATACTATAACAGAATAAAAAATTAATACTTGTACTATAGAGCTTGAAATAGAAATTAGGATGGTGGAGACTAACGCCACATAGAAGTAAATTAGAGAAATAAAATAGACTATGGTTATAAAAAAACTATGATGCACCGCATCATTCTTCCTCTTCGTCAGAAGAACTTGATTCAGTCGAAGAGATTCTAGTATGGGCCTCATCTGGAGGATGATAGCTCGAAATATCTGTAACAGTGAATGTAGAAGAGGTGTTAAATTCAGTTGGTAAGTCCACAACATATGCATTAATATTGATTTATTTGAGAATAGGTATGGGGCCGATCTTTCGGGGACTTAATTTGGAATAAGTTCTAGGTGCAAAGAGTTCACATCTCAAACGAACCATCACCAAAGCACTTGGTTGAAATAGCTTTGTTCGACGGTGTTTGTCAACTACTTGCTTATATTGAGCATTTGAGTCTATAAGTTTGTTGCGGACGTCCTGGAGCATAGTAGAAAATGGATTGGCCAATTCAAAAGCTAAACTACTATTGCACTTAGGTAGCACCGCAATATCAATAGTGTAGTTGTGCAGCTTGGTATAAACAATATTGAAGGGGCGCGCATTTACCAGTGGATCGGTTTGACATGATGTTATAGGCAAATTTCGCTTGTCCCAACAACTCATCCCAAAGCTGTTGACCTCATTTTTGTATGAGGTCACTAGGACCGACTTTGGTTTCTTTTTAGTGACCTAATGATGGGGAAATGTCCACCCCTCAGTCATAAAGGTCCTAATAAAGACCAAATTTAATTCCAATCAAACCCAACTCTACCTTTCAACTCAATCTTTAATCCAGCCTCCAATTAACATTCAATCAAATTTCAAATCATATCCAATTAATTTCAATCTTTCATTTGATTTCCATTGATATCATTTAACTCTTAAATCCAACCCAAATCTAATATTCCAAATGAAACCTTCAAGGCCAAGGACCTAGGTCCTGAAACCCTTTTTGGGTGAACTTTTTATCACCTAGAAACCCAGTCAAATGACCTCCAAATCATGATCCGTCAACTGCATATCATCTAGACATGTCTCTAGGACCAACCCTCCAAATTTGAGCTTGATCTGACACTTTTAACTCTAGAAACTGCATCTTTTCCCAAAGGCTGCTAAACTTTCAGATATTTACGGCCCGTGCCACTAGACTCGTCATCTAGTGGAATTTGACCTTGGAGTTTCCTCCAAATTCTCTGATCACTTCCAGACCCTTGATATTGATATATTCAACATTAATCTGCATCTTTTTGGACTCACCTTGACCCAGGATTGACCAGAGGTCAAAATGACCAAAATGCCCTTTAAAGGAGTTTTTGGACTTTTGACCAAAACTCAACATGGTTCAACATCTTTAACCATTGAAACCTTTCTTAATGAATTTCCCATGATATTTGAGACTCATTGAAATCAAATCTACTCTTTGGTTTGACCTGGTTGACCAAGTCAACCATAGTTGACCAAATCAACCCTTAACCCACATTAAGGTCAATTTCAATGCTTGAATCCATTTTAAATCAAATCAATCCCTCAAAATCATTCAATTGGACACTCTTGACATGTCCAAAGCTTTCCAAGTCAAGCTCCACCTTGGGTTTGAAGAAGGTAACCATTAATCTAAGAGCATCCATTCATAATTAGAAATATGCAAGAACAGTAAGTAGAGACAAAGAAGAAGAACACTGTTCATCTCTCTACATTCTGCTATTACAACTTGAGCATATAAAGCCCTAATCTGTTATCAACTAACGGTGGAGATTAATAGCAGAGAATCAAACGTTTAGCACTAGACTAGTACACTGGAATAACAGATGAAGTGGAGCAGGCATTAGTTATAAGGAAGCCGTCTGATATATAAGTTAGAAGGCTTATCAAGTTTCCTTATCAGCCCCCCTCAAGCTAACAGTAGACGGATGTAGTGTGAGCTTGTCACAAAGCTGAAAATGTCTAGTGGAGCTGAGAGCTTTAGTAAAGATATCTGCTGGTTGATCCGGCGAGCAGATGTGGTGAACAGTAATGTGACGATCTCTTATACAGTCACGAATGAAGTGGAAGTCAATTTCTATATGCTTAGTTCGAGCATGGAAGATCGGGTTATTGGCTAACGCAAGTGCAGAGACGTTATCACAATAAAGAGGGGTGGGCTCAGGAGATGAAATTTGAAAGTCGTTGAGAAGCCTGCGGAGCCAAATAATATCACATGCTGCGGTGGAGAGGGCTCTATACTCGGCCTCGGTAGAAGACCGAGCAAAAGTGGTTTGCTTCTTAACTGTCCAGGAGACTAGTGTTGAGCCAAGAAATGCACAGTAGCCAGTGACCGAACGCCTGGTGATGGGATCAGTGGCCCAGTCTGAGTCTGCAAAACCTTGAAGAACAAGGGTGGAAGATGTAATTGGAAGCCCGAGGGAGAGCGTTCCTTTTACATACCTGAGCACCCGCTTGAGCAGCTGAAAATGAAGTTGAGACGGTCGATGCATATGCTGACACAGGAAGTTGACGGCATAAGACAGATCAGGACGAGTGATCGTTAAATATTGAAGTGATCCTGTCAGTTGTCTGTAAAGCTCAGGCTGCTCATATGGTGCATCACTGGTGGAGAGCACGGCGAGTTTGGTTGGAAGGGGAGTGAGTACTGGCTTGCAGTTATCCATAGCTGCTTTATGGAGTAGATCTATTGCATAGTTGGTTTGCGTCAGGTGAAGACCGTGAGGTGTGGATGTAACTTGCAAACCGAGAAAATGATGCAGGTGGCCTAGATTGCGCATGAAGAAGCGGGAATGCAAAGCAGCTAAGAGTCGATCCATCTCAGGTAAGGAGTTTCCTGTAAGCAAGATATCATCAACATACACCAAGATGTAGAGTTGAATCGAATTTTGCTGAAACAGCAGCAAGGAAGGGTCAGCAGTGCTTGAACGAAAACCCAACTGATGCAAGTATGAAGACAGAGTAGAAAACCACTGGCGAGGTGCTTGTTTGAGGCCATAAATTGCCTTTCTTAAAAGACACACATGAGTGGGAAATTGTTTGTCAATAAAGCCAGCAGGTTGCTTCATGTACACGGTCTCGTGGAGTGGCCCATGTAGGAAGGCATTCGAGACATCTAGCTGAAAGATTGGCCAATGTTTGGTGACTGCAACTGTGAGAAAGATACGAATTGTGGAAAATTTTGCAACAGGGCTAAATGTCTCAGTATAGTCCAAGCCTTGTTCTTGCTTGAATCCTTGTGCAACTAGGCGAGCCTTGTAGCGGGAAATAGTACCATTGGAATTATATTTCGTTTTAAAGAGCCACTTACACCCCAGAATATTAGAAGCTGACGGCAAGGGAACAAGCGTCCACGTTCCCTGTTTTTGGAGAGCGTCAAATTCCTGACTCATGGCATCTCGCCAAGCCGAATGCTGAGATGCCTGATGAAACCCGGAAGGATTGAGAGGAATAACAGAATGTTGAAGGTCCAGAATCTGCTTTGGCTTAAGATGACCAGTTTGGGCCCTTGTAACCATGGTATGTCGAGGAGGCAGGGAAGATGGAATGCTGATAAGTTCTGGAGCTGTATGAGGAGAATGGGTTGGAGCTGATTTCGGATGATCGCTTTGAATGAGTTATAAGTGGATGGCAGACCATTGATGGTGTACAGGATAATGTCTTCTACATCAATAGAAGATCCTGCAGCAGCAATTGCATCGACCTTCGCCTTAATGTCTGAGAGATAATTGAACATCGACTTGTCTCCAAGTTGTAACTGGTGGAGCTCATTCTTGAGCTGAAGAAGTCTGGAACGATTCGTCGATTGAAGGCGAAGCTCCAAGGTGGTCCAGATGTCGTGGGTAGAGGAGAGATTCAGAATATAAGGAAGTAGAGAGGGTGAAACAGTGGAGTAGATGGCCGAAGCAAGATGCTGATCGATGAGCATCCAGAGTTGAAACTGCGGGTTCGGAAGAAGCTGACCCTCGCTGGATGCAATGTGCGGTAACGGTTTGGTAATGACTCCCGTCAGATAACCATCAAAGTTATTGGCCGCAAACAGCTTTAAGAGCTGGGATTTCCAGAGAAGATGATTATCAGTGGTTAACTGGACAGTTACCATAGTTTTAACATTAGCCATGAAGAATTTGAGCTGCGGAGGAATAATGAGGGGAGGAGACATCAAAATAGCACCGTCGGACAGAGCCGCAGCAGGGGAGGACGGCGACGAGGCAGAAGTAGCCATTTGAGAGAAAAAAAAAACCTAGATCTCTGATACCATGAAGAAGGTAACCATTAATCTAAGAGCATCCATTCATAATTAGAAATATGCAAGAACAGTAAGTAGAGACAAAGAAGAAGAACACTGTTCATCTCTCTACATTCTGCTATTACAACTTGAGCATATAAAGCCCTAATCTGTTATCAACTAACGGTGGAGATTAATAGCAGAGAATCAAACGTTTAGCACTAGACTAGTACACTGGAATAACAGATGAAGTGGAGCAGGCATTAGTTATAAGGAAGCCGTCTGATATATAAGTTAGAAGGCTTATCAAGTTTCCTTATCAGGGTTGACTTGGTCAACCTATTTGGAGGAGTCAAAATCTTCTCCAAACCCCTTTAAGCCTATGGAAAGAGGTCAAATCATGGCCACAATACCAAGCCACCTTGGCAATCCATGGCTTAATCCAAAATCTGCTCAAACCTGATAGAAATTGACCCATTTCCTCTCATAAGAAGCCCTAAGCAAACTCCCTAAACCAAGCCAAGCTTTGGTTCACCCAAATGGGGGAAAAGGTGTGGTCCCCTTTCCCATGGACCAAGAGAGGTCACACTCACCACCAACCCTATTCCCTAGCTTTGGGTAGCTTAGGGGACACTTGTCATGCATCCAAACTCCCTCCAAATAAATCAAGACCATCCAATCCAAAATCCAAGGGTTAAGGTGGGAGAAATCTAACCTAAGAGAGAGAATCTTCATTATTCACTCTCCCTCAACTCTCCCCCAACTCTCCTCCAGCCTTCAACCTTCCAAAACCCTTTCCCATCTTCTCCAACCATTTCTAAGGCTTTCCCAAGCCTCTTCCCACCATTTCCAAGCCTCAAATCACTATTTTAGTGAGGAGAGAGCATTCTAGAGAGAGAAAGAAGATTTTTCAACACAACTTTCAATCCAGAAAGATCTAGCTCTTGGTGTCTTCATCAAAGTTATAAAGGATCACTGCAGCTTTCCAATGAGCCTAAGATCTCAAAAATGCGACGGTTGGATTGTAAGTTATGCTCATTTTAAGTTTAAATTTTAATTTGAAACCGCTAAAAACTTTCATTGTTTGGGGTCTCCAAACTCTAGGCAATGAAAGTTCATGTTCCCATGAGCTTATGTTTCAAATTTCATTAAATTTTGACGAGTATTTTGAAAGTTATGAGTGTTTCACTTTTCTAGTTCATTTTGAACTAAAATGGCCTTGATCGATCTCGGCCGTCCGATTTTCTATCTTTCTCGATCGGACAGCTTGGAGTTAGTGATGACATGGATATGTGGTTGATAAACAGCACTTTGCATATCAAAATGCCACATGCCGCCGTCATTTTGGCGCCGATCATTGCCAATGATTGGCGCCGCTTATTAATGGACTTAAAAATTCAAAAAAAATAGTCATACTTTCAAAATTCATAGTAAATTCATTTCTCCAACAAATTAAGTATTTTTGGGCTCGTTGGAAAGATACTTTAGCCTAGTATTTATTAAAATTAATTTTAAGTTAATTTGATTACTGGATTATGAGATATTTTCATTTCTTTGAAATCGGTTTTTTGTGATTTTCTCACAATCCAGTGGTCAATTGAGCCCCAAATTTTGGTGGAAGGTATTTAGGTATCTTAGGCATGCACTATAATTTGCTTAGGTTCAGATACCCATTGAATTGCTATGATGTGAATTTTTAAGGTAATGGGTCCATTTTGGACCCAAAACTTTGAAAATTCATAACTCCATTTTTCTGTAGAATTAGGCTGCATAACTTTTGTTGTGTGATTGCATATGTGTAAGGGTTAGCTACACCAAATTTCAAGCCCATTTGAACAGTAGGGACACCTAGGAAAAATAATTAAGGAAAAGTCTAGAAAACTTAGAAAATTCTTAGGGGATTCTACACACACCCAATAGGGGTGAAACTTGAACATAGAAAACATAGTGACATCATGTACCTTAGGTTAAAATTTAATTGAATTTGGAGGTCATTAGGTTAGAAAATTAGTTACCCAAAGTTTTAGCCCTTTTTAGGATCCATAAAATTCAAAAAATGTAATAAATCTAAATTAAGTCCAAAAATTACAAATAATATCTTAAATTTACTAGAACTTATTCCTCTACCTAGGAAAAATAAAAGCCCCTTAACTGGACTCCTAATTTAACTTTAATTTGACTTTTAATGAAAATCAATAATTAATTAAATTAATTAATTAAAAATTATTAAAAATCCCAAATAATCTTGAAACACTTAGAAATGCTCCCATGGGTCATCCTTGACCTTTGGGAGTGATTCTATGTAGTTTGGGATGAGTTTGGATCAAAATGATCAAAACCTTCCTAATTAAGCAATTTTAAAAATTCAATAATTAAGGAAACTTTAAAAATTCATAACTAATTACAGAAAAATCCAAATTAAACAAACTTAGTGTCAATCAACTCCAATTAAGGTCTAGTATTTTTTAAAAATGTTAAACCTCCAAAATCTGGTCAAAGTCAAAAAGTTAACTTCGGTCAACCGTAGTTCAAATCTAGGCTTAAACTTCGAAAAATCATAACTTTTCATAGAAAACTCCAAATTGAGTATGCTAATAGTATAGCAACTCATCATAAGGTCTAATATTTATTAAAAATTTGAAACTTGCAAAATTAACTTTAATTTAAAAAGTCAATTTTTGACTCTTAATTAACATAATTAAATAATTCCCATAAAATCTAAAAATCCAATAATTCATCAAAATTTTAAAAAACTTTAATTTGATTAATAAAACATTCAACCAACACTCGAATGCATAACAACCACCCCAAAGATGAAGTTTATTGGAAGGACTACTCCGGGCTGTGGGGCTAAGTGTCTTAAGGAGGCCTGGTTCCTCAAGTCTGGTGGCACAACGCTACGAATGAATTCAATGGGATGTTAAACATCAAAATTAAGTTACTTTTAATTATTTAACCAAGTTAAAATCCTTAATTCAACTACATCAATAAAGTTTTTAGGATGGACTACTCCGGGCTGCGGGGCTAAGTGTCCTAAGGAGGCCTTGTTCCTCGAGCTTGGTGGCACAACGCCATGAACCTGTTGATGGAAAATATAAAATAATTTAACTTTTAAAATTAGTAATTAACTAACTTAATTAATATTAATCGATCCTTAATTTTTAACAAATAAAATAAACTTAATCAACCCCGATTACTACTGGGTAACCCAGGCCTACGAGGCTATTAACTTAGCCCCAAGGAAGGTGAAATAAACTTCATGGCCTCGGTGAGCAACAAAAGTAGCAATCATTTAACAATTAAAATACATTTAAATTAATCCTTAATACATTAATACTTAAACTCAAGCATAAAGCCCTCATTTAGCTTTTAACAAACTCAAACATTAAACAACTTCAACAAATTACCCATCCTAGGATCTACCCCAGCCACACGACCTACTACACACACTTTAGATGGTCTGCTAGGACAATCGACTCTAGATCTAGGCTAGGCCGGTGTTTACTTTTCTGCTGTATGCCGGGTTTTCTGAGTTTTCATTGCATGTTGTGATTGAAATTGATTGATGTGTTTGTTTACTTTTACTGTACTCTGTGGATTGATGTGATGGGCGACTAGATTACCCTTAGGTTAGGAACGATCTGGATGCTCACTAGATTTTTTGCAGGTGGACACGCTCGTGCAGGGCAATAAAGGGGGCTAAATAAATAATAAATGTAAATGCTACAGGTGCTTCAACTGCTTAGCCCCCAAATAAAAAAGAGCATGGCCAAGTGTGTTTATTTTTCTACATATATACATACATATAACTGCTTGGGATGTGATTTAATATTTAAATGTTTAGGATAACCTTACAAGAGAGTCTAGAATTTTCATTTTCATATTTATGTAATTCATTTGAGTATTGAGTTGTGAATGTGGCACTTTGAGTTTGGGATACATAGATCCAAGGTTGGATTCCAAAGAGGAAAGGATACACCTTTGGGGGATAGTCCGTATTTATTTGGAACTCTAAATTTGGATCATTTTATTACCCAAAGTGGAAAGAGTAACTTTGCCCTCAAGGGAAGAGTTCTCTTTTCCATTAGGGTATCCGATCACGAAGAATCCAAGGAGCTCGAGGAGGAGAAGATCGAGAAGTTGAAGACAAAGAGTATCCCACTCAAAGGCACTTACGTCTGTATTAGGATTAGAATCTGGGTTATTGTTAGTGGTGCCCGGCCACTTTTAATTTATGTAAATCTGGGTTGTAATAAGCAAGGTAATTTGCCTATGGACATTTACTTAATTAATTTGATTATTTAATATGTTGTGATTTAATTTGATTGCGTATATGATTGCCTATTTTTCCTAGTTCTTTGGCGCTTGCATGTCGTTTTTATTTTAGCATGGATTTCGTTAGGCTCTTTAAGGACTAAAAATATTTTTACTCATAACTAATATTTAAAATTTTAAGATTTAAATAATATAGAAACTTAACGACCTAGAAAATAGCCGGAATCGTCTAGGGTCGCATGCATATTACTGCATCTCCCTCCCTCCTTGCTATAAGACACTTCCCCGCCTGCGGGTAGAGTCCAGATAATCCGACTTATGAGGATGAGGTGCTGGATCTGGGGAAGTATAGTCTTTTCAAAAAAATTATTTTATAAGCCTTTTTTAAAATTTCATGCATACCTGATTTGGAGATTTTAACCAACATGCATCGTATTAGAAACTAATTAAATTTAAATTTTAATCGCATTTTAGTCTAAGCATTTCACCCAACATAAGTCAAGGGGTCAACTAGGAATCTGCTCTAGATGTCGACCCCAACTTCTTATACCAATCTTAAATAACGTCCCTGATCACTCTGCATCAAAAGACCAGACTCATAGTTTTGAAGCGTTTAGGTGGTTTAGGTGGCTCCCCAATCCAGGCTGGGGTACGTCCAGATTTTGCACTGCATTAGTTAGGTTCGGACTACTGTGCCCCAGTGTCCAAATTTAGAGTTAGGATCCGGGGCAGATTTCTTTTTGAGTCATAAGACCCCAACCTCTGGAAATATAATCCCAAATTTCTAATAAAATGCTTAACTCAAACTAGATATTCTTCCAATCCAAAATTTAAAGCCCAACACTTAGCTTAGGTCGGGACACTTTTGAATTGTTTCAGAATCTCAAAGTGTCTCCTACCCCTCTTCCCTTGACTCAAAAATAATTGTTCAAAATTTGATCCAATCCATTTTCAAAATCCAAATTCACCTCTTTGGTATCACTCCTAGAAATCTCTAAATAAAATTTCTGCCATTATTTTAATCAAAAGTTTTCGTAGGGGACTCCGATCTCCCACGATGTAATTAACTATTAGGGCTTATGCTCGTAGGAGATTTAGAACCCACAATTGATTTTCAAAATTCAATTAGTCTTCGTTGGGAAAATTAAATTATTGATTATCGTTATCGTTATGCTCGAATGATTATTAACAAATGATATCTTCTCCCTTCGGGGAGATGTATCTTTTGTTAAAATGATTTCGAATATGAAATTAACGATCACTTCCCTTGATTATCATAGCTTGATATTTGATTGAACTTTATTTTGACCCTTCAGGGTCATACAAAGTTCTCTCTTAAATCTGATTATGATATTAAAGATAGAGTTTATAATTCTAAATCTGAACCTCATCCTGAAATTTTATTTTCACCTCCCGAGGTGGTATATTTTTTCTAATGGGATGTTTGATTTTAGAATTGAAATTTTTTAACATTAATTTAAATTTCCCAAAGAAGACTAAATTTTTTAAAACCCGCTTTCAAACTCCAAACAAAAGCTTAGGATGATCTTGTATTGAACACCATAGCATATTTCCATGAGTTCGATACACCACTTCCGTTTGGTCATCAGTTTGGGGATGATACGCTGAGTTGAGTTTAATTTTCGTATGCAACTGCTTCCATAGTTTCCTCCAAAAATGGCTAATAAATTTAACATCCCGATCTGAAGTAAGATAACAAGGAATATCATGGAGGCGCATAATTTCAGTGAAGAATAAATGTACAATATTGCGCTCATCAAAGGTCTTCTTACATGCAATAAAATAGGACATCTTTCAGAATATGTCTACCACGACCATGATCGAATATTTTTCTCATTTAGTTTGAGGCAATCCCAATACAAAATCTAAACTCAAGTCCTCCCAAATAATGTCAGGTATAGGTAAGGGAAGGTATAATTTTGTGTTTTGTCTGCCACCTCTATAACTCTGACAAACCGGGCACCTTTCAACAAACTGCATTACATCTCATCTTAGATGTGGACAAAAATACTTGACTGTAGTTGGGCCAGAGTATTGTTCCTGCCCACGTGTGCTGCCAAACCCCCACAATGAACTTCCTTAATTAGTTGTGATCTCCAAGATGAGTCCGGTATACACAGCTAGTTATCAGAACAAGTAGCCATGACGTATTGCAAAATCTGGAACATATCGGTTGCCTTGGCAGGCTTCCCATATGGCTCCAAAGTCTGAGTCATTTGCATAGAGCTCTTTCAAACATTCCAGTCCAGTAATCTTGGTCTAAAGCGTTGATAGCATCTTCGGCTGAGAGCATCCGCAACAACATTTTGTGGACCTGTTTTATGCTTCAACACAAATAAAAATCTTTATAAGAATAATATTCATCTTGCAAGCATTCAGTTGACATGTTTTTTTATTGTTGATGTACTGTAATGCCTTGTGATCACTAACAATACAAAATCCTTGTGTAAAAAATAATGCTCCCACAGTTTTAAAGAACTTAAAACCACGTAAAACTCATGTTCATATACAGTTCATTTTTGTCTTGTTGGATTCAATTTCTCACTAAAAAATTCAACCAGCTTATTCTCTTAGCTTAATATAGCACCAATACCTATAGCTGAGGCATCTATATCAACATGAAATGGCTTTTCAAAGTTTGGAAGGGCAAGTACAGGAGATGATGTTAATGCGGCCTTAATAGCTTAATAGCTGCGTTGTTGTTCCTTGCTCCACAGAAATTGTTTAAGTTTAAACAATTTGTTATGGGTTCCATAATTATGCTGAAGCATTGAATGAATCGGCGATAAAAATTGGCAAGGTTGTGAAAATTACGCACATCAAAGAAGGATTTCAGAACTGGCCAGCTAGTAATGGAGAAAATTTTCCTTTAATCCACTTGAACTCCCTCTGCTGAGATGACAAAGCCCAGAAAACATACACTTGGGGTAGCAAACTCACATTTGGAGGGGTTTAAATACAACAGATTTTGCCTTAAGGTAGTAAGAAAGCTTGATAGGTGGTCTAAATGATCATTCAAGGAAGCACTATAAACGAGAATACCATCAAAATAGACAACACAAAACTTAATAAGAAAGGGCTTGAGGATCTCCATCGTTAGACTCATGAATGTCGACAGTGCGTTGTATAGCCCAAAGGGCATTTACTTTCCATTCATATAGGCCTTGACGAGTTTTAAAGGCAGTATTCCACTCATCGCCGAGGTAGATCCGAATTTGGTGATACCCACTTCTGAGATCTAACTTTGAGAATATGGTGGCCCATGTCAATTTTTCTAACAACTCCTCTACTCTCAGAATCAAAAATCAAAATTTCACTGTTATCTTGTTGATGGCACGACTATTGACGCACATCCGCCAACTATCATCCTTTTTAGGTACTAGTAATCTAGGAACTGCACATGGACTAATGATGGGCTGAATCAACTTCTTTTCTAACAATTCCTCCACTAATTGTTGTAGAATTTGATGCTCTTTTGGACTCAATCTAGTGTGGGAGATTAGGAAGAGTTGTATCAGGATGGAAGTCAATTTGGTGCTGCAAAGCTAGCAAGGGAGGTAGTGTGGCTGGCAGAGTTTTGGCTAGCACATCCTAAAACTATTTTAGAAGATTGTCAATGTCTGCATGCTTGGCAATAGACCGATCCATATTTAACTTCTCTTTAACAAGTAAAGCAAACAATGGAGAGTTGTTTTCTTTCCAAGAGGACAAGAGAATTGTTCTTGGAACAATGTGCATGGAAGATTTGGTGGCACTATCCCTGACATTGTTACAAGCCAACTATGATATCAACCTTAGTCGCCCTTCCAATCAAAGGAGTAGGTGTTGGCTCTTCCACCATAAATCTCACCAACGTCAAATTGCCAAGTTCTACCTAGTATTAAATGGTAAACATCCATGTCTAACACATCACAAAGAACTTAACAAGTGTAATGTTTGCCTATGGAAAATGTAATCCCGCACATGTCAGACACCACAATGTCTATTCCTTTTTTGACCCAACTCATCTTATAAGGTTGAGGATGTTTTTTCATCTTAAGATGTGAGGCTTGTACCACAGTGCGAGAAACTATATTCTCTATGCTCCCACTATCTATGAGTAGATCATAAACCTTGTCGCTAATGGTGCATTTGGTCCGAAAGATTGTTGCATGTTATTGAGAGTTGCTTTGTTTTTTAGGAGCCAATAATAGCTTCTCCAAGATGTAAATAAGTGGTTTGCCCTCATCACCTACCACATCTTCAACATCAGTTTCCTGACCTTCCCCCTAATTACCCGATTCCACTTCACCTTCAGCATCTAACAGCTGCAATTGTTGCTGATTGGGGCATTCATTGGATTTGTGCCCTAGCTGGAAGCACAGAAAGCATTTGATGACTTATAGGCAAGCATACGGGTTCTCTTTAGCTGGGACTTTTGCCCTTTGCTGAAATTTGGATTCCATAACTAGTTTAACTAGACTATTGGGTTGGTTATTCTCTCAAGTTGCACTTGACTCTTCTTGGCTATAGGAATTTTTTGTCTGGCGACATCTGACGGCTGCTCATAAAACTGGTGCCTGTGAGAGTTGCTGTGGGATTATCGAGCTAGCTGTATCTCAACCATAAATGCAAAGTTTACCACCTCTGATAATGAACAAATCGAATTTAACTCCAGCTTGTCTTGAATGGCTCCTTCAAGCCGCCAATATATTGAGCCACTAGCTAATTAGCTGTTCTGTTAAGATCATTCCAAGCATGCAATTGATAAAAATCCTCTGTATACTCAATCACATAGCAATTACCTTGTTGATATTTTAAATATAGTAGCTGTTCATAGTTGGTGGGGAGAAAATGTGCCCGTAGAAGCTGTTTCATAAGAGTCCAGCTACGCCTTCCCTCCTTCGAGATTGCAACAGCTGCGATCACCACGCGCTAGCTCCCCCTTTGAGCCTATAGGCGATGTACTTAACTTGATTCTCCGGCTCTATCTTTATATAATCAAAAAAAAAATCTACACCTCTCTCTTAATCTAGGTAGTCCTCAATGTGTAACCTCCCTTCAAAGAGCGGTATATCAAGCTTCAATCAAAACATGGTGATGACCATGCCCTAATGGTCATCGAAGGCATCGAGCAATGTTACCTCCATCTGAATCAGAGAGGACATCCGAAATGTAGCTTTTGTCTTCCTCTTCTAAGTCTGTCACTTCCTGGAACAAGGTTGCTCGCCTTCTTTCTCGATTCACATAACCCGCAGGCCTAGTCACTAGCGTGACTTTCGGTGCACCCAGTCGCTCCAGCCTGTGAAGGTTGTGCTTCGCCTGAAGCCCCCATCACAAATCTACAGTGAGGCGAGCAATTTCGGCAGACATATCATCTAACCTCTTAACAGCTGCAGCATGTGCAGCCCAGAGAGCCTACGAGGCTACAATTCCTATCGCTCGTCACATGCTTACTACACTCTGCCATCTTACTGAACCGCAAGCTCTGATACAAAGACTGGTGGTATGCTTTGGAAAAAGCAAGTAGTAACAAAAAGATAAATAGAGTAAAGGGTTTCTACTATAGGAAAGTATATTATCAAGTATACGTCATCTCTTCTTCCCAGGAAGAAGATATACAATCGCTACTATCAAGAGCATATTCTCTTGCTGAAAATACTATGACAGAATAAAAATGTATGCCTGTACTATAGAGCTTGAAATAGAAATTAGGATAGTGGGGACTAATGCAACATAGCAATAAATTAGAGAAATAAAATAGACTGTGGTTATAAGATAACTATGATGCACTGCATCAAAATTATTGTAAAAAACAGTGAGAAATTTGTCTCAAATGAAGCCTTAATATTGATGTCTTAATTATTCAAGGAAACCAGGGGATACTTTTCGAAGAAATGTGACAATTTTGATAATGCGCACATATTATTTGATAAAATGCTGGAAAGAAACTTGTTCTTTTATTTTATTTTTTTTTTCTAGTTGTTCATGTCTGTCATGCTTATTCGATAAATTTTATACTGGTTGTTGATTACCTAATGCAACCCTCTATTTTTCTCATGTAGGACTTAGGACCTAGTAATGACAGTGTTGAACAGATAAGGATGCTTAGGAGGATGAGTGGCTTTACTCTTAAAAATAGAATGTGAAACGAGTATATATATGGAAAGGTTGGAGTAGCTCTAGTGGCAGATAAGATTAGAGAGAGTCGTCTTAGATGGTTTGGTCACATAAATTGTCAGCTTTCCGTTGACCCTATTATGAGAGTAAATGTAATACATTTTATTTATGTTAAAAAAGATAGAGGTAGATCTAATAGAACTTGATTAGAAAGTATTAGAAATAACTTTTCTTATTAGACTTGGACGAGAAGCTCACTTTTTCACCGTACATCATGGAGAAAAAATATTCATGTGGCGGACTCCACACAATGGGATAAAGATTTGATTTTGTTGTTGCTGCTGCTGGTGGTGCTAGTTGTCCATATCTAATAGCATAAAAAATATTAATATTTTCTTCTCATTTTCACTTAAGAATATGAAAACAATATACAAGCACATACATATTTTTAGCTTATAGAGAACTACAGCAATTTTTCTTTTTCCAATACAAATATCCCGTTAAAAGTTTCAATACTGGTAATTATTCCTTATAAACTTTTTTAAAAAATTAAAAATCACAATAGAATTTCTTCATCTTGATAAATAAAACTACAGTAATCATGTTGAAAATTTATGCAGCAAATAGAGGGAAATTCCTGGCACACCAATATCACCGAGATCGCTTGACTACTCTGATGGTCATCGAGGCATGGAAGCTTCCTTTTGCCCGTTAGCTGTGAACAATCATTGCTCCGTTTGGGACAGCTTTCTGATTTTTTTCTTAAAGCACATAATTTTAATTTTATATTAATTTTTTTTTCTAAAGATGCAATAAAAAATTCATCTCAAACGAAACTTTAACTCTTTGAGCACACATCTAATATAAATGAAGGGAGGAGGACTTTAAAAGATTCTAAAATCGACGGAAGACAAAGGTCCTACTTTTACAAACAAGTTTGACATCAAATGGAATACGATTTCTTTGTAGAACGCGGCGGCTCTTGTTGTTATTCCTTTCGTTCACGTCTCTTTTGATTACCGTTCCTTCCTGCAGAGACGAGAGTGTCATCGAATGCAGAAAGTTAACGTGCGCAATGGGTAAGCAGTCAAAGACTATTGGGTAGATCATGCGACGCCGTTGTGGAAGGAGCTGCTGTGGCCAGTCATGGGAATGGTAGCTGTGGAAGAGCATAACGGTGATAGTGGTTTTTTTAATAATAATAATATTATTATTATTTTAAATTTTATAAATTATTTATGTGATGAATAAAGCAAAATAACTAATAAAAAATATTTATTTATTTTTTTAGACATTTAAGCCAATTAATTTGAATTCACATATACATCACATACTTACACTGGCGAATCCAGAAATTTTTTTCAGCAAGAGCCTAAATTTATTTTTACAAATTTTCTCTCAACTTTTTTATTCGGACTTGAATCAGCATAAGCAGTTTTAAAGCAAAAACACACACAAAAAAAACTAATACTAATAATGATTAATTTGTGTAATTTTATAAATTATTTGTAAATCAAATAAATAATGATTATGATATATTAACATTTAAAAATAAAGTTATTATTTAGACATTTCTAAAATTATATATTTATTTTTTTTTTATAAAATATATGATACTAATAATTAGACTTATTTAATTTTAAAATTAATATAGAAAAAGTGAAAGAATCTTTTAGTCGCATACATAAGACTAATAGAATACAAGACCTTTTAATTGGTAGTCAAAACTTTCAATTAAAAGATCAAGATGAGCTGAGTAAAAAAAAAACGAAAAAAATATTTACTTGACATGAAGTAATAGTTGTACAAGAGAAGGCGCTATTATCTCGTTAAAAAAAATAGCATGATAAAGTAAAACATTTAGATAAGATGGTTAAGTGCAAATATATACTAATGATAAATATTTAAGTTATGAGATTTGTAGTTTTTGCATTAGACGTAATTTTTTTTTACATGGATAATAATTCGCTTGCAAAGTTTAATCACTTAATTACTTAATTAATATTTTGCATGAATTTCAAATTATTTTACCTAAAAAATGATATTTAATATTTGATATATATATTTTTTCATAATTCGGTGACAATAGGAGTACTTCTTTTTGTTCAAAAATATTAATCAGTTTAATTTTAAATTAATTTTGGCATAATAATTAATTTTTAATCCAAAATAAATTGAGCCTGAAATAGCTTAAGTAATTATTATTATTATTATTATTATTATTATTATTATTATTATTAACTGAAGCTCATAAAGTGCAAAATATATTAAAAGCTTGATTTTTTGAAAGAAAATTTTAAATATGCTACCCGCTTAATTTTTTTATTAAAATCGGCATTAAAAAATTAAAATTTAAAAATAATCAACTTTGACTTTTAAACGGTCGACTGACTCCCTCATACTTGCCAGCATAAGGACAGTTGCGACCGAAAGATTATTATATGCGGCGTCCGAATCTTACGGAGGTCAATCCGGACGCACCACGTCACCGTAAGGCGAATCCGGACGCACCACGTCACCCGGGCCCCGGTGACGTGGCGCGTCCGGATTTGCCTCCAGACGAATCCAGACACCGAACGAAATAATTTTTCGAAATGGCCGACTCGGTTGTGCCAATCACCTGTTAAACGTGCGACTGACCATCTCTTTTTTTTTTTTTTTCTTAAACAACTCGCAAGCCGAAATCTATGAAGGAGATTTAAAGCACAAACAGCCAAAAGGGGCCATCTTTTTGTTTTTGTTTTGTTTTTTTGGATTTTTACATGCTTAATATTTCAAATTATTGCGAATAAAGGGTCAACAGGTAAATCATCAAAAATTTTCACACGAAAATATTTGAATTGTATATTAGTATCATCATAATTTTTATAATGCTCAACTACTTCTACTTTTCTTTTGAAGTATCTCTTCATATCTATAACATTAAAAAAACTATAATGATATAATTAAATAAAAAAGAATAAATATATTTTAACAAAATAACAATATATTTTTATTGAATAAAATGCAATTCATGTACGAATAATTTAACTTACTTGAATCGAAAATTACGATAATCCTCTCGACAATGTACAAACTTATAGCTTATTAAATTCCCTTCTCTAAATTTCTGTCAAAAGAGATTTGGATATTATATTAACATAACCAACTAATCGGCTACAAAATTAATAGAGACTTATATGGAGAATTTAATAGGCAATGGATTATAATAATTACTTCTAAAAATCCCTAAAAAAAAATAGTGGAGAATGATTAGACGGTTTAAAAACTTTATCCTTAAAGGTAAAAAATTAAAATTTGCTCAACAGAACACAGAGTACATAGAAAGTTTTCATTGAAAATCTTAAAACTAAACTCAAATAAAATTTCACCACTTAATTTTTTTGAATTTTTTTTTAATTTAATCTGCTCAAATAGAAATAGAATTCTTAAATAAAAAAATAGAAACATTTTTTTGGGAAAAAATAATAGAAACAAACTATAAAAACAATAAAAACAGCAGGTAAAGACTCACGAAGAGGAGAGATTATTCTGTGCGGACACAAGACGGTTCTCCCGTCCGGTTACGCTTAGGTACCGAGCTCGATACCGAGCGCGGTACATTTTTAGGTTGATATGGTATATTTTTATTGGTCTCCGGATGCCATCCGAACTCCGTATGGAATAATTTTTCTTCCTTTCCTACGAACAGAGAGAGGACTCACGCTGCGTGATTCGCCCGAAGACGAGGACAACGATGCTAATAGCTAAGGCAGTCGTAGGATTTGAATTTTGAAATTGTTAGGATATATATATATATATATATATATAAATATAATTATCTAATTAGTGAGGGCACGTTAGTGAATATCACCTTATTGTTGTTTTATTAAGATTTCATTTGGAATAATTTTTATCACTAATTTTTAATATATTTTTTAAATAATTAATAAAAAATTGTTATAAAAATAGTAAAAAAAATTATCCAAAGAAAGACTAAGCCGCCGGTCTGGACCGGGAATTAAATGCGCTTAAAAATGCTTTCCTTGTGGCGGCAAAGACCCGTGGAAATTGCGTGTTGGAACATGTTAAAAATAGTAGACAAGTGGAATATTTTTTTAACATTTAAATTATTAAAGATAAATTCATACACATATTATATATATAAGATTTGAATTCAAAATTTTTTAGTGAATAATTAATTTTTTTTGGACATTCAGGCCAATTAAGACAGACTCACGCACATATCGCACACACAAGACTCGAATCCAAAATCTCTTAATTGAAAGCCTAAGCTCCAAACCAACAACTCAAAATAAACTTTATAATTAAAACTTTCAATGAACGATAGAATACTACAAACTGAGCAGTCGTTGAAATTTTCAAAAATAGAATAGAATATTACAAAATGGAACCATCACGAAAATTTCCCAAAATATAATATGCTGCAAATTGTACAATCAAGGAAATATCCATACAGTTACGGCACCGTCATTCAAAGAGTTGAAAAGTAATTATCACATGCATGCTTGATTGCAGGCGGCGACTAGGTACTTACGTTGCCTATAATATATATATATATATTTATTTATTTATTTATATATTGATTAGGTACTACTGAATAAACTTAGTTAATGAAAGTTGATTTCAAATTTTGGTGTAACCCTCATTCAAAAATCAATTTCAATATGATTTCTAAAAAATATTTGAACATGATTTGAATACTTGGTTTATTTAAGGCTGTTGCAGCTTTTTATAAAGTTGATCTTAAAGCTTTTATGAGAAAAATAGTATTTTCGAAAGATGTCATAAATATTATAAATATATTCTTTTTTTGAAAAATTGGACAGTAATTTTCTTTGGCACGATCTTAGATTGATTGAAGATATTGAAAGAGATGATTTAACTTAGATCCTCGAAGAAAAGAATAAAATCGATTAAGAAATTGCTTCGAACATGCACAGACACCAAGGTTGAGAGGGCGAAAATGGAGATTTGGGGTATATTTGTGTGAAATGGGAGGCAGGTGTCGTCGGGAGGAAATAAAGGATCTCTCTAGCTGATTTTTCGGTGGAAAACATTTTTTTGTGGAAATTTTGCCGGTTTGGTGGTTCGAATTATGACCAAGGAAAGAGAAAAACTATGATGCCTAGCCTAGTTAAAATGATTCCACTAGCATTCATTATTTATTACAAATGATGCTCACTACAGAAAATTCAGTCTTTTGTGGCGAAATAATATGCCTTAAAATAAGAGATATTCGTCGAAAATCCTAGTTTGTGGTGGATTTGTGACGGAGTTGAATCCACCGTTAAAACCCGCGTCGCAAAAGTATTTACGACGGAACATATCAATCTCAAATATTTTGCGGCGGATGTGCGACGGAATCTCCGCCACAATTGCGACGGAAATTTGCCGCTATTTATGACGAATATTTCTGTCACAAACAACAATACTAAATCATCGTATCAAGATTTGTAATGAAAATTCCATCGTAAATCCGTTGGAAACCTGTAGTAGAAATAAAAAAATTACTGCTATATGTTATTTAGCTTTCCAACAGTACGAATCCAAACAATCTAAAAGTAATAATTAAATGCAGTAATAAAAATCACTAATAATAAAACACTAACATTCCAATAGCTCAAATAGGCAACCATATTCCATAAAATTCTACAATTGTTATAACACTGTTAAAGTTCAATAGTTCTTATAATACATTAAAAGAAATAAAATGCATCAAAAATATTTTTACAGACACTCTAGGCGAAATTTGTGTCCTCGCTATCATACTCAGAGGTTGATTTCCGCCAATTTGCTCTCTCAATCTCCTAAGCTCATCTAGTATCTGAATGTTTATGTATGTCTGTGTTTTTCAAATATTTTCTAACTTCGATGTCAAGTTAGCCACCTGTTGGCTATATAAACTTTCTTGACTGCCTGTAGAGTAGCTGGTAGCATAAGAGGATTGTCCCTCGTATGCATAGGCTTGCGAGCCTAATCCATAAACCCGTCTCTTCTGTATTCTATCTACCACTTACGACCAAGTGCGGTAGTCAGAAACATCTGTAGATCCCCCAAAGGAACCCTCACATGCTGCAGCTTAGCTCTCTCAAAGTATTATATACTCATCCTACAAAATTTAATATAAGATTAATCATCACTTATAATATTTCTGTCAGTATAATATCCTTAATTATATACTTACATATGCCCTTCTAGCTCGCTCATCCACCCACTGCTTGTTCTCTTGGCGCTTGTTTAGCATTTTTTATGCAATATGGGCAAGCAAGCTTACTTACAGTGCTCCAACTAGAAAGCATACAATATGTTAGAAAGTCATAAAATGTCTAAAGTAATGTTATCCTCAATGTAAAATTTATTTGGTAGAGATATCATATGTAGTAACTCCTTTATTTCACAATAAATTTAGGTCATTGATTAAAGGTTGCAAGAACACATCTATCTTTACCTTTGGATTGTGTTGGCCTAAAATGATAAGTATCAGAAACATATAGAGTGTAGTTATATACAACTCTAGAGGAAGATTATAGGGGGTGAGTATCATGGGCCAGCATGAGTAAAGAGAGGAAGATTGGCTAAACAGAGTAAAACCATCTACACATAAACTTAATCTTACATTTCTTGTTTTTGCGACGAAGATAGAATGTGTACGGTCAAAGTGTTTTCAAGCTTCTGCTTCTGATGGATGTGTTAGAACACCTACGTGTGAGTTGTGTTCCTTATGTCATCTCATATATGCAGTAGATCTCATAAATGCATATACATATTACAATTTGGGATTGATGGGTAAGTAGAGCAATCGATTGACTGACACATCCTTCTGCTTTCTTTTTTTACCAGAATTTGGTTTAAACCTTAGCAATTTATAATGATTACATGCAATCTCTAACAAATTATCCTTGTAATATAATATGAATCCGTTAATATATCAATCTATTTTTATAGCTGTCAAATCAAGTTTGAAAACTATTTTTTAGTCTGATATAAATTTATTGGAATTATATTATCTACCGGATTCACTACACGAAAAATGTTCATTACCGGCAGATTTTTCAGGTGGCTTTCCGTCGGACTACTTTCCGGCGGCTTTTCGGCGGCCTTATTTTTTCAGAAGAAATTTTGGCAGTTTTTTGGTGGCATTCCGACAATTTTGTTGCCAGTGGAGTTTCTAGCGGCTTTTTCGACTGCTTTTTTGGCTTTTTGTATAGTTATAGTTTAACTAATAAATAATAAGCATTTTAAAACATTTTCCCTTCCAGCAAAATGATTAGAACTTAAAAAAAAATTTAGACATAGTTCGAATCCCGGGCAAGCCGCGTGGTCGGGCAGCAGGCGGGCAACCGAGCAAGCAATGCGGGCGGGCAGCAGGCAGCGCAAAAGCTTGGGCTGGCAGCCGGGCAGGCAGTGTGGGCGGGAGTGGGCAGCACAGGAGCTCCAGTGAGCAGCCTAGCAGGAAGTGCGAGCGGGCAGCGAGGGAGCTCCAGCGGGTAGCCAGGCAGCTGGCTGGGCAGCTAGGCAGCTTCATTTTTTAATTAATTTTTCTTTTTTTCCGGCGGCTTTTTTCAGCCGAAAAATTGCCGAGAATATTTTCCAATGGAAAATACCGCCGGAAATATTTTTCCTACGTGGGTTTTATTGGTGAAAAATTTTTCGCCGAAAAATTACAAAACTGCCGGAAATGGCCGGTGGTAATGGACAATTTTCTTGTAGTAATTAGTCTCTATAAGTAGGTCAATGAATTGATTAAAGTATTCTCTGGGTATATTCTATTTTATATTTATGTTTAACATCTTTACAGCTATAGATAACTCTAAATGAGTAGTGCACCTATTACAAATTAGTTGTTATGCAGTATGCAACAAATGATAGAAGTTTTATATCTCCTTATTTCGGGATTCTTCTGTATACTATTGAAATTATGGTCCAATTGCATCATAAATTAAGTCCTCAAGTATCCTAACTTTGTCTTCCTCAATTATATTGAAACTTGTAAACGAGCCACACTAAGAGTCAAAATGAGGCTCATACTTATCATGTGAAGTCCAATATCAATATTATAGTATAAATCCTCTGCAATATAAATCAATAGTAATCATTTGGTGTGAGGTATGCTTGATTTTTGTGTTTAGAATATGGACAACAAAATCCTTCTGATATAAATGAAGGTAATTGACTGTCTACCTGAATGAAATAATTCACTTCATTCAGAAATTCATCTATTAATGTCTTGCATCCAAGCAACAGTTAGTTATATATCCAACTTCTATACTTTCGAATATCCATAACACACTTAGACTATAAATTCCTACAACCAAATAATTAGATTTATATTAATTAAAAAATAAATAATCTGTATAATAGTGATGATTTTAAGAGTTTACATGGATATTTGTGCACCTCCATCACACACTCATTTTATATTGGGCAATAGAAGAGTGTGTGTGAATTAGTGCAACACACTAATATATCTAGTTTCCCAAACAAGTCATTGGAAGATCACTGTTTTATATGACCAAACCATTTAATGTGACTCTCTCTAATCTTATCTTCCACTAGAGCTACTCCAACTTTTTCAAGTATATGCGCATTGTGTATCTTGTCTCTAAGAGTAAAGCCACTTATCCACCTAGGCTTCCTCATCTCTACAACACTTAACTTATAGGTCTCACCACCATTTTTTAGAATTTTCTCTTAAGTTTGAGGGGAACTTATCTATCACGCAATAAGCCTGATGCATTCCTCCATTTCAACATCCAACATAAATTCTGTTAATAATATATCCATACATTACACCATCACCATGAACAATGAACTCTAAGAGTAAAGCCACTCATCCACCTAAGCATCCTCATCTCTGCAACACTTAACTTAATATTATGCTTCTCTTTAAATGGCCAACATTCTGCACCATAAAAGCATTGCAGGTCTCACTGCCATCTTATAGAATTTTCCCTTAAGTTTGAGAGGGATCTTTCTATCACACAACAAGCCCAATGTGTTCCTCCACTTCAACCATCCAACTTGAATTCTACTAATAATATATCCATCCATTACACCATCACCATAAACAATAGACTCTAAGAGTAAAGCCACTCATCCACCTTAGCATCCTCATCTCCGCAACACTTAACTTAATATTATGCTTCTCTTTTAATGGACAAGATTTTACACCATAAAGCATTGCAAGTTTCACCACCATATTATAGAATTTTTCCTAAAGTTTGAGGGAAACTTTTCTATCACACAAAAAGCCCTAAACTAGAAACAATCTCTATGCATCTTCTAATTAACCATAAAGTATGAATAATAGACTTAAAATGAAATGGAAGGAAGATTATCTTCGAAGCTGATCGAATGCAAAGGAGCTATTTGGATGCAGGATTTAGGGCGTATTTATGGGATTTGGTCGAAGAAGTGCGCGAAAGGGAGAATCCTACCGTCACAACGAGCGAGCTCCCATTGTTTCTTCCTATCAAAATGTCTAACTTCCAATCCAACAAGAAGGGAACGTCGTCGAGTCGAACGAGCGAAGTCAAACAACAACTAAGTAGACGAAGAAGAACAACAATGAAGAAAATTTGGAGACGGCTGGGCGAGTGAATTGAAGGAACGTCGTTGAAAAAGACGATGGCATAGGGGTCGTCGAAGGAATGTCGCGGGCACAGTAACAGAACAGAATGAGAATGAATGGAAAAAATAATGAGGATGTCGGTTTAGATAGAAGTGTTTATGACGGATTTTTGGCAGATTTATGACGTAAAATCCATCGCAAATTGTCACATACTTTTCGCGCAAATCCATCGCACCGTCACAAAATAAACGACAAAAATTTTCGTCGCAAATTCAATGCTATTTTAGAAAACAAATTTCTGTCGCAAAGTATACCACAAATTGTTGACTTTCCTGTAGTGGACCTTCCACGAGGGAAGACATTGATTCAATATAAAGAATGTATTATATGGTTGAAGTTGGAAGAGTCTTATGGCATGGGAGCTAGCTTTAAGAGATTATTTACTTGTTTGGTTGGTCGTGCTCTTTTGAGAAGAGAATATCAGGTCAATAAATCTGATATAAATTCTAGTGTTGACGTTGGAAACCAGTGTTGATATCAATTACATGCATTGATCTTATAAGTGACAATGTGTGATGGTATTGTTGGTGATGGCAAGTAATGAAGTCTATAGGCATCTTAGTAGCTAGACGACAATGTTCAAAGAATCATAATCGAGTAATGGAGATCGGAGGGCCATAGTCTGATGATGGAGGTCGAAGGTGTGTAGTTGGGTGAGGGAGGTGACCATAGTGGGCAATGATGATTAGAAGGATCATAGTTGGGCGACGGTGGTCAAAGGTCCATAACTCTACCCAATCGTCCAATGAGGTGTGGCTAACATGGTGGGACAAAGGATTGATGTTGTTGTTGTTGTTGTTTTAAATTTTTAAAAGAAGGCAAAAAATTCAATCTCGTTCTTAAAAAACTTCGAAAAAAATTTTAAAAAAATTCTAAATTTTCTTCTTCTTCTTCTTCATCAATATATATATATATATATATATATATATTGAGGTAGGAGAAAAGCATGATATTTTGACACAAGCTTCAATTCACCCCATAAAAAGAAAAAAATTGTCTCATAAGAGTTTAAAAACCGATCAATGCTTAAAATTAAAACATAAGATTCTAACTAAATTTAAATCAAATTTTGTGTTGGAGTTGATTCAAATCAGTTTTGAATAATTTGAAATTTAACGAGCTATCAGTAAATACAAGAGATTTCTCCTAGTATATAAAAATTTTTTGTTCAAAATAATATTTCAACAAATTTCTCCAAAGAAATAAATAATATGGCTGTTTGACCAACTAAAAATATTGAGAAGAAAACTTCAATCATGTATGAATTAAAATAGAGATCTTTAAAAAAATTGAAATCTCCAATTATTAGAATAATAAGAGATGACGTATATATATTAAGCAAGAATTTAAATTTTATTAAATTTATTTTAAAAATAATAATATATAAATTTATAATTTATATTATACTGAGTCTAAAGCAGATCTAGAGAATACTTTTCCTTGTGAATATCTATATATATATATATATCCATGCACTTGAAGTAAATCACCCCACCAAAACCTAAGCTCAATACTTCCATCAACAAACATGGAAGCTTCACTGTTCTCCATCCTATATCCTCTCACCACCTCTATCCTCTTAATCTTCCTAATAACAAAGCTTCTGTTCCCAAAAAACACCAGCACTAATTATAAGCTCCCTCCCGGCCCGTGGAAGCTCCCCATCATCGGAAGCATGCATCACCTTATGGGTGACCATCCGCACCTCAGGATGAGAAGCCTAGCAAAGAAATACGGACCTCTATTCCACCTCAAGCTCGGTGAAGTCGACCTCATGGTCATCACATCACCCCAACTCGCAGCTGAATCCATGAAAACCCACGACGTCAACTTCGCTGCTCGCCCTCAATTTCTCTCTCGGAAGATCATCCTCTACAACTCAGACTTAGTCTTTGCCTCTTATGGCAAACACTGGTCTCAACTGCGTAAGATATGCACACTCGAACTATTCAGCAACAAGCGGGTTAATTTTCTTAAATCCATCATGGAAGAAGAAGGTCATAATCTTGTGGAGAAGATCCGTTTGGCTAATGGATCGCCTGTCAACGTTACAGAGATGTTATTTGCCGTCGCAAACACCACCATCACTCGTGCAGCTTTTGGAAAGGAGTTTGCCCATCAAGAGAGGTTTCTTTCCACGATTAAAGAGACGTTTAAGTATTTATCTGGATTTAACTTGGCAGATTTATTTCCCTCGTTGAACTTTCTTGGTGAAATCAGTGGCCTGAAATCTAAGCTGGATAGAGTGCACCGAGTTTTGGACGTGATATTGAATGAAATATTTCAGGAACATGAGAGAAAGAACGCCAATAAAGATGGCGCGACGGATGAAGAGGATATTGTTGATATTTTACTAAGATTGCATAAAGAGGGAGGAAAAGACGTACCCATAACCATGGATAGCGTCAAAGGTGTTATATTAGTAAGTATATTTATATCTTGAAGCAAAATCTTGTGATACTTATCTTATTGGATATATATATTTATTTGCTTATATTTTTTAATATATGTATGGCTAATAATTGTTTTAAAGGCTAGAAGAAGCCTCCACATGCAGTCCACACACGTGGATAAAAATGAAAGCATGTCAATTATTGCTTTTGCTACACAAATTCAACTTGTACACATTCGAGTCAGCATGTCTTCTTGTAGGTCAAAATTGAGCAGTTTTGTTTTTAATGGCAGGATTTATTTTTGGGAGGAACAGAGACCACAGCCGCAACTATGGACTGGGCTATGGCTGAGCTCATCAGACACCCTGAAGTAATGCGTAAGGCACAATTAGAAGTGAGAAGAGCCATGAATGGAAGAGCAAAGATTAAGGAGGATGATATTAACAATCTTCCTTATCTAAACATGGTAATCAAAGAAACCCTTCGACTACGAACTCCTGCTCCCTTCCTAGTTCCCAGACACAGTACTGAAACAGTTGAACTAGGAGGGTACACAATACCTGCCGGAAGCAGGATGGTGATCAACGTATGGGCCATCATGAGAGAACAAAATGGCTGGGAAGATGCGGAGATATTTCAGCCTGAGAGATTTGAAAATAATCAATTCGAGTTTATAGGAACTAATTATCAGTACATTCCCTTCGGAGGAGGGCGAAGGGTTTGCCCTGGAATAAATTATGCCATGTCAAGCATGGAAAATGTACTTGCAAATTTACTCTATCACTTCGATTGGAAACTACCAGGGGAGCAGAATCCGAAAGAGTTGGAGATGAAGGAAGTTTCAGGCTTGTCGTTGACTCGGAAGAGCGATTTGTTCCTGATTGCAACTCCACATAATTAGTCCTTTGCCGTTTCGCTCTTCTTTCTGCAGCAAAAATCTAGTGGTCTTTTCAACATGGAAGCTATGCACTTCATCTTTATATATATATATATATATATATATATATATATATATATGGTTATAACTAAGCACTTTCTTGCTAGGAGCTAGGCTTGCAAATATTGGAGATATGTTCATGTAATTGCACATCTGATGCTTAATAAAAATAAATTAGCATGTGCTGTTTGTTAAAGCTAATGTACAGCTTGCTTGATAACTGTATAAGGGACTAAGGTATACTGATGTAGCATAAGTAGCTGAGGGAGGTATAAGCAAATAAACCACAAAAGCTCAGACGGCAACAGCGAATTACAAGAGGATCCTCTATTATGTTTTGTTTGTCTTTTTTCTCCTAATTAAAATATAATGAGAAATTGCTTTTGATAAAATAGTTTGAACTATTTAGGAGAACTTGTATTACTGATATTATATGAAAACCAAAAGAAAAAAATTTTATTTGTTAAAAGATCTAATTTGATTATTTCCACTTGTTGAATAATATTTTTGCACTTATCATTTTGTAATAATAGCAAATGTTATATTTTAATATTTATGAAATGAGATTCTCTCTTTAATAATTATATTAGAATATTTACTATTGCATCCTAGAATATTTATGACAGTAAAGAGAAATAGAGTTTAACGTCCAAGTTTTATACGAAAATTTAGCACACATACAGATAAAAGAGAGAAAGAGGTGCAATAGTCATAACAGACACCAAGATTTTTACCTGGAAAATCCTAAAAAAAGGAAAAAAAATCATAAGATTTTGCCCAATTGAAATGAATCCACTAGTGTTTATTGTTGATTGCAATCATGCCTTTCCTCAGGGGAAGAGGTTGGCTCGACGCAGCAATTAACATTATATAGAGTACTTTACATAATTGGGGGTGGATGAACCCAATGTTATGAGATATGTTCTCAAGAGAGTGTTGTCCTATTCATTTAGTCGGTATGGATAGTATTTGGGCAATAGAGCTCGGAGGGATCGTAGTCGGCAAGTGATGGAGGTCGGGAGGACTATAGTTAGGCGACGACACTGGTCGGAGGGTCGACCGTAGTTGCCGAGAGAAGGAGTTCAGAGGGATTGAAGTCGGCAGGCAATTGAGGTCGGAGGGCAACGAAGGTCCAAGGGACCCTAGTCGGAGGGTTGTGGAAGGTCAAAGGGACCGTTGTCGGGTGATAGAGGTTGGAGGGATTGTAGTTGGCAGGCGAAAGAAGGCCCGACGGCGGCCACCATATAGAGGTTCGAAGATGATGGTTGGGCAGAGGTCAAACACCGATGCCTTGGTGGCACAGGTTTGCCTTTGGTTGTGCCACAGTGTAGAGCTCCGGGATTCTTCAAGCCTTATAGCATTTTTGATCTCTAGCCTAAGGTCCAAGCTTCCACAAGTCCAAGTCCTGTCCAAGTCCTTCTCTTTCTTGGGAATTAAGAGGAGATTTATTTATATATTTTTGAGAGTGTTATGCTCCTTAAATATAGAGAAGATCTAGAATAAATTTGAAGTGGTCCATCAAACAACCTCTACGGATTACCCCAATTATGGAGAATTTGTTTAGCATTTAAGTGCCTTAATGATGTCATAATTAAGTGATCTTAGGTTCATTGGATTTATTTCGTAGAGCCGCTCAATTCGACTCTAAGCATGTTACATTTGAATATCATTTGGACAATCCAATAATACACTAAAGCTTCCAAATATGCTTCGGTCACTTAATTAATTTGAGCCTATTTGGGCTCAGATTGGAACGGTTTTGGTGTCGTTGGATTAATATCACTGATACATTCAATTTAATTACTATAAGTTTGCTGAAATTGGAGTTCGGATGATCTCGAATTTTACTTTCAAAGATGACAACTTGAATATGCTTCAAGATTCGTGTTCGATTAAGATGATTTTTTGGTGACATATCATTTACCAACTTAAAAATTAAACAATATCATTCTATAGTCAATTTAAAACAGATGATTGCGATTAAAAATGAACAAACAATAATGGCTTAATCTTAATTATCCAAAATAAATTAAAAATTAAAATGACTAAAAAATGGTTACAAAGAAGATAAAAAAGTCCTTAGAATATTTTGATCAAATTTTTAATTCAAGATGATTTTTAAAATTATTAAATTTATTTTCAGATAAATATAATATAAATTTTAATTTGTTTTTATATATTGTATATATCTCAAAATAAATTTAACAATTTTAAAATTTATTTGAATCAAAATTTAATGAGAATACCAACCTTCTTAGGAGGGAATAAAAATTTGAGGCGTCAAAATGGGTTAAAGGGTTCGGTTCTGCTCCAGATTAATTCAGTCGATCCAAAATCGATCCATTTAATTAATAAATGGGCCATAATGATGGACTCGAACTTGACCTGTTGGTAACACAAACGAACTAAACATAACTCGATAATCCATTTTAATTTAAAAAATTACAACTTATCAACTATATAGTCAGATAAATTGATAAAAAAAGGAAGATTATACCAATAAACAAAAGAATTTAAAAAAAATTAAACATATCACTTTCTGGTCAAAATCAAAGTCACGGGCCAATCCGAACTCGACCCATTTATTAAAAAAGCTAGTCAACTTCAACTTGGATTTTCGTCTTAAGTTTAGATCAGATCATTTTTTACCCCTCTAAAAACAATGAGCTAGTATATATAAAAGCATAATATGAATCATTGGTCAATAGAACAACAAAATGTTTTATCTTCTTAAAATTCACAACCATCCTAGAAAGTCTAAAGTTATACATAATGCAACATTTAATAAAAATCCACTAGTGTTTATTGTTGATTACAAACCATGTCTTTCTTTGGGAGAAGAATTTGGCTCAATGCAGCAAATATATATCATATAGAACACTTTACATGATTGGGGTGGATGAACCCAATGTCATGAGAGATGTTCTCAAGGGAGTACTGTTGGGCTTTTCATTTAGTTGATAAGGATTGTATTTGGGCGACATAGGTCTGAGGGATCATAGTCGGCAAGTGACGGAGGTCGGGAGGATCGTAGTAGGGCGACAGTTGTCGGAGGCCAGTAGTCGGTGGGCAACAGAGGTCGGATGTATCATGGTCGGAAGGCGATGGAGGTCCGAGGGATCGTGGTTGGCGGGTGACGGAAGGTCAAAGGGGCCTAGTCAACTAGTGGCTGAAGGTCGAAGGGACCATTGTTAGGTGATAGAGGTCAAAGGGACCGTAGTCAGCATGCGACATTATTTAGACGAAGGCCCAACAGTGGCCACCATATGAAGGTTCAACGACAATGGTTGGGCAGAGGTCCAACAATGATGCCTTGGTGGCACGAGTTTGCCAGTGGTGGTGCCGCAAGGTGGAGCTTCGGGATTTTTCATGCCTTGGGCAGAGGGCCACATCACTCGGAACATATCGGTACACAACACCGATATACATCTAAAAAGTGACGTGACGCGTCCTGATTCACCTCCGTACTGCGTCCGGTGACCGCACAAAATAATTTCACCTTAATTTGAGCCTATTTGGGCTCATATTGGAATGATTATGGTGTCGTTAGATTAATATCACTGATACATTCAATTTAACTATAAGTTTGCTGAAATTGGAGTTTGGATGGGTCTCGAAATTAACTTTGAAAGATGACAACTTGAATATGCTTCAATATTCGTGCTCGATTAAGATGATTTTCTGGTGATATATCATTTACCAACTTAAAAATTAAACAATATCATTATATAATTATTATTGACTTATTGCTGAAAGTGATATATTTAAAACAGATGACCGCGATTAAAAATGAACAAACAATAATTGCTTAATCTTAATTAACCAAAATTAATTTAAAATTAAAATAACTAAAAAATGGTTACAAAGAAGATAAAAAAGTCCTTAGAATATTTTGATCAAATTTTTTTTATTCAAGATGATTTTTAAAATTATTAAATTTATTTTTAGATAACTACAATATAAATTTTAATTTGTTTTTATATATTGTATGTATCTCAAAATAAATTTAAAAACTTTTAAAATTTATTTGAATCAAAATTTAATGATAATACCAACCTTCTTAGGAGGGAATAAAATTAGAGGCGTCAAAATGGATTAAAGGGGTTGGTTCTGCTCCGGATTAATTCAGTCGATCTAAATCGACCCATTTAATTAATATATGGGCCAAAATGATGGACCCAAAACTTGACCTGTTGGTAACACAAATGATCTAAACATAACATGATAATCCATTTTAATTTAAAAAATTACAACTTATCAACTATATAGTCAGATAAATTGATCGATTAAAAAAGAAGAAGAAGATTATACCAATTAACAAAAGAATTAAAAAAAATAAACATATCGCTTTCCGGTCAAAATCAAAGTCACTTGTTAACCCGAATCCGACCCATTTACTAAACGAGCTAGCCAACTTTAACTTGGATTTCCGTCTTATGTTTAGATCAGATCAATTTTACCCCTCTAAAAAGAATGAGCTAGTATATATAAAAGCATAATATGAATCATTGGTCAATAGAACAACCAAATGTTTTATCTTCTTAAAATTCACAACCACCCTATAAAAGCCTAAAATTACACCTAATGCCACATTTAATAAAAATTACACAAAAGATATTTCAAGTATATTTTGTAAATGAATTAATTTAATTTACCAGATTAAATATTTATAAGCATTAATTAATTGAGCATAACTTTTATCTTTCTAATTAGGAAGCCAGATTCACTTTTCAAAACAAAAAAAAAATCCATATTAAAAAAAAATGAAATTTGGAAAAATATTCCGAATAGACACCATGGCCTCATGTTTTAGTTAAAAGGAAAAAATTATGTCAAATACTTCAATTAAAATTTTTATTCTGATAAATTTTAAATTCATTAGATTACTTTGAGATAAATGCGCACAGCACTTTATTTGTAATCTCTGAATATCTCAAAAAAAAAAAAATCTTTAAAAAAGGAAGAATTTTTTAATTAGCTCTAAGATATATTGAAATAATAAAAATTTATACATTTTTAAAATATTGAACAAAAAATCCATATAGAGGCTTTAGCAGCTCATATTATTAGTTCAAAATTTTGTGCTAAAAAATTAAGGCTTCATTGAGATAACATTTTTATTACTTTTACTATCAAATCAAATCGCAATCATAATTTTTATTTAATCATTATTTTTTTTGTTACTTAAAAAAAAATATTTGAAAACTGATTCTACAACAGATTTAAAAAATTACTCTCTACAACAATTTTAAAAAATATTTAAAAAGTTATCCCACATAAAGTTCAAGGCTTCATTTGGGACTGCTTTCTTACTGCTTCTTAAAACAATTTTTTAGCACAAAAATTTTTTTAACTAAAAATTTTTATACTAAAAAATTATTTTAAAAAGAAATAAAAATATTATCTCAAATGAAGTCTAAGAAAAAATTAACTCTTAAAAATTACTAATTAAATTATATATTTAATAATTTAAAATTCGTCATAAAAAAGATCATCATAAACTCAAATTTTATTAATCTCAAATGTTAGTTTAAAAAAAAAAATTTATGCTGTGAATAAATAGGCTAAGTTGTTTGAGCCAATTATTTTTCATTCATATCTCTTAACAAAAAAAAATACAGTTATTATCAGTCCCCGCTGTTCCGACTTTTCGGCAGTTCATTGGGCAGTTCGATCGGTGGAGCGTGACGCTCTCCCGCCCTTTCTCTTCGCCTCTCCGCAGCTCACTCATGGTGATCGGGATTCGTTTATTTTGTGGACAGCTAGTTCTACAATGGAAATAGTTAAAAGAAAAAGCTGGACAGGGACGCCAGGACGAACCCTACGGATTGCTGGTTGGCTAGGTTACGCTTTCGGCTTCTTTCTTCCTGTCAAATTGCCCCTTAAATCTTGATTCATCCGCAGCCCTAATCATTTCCCTATCTTCGACTCTATTCACCTTCTGCTTCTGATTTGATTGTATCGAAGAATTGTTCAGAGTGCAAGGGGAGACGAGTTTGGACGCTTCCGACCTCGTCGTTTCTGTGGCATCTTCAGGAGCCGTACCGTCTCTAATTGCAGGTTTTGTTGTTTTTTTCTAGTTAATTTTTCTTTTTTTTTCCAGATCCGTTCGTTCTAGTTAAATTATGACAACAGTGGCGGTGAACTAGGTTCAGATGGAATGGTTGAATTAACTGTGAATCAGGTGCTTTATTCTGATTGAATCCTTATTTAACTTCCAACTAAGGTCTTGTTTAGCCTAGGATCGGATCGATTCCTGTAGTTTAGAGCAATCTCTTATAGTATTTTTAATGCAGCTTGATTTATTAGTGGGATTAATTCAAATTTTATTTGGATGAAAAGTGGCTAAATAAGAGTCGATACAGTTATCTATTACGTTAGTGTATTGGATTAATATGAGGTAGGATGAATTAATTAATTATGATTTTTTTATCAGGCAATAATTCTCTAACTATTTATGAACTTATGATAATTTTTTGATAACTGATGGCATGGTGTTTATTGGAAATATTTTGGAAGAAATGTAGATAGGTAAGCAATGGGTTATGGAGAATTTTGGATGGGAGAATAGAAAGATTTTTTTACTAAACTTTTGTTGAGTAGTTTTCAGCTTGGCGTACAACATCATAACATTATCTATTTATAAGTATGAAAGCTAAATCTAGATACTTCTATAACATAACAATTCTAGAGTTTTCTTTATTTATTACGAATATTTTAGAATCTTCTACATTAGTGAAGATTTATTTTGTGTAGAATGCTTTAGAAATGTTGAGAAATGTGCATCAAATTTTATCACTCCTCGATGCGGATTTTGATAACTCCAATCATGTCGCGCAGTTCCTCAAACTTTCCTCTTGGAAATGCTTTTGTCAATATGTCTGCTAATTGTTCTTCATTCTTGTCGTGCTTGAGTTTAATCTCCTGGTTGCTCTCAATTTCTCTGATGAAGTGATATTTGATGCCAATGTATTTGGTTCTACCATGAAACGCATTTTTTGTCATTGGAATAGCTTGTGCATTGTCTTCTTTCATGAGTGCCTTGTTGTCTAGTGTAGTAGCTACTGTCTTGCAACAATTCATCTTAAATTTTTTTAACCCACTTTCTGTATACTTCTTTTGTGAGATGAAGATCTATGCTTCTTTCTGACTTATTGCTATCCCGAGAAAGTAGTGTATCGGACCTAAATCGATCATCTTGAATGTCTTCAGCATATCTTCCTTAAAATTCTCGATCATCCTCTTATTGTTTCTTGTATAGATTAGATCATCCAGATATAGGGAGAGAATAAGTGTATTGTTCATACCTCGAGTCTTGATATATCGTGTTGGCACACTTTTGCTTCTCCTGAAACCTTGTTCTAAGAAATAGTTGTCGATTCGGCTGTACCAGACTCTTGGAGCCTACTTTCACCCGTATAAAGCCTTCTTAGTTTCAGAACTTTGTCTTCTTGTACTTTTATAACAAATCCTAGAAGTTGTTCTACATAGATCTCTTCTTCTAAATAGCCATTCAAAAATGCTGACTTTACATCTAGTTAATAGATCTTCCACTTCTTTTTTGTTGACGTACTATAAATGCCCTTATTGTGTCAAGGCTAGTAACTAGAGAAAATGTCTAGTTATAGTTAACTCCAAACTATTTCTGTATCCCTTAATAACTAGTCCTGCTATATGTTTTTGAATTGATTCATCTGAGTTGAGATTTATCTTGTATACCCATTTTACTCCAATTACTTCTTTTTCTTGTGGAGAGTCTACTAGCTGCCATGTCTTATTCTTCTCAATCATCATTATTTCTTCCATAGTTTTTCTCCATTTTTTAGGCTTCTTCAAAGCTTTATGGCTCTATGATTGTCAAATTACTATACTCATAAATCTTCGCTAGAGATTTTGTTCTTCTAGGAAGTGATTTTGAGTCTATAACTTGAACTGGCTCTTGACTTGGCGATCCAGTTGAATCATTGATCTCTTCAACTTGTTGATGTGTTGATAATGACAGGTTAATACTTTTTCGTCAACTTCCTCTGTCTTCCAATTATATGTAGCATCTTCGTCGAATTTCACATCTCGGCTAATGATAAGCTTCTTTGTTCTTAAGTTATAGATTCAATATCCTTTATATTGAATATTATAACCTAAGAAAATTCCTTTATCTGATTTTTCATCTAACTTATTTTTCTTTTGTTATGGAATGTGGATATAACAAATACGTCCAAAGACTCTGAGATGCTTTGCAGATGGCTTCCTTCCACTCTAAGCTTCAACTAGTGTCTTGTCTTTCACTATTTTAGTTGAACATCTATTAGAAGATAGTGTTATACCCAAAATCTAATTAGAAAAAATTATTCTTTTATCTTTTATTAGACAATAACTAGAGCTATTTAATTTCATCTATTAGTAATAAATAGTAAAAATAAATTCTAAAATTCAAAACATATATATATATATATATATATATTATCATTGCTCTCAAAAATTATGTATACTACTCAGGATCTATACAGTTATATCACAATTACTCTATCATGAGTATTAAAGAAAAACTAAAATAAAAAGAAACAAAATCTTAGGAATCCTGATAAGTCTCATATTTTTGCTCCGTTGCCCTGATCTAAAATTATTTAACCACATATAATGAGTTAAAAAAGCTTAACAGATCACCAAAACTTATAATTGAACTCAAAGCACGGTAAATGAACAATATGCATGTCAGCAATCAATTCATCCCAGTAGCATTCATATGATCATTGAATCAGTGCAAAAATAATAAAACTCACATGCAATAGTAACGAACTCTATAAAGCACTAAAATAGTATGATAAGGAAGCCAGCAAATAGTATAGTGGGAAAACCAGTAAACCAGTATGGGTGTCGAATTGATAAAATAGTCGTCATATCGATACTATCAATCAGTAAAATAATCGTATAAAGTGATAAAATCAAAGTATCGGTAAAGACTGTCGAAATCATATCAATACGGTAAAATCATATAAGAGTGTACACATATTATCTAGGTATTCTATATCAGTATAAAATCAGTATATTACGTGCTAAGTATGTCACATGCTCAGTATCAATATAGTGAATCAGTAGTATCAAATAGTATCGATGTCTATATCGGTAACAGTAACATTCCAATAGCATGAGCAGTAAAATAATACAATAATAATAAATATGTACATTGACAGTAAATTAATACATTATCAGTAAAGCCATATAGTAACAATAAATCTATAACATGTATTTCAGTAGTCACACTAAACAAGCAAGAAGTCCTGGTTTAAGCAGTATTTTTTCAGTATCATATCAGTATTAGTAAACCGTTAGCTCAGTAAATAGAGTCGTCACTCTTTGCCCGTCAGCACAATAATCATCTCCTTATAACTTTCAATGAGTGTATTATGTGAATCAGTCAAGGATAATACCAAACTAAATATTTTAAGAAAAATCAATCGGCCCATCATCTTGTACATGTCAATCAATCTCCAGCCAACGTCAATGAAAAACTAGTATTTACTTGTCCCCCCATTTATCACAGTACTATAATAGTAATAGTGACCAACTATTACTCAACCACATATTCACACTTATTTTCAATGTATTATAGTAAATAAAATATAATTAAGCTTAATTCAGAAAGTGCTAAAATATTTTAACGGTAGGCAATAGAAAACTCTACTGAGCAAAAATTCATATTTTTAGAAATTAATCAAAATATTAGAAATCATATATAACAATATTCTAAAGTTATAATTGAATAAAAATATTATTTTTAGATGTCAAAATATATTTTCAAATTGATAAAAATTGCTGCTTTTTCAAAATCAACCGGCGGAAAATCTCAAATAAGTACTCAAAACATTCATAATCTCTTTAACATTTAAAAAGTTACAAGGTGAAAGTTTTACTAATACAAAATTATTCTCGTTTTTCGATAACAAAAATATGAATTTGATCAGAAAAATTTTTAAAATATTAAATTATTGAAATCAGAAATAAGATAATGATTCCTTACAACGAGATGAGCTAATTTTTCAATAGGACTGAATGGCAAAAATCTCTCTACCGCCTTCAAATCCTAAGTTCTTTTTTCTCTCTCCTATATTTTCTCTCTAATATTCCCTAAATCCTCTTTATTAGCCGATTTGAATAAAGGGAAATGGGATTTAAGAAATAAGTAAATGCTTTATGATATTTATAATAAAATAATATTGTAATATAAATATAATTATATACTTTATTCAAATTTAATATAAAATTCATATAAATTTTTTGGGGGCTTCAAAAATTATAAAAAAATATTCATAAAGTAGCTCATTTTATTAAAAAAATTTATGTGAAATCAGTTTACAAAACAAACACCTGATGGTCCCAAAATCCCCACTTGTATCAGATAACAATTTCTTTAAGAATTTGTGCCAGTGCCCAAAAATTATGAAAAAATTGGTGTATAAATTACTACAATATCTATGTTATGTCGAAGACAGTTTGTGATTTTAACTTATATTGACTCCTAAAAAAATTTATTTGTCTCGATTAAAATGCGGTTATTACAGATAAACTGTAGTATATACAGCCTTAGCCCATAAGCATTTTGGAAGACCTTTATCCATCAGCATAGCGCTAGTAGTTTCCATCACAGTCCTATTCTTTCTTTCAGATACTTCATTTTGCTCTAGTGTATAACCGACTAGGAGTTGCCGCTCCACACCTTATTCTTCACAAAACTAGTTGAACAAATTTGAGATATATTATTTTCTTCTATTACTTCTTAGTGTCTTCAAGTGGTAGTCTCTTTGCTTTTCAACATAAGTTTTGAATTTTTTAAAAATCTCAAATACTTGAGATCTTTCACACATGAAATAAACCCACGTCATTCTCGTGTAGTCATCAATGAAAAGAATGAAGTACATGTTTTGATCAAGTGAAGGACTATACATCGGCCCACAAACTTCTGTGTGAATAAGCTCTAGTGACTCCTTAGCTCTCCATGCTTTGCCTGATAGAAATGGTTGTCGATGTTGTTTACCGAGCAAGCATCCTTCGCAAGCACCATCAATCTCCTTTATTATTGGGAATTTTCTTATTATATTCTTCTGGTGGAGAATCTTCAGCCCATGAAAATTGAAAGTCATAGCCATTTGTGTCATAAAAATGACTCTTTCATTTGTGCCTTCATTGCCACTTCATTTGTATATCTCCATTGAATAGGAAAATACCTGTTCTCTTTCATTTTGATCTTTGCTATTTCAAGAGATTTATATTGCTTGTCATAAATTGTACAAGTATCTCTCTCAAAGTATAAAGAATATCCTTTCTCCATCATTTGGCTCACGCTACTAGATTTTGATCGATGTTCAGAATCAAAGTACATCATTGATGTAGCTCTTCCCCTTTTTTGTGTCAATAGCAATGGCATTTTTGCCTTTTGCCTCCATAAAGTTATCATTTCCAATTTTGACCTTTGCCTTAATTTTATCAAGACTACAAAATATAATCTCATTTTTCGTCATGTGGTTACTACAACCACTATCAAGATACCAAGTATCTTTCTTCTCTTCTAATGCAAATTAAAAAGCATAGAAGAAATTTTTATCATCATTTTTCTCTTCTAAAAAATTAGCCTGATGATTTTTCTTCAAGCGACAAGCACTTTTTATATGTCCAAATTTTTTTTAGTTTTAGCATTGTGGTTTTCCTTTAAACCAACAATCCTTCTTCAAGTGACTTTTTCTTTTGCCAATGTCACATGGAGAATACTTGTCACATTTTCTTTGATTGTTTTTATCTTTAGTACTTGCTTGTGAATTTCTCCCAACTTATTTTGATTTATGAGACCGTAGATTTGTTTTAGATTGAAATCCATTTTTTGTAGAGATCTCATTCCGCCTATTCAATCTTTTTTCATGTGCTTAACGAAATCTCATTAATTCTGTTGGTGATAAGGCTTCTATATCCTTTGATTCTTCAATTTTGTAAATTATTGTATCAAATTTTAATATACAAGAAATTAATATCTTTTCAACTATCTCTTTATCAGAAATTGTAGCTCCATAGCTCTCATTTGGTTAACTATTTCTTTTATTCTAGAATAATAATCTTTTGTGGTCTCATTATCATTTATTTTAATATTCTCAAAACTCATTTTAGATTATGCTGCTTGATGGTGCATACCTTTCTTGTTCCTTGAAACTCCTGTAATGTATCCCATGCTTGTTTAGCAATGGTTGAGCCAATGATTCATGGAAAGAAGTGATCTGTCATTGCTTGTTGTAAAGTAAATATGCTTGAGAGTCCTTTTGTTTATTCTCTTCAAGTGTCTTCTTTTGATTTGCCGAAAGAGCCGTCGAATCTTCTGGGGTATGAATCCTTCTTCAATGATCTTCCACAAATTTTGAGAGCGAAAACATGTTTTCATTTTGATGGACCAAAAATCATAGTTTTCTCCATTAAAGATTGGAATCGGGATAGTAGATCGGTTGGAGTTTTCCATTGAATTTTAGACAATATTTCTACAACGCCCAATGAGTGATCGAGTGAAGCTCTGATATTGAATGTTGGAAGAAACCTAGATAGGTAAGCAATGGTTTATAGAGAATTTTGGATGGGAGCATAGAAGAATTTTATTATTAAATCTTTCCTGTGTAGTTTTCAGCTTAGCTTACAACATCATGACATTACCTATTTATAGGTATGAAAACTAAATCTAGAGACTTCTATAACATAATAATTCTTGAGTCTTCTTTATTTATTATAAATATTCTAGAAACTTCTACATTAATCAAGATTTTATTATGCATATGATACTCTAGAAATATTAAGAAATGAGCATCAAATTTTAGCAGTATTCTAATTAAGTATGAATTGTCTGCTATGTAAGTACTAATCTTTTCAGTTTTCACCTTGAATTAATTTCTTAATGCCCTAATTCTCTGCTAATTATTGATTGAATGCTGGAAAATTTTTATTTTCTCAACTTCTTATGAATTTCATTAGATTATGCAATTATGTTGATTTTTATTCAAATTTCGATCACTCCAATATTTTCGATTATTTTGCTCATTGGTTCAATGATTTTCAAAGCATTGAGAATTGTACCAGTTATGGGTTAATTTATATCAACAATTATTCCTATTAAGATAACTACTATTATTCCTATTAAGATAACTACTATTATTCCTATTAAGATAACTACTATTAAACTATACATCTTTGTTTTGTGCCATTGTAAACTTTTCTAACAGTTATTCAAAGCTAGGTTTCGTTAAATTAAATTTAAGCTGGCGAGGGAGATTACAAAGTTTATATCTATGTATAATTTTCCGAGGATTTAATTGTTCGATTAACCAAACTATTTTGGTGAGTTTAGGGAATTATCTTGGATTTCATATGTTTTTTTTTTTTCAATCCCACTAATCGACGCTTAAAAGATATATAAGGTGGTTGTTGCGGCTTAAAATATTTATTGATCCAATTTAATCTATCAATTAAATAATTAAGCCGATCAAGGACCAATTTTGCCTACTGTTTTCTTATGTTCTGTAAGATTCTTTATGCCCCTTTATGCCGGCCATGTACTTTTCTTGGTGCCATAACAAATAATTAAGGAATAAAAAAGATGTTACGCCTCAAAATCAGAGATCTATACACATTTTCTTACAGTTTCTTTGCTTCGTGATTGACTAAAGAGTGTTTGTGGTTGTTTAATGCTAAGGGCATATTAGAATGAGGCTAAAGTTAAGCTAAAAATTTAAGCGAAGTTAAACTGTTTGGTTGGTAAGACGTGATGTTAAGCCAAGATAAGTTGAGAATATTTTTTAGATGTATTTTAATTTAAGCCCACTTGCTTAATATAAATAGTATTGTAATTTATAATTAAATATGAATACTTAAATACCAATTAATCATATTTAGCTTTTTAATTAAGTGATTAATTCATTATCCCCTATCTAAGTATCTTAATTATCTTAACTAAATTTTTTATTAATCCTAGTTAATTTTTAATTATGAGAAATCAAATAAATAATTGATTTATTATTATTTATCTTTTATAACTTAATATTAGTACATCCTTAATTATCTTAATAAAAACCCTATGTAATCATTAGTTACTCTATATAAATAGTTAATTATTGATTCCAGATTAATTATTTTTTATTAATTATTTCATATTTAACATAATTAAGCTTAGCTTACATCGTAAGCTTGAGAGACAAAGCTTGGCTTAAATGTGAAAGGCCCTGTGGCCCATTGATTAAGGGAGATGATTAAATCTCCAAGCTCACAAGCTCAAGTCATATTTGTGATTTATTGCTAACCGTTCCCCTCCCCCCCAAAAAAATTCTGCTTAAGCCAGATGCTGATATAGGGAAATTCATTTTGGCAGGGGCATAACTTGGAAATGAGAACTAGACCATTCACTGCTGGTGCTCACCTCCCCCTACTCGCCTACCAAACAGCCTACTTGCCGTTGTTTTCTAATATTCTTGTGCCCTGACTTGCTAGGTAGATGAACATGATGGGTCCTCGATCAACGTGGAAACTGTGGCAGATTGGAAAGGTTCACTTGTATGGATGCTCAACTTTACTGGCGTGATAGCCCACATCTCCTGCTAAATGTTTCTCTGGGCACTATACGTGGTAATTAAACTTCTCCATGGCCCCTATTTCTTTGTTTTACTCCTAGCATAAAAAAGAGAAATTTTCGTTAACTTTATCAAAACTTGATGTTATTGTTTATTTATTTAGTATTTTCATGTTCATATTTCAGCAAATATTCCTTTTTTTGTTCTATATCCAGCATTTTGACAAAAGATTTAGTAGCAGTGATGCAAGATCCTGAATCTCCTATCTCTCTCTCTCTCTCTCTCTCTCTCTCTCTTCTTTTCTCCATGTGTGTGTGCTCATTTTCTGGAAAAACAGGGAAAGTGAAAACAACGTTTAGAATTTTATAATTCTAACATTGAAGTGCTGCTGATGTAAGCATGATCGTTTGTCTTTTCATATTTGATGTGATATATCTATAACATTATGCGTTCAACCTCTATAATTCATCTATATATAAGTTTTGCTAGTTTCTGTCCTTGAATTAAAAAGAGAAATTTCATGTTCATATTTCAGCAACTCTTCCTTTTTTGTTCTATATCCAGCATTTTGACATTAGATTTACTAGCAGTGATGCAAGATCCTGACCCTCTCTCTCTCTCTCTTCCCTTTTCTCCGTACGTGTGTGTGTGCTTATTTTCTGAAAAAACAGGGAAAGTGAAAACAATGTTTAGAATTTAATAATTCTAACATTGTACTAGGAAATATTTGGAATTTTCAAGTAAAACCTAACTATTTTGATGAAATCAGCGAGAACGATCCACAAATCCAAAGGGAAAACTAGAAAAACAATAATTTTTTTGCGATAATCAAACTAACAGAAGAAAAATAACAAGATATAATTGATCCTCTATTCGAGAGGAGGATCTATCTCTCCCAAATCTCTAGACGCTGCTAGAGCCCAAAAACCTAAACCTAAGATATCTCAAATTTCAGCCAAATTCAAGATGCCCTAACCCTAGTAAAACAAACTATTTAATGAATACAATTCAAAAGGAAATCTTTAAACAGTCCCTATATTCAAATTTCCCTCCAAACTCCCTCAAAAATCTTTCCTAAACAGCTTTTCTGGAATCGGCGGCTCGTTCGCGCGTACAGGAGAGGTGGAACTCTCCGCCTCTATTCCGCCTGAGTCGGTCCCGTATGGACTAGTCTAACACATTGAAAAGCTGCTGCTGTAAGCATGATCATTTGCTGTACTTATTTAATGAACTTACAGCTAGCATGGCCTTTATGTACATTACAGCTCACATGGGGTGGAATTGAACCCACCCACTAATTCAATGAACTTCACATACATCAATTGTTTGACAACTATGGTAATCTTCTCCTTTGCACTCCCAACTATTGTTTCTAGTTTTTAATCTTATAAGTGCAAGTTTGATGCATAATCTTAGTGTAGCATAAGTACACTACTTGGTTTTGGGGAAAGTCATCTCTGTGTCATGATTTTTTTTGCTTTGGAAATTTCATTCCCATCCATTTCTCTCTTATATAGTTTATTATTGGATAGTTTTGTTCTCTAAACTATGGTAAGAATTGATACCAGGAAAATCTGATTTATTTAAATCAATTTGTTTACTTGTTGATTTTAATTGTTTCCATTTTTTTTCTGGATTCTTGAATGTTTACCAGCATTTCATTATCAATTGAATATAAAAAGTGCTATTGTTCTTTTTCAATTACAAAAAGTGAGTTGTTGGCTTAACTGGTAGCTAGTAATTTGTGCATCTTTTATTTTCCTTTACAAGAAAGTGCACTATATATCATATTAATTGTATTAAGAAATTCTAATCATGAGTGCCTTGCATTAATGGTATAAATATTCATAATTAATATGTGTTAAAATGTTTAGTTATAGATACTTTGAAAAGCTTTATTTAATTTTAATCATATTTTAAGAAAATGGCATAGGAAATCTCTTTGTCACGCTTGATATCTCTTAAACTCATTACTAATGCATGCATGACAACAAATTTTTGTGATTTAAGATTACTATTTAATAACACTTTTACATTAAAGAGTTACGCCTAAAATGTTTAGCAGCAAAAGCTGTCATAACATTTTCTTAAAAAATTATGATTTAATATCAAAAGTGTTGTTAAATTTTTTTGATAAAATAAGAAAAATACGATTAAAAATTAATCTGCATTCATGTTTTAAAATAAATGTTATTATAACTTAGAACTTTAGTTCTTTTCTTCTTTAAACAAATATCCATTCTCAATTGGCATGCACATAGGCATTGAAGCCATATATTATTACTTGAGTATTTTAGATATTGTTCACATCCTATATGTATATATATATATATGCTTGTTCATTTAATTTTTTTCAACGTTTAGAAGATCTTTAACCTAAATTTATAGGATGAGAAATTGGTGAAAGAAATAGAAAGATTGATTAGTCATTGATTTATGTGCTTTTGCGATTAGAATTTATAATAATTTTGTGTTAAAAAATAATGTATTATGACGTTATTTTACCTCACTAACTCAGGATCTTGACTCCGCCACTGACAACTAGTGATATGGTTGGACCACGTGCATGGTTTGGAGGATTGTTTTATCGAAATAGCCATAAACGTTGTGGTAATTATGAAAAGATCAATGGGTATCCTCTCACCCCTCTCCAGGTAATCTTCAAGTAGATTGTTTTGGTTAACTTTGTAAGTTTTTTTCTTCTCTTCTCATTTATGTAACGTGTTCATTTGATTTCCTTTCTAGCTATTTTAATAGAGACACGCAAAATGTTATCAGCTTATGCTTCATAAATTTTACAAGATTATTTTATTGTAAACTTTAAGTCAAAAACTTTCCATGCAATTATAAAACACATCAAGTCTTAATTTATCTATTTCCTTCAGTTCATTCTTTTGTAAAGAGTTTCTGATTTACACATCTTTTCACAATGCTAAGTTAGCTACACCAACCAAGAATATGCTTTAAACAATACAGTAAATTGTTAGTGAGTTGAAGTAAGAAGCTTGGGCAATACATTCCAGGTGGCTGCAGCTTGCTGATCTGAAAAAAGATGAAAAAGATATTTTAGATGCACTTTTGAAGTGTTTTTCAGCGCTTACTTTTGTATGCCTTGGAATAAGATCATAAGAAGTCACTTACAATCATAGCATAAATGAGAATATAATATAGATTATGATAGAGCTAAATAATGGAGTGATAAAAGACTAGATTAGAGTGACCTTACGGTTAGAACTTGATAAAATAACTAGTGGAGAATAGAATTAGTTGATCTGTGCATTTACAGAAGATGGTTAAAGAGGCATCAATAACTTGGGTATATAAAGTTAACGTGCTTGGATTAGAAAGAAAAGGGTTGGATCAAAGGTACATGGCTATAATTAGTTCAGGAAAAAGAAACAAAATAGATTTAGCATCTCATGTATCATTAAATAGGAGTGAATGAAAGACATGGAGTATGTTTCCTTATTAACAAAATGGATTAGGATGGACTCTTTTCTTTTAGTTTAAAATATTTTTTTTTACAAACTTGATTTTATGGAATATCAATGAAAATGTAATTTGCTTGTAATGAAATATTTTTTCTTATGTTTAACCAAGTTTGGGATAAGGGAAACTCTTTATGTTTCTTCGATTGAGTAATGCTCTTACATCTGGTTTCTTGCAGGAACAAAGGCTGCAGAGGCTCAAGGACAGATTGAACGTCCCTTTTGATGAGACTCGGCCTGATCATCAAGTATTTTTCATCTAAATATTTTTCTCCTTCTAATGTTGCATCAACTCACAATAGAATAATTTGACTTCCATAACTTAACAATGGTATGAAAATCTTACTATTTTTCAATTCTTAATGTGATGAAGTAAAAGGATACTTGAATTGCATTATTAGTCGTTGATATTACAATATTGTAGTAGTTGTAGCTAACAATACGCTCATGAATAACAATTTTAACAAATGTAGATATTAGTTGTGATTCTATTATAACTGTCCAATCTAGTTCTTTAGCATGTCTGCCCTCTCTCATTACGTCTTCTTGTACACTTAACAATTTTCTATTCCTGTTGCTTCTTTTATATTTTAACAACTAACCATATAAATTCGAACTCTTTGAAGCATTCTATGGATGTCAAATCCATAGTGTCTCCAGCTGGAATCTGGTTGCAAATAAAAAATAAAACATAACCCACCAATGCCGTACCATTGTATAAATATACAATTAAACATTTTTTATTTCTAAAAAAGTTGAATGTTAAGAAATTCCAATAGTATTTGAAGAACCCAATAGTCTACAAAAGATAGGACATTCTACAACCCTCCCTAGTCTTTAAAGAACTGTTTAGGAAAGCTTGGGTACTAGCTAATTTGTTTACTTGGTTTTGAGATGTATAGCTTCATTGTATCCTACGTCATAATTTTCTTATTTTTTGCTTTCTTATTTTGAAGGATGCGCTTAAAGCCTTGTGGAATGCTTCTTTTCCAGAGACAAACCTTACAGGTCTTGTCTCTGAGCAATGGAAAGATATGGGGTGGCAGGGTGCGAACCCATCAACTGACTTCAGGTGAAAAATAGATTCTAGTTCCTTTCAATTGTTTTATACGTCTGTGATGAAAATTAAATTTTTGGGTACTAATATTTTGCTAAAATATATTTTTTATTACAAAAACTCCTTTGGGCATTACATCATATACTTGTAGCGTTCAATTAGTATTGCTAATTACCTTTCTTATGATGCTAAAACTTTGGAAGACTTAGTGTATTGATGGTATAATTTAGTCTATAAAACATACACACTTACTCGAGTCATAACCATGGCACAATATGAATAAGGAGAACTGAACTATTCTTGAACATATTGAACCTTACTTACCTAGGGCACATAATTATATGTTCATGTTTAATAGCTAATAGTAGTATTCTACCTAAGTTCGAGAACTAATATTTGTTATGTTATTGTAAAGCACGAAACGTTGAAGAATGTGAGAGTTGTGTAAAACAGAATTTGATTTTGATAGATATATTTGTCCAACATATCCGTTGTATTGTACCTTGTCTTTGATTTATAAAATCTTCCTCTCTATCTACTCGCCATCCAAAATTTGAGAGCATGTTGAGCATGGCGTCTAATCTTTCTGCAAATTAGTTAATTTCTGGTTACTAATATTTTATCTCACAACTATTTAACTGCGTATGTGATGATCACATTCTTCTTTTGAATAAATTTCAGGGGCTGTGGATTTATTTCCCTTGAGAATCTTTTATTTTTCGCAAGAACTTATCCGGTAAGAAATTATTTTGATAACATATAGACCTTCTTTATAATTTTATGCAGTATTTATTTTGCCCAAACACATGGTTCTAATAGGCATCTTATATTTTTATGATATTCTGTTATTTTATATCTAAATTGGCAATAAATCCAAATCGAAGGCTTCTTTTCGAAGGATTTTGTTCAAGCAAGAAGGTATACGAGCTGCATGGGAGTACCCATTTGCTGTTGCTGGCATCAATATTTCTTTTATGCTGATCCAAATGTTAGATCTTTATTCAGGTCAGTAGAGATGGATACCATATCATTTTAATGTGTAGAGTGGGTAATATCCGAAATATTAATGATAAAATTGAAGCAGAAAATGATGTGGCGAACCTTAAGAAATGTTGAAATACGAGCAAATACATAAACTTTACCATTGTATTTTCAACCCTATTATGGCCTAGCGCTTCGACCAGAGTATTACATCTTATTTGGAAATTATCATTATAAAAATTTGACAAAATTTTGTTACTTTTATAGTTGGTAATTTTGGAGAAGAGTCTTTTCGTCAATGAAATAGAATACATTAAATATATTTAAATTCAATATTTGTGAAGAATAAAGTAAAAGAGGACCTTTTCATCTCTGAACTTTTCTCTCTCAATTCAATGATATGAGTTGAACTTTTATTCATTTGGAATCTATCCTATCACAGAAAAGCCAAAAAATCTTCGAGGAGCAAATTTTATAAGAATTCTCTCAGGTCAGAAAGAATTTCAAGTTCTAGTTGACTTTTATTTATTTTCATATGCTAATCTGAATCATCTGATCAAATTGCCCAAATCTTTTCTTTTTCCTTGTTTGCAGAAGATGAAGAAGCTTTTGATGTATTATACTGTATAGCATTTCAGATGATGGATGCGCAATGGTTGGCTATGCGTGCTTCCTACTTACAGTTCAATGTATCCGATCCTCTCCCTCCAATGCCTTTTGATTTCTACTTTTGCTTAGTGGCTATTTGGTTTGCTGCATTACTAGTGCAACACAAATCAAATGCATGTGTTTTGAAAATTCAAATGTTTGATAAGCTGCATTTCAAATACAATATAATGTATGGCTGTATTTGAAATGTAGCCTCTAGTTTATTTTTGGGGAATTTAAAAATAAGCCAATTTATCTGATTTTCAAATGCACTTTAAATTCTTCGTAACTTGATGACACAAACCGCTGCTGCAACCACCCACTGGCCACTGCCTCCCTCTTTGCTGTCGGCTGCTGTAGCCAAGCTTTAATTTGAATTCATTTTACTTAAAAGCAAATATAATAAAATAATCTCTTACATTTGTTTTATACTTGGGGGCTATTTGGTTTGAAGTAAAGGGGTGTAAAATGTTCCTAATATAGGGGTTTTAAGAATATTGATATTTTGTTTGAAGTAAAACAAATACAGTGTAAAATTTTGATATAATTGGAATTTATCATTAGTTTATTTTTTGTGTATTTGGAATTCTTCAGATTTGGACGAATTCCAACTACATCATAAATTCTTCGCCTTTGTCGCCGCCCCCCACCTACCCCCACTGCTAGTCACTGCTAGACACTGCCCACATGTAGTTGCCATCACCCATCGTCAGCCGCCAACCCTACCACCACTGACCACTGGCTGCCACCGTTGCCAATCATCGACCACAACCGCCACCATCAGTGGCTGACAACTATTAAGGGTGTCAAAAATTGATACGACCCGAAACCCGATCCGAACCCAACCCAAAAAAATTTGGATTTAGGTCAACCCGTTTGTGAAACGAGCCAAGTCTGGGTTCAGATTTCCGACCCGTTTGAAAAATGGGTTGGATTTCGGTTGACCCGGAAACCCGCAGGTCAACCCGAATTGATCCGGATGTCATGTAAATTGGACGTGTCAGTCTCGCAGTCGCGTCTCGCGTCAATAGGTCGCGTCCCGTCACCGCTGTCGGCTTGCCGGTTGCTACCCGCCCGAGCTGTAGCTTGCTCTGTCAGCCCGCCAGCCGTTGTCGGTCTGCCGCCGTCCCGCGCTGCTGCAGATCGTCCCGCCCTGCTGCAGAGCCAAAGACACCCGCGAGCTGCCACTGTCATCATCTCGGACTATTGCTGGAAGTCCGCAAGCTATCGTTGACGCCCGTGAGCTGCAGAGCCGAAGATGCCCGCGAGCTGCCGGTCTGCCGCCGTCCCGCTTGAGAGCCGAATGTCGCCGTCCCTCCCTCGCGGGTCGGGTCGGGTCAACCCGGTAACCCGCACAGGTCGGGTCAGGGTTGACACTCCTGACTCGTTTGCAAAACTGGGTCGAGTTAGTGTCGGCCTGTTTAAGGCCGGGTCAAGTCGGGTTCGACCCGAACCTGACCCATTGACCTGAATTGACACCCCTAACAACCGTCGTCATCAGCCACCACTGGTCGCCACCACCCACTGTCAGCTGCCACCACCACTGCTGCTAACCACTAGTTGCCACAACCAACGCCCACCACCATCTGCCAATGACCACCAACCACCGCCGCCCACCTTCGGCCAGCGCCAGCCACCACCGCCGGCCGTTGCCACCCAGTACTAGTAAACGCCGTCACCCATCACCTTCTTTGGATTTTATATTTCACTTATTTATTGTAATCTCATACATTTATTGTATACTTATCCAAACAACTTTAAAGTATTCATTTTACACTACATTTCATTTACAATATATTTCTTTTGCGCTACATGTTTTTTTTTAAGCTCCCCAATCAAATAATTCTATACTTTTTACAATGCAATATAATTACTTGGTATTCCTTACTCAACAAACCTATTATTTAATAATATTTTGATTATTTATTCTTTATAGGAGGTGTTACAGGCTACGAGGATTCAATTGGAAAGAGAACTCAGTCTGGAAGACGTCCATCGAATTCAGGATTTACCAGCTTACAACCTCTTGTACAAATAGATTGATAAAAAGCTCATTTAAAAAAAAAAGCTAAGATTTTATTGGGACGATTTTCTTACTATTTTTTAAAATAATTTTTTAATTTAAAAATCTATTGAATTAGAAATTTTTAATAAAAAAAATATTTTTAAAAAGCAATAAAAAAATCTATCCCAATTGAAACTTAAAATCAATAGTTTTTACGATTTTGAAGTTTTTTTATCCATAAAAGTCTTAGTGTTATTTTTAAGTTGTTACAATACATTCATATGATCTAATTGTAGATTTTATTTGTTCAATTTTGTCAAGAAAAGAATTTATATTAATAGCTTAGCTTAGTAAAATAACATGTCTTCTTGTGACAAGATCATTAATGTGACCGACCTCATATGGTGAGATAAAGGCTTGATGTCATTGTTGTTGATGTATGGTTGTCAAATTTAAACCAAGTTAAAAAATGCGCATATCAAACTTTTATAAAAACAAAAATAACACCCTTTTCTAAGTTATTAATTATAGGCTATTTGCACAAGCAATGATTTGCAAAAATGATCTGATAATAAAATTTTTAGGCAATTAAAAAATTTTATTTGGTGAGATCACATTAAGGCTTCGTTTGGGCTAGCTTTCTTACTACTTCTTAAAGCGGCTTTCTAGTAAAAAAATTTAATTTTTGTACTAAGAACTTGCTTTAAGAAGCAATAAGAAAGTTGCCCCAAATAAAACCTAAGTATGAAATAGAGTCCCAAAAATCTTAAAACACAGTGGATTTTGAAAGATTTTAAAGTCATAGAATTTATTTTGATGCAACGTTGTGCCCACTCTTGAAGATGATCGACCAACAACAAGCAGTAAAAAATTAAATGTAAACTTAAGAAGTTGGACAGATCTTCATAAATATTTTTCAATAATATAGTAGTTTTAAACCTTATATAATATATCTTTGTAATTAGTTAAAACATTATTTGACTACTTATCCCCCCTTATCAATTTAATTAGTAAGAATTTTTTTTTCTGAAAATAAAATATTTTATAGTAAATTAAAAGATTTTACATATTCATTTGTTAGGCAAAATATTTTATATTTAAGATCTAATTTAGTTTCAAATAAAATTATCTTACTTTTAATGAAATATTTTATTATTTAATACAGTCTGACATTTTCAAGTATGGATATGAACAAGCTTGAAAAAAAAATTATATATTAATTTTATTGTTCTAAAAAACATCTTATCAATCATCATATCACGGGAAAATGATATGTCATATCATTCTTTATAACTAAATATAACTATTTTTTATTAAAAAGGGGTATAATCCATTACAAGTAGCAATTGCATATTCTTAAAAAAAAACAATGATACATTGATTTGGGTAATTCTTGCGTCCTAAAACTCTAGGGATAGGTCAGTATCTTTAATCCTCCCATACGAACTATGATACCACTTATCATGGGAATGACTCTAAAAATTCATTATCACCCTTAACACTCAACTTCTTAGCATGATGTTTGGTCAACAAAAGTTATAATTAGTACCACTTTTGTTCTTCACCTTTTGCTTCCTTTTAGCAAATGTAACCATCATCAAGAAATGAAACACAATCACTTTATTTTGGTTGGAATATTATTCCGAAGAGAAATTTGTATCAAGAAAAAATCATCTCGGATATATTTTCTCCAAAAATAATCCCTTTTCTTGTTTGTCTAAAGAATTTTAAAGGCTAAAAGCTCTCTTTAACTTATCTTGATATGGCAATATAAGCCTCAATAATCTATTAACTAAAAATCAAGATAAAATCACGAATTGAAAGAGATGGGGCTTATGAAACACCAAAATAGATTTCTCTGCACCACCATTTTTGCCAAAGGTATTGAATGCGTACAACTTTGCATTAATAGTATGATGAGGCATATAATCAACCTAGCCAAATCCCCCATACTTATATAAAGTAATAAGATGAATAGACGCAAGCCATCCCCTAGTATTATTCTCATTAGTAGCAATATCTCTAAAAAACTTATTAATAGCATTTTACTCATCATCATAACATAAATTAAGCATAAGTCGAGAATCAACCAAAACCCTGCATAGGCTCTTCTAATAGGCTCATAGGGACTGAAATAGATTTTGCTTTGGCAAGAATATTTACTTTCAAAGGAGAAGAAATAAAATTGTTCATAAGATGAGACATCAAATTCTTCTTTAGATCCAAGTCAAGGATAAAGCAAGAACAAAATTTCTAATGACGTGTTTTACAAAGCAAGTAGAATGGGGAAATTCTTGAATAGGACTTGTTGTTAGTAACCATTTCTACTCAGAGCAAATCCAACTTTTGGTAACAAGATTGTAAATGACAAATATTTCAGTAAAAACTCTAGCCATAAAAGAGCAAGAATAGAAGGCTAACACATTAACAATTCTTAAGATGTTAACAAAAGCAAAAGCACGATAAATTTAAATATCTCATGTCACCAATTAACTATTAAAAGGGTAAAAAAATTTAATCCTAACTGAGACAACAATAGGCTTATTTCTATCATCAAACTATGTTGATCATTTAAACATTCTTAGACAAAGAACATTGATATAGTTGATCTAAGGGAAACATTTATGATAATAATCATGTTTTAGAATCAAAACAAATAAGAATATGTCATGATTATAAAATAACCAATAGAGAGAAAAAAAGGATAGCCTATGGTCATGAAATAATTTTTAAATTTCCTCTAACACGAGATGATTGAATGAATTTTTTCTAAGATAAACTCAAAAGGCTTTATAAGAGACTACATCTACCATCATAGAGTAAAATAATTAGAATACCATTTAACATAAAGATAGAGATTGAAACTACTTGAGATTGAATTTAAAGATACTTCCATTACAATGCATCTATAAATGATCTCTTAGGAAGAGAAATTACTTTAGGAAATTAAGTTTGGTAGCACATCCATGAATGGATTATGAGTTACTTTAGAAGTAAACCATAACGTTGCACTACAATAAGTCACTATGTATGGAACACCACTTAAATGACATCGAAAATAAGAAGCAAGCAAATGGTCAATAGAAAGGTAATATTATTAGAAGGGCAACAATAGTCAAGATAGAAAGGAGGTGATTAACAAAAAAAATATAATGACAAAGAGGATATAATAATGATATGATGAGATGTAATGAGTGTGCAGTAGAGGAAGGAGACACATCTTGGTTTGAAGTGCAATGGATAGGTAGTAGGAAGGGGGTAGTGTAACTAGTAGAAAAGCATCCATCAAAATAAAAATGATTACAATCAATAAGGGAAGAGATGTGAGCATATAGTGCAATTATTAATGTTGGTGTCATAAGAAAGACGTAATATCCACTTGAATAGAGACATAATATGTCAGTACAATAGCACAACCAACATATGTCATATTATAAAATTATTGTGTGTTGATTTTCTATGAAACTAATATCACATATAAGCCTAATTAATAAATGTGAAGCTTCATTTTGCAGTCCACAGTATGAATCTAAGAGATTTGTTCTTTGGATGATCATAGAGATGATCTCTAATCATATATATGATTAGTTTGGCTGAAATTGTATGATATTAAACTATGGTATGGTATAATTAACATAACATTGGTTGATATACTTTCAAGATTCATCTTGTATATAATTTATGATTTTTTTTATTACTGTGCTCAAAACTTAGTGTTATATCTTATACATATTTTTTTTTTTCATATTTTATGAGCACTATATTTCATTTGGCATCCATTATTTAAGTGGTTTAAACTAACCCAAAGCTTTATAATAATCATAAGTTTAACTTCAACATTATATGATCATTTTCATTAGATTTCACTTCTTTTCTTCTCTTCACTAGTCGTGAGAGAGAGAGTGTGTGTGTGTGAGTGAGTGAGAGTTAGAGAGAGAAGGTAGAGATTTAAATGCCTTAGCTAGAGTATGTTTTAAGTGTTAGGGCAATTCCAAGAATGTTCCTGTTGAGGTAGGCTACCATTTCCTACCTTGTTTTTCAATATTATTGTCTCTCATGTGATTTTTCATGGGATTACATGATTTCATCTATCTTTTGAGGTTTTAATGGATTTTTATCAGATAAAGTTGTAGGAGATTGATCTCTTTGTATTTTTGTGTTCATACATGATTGTATTTAATGTTGGCAAGGAAAAAACTATGTCAATTTATAAATCAATGTATAAGATATTTATGTTGGCAAGGAAAAAACTATGTCAATTTATAAATCAATGTATAAGATATTTATGTGATACTAATTGATCATGTTAAGTGATTTTCCTTTAGGTGACATACTTGATACTAAACATCTTTTTTATTTACACATGTCCCTACAGGTTCTACGATGTAGCTTGTTAAATGACCATGCAAGTAAACATTCATAAGTTTTAACATGCTATAATTTATTATTTAAGATTATTAAGGATTGCTTATTGTCTAATTGTCTCTTTTTTTTTAAATAAAACCCACAGAGGGGCCTACGCGTTAAAGTAAAAAGGGATTACAATTTCTTAATGAATCATAAGCTCCCTAAAAATATAACATTTAAAACAAAACCTATGAGCCATTGATTCAATCTATTACAAGAAACAATAAAAAAAAAGCAAGCAATAAAACTAGCCAATCCACTAAGAGAGCCACCTAAGAGAGGGTAAGGAAGGCCCACATAATAGCAGCTCTTGAGAAAGTCCGCAACAACAAGCATCTTGTAAGCAGCTAGAAAAACAGTAAGGCGATAAAACAAGAAAAACAACAACAAGGGAAATGACAAAGAAACCACATTTACAGCCCACCAAACCACAACAAACCAAGGAGCCACCAAACTGATAGAAGAACGGGCCCAAACAACCAGTAGCAACCCACGAAATACCTCAACCAACACACCAACAGATAACAGCTACTGCATCCCACACATCACAGAGAACACAAACCCATGAGCAAAACCAAATAGCAAGAACAAGAAGAAAAAAAGAACAAAACACCATTAGCAACAAACTTTAGAAGGAACTTTAGATCTTTTAGGTCTACCTTCAGAAACACTAAAATCTTGTACCACACTTTTATTTATTTATTTCTATTTTTCTTGTCAACAACTTTTACAAAATCATCATTATCAACTTGCACCACATTCATATCATAATTCTCATGAGAACCAATACTAGCATCCTCATTAGCCTCCTTAGAATCTCTAATAGCTAGCGAATTGAATAGGATTAATCAGTTAGAATGATCAAGAGGATTCATATTAGAATTTACAATTAAAGGCACACTAATAGAACCATCAATACCATCATTAGCATTAAGAAAAGGGATAATATGAAGAAACCCTTATTTAGATAACACAACATCACCACCAGCGATCGCATTAACCATGTCATCATAAGCCGAGTGATCCATCATATCAATAGAATTAGTAATGTTTAGAGGGTTTTAAGAAGCATCAATAAAAGGAGGCACAATAGCCTCCTCCACCATGTTCTCCACAGGTAACTTAGTAGGAAGTATAACAGCCATAACAAACAATACAACAATAGGTAGATCAGGAGTTAACGAAGGGGCATTCAAAGTAACAAGATTTTCAACATTTTCCTGACCAACACCATCAACAAGACCCCTAGTATTAGCTATATTAGAAACATTAGCATAGGGCTCGGGATTGAACTCCTTACCAACAATACCATGAGAGATAATGCAGTTGTTACTAATAAAGTTTTCCTTAACACCCATAGTATCTGTAACATTAATAGTAGGCATAGCTTTTGTAATAGTCTGTGAATCCTTAAGTAATTGAGGGTTGAGGATGATACACTCAGTTTTTAAATGCCCTAAAGACTTATAACCATCACAAAAGCTAAGAAATTCTTCCATCTCAACTTGTTGAATATAGCTGAACTGTTCAAATCCAAATCAAATAGAATTAGGATATTGCTTAGAAACATCTAACTCGACCAACACATGTGCAACAGGAGGACATATCTCGATAGAAGTAGCATTGTCTGTTTTAAGAGGCGACCAAACATGGAGCCCAAATCGTGAAGAATTTATGGAGAGAAAAGATGTGGCCTAAGGTTAGAAAAAGATACCCATATGGGAATACAGGGGGATTCCACCACAATATCAAAGAACATAGACCATTTGTTCAGCTTCATGAAGAAATTGGAGACAAAATATGATGTATGAGCAAACACCCTACTGTAATCCATATCATTCACAATTTTGATCAAAACATGCTTAGCATTAATTCACCACACAGTTTGAGATTGAAAAAAAAATTCTGAATCACAATGAGAGAGGGCCTGCGATTGGGAAAAGTCCCAACCAAAGCGAATTCGAAAGGGCTTGCAAGATGAAGAACCTCTCCATCCGAAATCCATAGAGATGGCATCCCTTGATTGAAAGTAACTTTGAGATCAGGAAAGACATTTGCGGAAGAAACGCCCGAAAGGGCTTCAACAAAAGAATAAGAGGGATTTTTCCCATTTAAAAAATCAGGATCCCCCAAGTGAACATCCATCCTGGATGGAAAACCGCCGAAGATGGAAAAGCTATGGAGAAAAAAGGCAAAACCAACAAAGGAAACGAATAGAAAGACGAGAAATCCAAGAAACTTCCTTGAGAGAGTCGGAACAAATGTCGGAGAGGCCAGCTGAAAGAGCCGGAACGAATGTTGGAGAGGCGGCTAGGGCCTCACCCTAGCAGAGCAGGGAACCATACACATAGAAAAGCTTGATTTAATAAAACCAAAGATCACTCTTGTCTTAGGTTACATAAAAATTTATGGACGAGAATTGTCCAATTGTCTCCATTTTTTTAATTGTCTCTATATGTTGCAACTTAGCACAAATTAGGTCATACATTATCTCTATATGTATACCTAAGATACTACAAAATATCGATGTATAAATATTTTTCATTGATGTTTGTATTTGCAAAGGCACTTTGGTATAGCATATAATAATGACCTACCTTTGCATTGCCTTATATACACTTAAATGGCCATACTACATTTTATAGGTCTTCATGTCTATGATTATTTATACTATTACATATCACTATTATTATATGCTATGAATTTATAAGTGACTATGATTACAAGCTTATGACAATGACGTCCTATATGGGTGCTCCAAAAAGTAGATAAACTCCAGTACAAATAAGATTGGTCAAAATAATATATAAATCTTTGCTTAGTCTTCCAAAAGAAGCTTCTGCTTTCTTCTTCACCAAAATGCTTGAAAAATCTCACTTTATAACAAGCCTTGATCATCTCTGTCATGCAATCTTTCACAAGAAATGGATCTAGTTGGGCATCATCACAGTGTATTATAACTTGGCATAACATAAAGTTGTGGCTTTAGAGAATAAAAGTAGGAAATAATTAACTTCATAGCTATATATATGTACTAGTTAATAAATGACTAATTAACATGTGACTCGATGAAGAACATCACTATAATCCCTTAAGAATGACATTAATTGTCATAAAATGCTTAAAACTATATTAGAACACAATTAGGGCTAGGCACAAATTGCAAGGAAAATACAAACTCGTCAAGTAGAAACCTTCAGGAACTCATGACTATGGTTGATGTAGGCCTTACTTGCAAAACCATTATAAATTTTATCTTCATATTTTGTCATAGCACTTTCTCCCCCCACGCTAGCGCATACATGGATTGCAAATAGTCTTTAGGAAAATTTACCTCTCAAATTCGAATGAACATTTTTCCTTTTTGCATATTCTCAACCTCATTGGCTTTCAAAGAGGCAAAAAGACCCATTTACATAATCCCCTCTTTAATACCATCAAATGTAACACATAAACCATTTCTTAATGCATTAAGAAAAGACCAACCTATCTCATATTCTCATGGACCAATACTCATAGGAGTTACTCACTTTTACGTTTTGCTCAACTATCTCATGTGGTCTCATGTGGCATCGAATAGCCATACAAACGACAAAACTTCATGAAACCCTCAGTTCATATCCAACCATATATTATAATGTTACTTATTAGCCAGAAAAAGTGCACTAAAAATAATCAAAATTTTCCTTAATGGATTTGTGCTCCTTCTAATTATGAATATAATTTTTTTATTTTGATGCAGTAAGATTATTTTAAATCCATTCATCAAAACTAAATTTCTCACATATCTTAATTAATACTCTTTTTCTCAAGAAGATGAACAAATTTAAAACTGCTTAATTAAATTTGTAATTAAGAAGATGAACTAACTGATTACCACTGATGCACAAATGAACAAAATAAAATAATTATGTCGCGTTGAATGACAAATTTGGCTAACATTTTCAGCTAATTTGTCCATAGAAAATGACTCCGATATTAACATATGGTGCAGGTGGACCCAACGACAAGTCGATTAATGTTTTGAATTTTGGTACATAGCCACCAGCACCATAATCAGACCACCTGAAATGAAAATAAATAATTTGAAGATTTCTCTTCCAATTCCTGCATGAAATTTCCTCAATGGCAAAGTTTCTATTTTTATTTTTATTTATTTTTAATATTTTTCGCATCGCTCATCATGAGGACTAACTACGATTTTTTTGTTTTTGTTTTTATAAATAATTGAAATTTGGTGGGGTCACATTGTCGGTTCGAATTAAGGGTTATGAATATGATTTACATTACGGAGGTTTAAATTTTTTTCTTTTTTTCATCGTTTAGGCGGGATATGGAGCCTACCATGGGGGTTGACCCATTTAATAAACGACCAAGATTTGGGTTCAAAATTTCAGCCTGTTTATTAATCGGATTGGATTCGAGTTGACCTGAAAAAGGCATATTTATTTATTTTTCTTAAATTCTTTTGTTTGTTGATATAATATTCTTATTTTTTTTTATAAATTTAATTGAGTCTATAATTGACTAGTTATTAAAAAAATTAATCAAAATGGATTACCGGGATGGGTTCAGATCATTCGGGTTGCTAGTAGGTCAGGTTCAGATCCATCATTTTGACAAGCTTATAATATTGCTTGTGTTCGATTCTAACCTGAATTTCAAACACAAATCCAACCCGTTTAATGATCGGGCCAACCCAAAATGTTAATTTTTCGAGCCAGCTCCAAGTCGAGTTGGTAGATCGGATCATTTGTTAACATTCCTAATTTTTTTTTTTTTTTGCCCAAAGTGGGCTCCACATCTCACTTAAACCTTGGAAACAAAAACAATAAAATTTAAACCTAGGTAATGTAAATCATATTCATCGCCCTTAATTCAAACCCGACAAGGTGACCCCACCAAACTTCAACTCATTGAAAAAAAGAAAGAAAAAAATTCCCAGTTAGCCCTCCTCATGAGAGAGATAATTCCGTGCGGCGTCCAAATCGTCCGGAGGCGAATCGGGACGCGCCACCTCCAGGGCCCCGGGTGACGTGGCGCGTCCGGATTCGTCCGCTCCGAATTTGCTCCGGATGAATCCAGACGCCGCACGTAATAATTTTTCCCTCTTGAGTGATGTGAAAAATATTAAAAATAAATTAAAATAAAAATAAAAACTTTGGCATTGAGGAAATTTTATGCAGGAATTGGAAGAGAAATGTTCAAATTATTAATTTTCATTTCAGGTGGTCTGCTTACGCTGCAAGCGCTTGTGTGCCATAATTGGCATGTCGTTAGGTCCACCATACGATAATATCGGAGTCATATTGTGTGGACAAAGTAGCTGAAAATTTTAGCCAAATTTCTCATTCAATGCGACGTAATTATTTTATTTTGTTCATTGGTGTATTAGTGGCAAGCAGTGCCAGCTTTTTAAGATAATTTCAGTACTGTTTTTCATATAATCAGACAATTTTTTATGTATATAAAATAAATTAAAAATAAATAAACATTATGAGATTATGACTTCATCTGGAACGACTTTCTTACAGTTTTTTAAATAATTTTTTAGTACAAAAATTTTTAATTTTATATTAAAAAATTATTTTAAGAAATAGTAATTGCTTTCTAAAACAACTTTTTAGTACCAAAATTTTTTTGAATTTAAAAATTTTGTACTAAAAAATCGTTTTAAAAAGCAGTACGAAAGCTGTCACAAACGAAGCTTTAAACTTTTATGTTTTTACTCTTTAAACTCGTTTCTCAATTATAATTTTAAAAATATTTTTTTCCAAAAAATTTAAAATAATCATAAAAAAACTTCTTTTCTTATCACGAAAATGATAAAATAGATAAAAAGAATTTTGATCAATGGTCATACTATTTTAAAATCACTCAAATTAACAATCATACCACCAATGATTGAATAGATCAGACCCATTGCTTAAAGTGCTAGTGGGCCTTAGTAGACATTTGATCCTAGGAGATTCTTTGAGAGGCTATAATCTAACCTAGGGGCTAGGATCAACTAGGGTGAACTAGAAACAAGAATGGATTAGTATCAAATAAATCAATATAGTGGGAGGCTACTAATTTATCTAAGATAAACTAGACATAAATAGACTCCAAAGATCAAGGGTTAGAGTTTCCTTTCTTTTTCATGCTTGTATGTTAGTAGTTCTTGCAAGCACTATAAGAATTTTGATCATGCTATATTAAAATAGTGAGATTAAGGCCATTTTCTCTTAAAAAATGTGACTGCAAATATATGGTAGCCTCACTTTTTTAAAAATTTTAGCCATTTCTCTTTTAGTAGTATAGCTTATTGTGTGTTAGAAAATTCATGATAATAGAATTAGAGAGTTTTATATTTATATGAGATTCACCGCACACAGATAAAATAAAAAATGAAAGAGACACTAAAGTTTTTTTATGAAAATTCGAAAAATAAAAAAATCTGTGAGGTCAAGCCTAGCATAAATAATTCTACTAAGTGATCATTGATTACAACTATTTATCTGCCCTATAAATAAGAGAATTCAGGATTACGAAAGTATGAGTTGTTGGTGAAAAATATTACAGAGTCGATAAGGAATGAGAGTTATTCAGATGATTGTAACTGAGTGATTGTGATATGATGATGGTGGTTGAATGGCGGTAATCCATGATCAAGGTTGAGCAATGTCAGCCTGACTACAATGGTTAAGCATTGTTGGTTTGACAATATAGATAATGCGGCGGCAGTCCGACAACGATGGTCGAACCGCAAAGGGACAGATATCAAGCGGTGATGGTTTGACAATTATGTTTATATGATAGAGGTACTTTGATGGTGTACGTTAGGTTATTGAGTATGGTGGTGAAGTTTGAACATGCGCCAATCCAATGATAGGGGTCTGGTTTGACGAGAAAGGTCTAGTAGTAACAATTAGATTATAGTGGTTGTGTAGCTGTGATCTAACGGAGGTGGACCAATAATGATGGTAGTTTGATGATGATGGTCAGGCAATGATATAATGGTGGTATTTAGATGGTGGTCCAATGATAATGGTTGGGCGAGGACTAATTGTGACAGTCGAGCAATGGTTTGGCAGTAGCTATCAGGCAACGGCCCAACGATGATAGTTGGGTGGTGGTCCAATGGAGATGATCAAGTGATAGTGGTCTAAAGGAGATCAGGTGGTGGTTTGATGGCAGTGGAGTCAATGATTTTTCAAGCTTCTTAGCTCTCTTCAATCTCAAGCTAAGGGCCTCCTCATGTTGAGAGAAAGTGTTTATTTATAAATTTTAAGAGAGGTATGCCCTATAAATATAGCCAAAATCTTGAACATTCATTGAATGGTCTATGTTGATTCACTTGAACAAAGATTAGTCTTTTAAAATTGAAATGCCTTGAAAGATATTAGAATCAAGTGATCTTATGACTAACATATAAATGAGTTAAGGTCACAAAAAATATATTATGACTTAAGTGCTTGATTTGGGGTTATTTGGACTCAAATTGGATCACTTTCGTGTTGCAAGTTTTGTTTCATCAAGCCAATTAGTTTGATTGTATGTTTGTCAAAACAAAGTTCGAATAATTTAGAGTTGAATTTTGAAAGTTTTTCATTTCAATTTACATTGAGATTTGTGCCGATCAAATTAATTTTTTTGTGGTGTATCAACCATTAATTGTGTGATTAAGTGCGTTTGTGATTAAATATTGATATTTAATACATTTTTTAGGACTATGACAACAAAGGATCAAAGTTTGGGTTTAATTAGTTAGTGAACAAATTTATTTTCAACCTAAAAGGTAATAATTTAGTATTTGAATGTACTTAAGATATTTGATATGGGATTTAGCATAAATTCTCATGTTCATGGGAAATCTTTCTCATGCTTATGATATTTCATATGAGATTCAACATAGATTCTCCTGTGCATGGGCAATCGTTCTCTCATATGAGAGCATTCAATATTTACTATTAGTGTCTATCAAATGGAAGCTTTCATGTTTTTTGCTCAATCATAGTAGAAGACGATTAAGAGCCCATATGAGCCATGAACATCATAGAGCATTGATACCTATCAAATCAACATCTCCAATGACAAATGGAGTGTGAACAAAAGGGGATCATAATTTGGTTCAATAAACTAAATTTTAGCCTAAAACCTTAAATTTATGAGTGAAGGTCAACAATCTGATAGTTTTGATATAAAGCTTAAATTTATAAGAGGTCACAGAGTTCATTAGAACCCTAGAAGTAAAAAATGAGAACAAATGATGGGGAATGCATTTAAACATTCAGGAAAGGAATAATATGCTCGGATGTAAACTTGATTATAATTAGCTTTATTGTTAAATGTGATTAATTAGTAGAATAAATTGCCTAAGTATACCTTAGAACCCTAGAAATAGTCCAAATTGGGGTGTGTCAAGGCAAGATGAATAGTTAAAGCTCCCCTTCTCTTAGTTCTTCCAAAGATGTGTTCACAATAGCAACAATGCATCTAGTGCTGAGTCAACAGAAATAAATGATAAATTGATGAAATTGTTGATGACGCAAAATTTAATGCAATGAAATCAGCAAAATGTAAACAAAGATGCATACAGGGAGGAGACATCTCAATAAGAGCATCAATGGACAGGAATTCAATTCGCATATAAAGCATATCAAGTTGCTATATTACTCCCAAAAGAAACAAAAAAAAGTAAAATAAAGATGAAAAGGTGAACATGCATTATTCATCATTCCCTCGTATTCCCCAACCAAATGTAGTGATAGGCTTACACTGCATACTTAGGCTAATTACTATATTAATCATGCATATTTAACCCTTAATCTAATTACAATCAAGTTCATATCATCCTCACCTATAAATACTGGGATGTAACATAAACTATATAGAATGAAAAACATGACAAAAGTATATAACAATATACTTTTGGTCAATACATTGCGTCGATAAAAATCCAACAATTCCCTATTTTTTTTCTTATTTAATTGTAAGCACACTTCCTCTCTCTAACTAGTCAACTAAATCTCTTATAAAATTAGAATCACTACTTAAAATAGAGTACCTAAACCTAATTTTCATATTTAATCTTGATGCCCCTCCACAAACAACATTAAAATCAAAATCCTAAGGGTTATTAAATTCTTTTCAAAATCATTTTTGATGGACCAGAATTCAGCCAAGCCCATTGATGGCAAGCGTGCAAGCGCAGGCGAGTGTGGTCCCTCCAACTCGCAGCAAGCGAGCAACACGTAGGCGCGAAACGGCACGAGAGTTTAGCCCCACACGCGCCGATTGGTGACCCGTAACGGTTCGTTGAAGAAGCGGAATCCAGGGACAAATGCTTTCGGCACTTCCCATCTCCCGCCCGCGCTGTGTCCAGTACACATCCCATCGTCCGCTAGCGATCGACCCCCAAATCCCATTTGGCCTCATCTTCTTATCATACCCCACTGTTGAATAAAATCCCAAACACCCGCTTGCAAAGCTCAGTCATCCCTTAGCTTTCTTCTTCAAGTAAGCCATGGAGAGCACCGACTCCTCATCAGTCTCGCACCAACAACCACAGCTGCCTCCTGGTTTCCGTTTCCACCCCACCGACGAAGAGCTCGTCGTTCACTACCTCAAGAAGAAAGCCATCTCTGCTCCCCTCCCCGTCACCGTCATAACCGAGATCGATCTCTACAAGTTCGATCCTTGGGAACTCCCTGGTACATATTTATTACAAAATCTGTATGCATGTATGGTTTATAAATTGATCCACTAATTGGCCAATTAATCGAACAGAGAAGGCTAATTTCGGAGAGCAGGAATGGTATTTCTTCAGCCCCAGGGAAAGGAAGTATCCGAACGGCGCGCGGCCGAATCGGGCTGCCACGTCGGGATACTGGAAGGCGACCGGCACCGATAAGCCTATCTTAAGCTGTGGAGGAACGCAAAAAGTTGGGGTGAAAAAGGCGCTAGTTTTCTACGGCGGAAAGCCGCCGAAAGGCGTCAAAACTAATTGGATTATGCACGAGTACCGCCTCGCGGAATCCTCTGCTGCTTCAGCTCGGCTCCCTGTAGCCACGGGCGATTACTCCTCCGCCGCCAAGAAGGCTTCTCTCAGGCTGGACGATTGGGTCCTTTGCCGGATCTATAAGAAGAATAATAGTAATCAAAGGTCGGCTGAGCGGGAGAAGCTCGAGAATGATTGCATCCACGGCCAGCTCGGCCCGCCTGCCCACCATCATACTCCCCAGCTTCAGCTTCATCAGCCGAGAACCAACTCTTCCACCGCCAACTACACGGCTCTGCTCGATAGCGCGGACGAGACCTTTTTCGACGGGCTTCTTGCTTCCGAGGACTGCCAAATTCCGGCTTGCTGCAGGGTAAAATCAGCGATTTCTCCGGCGACAAAGCACTTGACTTTCTCGACCATGGAGAATATTACTCCCTCGGCGAAGCGATTCCAAGCCAGCAGCAGCAGCAGAAACAGCAGCAGCGGCGGCGGCGGCTCTGCAGCTTCTATTCTGAACCTTCTGAACCTACAGATCCCACAGCAGCTGGAAGAAGCCGGCGTGGCATCCCTCTTCAGGCAGCCTTACTCGCTCTCCGAAATTAATTGGAGCTCTTAATTCTAAGCTAGCAGGTATCATAAAGGTGGGCTTTATATTTCTTCTCTAGCTATGTGTTCAATTTCAACTCTGTAAATCTGTAATTCATTTTGTATCGTTAGACTGGAATTCATTCCCAAAAAACAAATCATTTCGATTAATCTTGATGAATTCAATTCTAATTATACAAGATTTATTACACTTTTGAATAAATAATTGCACCATGCAGTTAGAATTATAACAGTAGAACAGTAATGATTGCAAAGATTTTAGCGTGCAGAAGAGAGAGAAGACCATGATCTGGAAGCACAAATCTTTACAATACTGAAGAAAACTGAAGGTCCTCAACATCATCTCTGTACTATTTATATAATCATATATTATTCATTATTATAAATACTTAAAGTAATGAGTATTTATCAGTTGTCTGTTATGTATATATGAACACTACGTTTTTTAGTGTTTTTTAAGCTGCGCAGCGATCAGGTTCCTGTGCTTGGAGGAGATGAGCTATCTTATTTACCATAAACATTCCTTGTACAATTTTAGATATAAGATTAGTAAGCTTATTAATTTATTTTATATTTATAGATGCCACTCTTAAAGATTTGATCAGTTCTACTATCAGAATCATATTTGGCTGTATTCACATCAATACCATAAAAAATAAAAAATGGACCCCCTTACTTCTTTGTAATTTTTAGAATAATATTTAATATGAATGCAGTAAGGTCTGATTCTGATTATAGAATTCAAATATTTTAAGAGTTAAATAGCGCTATAAATATAGAAGGATTTATTTATAACAACAAAATATTTTAAAATATTTTATAATTTATAAAATAATTTTATTAATTAAAAAAAATACTTCTCAGTATTTCTTTTTTTGTCCCAACCAACCTTTATCTCAGCCTACTATTATAAAGTCGTTCAGGTTGAGGACCAAAAGTCCACAATTAATTGTCACCTTCCAATATATAATGATACTAAATAACGTAAATCATAATTAAAGAAAATGAGTTGTGATTAACGGTATTAGTATTATTATCTATTGGAAGGTGACAACTGATTTTTAGAGGAATTATCAAATTAATATAAAAATATATCGAATAAATAAATATAAATCATGTTAATTATAAATATAAATCTCGAAAAAACTCACCGGATTGACAAAAACCTCAGTGCGCTATTTATATTAAAATTTTTAAATTAAATTCAAAATCATATGAGCGTCAATTTCAATAAATTTATTGTCAAATAGAACGACTCGATAAAATGAACCAAATTATATTAAAAGTGATTCAATCTAAGTTCAAATGAACTCAAATTCTGTATTTGAAATATATTAATAAATTTTGAGATAATAATTCAAATGATCAAATGATCTCCATTTTTTTTTGCTTGTTTATAATCAAATCAAGCGTCTCAAAGAGATGAAACTAACGAGCCAAAAATCATTTGGTTCCAAGATTTTTAAGGCACTTGAATGTTGAATAAACAAGTTATATATGATCAAACGAATAAATATGGTCATCAGAGTTGTCTTTATCTTCTATATAACTAATTTCTCATAAATACTTTTTCGTATGCATAAATAATTAGGAATCACATTCTATATCTTGATTATTCATACAACTGGTTGAGTATTTTTATTACAAAGCTCATCTTGATCAGTTAGTTGGGGTTTTGGCTATTAGCCAAGAGGTCTTGGATTTGAATTTTACATATATGATGTGTGAATAAATTTACTTTAATGACTCAAATGTCCCTTATATATATATATATATATATAAAGAAAGTAGGCTTGTGCTTTTTACCGTTTTGAATCGAAAGCAACCTAATGAATGGAAGCATAAAATAGAAAAATGAACATGTTGTGCATGCACACATGTCCATGCATATCGCAGTTATATTCATGCGTTTGTATGGCATAAAATTATGGATTACATGTTACTTTTATCATGCATGCTCATCATATAATATAAAGCCAGTCTTTTTTTTTTTAATCTTTAAATTTTTTTTTTTCATTTTATATGACTAAAAATTTCATATGATCTAAATGAATTTGGAGATAATCTTAAAATTGAAAATTTTAAAAATTAGAATCATGATCGTCTAAATTATACATTTGATATGTTTTATAGTTGAATTGAGTGGTTTGATGAGACAAATCAAATAAGTCCAAAATCACTCAATTTCTGCATCATTAAAGTACTTAAATGCTAAAAAAATTGTCCATTATCTTCAATTTATATATATCTATAATATATGTTTTTTTTTCCTTGGTGAACACTTTTGATTCAAAAATAATTTGTTGTTCAATTCATTCTTTTCTATTTAAAACATAAATTAATCTAATTTTTTTAACTAAATTTCAATCTCAGGGCCAAATTCTTATCATTTTTAGAGTATTTGTTGTTAATAAAAGATGTTGCATGTAGGCATCAGAGGCTCACCACCATGCGATCACTCTTATCGCCTAATTTTGAACCAACTTGGGATCAGTTGGAGATGGTTATAACTTTTTGTGAAAGTGATTGTAAAATTGTTGTTACAAAAGAAACTTTTTTCAAAGTTATTGTAAAAAAATAGCTTTCTAGTATAAGAATTTTTTAACAATAATAAAAAAATAGTAGTCAAATAAAAATTATATATATAGTCTGAAAAGCAAAGCAAGAAGAGAGTTATCCCAAATTAAGGCTTCGTTTGGGGCGGCTTTTTTATTGCTTCTTAAAGTAATTTTTTAGCATAAAAATTAAATTTTTTGTGCTAGTAAAAATCTGCTTTAAGAAGCAGTAAGAAAGCCGTCCCAAATAAAGCCTAAGTTTAATCACTAGCTGGCATAAAGGATCCAAAAATTCAACTCGTGAGCATCAATTAATAAAATCGATAAGAAATTAGTAAATAATTTCTAAATAGTAAATAATTTCTAAGTATTTAAAATTTAAATCTCATTTATATTAGATTTTGAGTTTGATTTAGAAAAATAAAAGAAAAATTCCAGCCCCAAGTGGTTCATTGGGCGGGCGTAAAATTCTACTTAGCATGCTATAAAGATGGCGGCTTTGTCGTATATCAAAAAGTGAGAGAGAGAGAGAGGGAGAGAGAGAAATGAAAATGAGGAAATAGAGAGGAAATTGTCAGTCATAACGCAGAGGTGACGGTTGAAAGATGTTTAATGGTCACGGTCCGGCCCACGATGCCCTGTCTCATATCCATGCAAAGACAACGGAGATTGGGCCCACATTGGCATTATATATTCCTTAAAATAGTATATCTATAATATAACTCCTTTTAATTTCTTATTGGATAATAATATTTTAATTTTATATAAATAGAAATACAAGTTTATTATTGGAATCTCATTGTGAAAGTTAGAAGAGCTTTATAGCATTGGAGCTTTTTTTTTCAAGAGATCTTTTGTTTTTTTATTTAATTGTTCTGTTTTTGAGAAGAGCTTAAGCAAAAATTTATAAATTTTGGTGCTAAAACCACATCCTTTAATATTGTGGCTAATCATGCAAATTTAATAATACATTAAGAAGGATAAATGATTAAGGCTACGTTTGGAATAGCTTTCTTACTGTTTTCTAAAATAATTTTTTAATAAAAGAATTTATAGCCCCAAAAGAAGCTTACATTAGAGGTAAAAAGTCAAATGTGTACGGAATAAATTTTCTACCTTAAACACAAATGATTTTAGGATTGATTTATGCCCAAAACCGATGAAAGCAAGAGGCGATTAGGGCATTTTTTGCAAATTGGGATAAATATGAACATGATAAAGAGCTACATGAGCAAAAATGCAATGGTTTTAGGCAACAATTTTAAAACCGCTACTATAAGATAAATTTAGTTGTTGCTTAAAACTAGTAGAACGGGTCGTAAATGCTATTAGAATAATGAATTTTCATAGTTACATTTACAATATTATTTTTATGATCGACTTTTTCTAGAAAAATGTCAGAAATGGCTTTGGTTATATATCGAGAAAAATCAACTTTCATTAATTACATTTTTATGCATTTTTTATATCGAGAAAATTAACATTTTTATGTTAACTTATATAAGGCCAAGATGAATTGTATTTATTAGTTAAATACACATACATTTTAACATTATTATTATTATTATTATTATTATTATTATTATTATTATTTTATGGAAGATTAATTTGAAGGAAATTGTGCATAAAATATCCCAATCACCACTACTAATCATGTCATTATTATGAAATCATTAAGGTCTCCACTATAAAATTAAGCTTTCCGTTTTGGCAAAAAGCCAAAGAAGTCTTCAAAGCGAAGTTCCATGCACAACAATGAGTTTTCAGAATGGTAATGGACTAATGGTGACAGCAGGGCTAAAGACTATCGTCAATTACTTCAATGGAAGAAGCTATCAGTCTATCACAGCTCGTTGTTCAGTGCATATAAGTTGAGAGGTGGATGCTTCAATTTCTTCTTTGTCTTTTAATTGAGAAATGTCTTTTTTTTTCCCGAACTTTATCCTCATTTGTAACTGTCAATTAGCTAGCATAGGATAAAGCAACACATTAATTAAAAATTTTCTTGATATAAAAATATCAAATGATTGATTTTATTCAATTAAAAATATATTAATATAGAAAGTGTTGCAAAAGCATAGCGATGAAGTAATGGCATCCCAAATCACAGTATCTAAAATGAATTTTATGATAATACAATATTAGATTTTGTCATATATAATTAAATCTTTAATCAAATATTTAAAACAAGACATCTTAGGCTTTATTGGTGATGGCTACAATATTTTATAAAGTTTGTTATGAAGTTACTTTACAGAAATAACTTCGTTATTATGATGCAGAAAGTAAAATTTTCACCACAAATTTTTTAGAAACTATGAGAAAGAAGCAAGAAAGCATTTTTCAGGCAAAATTATACTTGATGTCTTAAAAATAAAAAAGGCAGAAAACTATTTCAAACAAACCATTAATTACGTAAATTAAATTAATATGAAACACATATTTTAATTAGTATAATAATGATCTTTATAGTTTAAAAAAGTAAGAAAATTAAGAAAAAATATATTTTAAGTAAATTAATTAATAAACATATATTTTAGTTTATAACTTTATTTAACTCATGACTTATGTATAATTTATTTATTTATTTATTGAATACATCCTACTTGTCTTAGATATAACCAAAAGCCTTAAAATATTAATCTAAAAATATATATTAAAAAGAGATTTTTCCAAAATTATTTACTTATTTATTTCGATTCCTTAAAGGATAAAGGATAACGGCGGGCCCACTCTTCTTTGTCTTTTTGTTGAGATAAGACAACGCGTCGTGGGCCGTACCGTGATATTAAGCATCTTTCAACCGTCACGTCTGTTTGATTGACATTTTCCTATCTATTTCCCCATTTGCACATCCTTTTTTTCTTTTGGGAAAAGAGTAGGATTTACGATAAAGCCATCATATAATGACAAATTACATGCAATGAACAAATTGCGGCTGCAAATTTTTTTTAAATTTTTTAAAAAATAAATGTGAAAGCATAAACTTTGTTGGTTTTGTGTGGAAATTAATTGTATTGATCAATTGGATTGTATTGTTCACTTAAGATCTCGATTATGTCTGTTGAGGCCCATAAGGAGCTTGCACCGGGGTGGGGGGAGGTTTGAGGGGGTAGCACCCCCCTTGCTCCAGGGTTTGTGGTGAAGTCCCTGAAAAAAAAAATGTTCTTGCAATGCATAGATATTGTAAATTCAATGCCAATGCGCTGTAAGTGAACTCAACGCTATAACGCTATAGTTGTAACGTCATGGCTGTGCGAGATAGAGAAGTCAACATTGAGGTGCTACAAGTACAGTGTTGGGAGTCAGTTTGAGTAGTTTTTCTTATTTCACTTAAATGATTGCATCCTATGTATAATAGAACTTCATCTCTTTGTCCATTCTAAGCTTAGAGCAGTATGCTAAGTAAAGAGAGATAAGAACAGAGTGTGAGAAGAGTGATATATACAATTGTGAATTTCTTAGTGTGGTAGAGCTCCGTGATTTTTTTTCTTCTGATTTCAGGTTTTTCACATTACATCCTAATGTTCTTTTATGTTGTTTTCTTTTTTTGCTTGTTTGTTTCCTTGTGTGACTTTACATCCCATCAAACTTGATAGAGATGAGATTCAAATTTAAAAAAAAATAGCAAAAATTTCTAAAATTTTTATCAATTTAATTAATTAATACTTACAAAACTGAAAATTGTGATGATTAATTCATTCCTTTATATAAGTATTTAGCAAATATTTTCAAGCCAGTAATTAAGTTAAATTAGATTTAGGAAAGAAGAGTGATTGGATGATGGTGGGCCTATGATTTAAATTTAGTCCAAATTTAAATAAATTTATGATTCAAACCCAAATAGGCATAATTCATAACAAATTAATGAGCGAATTTAATATCATACTCCTAATATTTCACTTAAAATATTAGCAGTATGATACTCCTAATATTTCGATAAAAAAATATAATATTAATCATGCTGCATAATCATAGTTATTCGTAAATATATATTTATAATAATTGTTAAAAATTAATTTTTCTAAAAGTTGTTATAGGTATTTAAAAATAATTTTATTAACATCAAATAATAACTTTCTTACAGATAACATACTCCTATAAATTTAACTATAAATTTTAGAATTGCATCATAAAAAAATATTTAAAAATAACTAGAAATTAGTTGCACACACACCAAATTTAAAAAAAAAACAAAAATCAATAAACTCACACACACATTACATACGTAAGACTCGAACCCAAGATCTCTTAAGCTTTGTTTGGGACAGCTTTCTTAATGCTTTCTAAAACAGCTTTTAGTTTTTTTTTTTAATTTAAAAATTGTGCACTAGAAAGCTGCTTTAGAAAGCAATGAAAAAGCTGTCCCAAACGAAGCCTAGGCTTCGTTTGGGATGACTTTTTTACTGCTTTTTAAAGTATCTTTCTATTAAAAAATTAAAAATTTTGTATGAGAAAGCTGATTTAAGAAGCAGTAAGAAAGTTGTTTAAAATAAAACCTTAATTAATTGCCAAAACTCTCAACCAACAAATCAAAATGAGCTTCATTTAAGTCCAAATTTCAAAGGCTATGTTGTTGATCCATCTTTGTCAAAGGCATATATATCCAACAAAAAAAAAAAAAAAAAAAAAACTCAGCATCATATAAAAAGGCTGGCATTATAATATTATATAATAGTATGATGAACTTCCATGATAAAGGTAACATGTGATCCATATGATTATAGCATAGAGACATGCATGTATATATAACTGTGACATGTATGATGAACATGTGCATGCACAGCACACTTGTTTTTCTATTTCGTGCTTTCATTCATTAGGTTGCTTTCGATTCAGAGCCCTAAAAGCTGGAGCCTACCTTCTCTTTTTAAATAAAAATACTCAGCCAGCCGTTTCATTAATCGAGATATAGAATGTTTTTTTCCAAATTACTTATGCAGATGGAAAAATATTTATGAGGAAGGACTGGAAAATTAGAATGGTATTTGGAAAATAGTGAATGGGGGTTTTCGAAATAAGAAAAATAATTTTAAATTATAATTTGAAGTTAAGAAATATGATTGATTTTTTTTTTTGAATTTTGACTACAGCAAAATGTATATATTTTTATATTGAGATATATATTTTTTTAAACTAACTCTATTATTTTTAGTGATTAAAAAAATTTAAATTATATTTAAAAAAAAGTGATTAAGGATTCGTTTGGAATAATTTTTTTAATGCATTGTAAAGTTGAAGTAGAGAAATTAGCTTTTTAAATCTGCTGTGGAAAGCAGCTTTTGAAACAAATATTTTTGAAAGCACTGATTAAATAGAAATTGTGGTTGCGATCTGAAAAACAAAGTTATAAAAAAATTGTCCCAAATGAAACCTAAATGGCTATCTTAAACAAAATGTTTATTCGTAAAATAAGTATATTTTCATTCCTATTTTATGAGATTTTTATAAGAAAAATTATTAGGTTAAGCCTACACAATTGCCGAGGTACAACACAAACACACACACATATATATATATATATTGGTTGATGCAAAAAACAGAATATACGTCAGATTATTCTTATTAAAATTATATTTGGATAAATTTATCTTAAAATTTATATAATATAAATTCTTTTTATACAATATTAATCTTAAAATAAATCAAATAATTCTTAAATCCTCATTAAATAATTTGTTTGAGAACTTACCAGTTCAACCGAGAAAGCCCATGCCCATTAACATTTTCGAAATCTGCTACCAATTGGGCTGCCACCGTCGATGTTGTTGAGGCCTGGGATATCTTTAATGGCCTATACTTGAAAATATATAAATAAATAAAAATTAATAGCAGGCTCAAATGTTTTAACAAGAAGATTATGTGTGAATTTATTTGTTTATTTGTTCTTTTGAATAAGGGCAGCGCACTGAAATAAAAGTTTCAGAGTTTTGAGATGGCTATAATATTTTATAAAGCTAATTGTTAAGTTGTTATGCAGAAAATATATTTGTAATTATGGTTATAAAAAACAGCTTCGCACAGCATAAATTGTTGAAAATAATAAGAAACAGCAGCCAGATAAAATTATGATTACTATCTAAAAAAGAAAACAGCAAGAAAGATATCCCAAATGGATTCTTAGATTTCGTTTGGGATGGTTTTTTACCAATGCTTTTTTTATGCTTTTAATAATTGTTTGTACTAAAAAATTGATTTAGAAAACAATAAGAAAGTTGTCCCAAAGGACTTTGGGACAACTTCATTGGTGCTTTCTAAATCAGCTTTCTAGTATAAAAATTGAGTTCAAAAAATTTTGTACTAAAAAGTTATTTTAAAAAAGCACTAAAAAGTTATCCCAAATGAAGCCTAAGCCTTGGTTTGGGACATCTTTCTTACTGCTGCTTAAAGCAGTAGCTTTCTAGTATAAAAAATTTTTATACTAAAAAGTTGTTTTAAGCAGCAGTAAGAAAGCCGTCCCAAACAAAATCTTAATCTTTTAAATTTCATTCGAGATTGTAAGTTGATGAAAAATTAATGATTAGTTTATAATATCTTATTTGGTCAATCGGAAATATATGACTTATGTGTTTGTAATGTATCCTTTTTATATCTAAGCTCTTTGTCTTAGTTCTACATATTATAAATATTTTGATCTTAATCATAAAATAAGTAAAGATTAAGGACATACATATTGAGAGATAAGTTAATAAGAGTAGACCTTAGCAAGTAAGGGGCTCATGGCTTCGACGCCCTTATCTTTAATCCTCCAATAAACCATCGGTAATTTTTGATAAAAATGAAATTTATAATTAGATTTAAAGTAATATTTGTAAGTTGTTTTATAATTATATAGTGCAAGTTAATTTTTTTTATTAATAAAAAACTCTATAATTAAAATTATAAATAAATTTAAGAATGATATAATTATGGAATAGTCATAGACTAATAAAAACCTTTTTTTATTTAGATATATGCACCTAAAATATATATTTAACAATTATCGTATTTAAATTTTACTTTTTATATAATATAATTAATTTAATAATTAAAACAATTAAATTAAATGCACTTCAATTAACTTAATTTATGTAATTATGATATCATATTTTATTTATCTTTGATTAAAAATAAAATTATGATAAATTCAAATTTAAATACTGCTCTATCATCAAACTATTGCAATGATGAGTACCACTTCTTAATTAAAATAATTCTCAAACGTTAACTTTTTGGATTATCTCTAAAATATGAATTAAAGGATAACTAATGGAGTTAGCTATATATATTAGTGATTAAATTCACTTTCAACAAAAAGTTTAAGCTTAAAAGTGAGAGAAAATTACTATATATTTTTTTAACTCTTTGATGTAGGATTAATCCAATATTCTAAGTATATGTGGGAGTCACTCACCTTGAAAATACTCTAATTATGATATAAATTACAAGGCTTATAAAGTCAAATAAGATGATTTTTCTTTTTGATAAAAAGGGACTTGCCCAAATTTCATTCAATAAGCAAGAGAATACAACGAAGACCCAAAAGATGACAAAGCAAAATTAGAACGCTAAGATCATACATTATGAAGGTCGCAAGAATAACGAAGAACCAGAGAATAAGTCGAAGAAGTGAAACATATTCAGGAAATGGCATGAAGCTTCCTATAACCACCCAGCCGCCCGACAAGGACCATCCATTGGAGGCAGCAAGCCACAAGGCAACCAGATGATAACTACAATTGAAACAAGCATCATCCCACATGTCAAAGAAAGGTCACCTATCAGAATGAGCAGCAAGCCAAGGCCGACCATGGGGTGTGCAAAAAGCAGCCTCATCATTGTCCGGATCACCAAATAAGGCTCAGAACCGAGAAGCACAGCAGCTAGAAGAGGCAACACCCACAACACAACCACCAACCCAACAGAACACACAACCGAGAAAGCAAAACACTCTAGACAAATCCAAGGCCACACAACCACATAGATCCCCACAACCACAAGAATACAACAACCAACAAGAAAGAAACCAACATGAAAAAGGGCAACAAGAGACGAAGGAAATACAACAAATAACATTATTTCTTTTTAGATTTACGTCTTCAACGCTTGCCACCCCCAATGGAAAAACCTTTATCATCAAAGCGACCCACATTTAGATTATACATCGCCTGGAACTCATCATCATGCTCAACAAAGGTTGAACTTAATAAAATGAATATCAAAGGTGCTAATATCATTTATTAGGGCTTGAGGTTGATCTATAACAGGGATTAAATTATGCTAAATAATATATTAATTATTAAAATACATTTTTAATTCATTTCATATTTCCTTAAAAATATTTTTAAAATTAATTTGTTGCTTTATGCTATGCTAATTCACATATAGAAATAAGGTTAAAGTTCAAGGAAAAAAAATAAAGTAAAATAAAAATAATTTCCCAATTAAAAGGCAGAAGAAATAGAAAATATTAAATATTTGCTTTAACACCGGCCTTTCTTCTTTTATAAACTGGACAGCGATCACTGAAAGCCAAGCAATTGACGATAGTCTTAAGCCATGCTGCCACCATTACCATTCTTCATACAACGTCGCTTTGAAGCCTTCTTTGGCTTTTTATCAAAACGGAAAGCTCAATTCTGTCGTGGAGACTTCAACGTTTTTATAATAATAGCAAGATTAGTATCATGAATTGGGATTTTTTTTTTTTTTGGGAAAATTAAAGGCAGAGCCCAACTTTCATTAAAAGAGAAGAACTAGTTACATGTGTAAGAGGAAAAAGACAAAACTTGGGAGGCCTCCAAAGAGGTCAAAAAACTCACCAACAGAGATACAATAAAAAAATTACACATGTCAAAAAAAGGATACTCAAAAACTAGCAATCATGGCCCAAAAAAACGGATCTGCTGCCCGAAGAAGGGGCTCAGGTATATAGAGGTTGCATAAGAGCCAACAGTATAAGTCCCCGGTTGCGGAGAAGCCATCCAGTATAGGTTGCAATTCAACCGCCATCCAGAGGAGAAGATGAAGTGCAACCTCAACATCATTACCCATCGGCCAGCAATGGCAAAATGCCATAAAAAAACGGAACAAGCAGACTGCCCAACAAACATAAAGACAATAGCAGAAGAAATAACCATTCAGCGTTGGAGATATTGTAGTAGCTCAGCACCATCTTTCCTTTCAAAAATTTTGACTCTTATAGCTTTTTTGATAATCAGCAAAACCGTGGATAAGCTCTTAAAATTCCTAAAGAATTTCCTTTCATTTCGCTCCCTCCAAATGTAACAAATAGCCGCCCAAAGGATTAACAAGTCAACAAACTTTTCACTCCCATTAGAGTGAAAAAAATCCTCCAACCAATTCACTACCTAACAGAGATTGGGCCTTAACAAGAAAGCTTTTAAAGTGGGAATGAGACCAAAAATGATTTTATAGGAGAAATCACATTCAAAGAAAAGGTGAGATATGCTTTCATTTTTGGAATTACAAAGGCAGCAAACCGGATCAACCTCAATATTCCTCATGATAAGTGCATCTGTTGTTTTGAACCCACCTGATAAGCATAACCAACCAAAGATCGAATAACGTAAAGCACAGTGTTTATGCCAAACAGCTTTGTTCCAGAAAACTTCCATATCCTGCTTGTGATAATCATGCAAAAAGGTATTAAATTTGACCCTGCCAGTATTATTCCATGAGAGGCAGCACCTTCCAATATCCCTAAAAATAGGAATGCTACAGATAGTATTCAGTAACGCATGATGGCAACCCGCAGGCAAATTCCAAGCAAAGGAATCATATAAATCAGAAAGCAAGGCATTGTCATTAAACAGAGCAGAAATAGACTGATGATGCTGTAAATCTAAAAGATACTCCCCATTGCACCAGTGGTCAAATTTGAGGTTAATGGGGCAAGGGCCAGCAACTTTAAAATGAAAATTAGCTTTAGCTCTACAAGCAGTATCATAAATACTTTTCCACATCATAGTAGCGGACTGAGGCAGTGGTTTCCAAGGGGAGTGATAGATGGTAAAGAACCAAGAGGATAGGGGAGATGTATAATTGTATAATCTCAGAATAATTGAACAATTGAAGCAGTATCTAAGAGCTTGAAGAGTGGGCAGGCCTAAACCACCTCTATTCTTTGGCTTGCAAGTGTTGGACCATGACACTAAATGTAGTTTTTTAGCATGTAAATCACCAAAATACAGGAATTTAGCCGAATTGGGATATTTTGGTACATAATTTGCTATAATTTATTTTTCTATTAAAGAAATAATAATGTTAAATGTCTATTACATTAATAAATACAATTAATTTTGGCCTTATATCATATAAGAGTTATTAGGTCTTGTTTGGGGCAAATGTTGGTTACTGTTTTTTTACTGCTACTAGAAATTTTTGTACTAAAAAGTTGTGTTAAAAAAACAAGAGGAAAGTTGTCCCAAATGAAGCCTTAGGTCTTGTTTGGGAAAACTTTTGGCCACTATTTTTTGGCTACTTTTAAAAAAAATTTATACTAGAAACTTGTTTAGTCAAATAATTTATAAAGATTTAATCATTTTTACTGTCATGATAAATTTTTTTGAAATTTTAATCTCTCATGAGTTACTATATCGAGTTTTAAAGGATTTGCTCCCTTAGCTTCTCACTAAATCTTAAATACTCTATTAAGATTTATATTTAGAACGGATGTAAATATCGACAAAGATACCTATGTCCACGGGTAGGGGATGAGGATTTCACTATAATGGAGAAAAAAAATAGGGATTACAAACACTCAAGCTCTCCCTTGTGCTCTCAAAAGCCCTCAAACCCCCAATTTATAGACTTGAGACAAAACAAAATAGGAAAATGCTTTCTAATCAAATCATAATCAAATTTCAATCAAATCTCTAATTTATACAATAATTAGATTCTCTAATTAATACATCAATCAAATCTCAAATCACATCAATTTAATTAGAGAAATAAGCAATTCCCTAATCAATTACATAATTGAGCCATCAAAGCCCCCCCCCCCCCAACCCCCGCGCCTCCCAAGGGATCAAGCCGAGAATAGTTCATCAAACAAGTGGACAATTAGTTATGAGTCATACACCACTATCGCGGTGACTGCATCTCCAAGCTTATATCAACTGTACCCTTCAGATACCTCATACTACTCTTTACAGCTTGTCAATGATTCCTTTTTATATCATGTATGAACAAGCTCACAACGCTAACTGCAATGTCTGGATCAAGTTGCTCTAAAATTAGGCCATACTATGCTACAAGTGCAAAGTAACTACGTGCCTAGGGATTCTTAACCTCTGGGGAGAACACCTCATCATAAACAATCCGTTCCCGTTGCACAGAGCTTTTTGCCACCAACCTAGCCTTATAATGCACGTTAGCTCCATGAGATTCTTCCTTCTTAGCATGCATCCATTTGCACTCAGTGGCTTTTCTTCTTGGAGGAAGCTTCACCAACCTCTAAGTAGCATCTTTTTGAAGAGACTTTATCTCTTGATCCGTAGCCCTCTTCCAAAGATAATCATCAGGACTGACCACCGCTTCCTCATAGTGACTAGGAAATTCAAACTCTATGGTTGAAAATGCAAATGCAATGTGATCCCTTAACCAAACTAATTTTGGGACATTCTAGCGCCTGAACCTGTTCTTCATAGTAGATTATTAAGTAGTGATCTCATCCATAACATTATCTTCTACCTCCTGATTTGAAGCTGAATTAGGTACCTGGGTAGAAATTTATAAAGCAAATGGAGTTACATCAAACTCCAACTTCTGCAGCGCAACTGTGATCTTAGTGGAACTCTCCACCTGCTTAGAGTTCTGAAGCTTCAATATGCTAGCCTCATCAAAAGTAATATTTTTGATGATGACAATCTTTTTCTCTGTTGGATCATAGAGTTTGAAGCCCTTGACTCCACGCTTGAACCAATAAAGATCGCCTTTTTTTGCTCGCAATTCAAGTTTATCATTCTGAACATAATAAAAAGTTGGATACCCAAACACTCTCAAGTGCTCATAATCTCTAACACGATGTCCTAGCCACATCTCCTTTGGGGTCTTCTTCCCAATAGCTACAAAAGGCAAACAGTTTATTAAGTGATAGACATAGTCTATTGCTTCAGCCTAATAGACTCCTTATAACCCAGCATTGGATAACATGCACCAAACTTTCTCCAAGTCCGATTCATTCTCTCTGCCACCCCATTCAATTGTGGTGTCTCTCTAATTGTGAAGTGATGCCCTATCCCAGATCTATGGCACTCCTACAAGAATGCATTCGAAGTGTATTTGTCCCTATTGTCAGATCTGATACACCAGATCCTTTTGCTAATATGAGTTTCAATCCACTTCTTCCAAATTCTAAAAATTTCCAATGTCTCGCTCTTACGCCTTGTGGTGTACACCCAAACATATCTGGAGAAATCATCAACAAAAGAGATAAAGTATTGCTGACCACCGAATGATGCTGTCTTTGTCGGGCCCCAAATATCTGTGTGAACATATTCTAAGATGCCCTTCGTACTATAGATGACAGTACCAAAGGATGCACGTGCTTTTTTGTCAAACACATAATGTTCACAAAGATCGATCTTACAGGTGCTTGCTCCTTTAATTAATCCTAGCTTCACCAAGCCATATGAGAAGCCTCTTTGGCACGAGCTAGCTGGATATGCCACAATGTAGTGGCATCAGAAGAATCATCAGCAACAATAGCCATTCCAATCACTGTTCTTCCCTAAAGGTAGTAAAGGTTATGATGATGAACTCCTTTTAGATAAATTAGTGCTCCATAATATATCTTCATAACTCCTACCTTAATGACTACCTTATAACTCTTAGTCTTTAAAGCACCCATAGACAACAAATTCTTCCTAATATCTAGAACATACCTCACATCAGTCAACTCTCTAATAGTATCATCATGCATTCGGATAAAGATGCTCCCTACACCAACTGTACAACAAGCATAATTATTTCCCATAGTCATAACACCACCATCAAGCTCCTTGTAGGTACATAACCACTCTCTAGTTACAACAAGCATAATCTTTTCCCTTCCCCTTCAGCTTTAGGCAATCTTTCTTCCAATGACTAGTCTCCAAGCAGAAAGAACATTGATTCTTCCCAAGATTACGCCCACAAGATTTGCCCTTTCAGCTGCTTCCCAAGATTCTTCCTTTTTGGAGTGTAAGAGTCTCAGCTGAATCCATCTTAACAGACTCCTTATCCCGACGTCGAAACTCGTGATTCATCAATGCAGTAGTCGCCTCACCAAATTATAGTTATCTCACGTAGCCAGAATTACACTAATGCAGCTCTCTTCATCCATCTGGATGAACCACAAGAACCATATGAATAGAGAGAAAAACTTTCTACTTTTCAAATTGCCGTCGAAAATCCCATCGGAATTCAGAATCCGGCTCTAATACCAATTATTGAGTTTAAAGCAGAATTAAAAACCAAATCAAACCCAAACAATCACAAAAACATTGTGATTTACTTGGTTTGGCAAAGATGCCTACGTCCACGGAGAGGGGATGAGGATTTCACTGTAAGGGAGAAACAAAATAGGGATTACAAACACTCAAGCTCTCTCTTATGCTCTCAAAAGCCCTCAAACCTCCAATTTATAGACTTGAGACAAAATAAAACAGAAAAAAAAGCTTCCTAATCAAATCCCTAATTAATATAATCATTAGACTCCCTAATTAATGTATCAATCAAATCTCCAATCAAATCTCAAATCACATCAACTTAATTATGGAAATAATCAATTACATAATTGAGATATCAAAGCCTTCCAAATCAAGGCTGGTTTGAGTTTGGAAAGATTCCAAATCAATAAAGTATTGTAATTTTCTATGAATCACATAGTCTCTTTAAAAAAAAATAACTTTTTGGGAAATGTGCGAAATTGTAAGAAATCATAAAAGGACACATCTTTGCTTAATTCAAATTATATTGCTAATTAATACAAAACACTCCTACATTATACTAATAAGTATTATAGATTCCTACTATAAATATTAAGTATATTTTATTATATTTATATAGTAATAAATTATTCCAATAAAGATTTAATAATTCTAACATCCCCTCACAAACTCATAATATGACTAAGAGTTTGCCATTTAAAAATTACAAACGCAAAAAAAGATGAGATTTCTTTGCCAATGAGAACATCGCCCGATGCCCGTCATTGCTAATATGCATATCGTCAAAACTAATGATGCCGCCAACAAGATTGTTACCGCCATCACCAATAACATTGATATCCAATATTATCAACAAAGACGATACACATCATCGACATCAATGCCCAACTCAAAAATATTGTCAATATCTACAACAATTTCATTTCTATGGCTAACAACAGCCACCATCATGAACCAAAGAAGTTGAGTAAGCTATAGAATTTTTAATGCCATGGAAACAGGCAAAAGTGCTCGAAAGATCAAAACTTTTTCAACTGGATCAGGCTCCATGGTTTTTACCTTTCTTGATTTTTCACGTGAAATTTTTTTAGTCTTACAATTTTTATCTGTATGTACTAAATTTTTATACAACTCTAAGATGTAAAACACATATTCTATTGATTCAAATTTTCTAGCACTTAACACTAGATATATATAAATTAAATTTATTTTGTACTAATTAGGTATGATGACATTCCCAATAAATTTTGCGATCGCTACCCTATCTCTAAGGTAAATGTATTAATAGTTGATCTTATTAATGATTTGGCACAAGGCATCCTTGCGATTACGTTGGTTCACATATTTATTATCTTTGTTCTATGATCCACCATAGGATCTCAATCACTAAGAATCTACTATTCACCCCTCTCTCTTATAAATTTATTTTGTGTTATAAAAATTTTATCACTCAGTGCTTTTGCATGCTCTCATATTTTTTTGGGTAATTTCGTAAATACTAAAATTTTAAATTACATTTGCATAATTTTTAATTTATTTTTGTCAGGCTGTCTTCACCCAAAAATCTCTCCGTTACTTGGTTGATGAAACATGTGGGCGCACTGTTAGTTGGCAGAGCCATAGCACATTATGCAGGTAGTACAAGGCATTGTTGTAATAAAGATCCACGTTTTGTTGAGATCTGGCTGACTCTAAGGATTAATTATTCTGTGCGGATATCGAACGTCGTTCGGAGATCAATTAGAATGCGTCACGGCATCTCTTTGCTTGGTGTCGCGGCTCGTTACTGCTCAGTACCGCGGCTCGGTATTACTGACATGGCTGCATCTGATTCGTCTTCGAACATAGAACTGCATTCGGCCTCTTCACAGAATAATTTCTCCTGGCTGAGGGAAGAAAGGGCCAGCTGTTTCTTCTCTATTTAACACTATCTGTACTCTGTAACTATCCAGCCACAAAGTAAGGAAAGAATAAAATCATCATTCCAATAGAAGGGAAAAGAAGCAACGGCAAGAATGGTATGGGAAAATCATGTGTAAGGCATGATCGATCTTCAACTGTTGAAAAACTTTTTTTTTATTTTTTTAATATCTCCTAATTATTTATTACTATCTATCAAAAATATAGTGATTTTGGCTAAAATGATATTTATATAATAAGTTTGGATAATTAGGCCGGATATGTTAAGAGCGGGCCAATTTCAAGTTTGATCAGAATCCGACACGAAAATTTGTTTTGGCAACCCTAGACGACAGTTTGTAATGGTGGAAGATGAAGTTTCATATATTGCTTTGCTACATACAATTTTTATCTTTGTCAATAGTTGAATATGAAAAAAAATCAGGATATCATGATTAAAATTTAGGGAAAAATTTTAAAGTAGTTATGATTAAAAACTTAATAATGTAATTAAGCATTATAAAAAAAATAAAAATAGACATAGTCGCCCATTTAATTAGCGACTTACTAGTCTAATCAGCGTACAATAAGCGAAAAATAAGTTTTTAGAACTAATGTAGCCAGTATACTATTAAATTTTTTGTTTTACGAAGAAAATGTAATTTTAAATTAGTTTTCAAATTTTTATTAAATGTTTAAGAAATCTAATATTGTAAGAAAATTTTATTAAAATGATGTAAGAATAAAATTTAATTATAAGATATTTAATAAAAAAATTAAATACTAATTTCAAAAAAGTTTTGATTAAAAAAGAAACAAAACAGTCAAAAAAAATGAGAAAGTAAAATTCATTTATTATTTTTTTTTAACTTAATCTGTTTTTATGTTTTTAAGGAAAACTTAGTTTAAATTGATGAAAAACATAAATTTGATTTAAAAATAAATTAAATATTTAAAATAATAGTGTACTATAGCAAGTTCCTTCTTCACGGGGCGACTTGCTACGATATTTTTAAATTTTTATTTTTCGTTAATTGTACGCTAAATGGACTAGTTTGTCGCCTGTTAAAACAGACGACTACATCTATTTCTAAATTTTTTTTATGATACTTAATTACATTATTAAATTTTTAATCATAACTACCTTAAAATTTTATCCTAAAATTTAATCAGGCTAAGTCTTATAGATATCTTTTTTCAAATAAATATCTATAATCAATTAAAATTTTTAATGGAATGATCTCAAAATAAATTCAACAATTTTAAGCTTCATTATGAGCAATGATCAGATAATCTCAAACCATTTTTTTCCTTACAAGCTAGATATGAGCAAGTCCTTCACTCATTTCATCGTTGAAACTAGGGGTGTCAATATTTGACACGACACGAAAACCCAACTCGAACCTGACCCGAAAAACCCGACTCGAACCCGACCCGAGTCCTAAACGGGTCGGGTTCGGGTTCAGGAATTCGACCCGTTTGAAAAACGGGTCGGGTTCGGGTTGACCCGACGGGTTGCCGGGTCAACCCGAAAACCTGTTTAAACGGCTGCCCGCGACCCTGCCCGGCTGCCCGCGACCCTGCCCGGCTGCCAGATCGCCTGCCCGCCTGCCCAGCCGCCCGAGCGCGCCCGCCGAAGCTGCCCGCGCGCCTCGCGCACCCGCTTGCACGCCCGCCCGCGCACCCGCTCACGCGCCCGCCGCGCACCCGCTCGCGTGCCCGCCACGCGCCCGTCCGCGCCCGTCCGCGCCCACCAGCGCACCCAGCGCACCAGCGCGCCCGTTCAGGCGCCCGCCCGCGCGCACCCAGCGCGCCCGCCTGGGCACCCGCACGCGCCCGGCTTCCCGTGTCGGGTCGGGTCAACCCGACAACCCGCCGGGTCGGGTCCGGGTTCGGATTTCCAACCCGTTTACCGATCCGGGTCGGGTTAGGGTCGACCCGTTTGAACGCGGGTCATTCCGGGTTCGACCCGAACCCGACTCGTAACCCGAAATTGACACCCCTAGTTGAAACCATCTAAATAATATGTATGAACATTTGATCATCATTTAAATTGATGTCACATAAGTCACCAAAATCATCTTTCATTGCATCAGTAGTGCAGTCCATTTGCTGACTAACTGCTTGTTTGGTGAAATAAGATGGAGAAGATAAAAAGATAATCTAAATCAAATATCAACCTTGATAAGTTTGTTATTCTTGTTGCTCATTTTGAAACCAATAGACTAATTATTTTTTTGACAATACTAATCAATGGATGATCCATCAAATAGATGCCAAGTTCATTTTATTGAAGAAGAAGTTTACATCAAATAACTTTTTGTTACGAAGTAAAATGTCTAGAAATTAAGGCTTTGTCTGGGATAAAATTTTTATTGTTTTTTAAAGTAACTTTCTAGTACAAAATTTATTATTATTATTATTATTATCATGACTTATTTATGATTGTTATAGATGTCAACTTATAGATAATACTAGAATTTTGTAGAAATATCTCATTTATTATTGCGAGTAGAACTCTCTATGATGCCCTATAATGGAGCTATTTTCCTATATTTTTGTATCTAGAATTCTTCATTGTTGCCATTAATTTTTGGCTGCTAACTTCTAAGATGTTGATGGCTTTGTCATGTCTTGCTGTTTTTGCTAAGTTTTCATTATCGTTGTGGCAAATGGGTGCTGTTTTGATTAGTTGCTTTCATAATTTTGGCTTGAGCTGTGGGCTATGAGGATACATTCTCACCCAACATGCTAATTGCTTGAATCAATTCTTCATATGTAGATATTTCACTTCTCATGTTTTTGTTGGACGAAGCATGAACGTCAATCAATATCAAAGCTTCGTTCGAGATAACTTTCTTACTACTTTTTAAAACCGTTAAAAAATAGTAAAAAAACTGTCCCGAACAAAACCTAAGATTTCGTTTGGGACGGCTTTCATACTACTTCTTAAAGTGACTTTCTAGTACAAAATTAAACAAAATTAAAATTATTGTACTAAAAAACTACTTTAAAAAACAGCAAAAAAATGATCCCAAGCAAAACCTAAATTTGAACCTAATCTTACTTTTTTTAAAATAGTTTATGAGCATTTGATCAGATTTATCATCCCAAAACTAAGATCAATATAAAATCCTCCACCATTATAAATATTTTCTCCATCTTACTTCTATAAAGAGTTTGTTCAGCCACAACAATTGAAGAGATGAACTATATATCACCATGAAAGCTTCACTACACATTTGAAATCCATTTAATGGTTATCCTTACAAAGTTATTACGTTTGAAATTCATGCAACTGGTTTTCCTTACAAAGTTATTGCACTTTAAATACGGTCAAAAAAATCTTTTCATTCAAATTAAGCTTCTTCACCATTAAAAAGCCAGATCTTAAAAATGAGTTATTTAGGCTCTCTTCGGAACAGCTAGCAACAGTATTCTATAAAGTTGGTTGTGAAGATATTGTGAAGAAAATTACTTAGGCTTTTTTATTGCAAAAAAAATTATTTTTCAAATAGGAGGCAACACAATGTTTTATTAAATTGATTGTGAAGTTGTGAGGAAAATAAGAGATTTTATAAAATCCATGAAATAATTTTTTATCACAAAACAAAAATTATTAAAAATAATGAGAAAATAAAAAAATAATAATCAAACAAAAGTATAGAAATTATCTGAAAAATAAAATAACAAAAAAAAATGTGTAAAATAGACCCTTAAAAAAATTACAGATCTATCTAATTAATTTATGATTTACATAAATTTGTTTGCAAATCTTTTGAGAATACAAAATCCCTCTGGAGTAAATAACCAAATCACTGACTCTACTGAATATGTCAGTGATTGTTCGTTAGAACATATTGCATGGATTTTTTTTTATTTATTTATTACATATTGCATGGATTCTGACACCATTTAATTGCCTTGGTTGGACCTAAAAACTTTTAGATCCAACGATCAGTCATAACTGCCATAAAATTATTTGTCAACAAATTACATTTATATATATAAAAAATTTGCCCTATCTTAAAAAGTTTCGCCTGCATCCAGTCTTGATTATATTCGCGAAAGCGCAACCACTCAATATTTCTCTTGAGAAATGTTTCTATCATGATCTCATTCGCGCTTGTCGAATGCCAGACAACCTACTGCCCGCCGCTTGAATGCTGCCGCCCCTGCAGCCCACTGAAAGTCCGCTACCTAAGCCTCTCCGAACACCCACTATGAACTTTGTCCACCCTCAAAAGTAAAATTGGTTCTATCTTTTAACTACTAATTAATATAAAATTATTCTAGAAAAAAATGAGTTGGAATAGTAAAGTGGCAGAGCAAACAATAACGGCGTTTAAAAAATATGAAAATCGACCTACTTTCCAACCACAAGTCGGCAAGTTAATGTAAATTGCTAGGAAATTATTCTACTTGATGTCTTGAAATTTAATACCGCACCGCCAATTCGGATACTGCCCTTTTCCACGTGCCCCACTACACAAAGCAAACTTACTGTATTGCAAATTCTCATAACGCACCGCCATTCTTCCACCCAACTCCATTATCAGCTGTAGAAAATAAATTATATCCCGCTATTATTAATATTTTTATATAAAAATTAAAAAATAAAAGTTATAAATAAAAGAAATTTAATATTTGTATTTTCATTCTGATGAGCAGAGTTTTTTTTTTTTTTTTTTTATAATTTATAGTCAGATTAAACTCACTCAACATTATTCAATATCAGCAGTCCCAACCAGACTCCAACCTTCGATCCTTTCCTATTTAACGAGACACCTTCAACATCCCAAAAGCCAGAAGAGCCAGCAACACCAAAATGGCCAACTCCCTCTCCATCCTCCTCACCTGCCTACTTTTTCTTCTTGTTGTTCTTCTTCCACCTTCTGCCATTAATGCCACACGCCCAGCTCCAGCCTCCACTGACAACAGCAAGAAGGAGAAAGACTGCTTCGGCGAATATGGCAGCAATGGCAATGTCGGCTTCGGCCGCATCACCGGCGGGACTGGAGTTACCACCGGCAGGGGAAGTAGTGCTGCTACTTCTGGCAATGTTCCTTCTTTTACTGACTTCGATCATAGCGGTCCAGCTGCAGCCAATGCGCGTTATATTCCAGGCTTGGATGACACTTTTGTGCCCAATCCAGGATATGAGATTCCCAGATCTTCTGGTGGCGGTTCTGTTCCCTGAATTTAGTGATAAAACTGCAAGAAATTCATGAAATTGAACGGTGCAGGTGAAATTTTAATAATGCACGTATATATACTTGCAGAATTTAATGGGAGGAAATGTGATATAGCTGTGGTGATGATGATTGTTGGTGCCAGTTGATGTTTGTTTCAGTGTTGTGTTCTTGATGTGTAGTGTTGAGTAATACCTGCATGGTTATGTCATATGTGGGCTTTTGTCATGTTTACTTAGGGCTACATTTCTTCAAAACAATAAAGAATATTTCAATTCTGATCAAGTGGATGTATTTGCTCTCTATCATTTTTATAAAACATTTTTCATAAACTTTATCAACGGTTCTGATGATTTAATATATTTAATAATAATCATCATTATTGTAAACATTAAATCATTTAAATAAATTTAATTAATTTTAATAATATTATCATTATGATTGAAACTTGATCGAATCTCAGTTTAAGTCTAATTAAGTGGCGCTTTCATCAATTAATTGTCCCATCTAATTCTAAAAGCCTCACAAGTACACCCAACACTTTTCTTGAAAAAAAGGATGAATAATAAATTACCAAAAACACTTTAAAAAAAAGTTTGTGAGGACATAAGATTTAGGCTTCGTTAGAGAAGACTGCAGCTTTTTATAAAGTTGATTGTAAAATTATTATAGATAAAGTAACTTTTTTTAAAGCTGTTGTAAAAAATAATGATCAAACAGAAATTATAATTACAATCTGAAAAACAAAGAAACAAAAAAGCTGTCCCAAATAAAACCTTACTCTCAATAATCACTAATTGTAATATTCTAACCATCAAAGCTATTGTTAAGTATATATTTTTTAAATATAATTTAAAATCAGATAATAAGTAATTAATAAATCTGTACATATATAATCTTCCTAAAACCTCTTTTATTTATTTTAGATTTTTAGCTGCATATAAATAGGCAATATATAATAAACACAAAAGGCCTCCCTTAACAAATATTCTATATAAAAGCTCTCTGCTCTCCACCATCTATAAGTCGAGAAATTATTACGTACAGAGTCTGCATGCAGCTTGCATCTGGACTCCAATTAAAATAGACAACGTCGTTTGTACGCAGGCTGTGTACAATTTGTATATAAGTTATGTGTGATTTGTACACAACTTGTGTACAGGAGTGGTTGCCTATTTTGATTTGGAGTCCAGGACTCCAAACATAATAATTTCTTTCCTATAATTAAGCCTTTGGGTTATTCGATGAACAGTTATAGATAAAAGATTGCCGGTTGGTCTGTATTTAATTGATTCGGCAGACAATACCAATGAATATACAACTGTTAATATGATTAAAAATTGCTCGGCTTCCCTTCTTGATGACCAACAAATCGAGCAATCACCAAGGCATTTAATATGGATAATATTATAATTGCCAAAGGCCAACTATTTAGGATTTTATTTGGATCAGTTTAAGTTTTTTTAATTTTGCCTTCGAAAGCTCATTCGTCAGATTTTTTTAGGAGAGATTATTACGGGCGGAGTCCGGACGCACAGAGCCGTCACAGAACCAAACGGCTCTCTGTGTCCGGACTCCGCACTTAATAATCTCTCCTTTTTTAGAGGAGCTTTTGGATCGTTTTTGTGTTAGGAAAAACGCTTAGCAATATATATATATATATAATTGTAGTTAAAAAATGAGCTCTTACAAACATAAATAGAGAAATAAATGCTTTCCCAAGTTAAGCCTCATCCAGTTTCAAAAATGATTCGTCAAAAATAACTTTTTCAAGACAAAAAAATTAAAAATAAGGTGAAAAAATAATCTTTTAAACTGATATTATTTTTTACTAACTATTTTTCTTACTATAAAATAGCTTTTTAACTATTTTTAAAGCAGCTTTTTAGTGAATTTTTTTTTAAATTTTTCTACTAAAAAATAATTATAAAAACCAGTAAGAAAGCTATACGAAACGAAACTTAAATATTATATTAATCACTTTATACATCAATCCAGCTATCAATGTACCAAAAATTATTTGAGAATACAATTTTTTGGGCTCCCGTGAGGCCGTGAGGCACATGAATAAATATCATAATCAAAGCCTAATAGTTTCTCATAGATAGGGGGGCCTACAATTCCCCACAACCCACACATGCATGTTCGACCAACTAATGGACAAAATGGAAATAATATTAAAGTTAAATAAAAAAATTAATAGATAATTAAGCAATGGTTATATGCATGTCTTATTATTTAAGCATTAAAATATACTTTATTTCTGTTAACTATTGTTGAATATAATATATTCATCAATATTTTATAAGAGAATTGAAACAAATTCATAGTACAAAAAAGAGAAAGAGAGATTAATGTTTCATTTGGGACGACTTTCTTACTGCTTCTTAAAACAATTTTCTTACTAAATCTCAATGAATTTCATAGAATGAAGTTGATCCAACCGTTTTGAAGAGAAAAGGATAAGCCAAAATAAATTACGGAGAAGCAAATAAGGCTTCATTTGAGACAGTTTTTTACTGCTTTCTAAAGTAATTTTTTAGTGCAAAAAACTTTCACTTCAAAAATTTTCTTGTACTAAAAAATTGCTTTATAAAACAGTGAAAACGTTGTCTCCAATGAAGCCTTAGAGAGATTTAGGATTTGTTTGGGACATGTGAAGTATTTAATAAAATTGGTGCTTAGCTATGTTGGTTATAAAACATAGCTTTTTACCACAAAATTCAAAAAGTAGTGAGAAAGTAATAAAAAATTAGCAGCCAAATAAAATTGTGGTTGTTGTCTAAAAAGAAAAACAGTAAAAAAATTGTCCCAAACAAACCCTTAATCAACAACATCCTAAATATTGATCTACAATTCAAAAGTTGTTTAATTAGTTGGACTAAGATTTTATCAATGCCCCTCGTCAAGTTATTTGTGACACCCTAGGATCTACGAGAATGATTGAAGACCTAATCCTACAATTTACTCAATCATTAATAGAAAAACCAGAGTTATTAAAATCCAAATAACAAAAACTGCTCAACATTTTTCATTTCATAAAATACATATATGCAATAACCCAGTTTACTTCCAATCTAAATATCAAAAGAATTAAAATTGGATTATAAAATTGTACCTCAAAAACCTCGATTCAAAATATTCTGTCTCTACTCTTTTTTATTCAACTAGACATTTTTCTTATCATAAAACATTAGAAGATTCACAAAATGAGCACAACCCGCTTAGCATACTTCTTCTCATTTCCCATCACAAATATCAATATCTAATTTAAAATATTAAATTTTAATTTAATAACAAATTTAATAATTTGTAAAGAAGAATAAATAAATTTCTAGTAGAACATGATTTTCTTGGGTTTTTGTGTGTGTATTGTATTTCAGAGTTCTTACTTATACATTTAAAGTCACTTTCATAGAGAATTCAGATACATCATAGAACACTTGCCAGCAGAGGTTCACTTGCACTTGCCTTTCACATTTCATCATAATTCATACAAAATTTTATAAATTTCTAATATTCAATTAAGGGTATTACTTATACTTGAATCATTAAATTATTAATATATAAAAATTCGTGGTTTTAATGCACATGTTATGATGCATGTTTATAACTCCACTTTTATTTATATCTCTCTTTAACCTCCCACATTTGCATAAGCAAGTGGGGCTAGAATCAAAATCTAATAGTACAATATAACCTCCTACACTCTCTTTTAGCAAGTGGGGTCAAAATCCCTCCTACTTTACTCAAGGTAGATGGAGTCAGAACAGAGCATATATGGCCCTTGTAACATATCAAAATATCTCCAATATCATATTATGAATAGTATAAATATAAATGCAATAGTAACTAATTTATAAATTTAATGTATTGTTCAGGTGATGCATGAATTGTTAATAAAAGTCACATTGTATGTATAACATTATACTCACTAGATTTCTCCCATTCAATTTTTAACTTCAAAGAAATATTCAAATGAATATTTTAAAACTTTTATATAACAATTACAATTGTTAGAAAAATCTCAATCAACTTATATACTCAAAAATTTATATGGGAAAAATTAACTAGTGAAAATCTAATTTCTTATAATCAAATTGTTTAAAATAGTGTGTATAATAACATACTAAAAGTTATACGGTGAAAATATCATAAAACAAGAAAAAAATATATTTTTATCTGTATCTTTTTATAAAATTATTAGAATTTAAATTAGAAATAGGAGTTTACAGGTTTATCTTATGCTCTACAATATCCTGAACAGGCCCAACAGTCAAATCTCATAAACGTCTCTTCATCTTTCTCTCTTCTCTTCTTCTCTCTTATTCTCCAACAAAGGGTTGGGATGAGGCTGATATGGAAATGGTTTAAGGTATGTTAAAATATTAAAAAACACTTATTTAGCTTGGCGCAGCGCCGCTGGCTAAATATTTCAGATTCTTCTGAAATTCTCAAAACATAAAGCACGGCGCCACGGCGGTGCTTCCCGATGCCACGGTGGTGCTTCCCTGCACCGCAGTGGTGCTTTCCAGCGCCACAAAGCCCCCTTAAAATCCTCTCCCAAACAAAGAGATGAATGCAGCAATGACGCCTCTCTGGGCATCGTGATGCTCCCATAACTATTTTTGCACATTGAATTTTTCCACCCCATTTCAATTTCTTGAGTTCTTCAAGACTATTTTAACATTATAAAACTTAAAATTTCCCGTTCAACAAATATTAGACAAGGATTTACATAAAATTGAACTAATCACCTGAGTTTAGATACTACATGATGTTACATCATTAGCCCCAACATAATAAATAGTGGAACAATGCCAATCAATTTCATGACAATAAAAAAAATAATTTATAACGGTGCTCTTAAATGGAGTGCAATTTTCATTTTTGACCTTATTAGACAACCGACAAGCCATGTAGATATGTGATATGATCCATAAATAACAATCTGACTTTTTTTTTTTTGAACGGGGGTATCTACCTGCTGCCACCTCAGTTTGTGAGGCGCTTGGCGATGTAACTAGCCTCTTGGTTGATCTAGAGGAGGCACCCATCCTAAATAACCTTCTGGCCCGTATTTATTAGGGCCCCACTTAAGAGGCACTGTCGCTCGAGGGGATTCGAACATGAGTTAGGGGGTTCTCCATCGTACTCGCCCACCAACCAAACTAAGCATCGGTGGATGTATTTACTTATCTCAATAGCATAATTTTCACCCTTCTAAAAAAAATAATCAATAATTACTAATATAAACACATAACACTCAGACGAAGAAGAATTAATATAAATAAATAAAGTACAAGACAAATTTGTAATCTTCGTATCATAAAATTGAGAAATTATTATGTGTGGAGTATGAACTGTCAGGATTTGTGAGGGTACACAATAAATACATAATAAATATAAATTTTTATAAAAAACTATGTATTTGCTGTATAGTCTTACAAAATATGGACGCATCTTCCATCTGAACTCTGCACATAATAATCTCTCCATAAAATCATGTGATTGGCACATCATATTTGTTTACATCAATCTCTTTCAAAAAAAAGAAAAAACCAATATAAATGAACTAATGTGATTTGTATACATCACATTTGTTTGCATCAATCTCTTCTCACATATCACATTCAACTTAAATAATATATATAATATGTATATTACTATATATTTATTTGGGAAGAAGGCTTTTTTACTTCTTTTAAGAACAAAAGGAAAGGTGGTAGAAATGCCACCTATTCATTCTATGCCTATCAGTCCAACCAAAAAGCTCTTGCTAGTACTGTTAGGTAAGCCAGATTAATGAGCTAACAACCCAAGTTGTTGCAGAGGTTGGGAGTCATAAACTTAAGCGTTTAATTGGAGGAAGAAGAATATTATTTATATGAAAAATTATAATTTATAATATTAATAATTCATTAAATTGAGATAATATTTTCCTCTTTTTAAATAATAAAGGTTCTTTCAAATTTTTATAAATTTGTATGTTTTTAATAATTAAATCACAAAAAAACCCAATCAACTTAATATATAATGTAATTCAAGCTCCGCTTGGGGCAGCTTTCTGATTGATTTATTAAAAAAATTTTAGTACAAAAATTTTATTAATTGATAATTTCTGTAATAAAAAATTGTTTTAAAAAGTAATAAGAAAGTCGTCCCAAACGAAATCTTATTTGTTGTATTCTAATATTTATTAATATAAATTTTCAAAAATTTTAACGTTCTTAATTAGTTATAAGAAGATTTTAACAAATTTTACATTTAATGATAGAGATTCAAAGGGCAAAGAAAAAGAATGTTAATCCTTTTTAAAAATCAAATATAAGATGAAAGTTGATTTTTTTTATTTGTTTAATGTGTTGTACGATATGTTCTATTTTTTATTTTTCACTTTTCTTAATTTATATAAAAAATAATTAAAAAATCTACTCATTATTATATTATTAAACTTATAAACTTAAATCAATTGTCTTATGCTTATTTATCTAATTTCAAACATTAGGGGTCTATTTAGGACAGATTTTTCACTGAAATCATAATTTTATTTGCTTTCTAGCTGCTTTTTTGAAATTTTTCTTATTGAAAATTAATTTTTACAATCCAAACAATTAACAATCAATTTTATAAAAAACTATAGCCTTCTCAAATAAACCTTAAAACTTTTAAACTAATTAAAATAATATTATTTTTCAAATATTTTTGTTAAAACAATTTGATAAATAAAATCACATCAAAATAAATAACAATTCTTTTAACTTGAATAAAAAATTAAGGCTTCATTTGGGACGGCTTTTTTATTGCTTCTAAAAACAAAGTTTTAGTATGCTAAAACTCCGTTTTAAGAAGCAATAAAAAAGTCATCCCAAACGAAGCCTAAGATTCTTATCTCTACAACTTGTACAATTATAATTTATTATATTAGTTTCATTAAAATTCCTATCAAAAGTACATTTTAGTTTTAAAATTAAAGAAAATCACAAATTATATAAAGATTTGTTAGGTTTATTTTTCCCCTTCGCCACTGTTCATTGCTCTTCGACTTCGACTCCTTCGTGTGATAGGTAAAGTTTTGAACGAGTTGTCAAATAACTTCTTCGTCTCCTCAAACGGCCTTCCTTCCTGTCAAATCTAAAATCACACACTCCTGATCGTTCGATTGGAAGTAGCGATGGTAACCGGAGCTTGCTCGTTGCGAAGGTAGCTATCTTTCTTCCGTTCACGCACTTCTTCGGCCAAATCCCCCAAATCCGCCTCTGCTTGAGTTAATTGGGTTAACTCAATATTAATTATCTCTTAAGTATAAAATTTATTTTTAATATGTATCATATTAATTATTTATGACCTATTGTTCCGTTTTCCTTTGTAAGAAATTAACTAATTATATCCTTCTTTCTGATATCTTAATATGCAGTCTGCATGGCCTATCAATGCTTGGCCATGAAAGTCAATTCCTTGAATCTCATTTTAACTCACCGCCATGCACTCACCGAACCCTTTCTCTAGATCTCATGGTAGATAGTAACAAGTTATGAGATTGGATTACAGTCGTTGGATCGGCTTTGAAGCCCCTGCCACATAAGTGTTACCAACTACCTAATAGCTCGATTGTTAAAATTACAATTACATTGGAGGTGCTATTGCATATAGCACTCGAACTTTTTGCATTTTTAAAGTGCTTTTTAATTCTTGGTAGTGATCTTGTAATAAATCATTTTATAAGCTGATATTGCGCCAAAAATAACTATGATCGAGCACTAATTTCAAGGCATATTCAAGTTGGAACTTCCGAAATTAAGTGCGGGATTATCTGAACTCCGATTTCAACAAACTTATAATCAAATTGAACGTCTCAGCGAGATGAATCCAACGACACAAAAAATGGTTCAATTCGTACCCAAATGAGCTCAAATTAAGGGCTTAGAGCATATTTGGAAACTCCAAAATATTAATTAGATAACCAAATGATCTCCAAATAAGGCATACTTATATTCAAATCGAGCAGCTCGACTAGACGAATCCAACGAGCCCAAGACCGCTTAATTCTAACTTCATTAAGTTACTTAAATACTTGACAAACGCTCTATGATCGAGGGAATCGGTATGGGCCCTCCAATGGAACACTTTGAATTTTGCCCTAGATCCTCTACATATTTGCGGGGCATGCCGCTCTCAAAATCTATAAATAGACCCCCTACTCTCTACATGAAGGGGACTTTAGAGGGGTTTGGACTTTAGAAGGCTTAGGCCCTGTGCTAGAGACTCAAGAGAGTTCTAAGGCTTAAAGAGTCCCAGAGCTCCACCTCGGCACCATTGCTGGACCTCTGCCCAACCATCGCTGTCGAACCTCTGTTTGACAACCATCAACAGGCCTTCGTTCGTCGCCATCCGAATACAATCTCTCCAACCTCCTTCGGCCTCTAATTACGATTCCTCTGACCTCTGTCGCCCTCTGATTATGGTCCCTCCAACCTCCATCGACTGCCGACTACGTTCCCTTCAACCTTCATCGACCGACAACTATGGTCCCTGTGACCTCTGGCATCCGTCGACTACAATCCCTCCGACCTCCGTCAACCGTCAACTACGACCCTCCGACTTCCGTCGCCCACCAAGTACAGTCCCACTGACCTCTGTCCTCCTGCCGATTATTGTCCCTCCAACCTCAGTCGCCCGTCAACTATGATCCCTCTAACCTCCATTGCATGTCAACTACCATCCCTCCAACCACTGTCTCTCATTGACTATGGTCCCTTAAACCACTGTTGCCCATCGACTACAACCCCTCCGACCATTATCGCATTACGATTAAAGTCCCTCCAACCACTGCCATCCATTGACAACGGTCCACCCCAACCATTATCACTCGCGAATTACGGTCCCACCGACTTCCCTCACCCACCGCCTACGGTCCCTTTGACTTCCCTCGCCTGCCGATTAAGGTCCCTCCGACCATCATCACCTACTAACCACGATCCCTCCGACCTCCATCGTCTGCCGACTATGGTCCCTGTGGACCTCCGAAAGGACGCACGAACACCACCGCCTCCTCGCGAGGGGAGACAGTATTTGGTCAATGGGAGGGCAGATTCGATCACACATATGATTAACCATTGAGGATAGTGGCTCTCACCAGCACACCCCAATGAATAATAATATGTACGATCTAATCATAACGGGTTTCCCACAGCCGATACATTAGCTCGAACGGGGTTTATTTGAGAGTGGGATTCGGTTTCCCACGGGCGCAAGCCTCCGTGGTTAATTACATCTCAAGCCGAGGCCTGAGAATACTCTCGATTAAGGATTCTACATTATTCTTCCCAAATAGGGATTGGCACATAGGGTGAAGACTAAGAAATCTTACTCGAAGGGAAAGAAAGGTTCAACTAGACTTAGTCAACATGCACGGCTCAGATCAACATCCGGAGGGACTAAGGTAGTGAGCAGAAACTGGATAAAATAAAGGTCATGCACTCAGAGCATTCAGGAGAGAAAGATGGAGGTGACGTCATCCGTGTGACGCGGATGTGTAGGGCTTATGGTCTCTGGAAGACAGAAGATCTACCTACTGATGAGGCGTACTACAAAAAAATAGTAACCTTGAATCCTAGATCTAATGGGTTTAGTGTTCTACAACACTAACACCCGTGTCCTAGCTAATGCAATGCAAAACCTGGACTTACCTCGGCCTGGAAGGGGGAGCCAGCTAACCACCTAATCGCTTTAAAACCATGATGTCCAGTCATTTAATGAAAGATGGGTGGGTAGGTTTAAAGTTCTTGGAAGTAGGGCCGACGTCTAGAGGATTTCCTAATTGGCCCCAGACTGATGTTGGGTGAATGCTCCTAGAGCTAACGCAATTAAAATTTTACTTTAGTTAGTTTCTAATGCAATACATGCTAGTTGAAGTATCCAAATCAGATATGCACAAGATTTTTAAAAAAGGCTTATAAAAAATAATTTTTAGAATTAGACTGGGCTTCCCCAGATTCGGCACCTCATCCTCATAGGTCAGATTATCCGGACTCTACCCGCAGGCGGGGAAGTGTCTTATAGAAGGAAAGAGAGAAATGCAATAATATGCATGCGACCCCAGACGATTTCGGCAATTTCCTAGGTCGTTAAGTTTCTAAATTATTTAAACCTTAAAATTTTGAATATTAGTTACAAGTAGAAAAAGTTTTAGTCCTTAGAGAGCCTAACGAAATCCAGGCTAAAACAAAAGCGACATGCAAAACGCCAATAAACTAAGAAAAACAAGCAACCCTAGAGGCACACAATCATAAACAAAACACATCAAAATTATCTAAATAAATTAATAAATGTCCAGAGGCCAACTGCCCTTAATTACAACCTAGGGTCTGTAGAAAATAAAGTGGCCGGGCACCACTGCCAACAAACCCGAATTTCTAATCCTAGAGCAGACGCAAGTTATTTTGAGTGGGATATACTTGGTATTCATCTTCTTCATCTTCTCTTCCTTGGACTCCTCGGATCCCAGCTCCATTGGACTCCTTGTATCTCAGCTTCCTCGGATTCTTCAAGTAGTAGAACGATCCAAATTTGGATTTCCAAATAGAAAAGGACCATCCTCATATTGGGTGTCCTTTCCTCTTTGGAATCCAACCTTTGGATCCTAGTATCCCCACTCAAAATAAACTTTCACAACTCAATACCAATATTACAAATAATTACATTAATGGAAAGCAATAAATCTAGACTCTCCTGCATGGTTATCTTAATAAAAACATCTCAAGCAGTTTATATATTACAAGCAGTTTATATGAGAATAAAATTACTTATCGCAGTCACACTTGGACATGCTCTTAATTGTTTTGAGGGCTAAGCAAACTCTGGAGCACCTATAGTAATTTATAATGATTTATCATTTTAGCCCTCATTTATTTAGGGGGGCTGAGCAATTTTTGGAGCATCTACATGAAACAACAATAGTATTTAAATCATGAATTTTACCCCCCTTTTTACTTAGCGCTGCATGAGCAAGGCCACCTGCAGAAGATATTATTAGTATCAACATCGATCCTAACCTATGGGTAGTCTATCATGCAATCACATCAAATCCCAGAGTGCGGTAAAAGTAAGCAAACACACCAATAGTTCAATTACAACATGTAGTGAAATCTGAGAAAAGCTCGGCACACAGCAGGAAAGTAAACACCGGCCTAGCCTAAGTTTAGAAGTGCTGCCCTAGAAAAATTACTACAGTGTGTATAGGGGTCTGTGTGGCTGGGATGGATCCTAAGCTGGGTAGTTAGTTGAAGTTGCCTACTGTTCAGGTTAGTTGGAGGTCTGAAAAGAGATCTTATTTAAAGTTTAAATATTAGTGAGTTAGGGTCCATTTTAACTAATTTGATGTGTAGGTCAGTTTTAATACTTAGGGTAATGGTGTTTGAAGTTTAAATTGTATTAGTGAATTTTAGGAGGTTTGGGGTCCACCTATACACTAGGCAAATGGGGGTCCAAAATTGACTTTTTGATTAAAGGAGATTTGTGAATAGCTAATATTTTTATAAGATACTAGGCCTTAACCTGATCAGTTAGACAGTTAGCATGCCCAATTTGGATTCTTCTATCCAAAGTTATGAATTTCTGAAATTTTGGTCTTGTTTTGAACTAAGTTTGACCGGATTGTTGACTTTTGATTTTAGTTTATTTTTAGAATTTTAATATTTTTAATAAATACTAGACCCTAATTTGAGTTGAATGCCTTTGAGTTTGCTGTATTTGGAGTTTCCTACGCAAAGTTATGAATTTTAGAAGTTTCGGGCCCTAGACTCTAGGCTACGGTTGACCGAAGAGTTGTTCAGTTTAAGCTAATTTCTGGACACCTAATATTTTTAATAAATATTAGACTTTAATTAGAGCTGAATGCCTTTTAGTTTGCCTATTTTAGAATTTTCTGTAATTAGTTATGATTTTTAGAAGTTGGGACAATTAAATAAATTATCGAAATTGTCTAATTAGGGGTACTTTGGGGGTTTTGGCCCAAATCAGCTCCAAACTGATTGGAATCACCCCCAAAGGTCAGAAATGACCTAAGAAGGTGTTCCCAAGTGTTTGGGGATAATAATTTTTAATGATTTAATTAAGGCAAAAAGGTGATTTTTTATTAAGGTTGAATTAAAGTCCGGATTAAGGACCAATTAAGGGGCCCTAATTATCTAAGGTTGTGGACTGAATTCTAGAGAGTTTTAAGTATTATGGGTATTTTTTTGATTTAAAATAGATTTATTAGATTTTTATGAAGTTTCTAAGGCTTAATTAACGGGTAGATTAGGGTTTGCTAATTAAGTATTTTAAAGAGTCCAAAAAATTTTTAAAAAATTTCAGGGGGTTCCAGATGTCACTCAATATTAGTGTTTAAAGTTTCATAGCAATCTGGGATCTATCCTAGCTCCTAGAAATATTCTAAGTTTGCTAGACGGTCCTTAATTGTTGTCCTTAAGGTACCACTACATTATTTAGGAATAAAATGAAGTAACTAACCCTTAGGCATAACATGGAGGGTAAATGCAGCAAATATAAATACACCAATCAAGTCCTTAGATCTAGGAGAGCTTATGCTATGTGCTTGTGCAACCTACACATGTAAGGACTACGAAAATACTAAGTAAAGGAGCCTAATGAAGTGATTAGTGAATAATTGGGACACAATCATTCACCGATCCTTCTCCCACATGAATTGCTCTTCATAAACATAGTCTAGGTTTAAAATTTCAAAGAGGTAGACCTCCCAAAATTAGGAAATTTAAATAATACCTAATTTTAAAATAATTTTAAAATGCATAAATATTATAAATATATGATAATATAAATTTGAAAATAGAATAATTAAAAATAATTCAGTTCATAAGCATGGGAGGTCTACCAGCCACCAAGGGTTTTAAAAAATAATTTTTATTTCAAAATAATTATGTATATTCAGAAAAGACAGAATCGGGTACAGAAAGTATTTTTAAATTAAAATTCACATTTTTCTGAAAATTTCAAGGTATTATATGTCGAAATACGATTTAAAATGAGGGAGATATGAATTTTTGAATTTAAATATGTTTAAAAATAATTTTAAATGATTTAAAATAATTGATATAAAATAATTGATAAATTTAAAATAAATCAGATATTAAAATATCTGGATCTTAAAATGTATATAAGTAATAATAATTAAAATAATTTCTTAAGACATTTATAATAAGAATATGATTAAGATAATAATTATGATAATAATAACACTAATGATAATAAAAAAATAATAATTTAATAATAATATAAGGATGATAATGATGAAAATAAATAATAATAATGGTAAAATTAACATTAGTATAATAAAACTATTATTAAAATAATAATAATATTATTTAACTAATAATATTAATATTAGTATACTAATATTATTATTAGATCATAATATTATTAAAATGATAATATTAATATTAATATAATATTAATATTATTATACCATAATATTATTAAAATAATAACACTGATATTAACATAATGAAAATTATTATTAAAATAATGATAATATTAATATAATAATAAAATAATAATGACATTGTTATAATAGGGTTATTATTAAAATAACAATATTAATATAATAATAATAATAATAGGAATAGTAAAATAATAATAAAAAAAATTTATACATAATAATTATTATATAAATAATAATAATAATAATAATAATAATAATAATAATAATAATAATAAAATAAGAGAAATAAAATGAATTAAATAATAATAACCATAATAATAGTCAAAATAATATTAATTATAATAATAATGATAATAATAATAAAATAATAAATAACAATGAAAGTAATATTTAATAAATATAATAATATTATTATTATTAATAATAAATAACATAAATAAAATAAAATAAAATAAAGCATTTAAAATCGAAATAAAAAAATTAAAATCAGCTGGCCACGTGGCAGCCTTTGATTGGCCGCGCTAACCGCGGCCAATCATTGCCAATGATTGGCGCGACGGGGCCCAACTACTTAAAACGATGGCGGCGCTCTGCCGCCGTTAGATCCGACCCCGCAAAGCCCAACGGCTCAGATCAAGCCGGATACCTTGCGAAACCGACGGATCTACATACAGGGCTGGTCTATGCAGCGGAACGACGGCTTTCTGACCGTTGATCTTTAGATCAACGGTCCTAAAACCTTCCAGCTGCAGCGAAGCCCAATCCGAGACCTAGATCCATGTTTTCGCCTCGTTCTCGTAAACGATACGAAAGAATTTGATAAAATTTTAAACCTAACCTCTAAACATGAAGAGCTTTCATGTGGTATACGTTGTGCGGTCTAGAACGCGATTTTTAGAAAGCTATTTAAGTCTAAGTGCCCTAAGCTAGGGTTGAGCTTTTCACCTTGGTTTATGGACGGTTTGGACCATTCAAAGACTCTCTGAACTTGTTGACTGTCCACGCAAAACTTTGTAGAAGAACACGTGAGCTCTTAACGCCTGGATCGACGAGGAGATGCCTTAGAAGTTTCCTCCTCTCGGTTTGCCGGAGATCTTGCCGCCGGTGGGCTTCCAACGGTGGGGTCGACTTGGAAAGGCTGGAGGAGAATCGTGGGAGGTCTCTTCCCAAAGATCTCAGGTTGAGGGGTCTTAGGGAGAGAGAGAGATCCAAAAAAGTGCCTAAACAAATCCTAGTTTCAACTATTTAAAGCTCCAGACCTGTCATAGACGGTTGGGATTGAATCCCCATTCAAAATAGGAGGGAAATAACCAGCTTTGGCCGTGGTCTTAGCTAGGGATCAATAGGAAAGATTTTGGAGCCTTAAATAGGGTTTAAAAGGCTCTTAATGAGTCATAATGACCCATTAATGACTTGGGTTGACCAAGTCAACCATTGACTTGGTCAACCTAGTCAAATGGACCCACAAGATGAGAGGATTTGGTCTATGGGTCAAGGAATGGGTGTGGGTTTGATTTGAGCTTGAGCAGGACTATATGGGTCAATTGGTCAACCCAGCTTGACCTGGTCAACTGGGTTGACCCAGGCTTTGAGTCTGAGTTGGAAACAGGGTCAACAGTCCCTCCGACATTTGTTGCCCGCCAACTACGGTTCCTAGGACCTGTATCACCCGTCGACTACAATCCCTCCGACCTTCGTTACCCATCGACGATGGTAACTCCGACCACCTCCACCCTCGCCAACCAACTATGATCCCTCCGACCTTCATCACCCGCCGATTATGGTCCCCCAAACTACCGTCACCCGCCAACTACGGTTCCTCCAACCATCGTCGCCCTGCCGACTACGATTCCTTTGACCTCCTCACCCACCGACTATAGTCCCTCTAACTTCCCTCTCCCATCAACTACGGTCCCTCCGACCACCTTCCCCTGTCGACTACAGTCCCTCCGACCACCATCGACTGTCGACTATGACCCTTTGACTTATGTTGCCCATCGAATCAGTCCCTCCAACCTACATCTCCTATCGACTATGGTCCCTCTAACCTCCATCACCCGTCAACTATGGTCCCTTCGACCCCCGTCTCTCACCAACTATAGTCCCTCCGACCTCCGTCGCTCGACTACAATTCTACTAAACAAACAAATAAACCAACGTCATCTTGAGAATAGCTCTTATGTTATCAAATTCCTCTAACACCAAACTAGTAATGTGCGACTACAATCCTTCTAACCTCTGTCCGACTATTAAATGTGATATATATGATGTATTTTTAGCCAACGTATTCCATTGAGGAAGGGCGTTATTTGTAGTCGACATCATACATTAGTGGACTCATTTTAATTGAGCCAGATCCAATGATTTTTCTCATTTTTACGATTTTTCACATAAAAATTTTAGTGTCTCTTGTAACTCTTACACCCCTCTCTCTCATCTGTCTGTGTAATGGATCTTTGTACAAAGCTATGACGCTAAACTCTATATCTCTTTACCGTCGAGAATGTTTCAGCCTGCAACAGTAACTATTAATTGTTTGATAATCTCTTAGATATGACTTTTTATTTTTTTATAGAAAAATTATTTATAATTTTTTTTAAAAATATGGTTAATGATTAAAAATATGGCTAAAAATTATTTGCAGACACACTTTAAAAATTTGACTAAGGCTTTGTTTGGGATAACTTTTTTACTGCTTTCTAAAATAATTTTTTAGCATAATAATTTTTAATTCAAAAAATTTTTGCACTGAAAAATTGCTTTAAAAAATAAGAAGAAAAATGTCTCAGACGAAACCTAATAATCAAAACTCAATCATGCACTTTTCCACTACTAAAAACATGACGTTTCTGCAACAATTCTTAGCGTCAGTTTGTAAATCGCCACTATAGAGAAGTATAGGCAACTAGTTTACCACTGCTAAAACCTCCTAAAAATTCATATTTTTTGCAACCAATTAGTATTAACTATTTTAAAAATCGTTGTTGTACAGTCAACCTATTCCCCCTCAGCCCGTCTTACTATTGAATGCCCTAGCCCTGAAAAAGGGAAAAACCATAGGGCCACGCCCAGTTGAAAGAGTTCCATTAGTGTTGTTTGAAATACACGAGGCTGATTCATCCTTTAAATTCAGGACGATCAGATTATAATGAGTATCAGTTACAAGGCCAAGCAGAGTTCCGACGTCACTCGGATATCCGGCAGGATTCCGGCGTCACTTGGAAAGAATTCCGGCGTCACTTGGGCGTCGGGTAGAATTCCGGCGTCGGGCAGAATTTCGGTGTTGCTCAGGCGTCGGACAGAGCTCCAGCGTCCCTCAGGTGCCCGGTGGTGCTCCGGCGATGCTCTGGTGGTGTTCCAGTGGAGTTCCGGCAGAGTTCTGGCGATGATCGAGGAGTTATTCCCTCCTAGACTTCTCTTGTCTTCTTCTTCTCTTCTTGCTTAGGTCCCTTCTTAAGAGAAATGAGGGGCTATTTATAGTTTTTCTGGAGTGGCATAGCCCGTAAATAGAAGAGGGATCAGGGGCAAATAAGGAGTGATCCGGATGAACGGCTGATATTGAATCCCTTGATCATGAACCGTTTATTGAGCATTTTAAGGTCTTAATGGTATCAGAATTCTGCGATCTTGGGCTCGTTGGATTCGTCTCGTCGAGCCGCTCGATTCAACTATAAGCTCGTCAAAATCGGAGACCGTTTGGTAACTCAAATTGCTGTTCAAGGCTTCTAACAGCGCTTCGGGTACTTGATTTGGATTTATTTGGGCTCGGATTGAGTCGAATTTGGTGTCGTTGGGTTCGTATTTTCGAGGCGCTCAATTTGACTATAAGTTTGCTGAAATCGGAGTTTAAATGGCCTCCTAATTAATTTTTGAAGTTTCCAACTTGAGTTTTCCTCGAGATTCGTGCCCGATCAAGATAATTTTTTGGTGATATATCAATTATATAGAGGTATGAGTGAGGCAAGTCAACTTATGAGCCAGCTGGAGCTTGGCTCGATGGACGACTCATGAGTCGTGACCCAAGCTCTATGAGCTAACCAATCTTGACTCAATTGGTTAGCTCGATATATCATTTTAATGTCTAAACCACGTCAATATATATATATATATATATATATATATATATATATATATATATATATATATATATATATATATATATATATGTTTTATTGTTCATTTTATTATAGTTTATATGAATTAAGAATTTAAGTGTTATATATAAATAAATAGAAAAAATTAGATGTTTTATATATATAACAACAATAATAACAAGCATTTATCCCAATACAGGCGGTCGGCTACATAAATCTTTTTCTCCATCGTGTCTCTTAATAGTCATATTTACATTTAAATATAATAAAAAAAAGCTATTTATAATCAAATTTTTTTAGATCTACCTCAACCTTTCTTAGCGTAAGTCGGATCTTATATCTAATCTCCTAACAACATCATCTGAAGGTCATCATTTTATATGATCAAATCATCTAAGGCATGCAACTCTTTCTAATCTTATCTGCCACTGAGGTGTCGTTTGGAATATGTTTCTTACTACTTTCTAAAATAGCTTTCTAGTATAAAAATTTTTAATTCATTAAAAAATTTTATGCTAAAAAATAATAAGAAAGCTGTCCCAAACGAAGCCTAAAACTACCCCAACCTTTTCACATATATAAGTGCAAAGCCACTCATCATATATATATATATGTATTGATTTGTTTCGAAAATCCCCCTTTAATTAAACTTAATTATTTATTTGTGAGCAATCAATATAGCATGCAAAGTTTGGCTACAAATTAACTTCTTGATTTGATAATATTAAGGCATCCCCTTAATGCACTGGAAAAGAAATATGTAAGGAACTCTTCTTATAGAAATTATGACGGTGAATTATTTACTATCCATCGACCTTAGTACATGCATCAAGATCTGTGTCTACCGATCGATCTGGTGCTACTGATATTCTCCTTCCTATATATTGAGCTTCATTCATGATCCCCAACACCAAACCAACAGATCAAACAAGCCATCTATACTACACAGCAAAGAAGATTGCAGCAAGCTAGAAATGGCGAAAGCAACTCTGATCAACCTTTTCGTTTTCCTGCTGATCACCTTCTTCTTCTGCACCTCAGTTGTTGCAGACGAGAAGAAAGAGGCAGACTGCGTAGAGAAGCAGGAAGGCAGCGTTTTGATTCCCGGAATCGGCCGCTACATGCCTGGAAGCCTTCGACGGCCCAGCATAACGGGGTTGGACCATAGCGGCCCAGCCGCGGCCCATGCCCGATACCTGCCGGGTAACGACGATACGTTCGTACCCAATCCAGGATACGAAGTTCCTAACCCGATTCCTTGACCTTATAATAACAAAAATAATAAATTATATTAAAATATTTTGATCTATTTTATATTATGATGGAATAGAAAATTATTAAATTTATTTTAAGATTAGTGTTATATAAAAAAAAATTATATTGCACTAATTCCAAAATAAATTTAATATTTTTTTATGTCTGTTTGATATAATTTATATCCATATATTTTAATTTCTATAATTATTTAGTCTTCGAAAAATGTTGTCCTATGTCTTCTTTGAATAAGTGAAAGGTATGTAGTCGGGATCGCTCATGCGGCTTATTGGTTACGGGTAGAAACTCCTCTCGCTGATTCTACATTTGACTCCTCTAATATGCCCCCAAAATAGTATATAGTCAATTGATAGTAATTACCAAATGTCTATCCAATAGGATTTGTATTTGTACTGCTTAATTTCATCTCATAATCTATTCTCTTAATTAAACGGTGGCAGAGTCAAAATTTTTTTTATATATAAACAAATTATATGCTTCAAAAATGCTATCAATCTTTTCATTTAAAATTTTTTTGTTGTTGGTGCAGTTATTATAAAAAATAAATTATATGATAAATATATTTTAATTTACTTAAATATAACGTTATAATTAAAAAATTTATAAAATTAATTTTTTATAATTTAATTTTATAAAAAATTTAAATTGTATGTGTGTGGCCGTGCTCCTAAGCCCAAGTCCATTGTATTTAAATTGATATTTTAAATAAAATTATCAATTTAAATTTAATTTTAAATTGATGTATTTAGATTGGAAATAACGCATCGATACATATATACATTTATATAAATGAATTAATATATGTAAGAAGCGTATATATTATGTCAAATTGAGTGTTCTAATCAATGTGTGCATATGCTTGCTTGATCCTTTTATTAAACTTAGCCATGTTGAGTTTAGTTTTGACTATACTTCTATGGAATTTTTTACCTATTTTTGCTATGGAGCTCAAAATTTTAGGGTTTACTCCTATATATTGGATAGTTGAAATATACATCAATGTAGAAATTTCGAATAATTATTCTCGCTATAGGAGTAAGATTTTTTCTAAAAAACGAGCTTGACCTCTAATGTGTATAAGTCAACTTTAGTCAACCTTTAATTCAATCACACCTTTTGTACTTGCTTAAATTTTTTTTTTTTTGGAGACATTATCTTTGCATTTGACCTCTACATAGATAACTCCACCAAGTATCTATTCATGAATAAAATGATATTCAATGTTAAAATGATTGTCAAAAATAAGATTTATTGCTAACTAGATAGCATTCAATTTATCACCACAATTTTTAATCAATATTCTCAACCAATCATCTAAGGGTTTGTTTAGGACAACTTTCGTACTACTTTATTTTTCAGATTCCAACTACAATTCTATTTGGCTACTATTTTATTACAGTTTTTAAGAAATTGATGTACTAGGAAGTTACTTTTTACAACAGCTTTCAAAAAGTTATTTTTCCCACAACAGCTTTAGAATCACCGTTGCAAAAAATTACAATTGTCCCAAATAGATCTTAAGATAATGCATTATCTCTTAGGAGAAATGGAAATTGAATCCTACTTTTGTTACACCATGAGATTATGGAGACCTTCAAAAGACATAAACAAAAGTAAAATTTATATTTGGATCTCCATCTAAGTTACCATCATAGAAAATATGAAAAGAGGATCTCTAAACTTAAAAAGATAAGAAGTCATGGCCAAGAGAATAGCTCGCATACCCTAATATTTTTCTTACTAACATCCACATGTCCAACAAGATAAACCAACTAATAAGCCCAACAACGAAAGCTATGTTCGGGCTTGTAGAAATCATAAGAGGATCAAACAAAAGCTTCTCCTCTTCACAATGAAGCTTAAAATTGGTAACAAGAGAAGTGTATCAAATATTGTCTTTATTGATGTTAACATTTCAACAATCCTTTTGACATAATCGATATGAGATTTAAAAAATGCAACTAATAATTATTTTTTGCCTCAGCCAAGAAAATGTAATTTGCCCCAATTTTTCTTCTCAAATCAAATAGAGAGTTGAACATAGAGCTTATAAATCTCCTATTATTAGGAGCTTATTTCAAGTCATAATTGAGACATACATATAGTTATCAAAGCTTCCAGCCAAAAGAAACTGTCAAGGAATTAGCAACTAGAATCTGGACCATTTTAACTACAAGGTTATGATAGTTTCTTCATAACATTCTTTGTATTTTTTAGAAAAGTCTCAAGCAACAAATATATACTTATAGCTTTCTATTATTTCATCAGCCTTCTTGTTCACATTGTAGACCCATTTCTAAGTGGTAAGCTTAGCATCTTTAGCTTTTTAGGATAAGCTCCAAAATGTCATTTTTATAAATAGCATGCATCTGTTCTCTCATAGTATCATATAATTCTTTTACACTTTAGATTTTTGAAATCAAGAAGAAATACCACCATCAATAGGTTCAATAAAGAAAAATGAATATATAATTACCTTGTTCTCAACTCTAACTAGTCGATTTGGCAATCTTCCTTCAATACCTTTGGAATAGTTTAGCATCTTGAACTTACACCACTTCTTCATTATGAAATTGATTATAAGAAGAAAAATTGCTCCCTCTTTTATTTTGTTCAACCCTTGGGATGAAAATTTGTAGCCATATAGGCATAGAAAGAAATTAGAAGAGTAACCATTTTCATGATCTCCACCACCAATGAGTTCAAAAATGATATTACTTGCAGGATTGTAAGAATATATTTTATTAAAAATCATGTTCATTGAGATATTAAACATATAATTTATTTATCGATGCACTTTCATTCCCTATTTTTTTCATCGTAGCCCATAAAAATATACGTAATGGCTTTAGCGTCCACCTTAATTGTTTGAAATTATGACAGATAATTATAACATTAAAAATCATAAATCTTGTACTTCACCATAAGTTTTCACCAAAGCACTAGCTCTATGGAAAGTTGATATAAATTGGAGCAAGAGGAACTTGATTGATAGCATGTGCTCCACAAATCATATCTTTCACTCTTTAGGATATAGGTAGAGCAAGTCTTCACTAAGTGCTAAAACAATTTATTGAGGTGTACAAGCACAAGATAGTCTCCTCTTGGTTTCATGCATATAGAAAGATAGGTACTCATGAAATGAATTCATCACAATTATTTTTGTTCAACTTCAAATTTTTTTATGAGAACACAAGCTGTTTAAACTCTTTGAAACTTGATGAAATTTTTTATTTTTTTCTTTATGAGGTAAGTCAATATAAAACTTATAAAATTATTAATATATATCATTATGTAGTAATTGTCAAAATATGGAGTTGAATGGCCCATTAGATCACTGTTGATACACTCCAACAATCATTGCATCTTCGAGAGGATTTGTCAAATGGAAGGCAACGTGGCTTCCCATATTGATAATGATCAAATACCACCCCTTCTTTAAAAGATAGTATGGTCAAAGAAATCATTCATCAAATTTTTCATTACCTTAACTCAAATCTAAATTAAACTTCAAATTTAATAATTGTATTATAGTCACCACATGTCAGGTTGATCAGACAATTGGCGACACATTTCAATGAATACTTTTTAGTAAAGCATTCTTTTGGCAGAAGCAAACCAATGCTTCTGAGGAGAAAATAATTATCTTAGCACGACAAGATTCTACTCGGTTACATTCTTAAAGGCTGTATTTTCATCATAAATGAATATATTCACCAACATTTATCATTTTAGATCATGATTACAACATATCTTAGCAAATATGTCAAAAATATTCATGCATGACACTTATTGTCTCTCATCGCCACATTTCATAACACTTAACAATTAGTCTGTTATACATGTCACTCAAGACATTCTCATTAGTCATTAGATGAATATCTCCTTCTTGTACAAATTATGAAAATGCAAATCTTCAATTTTTTTTTTCATCTAACTTTTTTAGACCATAGGTGATAGCCTTCTTTTTGTAGCATCAAGGCATATGATTGTTCCATAGGTGAATGCATTCTTATTGTAATAAAGGGTCCATAAATGATTATTTGTATAATGGATGTGATTTTATTGATCTATCCACTTAAAACTAAATTGCTTTCTGGTGATTTTCTTTTCCCTTTTTGGAACTAAATTATTATTCTTATCATTATAGGTTGAGTATCTCAAACTAGAGTTTCCTTTTTTTCTTGAATTCCTATTAATTCATGGTTCAAATACTACTCTATCGAGTAAGAGAGAGTTTCTATTATTCAAATTTATGCTATTGTCTATAAGAAATTTCTTCTTTGACTTAAAAGAAAGTCATGAATAACAAAAACAACACTGCTTATAACTCTCTTGCTACTACTAATAACAAGAACAACTCAAAGCAACGTATAGGTGAACCTTCTCATTCTAATTCTTTGACTCACCTCACATCAACTTTTGCTATATAGATGTAAATGATGTGAAATTCCTTGAGATCAATTTCCACCTTTGCCTTGTATCTCAAGCACTCAGTCAACCCCACCACTCTGCAAAGTTTTGTAGCCCGATCTATTCGATAAAGGGAAAAGACCTTCCCTTGCATTAGCAAATGTGTGAATGCCAAGAGACGATTGCACACTTATGTCTTGTTGCCAAATATTTTGGAGGTGTAGATTCCTCTAAACGTCAAAGCTCCCTAAAAAGACATGTATATGGGCACCATTGACCCCATTAAGCACATGGACACTTTTGAAAGTGTTATTTCCTCGTGCAATGTCTATGATGTAGTTCGATGCAATCTTTATCACAACTTTCAAAGATTATACTTATAGATGATATAATAGTCTACCAACTACATATATTCCATCATTTTGATGATCTATCCTACACATTTCTTTCCTTTTTTTTGTTGTGTAGAGGCCAAGAAGACCTCTTAATCATTGTTCTAGATCAATTAGAAAGAGAGGGGAACCTCCATGAATACATTACTAAATTTAATCATGTGTCACTCTAGAAGACATACTTTTACCCATTTATTGTCAAATTTACCCTCATTCTCAAATTCTATGAGCGTCCCAGTCAATTGCTTATGGTTAAGAAGCCTCTCAAGTCCATAGTCAAACTACTACAATAGACAACAATATTAAAGAGCTTGTTTGTGACAGTGAACCTTCAACAAATTAGCAAATAGGTCCTCCTCTAAAATGAGCTCCTCTCCCCACCATCATCACTCAAAAAGATGCTCGATTGAATGAATTCCTCTAATTAAGGAGGTTAGCTTAGAAGGGATGGTCATCATGATCGCCAATAGCACCTAATCTTACCTACACCTCCTCATCACTACAAGAGGGGGTGTCGACCTCCCTCCCTGAACAAATTCATCTCCACAATCCTGGTCTCATCCAAAACTTGGAGTATTTTAAGTGGTTGATCCCATTTAAAAAGTATAATGAGATTAGCGACAAAAGCAAATTTTGTCTCTACTGCAATGATCATGAAATCAATGATTTTTTTCTATTCTACAAGCTCTCCTTAGAGAGCTGTTAAGGAATGGTGCATAACATATTTCTTAATAGGACATATGAGGTTCTTTGAATACTCATATGCACAAGCAGTTTAAACAATGTTTTTTCCTTGAAATTGCTGAGAAGATGAGGCTCAATACAAAGAACTTTTGACATGATAACTATTGAGAGGTGCATTATTGAATGTCTGATTACTTTAAAAGTAATCCAAGGTGACACAAATTTATGAAACTGGCCATATAACTTTAGGATCATTAAAGCCACTTTAGCCTTTCAAAACATCTTCAATCACTCTGCTTTGAACATTAATCGAGTATTATTAGTGTCAATTGGACATTTGGTCGTAAAGTTTCTGACTCCGAATCGAATTATAACCATTCAAAGGGGCCTCATCCAGTCTAAGAAATGCTACACAACACCTTAATCATTATTGCTACTTACGATAATAGTCAATCCAACCTTCAATCTATTAAAAAGGTAGTTCAGATTCCTACTATCAACTCTTATGCAACTGGAAGAACTTTTTTGGATCAACCCGTTCAATTAATGTACTTTCCAAACAAATATAATTACTTTCTTTGATGATAACTTTGATGTGCTATCTTAGGAACCATCTAAAATGACCGGAGATCGACTCCACATAGGGTAAAGCCAAACAAGCAGAAGAAATGAAAGTTCATCGACGACATCAATAAAGCTATTAACGAAGTGTTCAAGCTATTCGATGCCAGATTCATTCATGAAGTCCGGTATTCTGAGTGAATCCAGCTTAATCATGGTGAAAAAATCAAATAGAAAATGGAGCGACACGTGTGTTGATTTGGAAAGAATCAACGCACAATAGATTCATGCCTCATGCTATCTTTGGTGCCTTGGTAGACTTAGGCTTCGTTTGTGCTTTCTAAAACAGCTTTATAGTATAAAAATTTCTTAAATTAGAAACTTTTGCACTAGAAAGCAGTACAAAAGTTGTCCCAACTAAGCGTTAGGCTTCGTTTGGGGTGGTTTTCTTACTGCTTTCTGAAGTAGCTTTTTAGCGCAAAAAATTTTAGAACTAGAATTTTTTGTATTAAAAAGCTGTTTTAGAAAGCAGTGAGAAAATCATCCCAAATGAAGCCTTAGAGACACAACTAAGTCTTCTTTTTTTCCTAATTTATTTTCCTTTCTATATAATAAGGCTTCTTCATTTTCACCTCAGACAAAAATTATGTCATTGCTCCAGCCATGACTTCTTAAGAGAAAATACAATTCTCAAATTCCACCATTAATAGTGTTAGGATTGGTCTAAGTTTAGGCTAGTGTTATTCCGCAAGACATCACACCTATATACATATATATAGATGCTATAGGTTGATGTATAAGACACCCCATGAATGAGAAATTAAATCAATAAAGCTCTCCTTTCCCCATCTCTCTCCCTCTCATCCAAGAAGCTCTTTCTTCCTCAAGAAAATCCTAAGAAGTATCAAAGCCTCTTTGAGGCGATCTCGAGGAGGAGGAAGTGTTCTGATAATCAAGAAAGAGAGGGAGCGGACGAGCATCGGATTCACGCGAAGCAAAGGGAACGGGCTCACCGACATGGCCTTCGGGTTCGTGCGAAATTGCAATTAGCAGCAGGTCGTTTGCGTAGAGGATCGGGAGGCACAGTGCTGATGCTCGGGCAGACCCGTGCAAGGTTTGTACGAGGAAGGCGAGAGCCTGGGTCAAGCGGGAGAACCCGCACAGGGCGCGGGGCTCGGGTCACGCGCAGACGTATGCGAGCAGTGGGCAACAGGTCGCTCGCTGTGTGTGAAGGCGTGAAGACGGGGGCTATTCAATCACGAGACATACAGGAGGATGATTTCAGTTTGAGCGGCTTCGTATCAAGATTGAATTTGACATCCCTTGGAGCAGGCAGCAGGGACAAAGGGTGGAAGATGTGGATTCTTGTGGTAGGAAGGACTGACAGCACTTTCTGGACAGAACTGGACTAGAAACAGCAGCATTAAATCGAGAGATTTAGCCAAGAAGACTGTTCTTGAGAGATTTCTCTCACCTAGTGGATTCGAAAAGCTTGATGAAGAACTGTACAAATTAGAACACAAAAGAAAAACTCACCTCGCCCCCAAGTGAAAAGAGAATAGCACTGTGCGCCTTTAGTTGTATCTCCCTTGCCCTCACCCTGTCCGTGAAGGCCGCAAGATCTTCTGCAGAAATGACTTCTACCAAGCCTTGGTGCACCAATAAGGCCTTTATCTTGGTCCGCCATAGACTGAAGTCATTCTCTCAATTGAACTTGTCAATATCAAATTTCTGCATCAACATTCTTCTCTCCCTTTTTGATTGGCTCTGATATCACTTTGTTGGGATTCTTGGGTGCAAGAAGAAGCTCCTTGAGCTTTCTTGGATGAGAGGGAGAGGGAGAGAAAGAGATGGGCGAGAAGGGTTTAGAAGAAAATAAACTTAGCTTTATTCAATTTTTCCCTAGATACAAACTAGGCAAATGAAATATATATAGACTAGACATTATGTCTTGCAGAGCAACTTAAACTAAAACTAAATATGGACCAAAACTAACAAATAGTTTATTAAGCTAATCCTAAATAGGAGTCATTAATGCAATATAATCTAATAAGCTAATCCTAAGAGAATATGCGAGCCTCTGATAAAGGTTTCTCTAGATCCAAAAGAGAAATCTACAACATATATTTTTAGTACTTGAAAAAAATATTCATAGATAGAAATATGGCACTAAAAAGACTTACAAGCCCATTATCTAGCAATGAAAGTTGGGCATTATTCTTGATATGTCACAAAAATTGCCTTGATCAGGCACAAATCTCAAGGCATATTGAATTGGAAACTTTCAAAATTAAATTTGGGATCATTCGAACTCCAATCTCAACAAACTTATGGTCAAAATAAACGTCTCGGCAAGACAAATTCAACGACACCAAAATTGATCAAATCCAAGCCCAAATGGTTTGAATAAATTGCTTAAAGTATATTTGGAAACTTCAAGACACTAACTGGATGATCAAATGATCTCTAAAGAAGGCCTGCTTATAGTTGAATTGAGCGGCTCAATGAGACGAATCCAACGAGCTTAAGATTGCCTAATTCTGATGTCATTAGGGTACTTAAATGTTGAACGAATGTTCTATGATCGAGTGGATCAATATGAACCATCCGATGAAGCACTCCGAATGTTCTTCCGATCTTCTCTATATTCACAAAGCATGCAACTCCAAAAAATTTATAAATAGGACCCCACTCCTCACATTAAGAAGGCTTGGACTAGAAATCAAGAGAGCTATAAGACTTGAAGAATCTCAAAATTGTACTCAAGCACAACCACTGGTGAACCCTCATCACCCAGCCATCACCTTCGAACTTTCACCGGCAAATCGTTGTCGGACATCCACCAAGCTGTCGCGCCAGACCTCAAGTATCCCAGCCTCCACCTGACCTTCCACCAATTATGGTCCTCGGAATATGAAGGAATAGTAGTAGTAGACTCACTTGACATAAGTCACATAACATATGCTAACATGAAATAGATGAAAAGAAACTTAAGCTAGCCCTGATCAATGATAACAAAATTACTTAAAATGAGTTGAAATTGGTTTAGACCTTTGACCCCCAATATATACACACAAAAGATGACCCTTGGGAAATTTAATATGCATCAACCAAACTTAAAAATCAATAAGCTAACACCTGATGAACCCAACATGACTCTTAGATATCATATAATTATATAAGCATAAATGATTTTGAATTCCTAGATACAATGAAATCAATACGACTATTAAAATTGCTAATTCATGAATCTTGAAATACCTATAACAAAAACATTTCCCCAAAAAAATATACTTGAAATATTTTAACACTGTATGTTCTTTACAGATATACCTACTTCTAAGCTTAAAAAATCATAGATAATATTTTCCTTGTATAGGCCATGCATGACAAAAGGAAGCCATGAACGGGTTTGATTGTTGCTTACGCAATAGTCTGAACCTCATCTCTTTGTACATCCAAATGCTATTGAGAAAGCTAGATAATCTTGTTACATATTATTGCTGTTCGGCGATTTACATCTATTCTACAATGCAATTACCAACATCTAATATTCTAATCCCCCAAGCCAACCACATTAGTGATAAGCTTTGTACCAGAGATCATTTTGTCATCTCCTACAGAGTGAATAACCAAGTGAAAGAGAGTTTGATCACTTGATCAGGATAAATAGTAAATAATTATAATTTGCAGAAAAAAGAAATTTGAATATAATTAAAAAATAAAGGTTGTTGCTAAAATACCTTAGGAATAGCAGATTGAGACTCTTCACTCAGCTCAGGCTTTGCCTCTGAATGTCTTGCTTCAGATTTCTCGTTCGAGTAACTGAAGAGAGCTCCAGTACATTTTAAAACGCACAGTTCCATATTTTCTTTTTAGTAACAATATAAACAGCTTCAACAAGCCTAATAAGAAGATGCTTACGTTGATAGTATCATAACCCAAATCAGCTCCACGCAGTCCACCCAGAGAAGCCTCTGCTCAACTGGAATTATGCCGTAAGTAATCAGATGAGCAAAAGGCCAAAGCTTCCACCCAGCCTATGAAACCAACGGTATCATGATTTCAACATCCATTGGCACAATCATGAGATGCATTAAGCAGGAAAGTTATGGGAGAAAAAAATTGCTATAATTGACAAAAATAGTGAAATATTAGGAAAATAATGATGCAGAATTTAGTTTATATTTTTGTAATAAGAATCTTTGTCTGGTATAGGCCCCTAAAATAGAACAGCATGTTCAGTCGATCAACATACTCATGGGTGCCAAAGTCAATTTTCAAGGGAACTATCCAATTGCTAGCAGGCCATGGGATAATTTCATTCAACCAACAAGGCCAGTTGCAAAGTTCCTGAAATTCAGAATTTCTAATCGCCTAAAATTCCTTTGATGTACCTTATAATTGAGGCAATGTTTGAATGCTGGAATTTGAGTGAAAGGAAATGAAAAAATAAAAATAAAAATAAAAATAAAAGCTCAAATCAGTAGTGATAGATTCGTAATCGACCTATAAATTATTGGACTTTCATTTTATTTGCTTTACTTCCCTTCAACACCATCATTATCATTAGCCTTATCCCAACTCTTTTGAGTAAGCTTTATGAATTCTCATTTTTATTTGTTCCTACAAAATATTATTTGAGGCGTCAAAATAACTTATATCCTTGTAATTTTGGATCTAATATTTGCCCTTCCTAATTCTCTAACACTAATTCTATCTACGTGTAATGGGAGTATTTTTTTTTCACCCTTCGATGTACATTGATTAAACCACCTCAATCTATTGCTAATTACCACATCTCAATTTATGTCATTCCACTCCAACTGCTCCTTCACTTCCCTTCAATAAAAAAATTTTAAAAAATAAAGGATTCTGATTCTTACAGTTAACATGGGCCAAAACGTAGCCTTTAGTTCGCTGAAAATATTTGCCGGAGACTCGAATCGCAAGAATCCAAGAACCACATAATAAATACTATTCCAAGTTGCAGTCCAGATTGTTTGGTCAAATGCTACTTTAGCGGGAACCACCCACCAATCCTGGAACGGAAAAAGAAACTACAAGACGAGTTGTATCTAAGCATCCCAAGCATTTAACAAACCCAAAATATGTGAAGTGCAAACCAATTTATAACCACCTCACAAAATTCATAGTAGTAATGAGAAAGGGAACCGTGAAGAGCAAATCCAGTGAGTCCAGAACGGAACATACGAGCACGATCGAACTCAAAAAGTGGCTTTCCTGCATAGCACTGTAGCAAAATAAAATAAAGAGAGCTTATTTAAAGTTCACACATTAAAAACTGATTAAAATCAAATTATTAAAAAAAAAAAACCAATATGGACCTGTGCAATCCAGTCGCCTATAGAGTACACTACACCACTAATCATCATTTTAGCCAAAACAGGGTTTGTTTTTAGAGCTTCTTCATAGGCAGTCCAGTTATGCTGTGGTGCATATCTGACAATCTCATATATGGTCCAACCCTGGAGTAATAATTTCTCAGATGATCAGCTGAGGGACAGTCATACTAATATTTCTAGAAAGCTAAACCATTGGTGAAAATGCTAAATCCACATCTTCGAATAGCATTAGTATTAAAGATCATAATTAGAGAAATCTTAAATGTTCATGCAGTCCCCTACATGAGAGAAAAAACAATATAGTAGAATTAAGTCAGCAAACAACAATTAAATATTTCATAATTACTTCAATGCTTCAGCTTTTAAGTTGAAGTACAGCCATAAACCATGTTTCAGTTCTTCAAAAGGATCAATAAGAGATATTTGACTTAACAGGTTCCCCAAGTAGTTGGGATAAGGCTAATCATGATAATTACCAAAGTTCAGTGCCATCTTGCATGCTGAAAATCTAAAACTTATGCTTGCTCATAAAAATAAAAATAAATTCTTGCATTTAACAAGATAATTAAATTATTATTATTAACTAATAAATAAATACTATTCACATTATAAATAATTAATTAAAAATGTTTAAAAATGAATTTTATGGACATTATATATGTTATGAGCTCATAAATCTCAACTCATCTCTTTAGTCTCACATCACTTGGAAACTCTTTATTGCTATTGCTTATATAACTTTTTGAGTTTTCCTGTGTTACGAGCTCGCATGTAGTGGTGGGGCAATATAATGATGCTTCATGGTAGTTTGGGGCAAATAAATAAGATAAAAATTTCATACTAATTTAAGTTAAATGTTTTAAGTATAAATTAATTTGTTTATTTAAGAAATTTATTTAATATTTAATCTTTAATGTAATAAATTTATTTATTTATTTATTTAAAAAATGTGGTAATTGAACTAGCCGGTTCTTTTGAACCGACCTGGTTCACCGGTTGAACTGGTAGTTTTGATCGGTTCAGTCCGATTTGATGCAGAAGTGGTTTTCAGAGTGGACCAGACCGGCCCTGTGACCGATTCAAGGTTGAACAAGTCAGACCGGCCGTTCCGGTCCGATTTTTAAAACCTTGGTATTTCATCTAAAATTTTAAATTCCATTTACATGGATTGCCTTAATAATTCTATCATTCACTCTTTTCTTTTCTTTTCCTTCTTTCTTTATTTTTTTTTAAATTCCATTTATATGGATTGCCTTAATAATTCTTAAGAGAATCCTACAGAAAGGTGTTAGCTGCAAAGCAAGAACAGAACAGAGAGAAGAGGTAACTAGTAATCTGTATTCATGTAAGCTGAAGAAAAGTATATTAGGAACAATGAAAGACAGTATATATACAGCAACTACTAAGCTGAAATTCCTAAGCTGTGCTCAGTCGGTTAGCAAGCAGAAGGAGTGATTGGGCCAGCTGTAAAGTGGCGGCTGCACACAGTTGATCCAGAGGAAGGTGTCTGTATGCAGCAGCTGATGGAATCATTTGTATTAGTGGAATCGTGTATAGCAATTTGGTCAAGCTCATTGTCATCCTCCCTCAAGTTGATGGTGGAATGAACCATCAACTTGCTGCGAAGAAGAGTGAATCTGGGAATTGACAGTCCTATTGCAAGTATATCAGCTACTTGGTCCTGACTTGAAGTGTGATGCAAAACCAAGATGTTTGAATTGATGGATTCCCTAATAAAATGGTGATCGATCTCAATGTGTTTAGTGCGGCCATGAAAAATTGGATTAGTTGCAATGAACATAGCTAAAATGTTGTCACAATAGAGAAGGTGGTGGACAGCGGAATGGAGAAATCCTGACATAATCGACAAAGCCAAATTATTTCTATTGTAGCAGCAGCCAATGACCGGTATTTGGCTTCAGTAGAAGAATAAGCAATAGTAGATTGTTTCTTTACATGCCAAGTGATCAGATTTGGTCCAAGAAAGATACAATAGCCGATGGTAGATTTGCGATCAAGATTATCACTTGCCCAGTCTGCATCTGCAAAAGCCGTGAGTTGATGATTTCCTTTTTGGATGTTAAGACCATAGGAGGAGGACCCTTTGAGGTATCGAAGGAGGCATTTGAGTGATTGAAAATGACTGTTCATGGGTAGATGCATATGTTGACAGACCTTGTTCACAGCAAAGTCAATATCGAGATGGGTGGCAGTAAGATGCTGAAGAAAACCTATTAGTTGTCTAAACAACACCGGATTGGCAAATGGGATGTGGTGGACAGCAGCTGAAGCAGATTTGGGCGGTAAGGGAGTGGCTAGAGGTTTACAATTTGTCATTCCGGCTTTGTGAACTAGGTCATGAACAAATGATTGTTGGGAGAGCAAGAAGCCAGCACTAGTAGTTAGAACATCAATGCCCAAAAACCGAGTTAAGGTGCCCAAATTTCGCATAAGAAAGCGAGATTTCAGTTTATCAAGGAGGGCAGAAATGGACTCGGTGTCATTTGCTTTAAAGGATCCACAAATCCTTGTGATTGAGCCATATAAATCTTTTCTTTTAAAGGTCCATGAAAGAAGGCATTCGTAATGTCTAGTTGAAGGATGGTCCAACCAAAATGAAGTGCAACCGTGAGAAATAAACGGATAGTTGGTGATTTAGCAACTAAACTGAAAGTTTCAACATAATCAATGCCATATTCTTGTTTAAATCTTTGGGAAACTAATCTGGCTTTATAACGAGCAATGGAGCCATCAAAGTGACGTTTGAGTTTGAAAATCCATTTGCAGCCAATCACATTTTGATCATGATGTGGTGGTACCAAGGTCCAGGTTCCTTGAGATTGTAAGGCATGAAAATCTGTAGATAAGGCGCAGCTCCATTTCAAATGTTTATTAGCATTGGAGAAGCAAGTAGGTGTAGTGGAAAGAGTATGTTGAAGATCAATTATTTGACGAGGCTTGAGGTGACCAATATGAGACCGTGTAATCATGGGATGGTGAGGTGGAGTTGGAGAAACAGTAGGAAGAATAGGATGAGGAGATGGTGGAGAGATAGTCACTCATTGACTGATTTTTCATTGTAAGAGAGTGGAGCTCATTTTTGAGCTGAATGACCCTTGATCGGTTTGTGGATGGGAGGCGATGTTCAAGGGTTTGCCAAATAGCATGGCAAGTGTCTAAGTTCAAATGTAGTGTAGAATAGAATGTGATATGGTAGAAAATAGTGCTGCTGTCAGGTTTTGATCAACAAGGATCCAGAGAGTGTTGTGGATTTGGCGATGGTTGTTCGGTGTCAGAGACAGAATGTTTGGGCAGATAGGTTGTGGAACCATCAAGGTATCCATCGAAGCCATTTGCAGTGAATAGCTTTAGGATTTGAGTGCGCCAAGTGGGATAGTTATCTTCTAGCAGCTGGATATGAACAATGGTTTTAACATTGGACATAAGAAACTTAAGTTGAGAGGATATTGTGATATCACCAAGCTTGATGACTGTGCCAGCCATGGAAAAGGGAAGAAAAGAAGACAAGATTTCAACAGAAGAAAGGTGAAGGCATGCCCTTAGGCCGTTGTCTCTGATACCATGAGAAAATCCTGCATAATAGTGTTAGCTGCAATACAAGAACAGAACAGAACAGAGAGAAGAAGAAACTAGTAATCTGTGTTCATGTAAGCTGAAGAAAAATATATTAGGAATAGTGAAAGACAACATATATAAAGCAGCTACTAAGCTGAAATTACTAAGTTGTCCTCAATCGGTTAGCAAGCAAAAGGAGTGATTGGGCCAGCTGTAAAGTGGCGGCTGCACATAGTGGATGCAGAGGAAGGTTTCTGTACACGGCAACTAATGGAATCATTTGTATTAGCAGAATCGTGTATAGCAATTTGGTCAAGCTCGCTGTCAATTCTATCTTTCACTCTTTTTCTTTTCTTTTCTTTCTTTTCTTTTTTATGAGGGGGAGAGGCATGATATTGCGACGTGATGATAATTTACAAGGTCTCTTCAAAAAGCATATTAAAAGAACATCAAAGCACCAAAAGAAATTCACCAGAAGTAAGTAGGAGCCTTGCCAAAGAAGCTTAAGAAATAAAATCCACAAATTTCAAGATTAAAATAAGGTTAAATTAAATATCACTTGGGGCGTGCTTCACGTAGGCCAATAATTTTATAAATCATCCACTTGTTCACATGCCTTTTAAGATTTCACTATTATCCTTATGTTTAATTTCTAATTTTCAAAGATGTTCGTTTTTCTTGATAGCTTTAAATAATTTATTAATAAAGCTTGTGTAGCATTTTTTGCCTAGATTTGAATGAATTTAATTTCTTATGATCAAAATACTGTCATCAACAAATTTTTTCTCATTTTCTATGATTAGGCCATTTTCCTATCAGATCGAATTGCCAATGTCGATGAGAATATGAGAAGTAGAGGAGGTGAGAAAGGTCCTACAATTTTTAAAATTGATTCTTTAAATTTTAAATCATTTTCCAATGAGATTGAACCACATAATCTACCAATGTCGCAAAGAAGAGGAAAAAAATAGGAGAGGCAAAAATAATAGAAGAGGTTCATCAAACATCATATAATTCCCAATAAATAGTTAAGTGTGAAAAATAGCCAGAGAAGGTGAAATCATCGAAAATTGCTAGAGATAATTTGAATTAGGAGCGAGAGAGGAGGGCCAATATGCATCAAAAGGAGGAAAAACATATAGAAAAATAGATGAGCATTTTGCCTTATTATACTCGATTAATAATTCTAGTAATTGATGGACTTGATGAAGCTTGACTCAACATTGAGGATCAAAATGGAAGGGTTTTTAAATCGTAGATCTACATAAAACATGGCCCAAATATGAGATATTCATATGATATTTTCCCTAAAATAATCAACAATTTTAATTCAAGTATTCTAAAGAGAATTGTATTGCCAAAATTTATAAACTTAGTAGTACAAATTCAAACTTGGCAGTGGACTTCAGTTTTCATAGTGTCGAGAGTTGCAACATTTGATTTTTGGTCTACATTCCAGTTATATTTTTATAAACTTTAATTTAACTTAAATTAAATTAATTTCAAAATACCAACAAAAATTTAATATGAATTATATATGAAGTTAATTAAGGGTATTGAAGAATGAACCTTAGAGCAACTCCAACCTTTGCATGTATATGCTCATTTCGTATCCTATCTCTAAGAGTAAAGCCACTCATCCACCTGAGCATTCTCACCTCTGCAACACTTAACTTAATATTATGCTTCTCTTTTAATAGCCAACATTCTGCGCCATAAAGCATTGCAGGTCTAACCACCATTTTATAGAATTTTCCCTAAGGTTTGAGTGGTACTTTTCTATCACACAACAAGCCCGATGCATTCCTCCACTTCATCCATCCAACTTGAATTCTACCAATAATATCCCAATCTATTTCACCATCACTCAGAATAATAGACCCAATATATCTAAAACGTGTACTCTTATTAATGACTTGATCGCTCAAAATCACAAACCCCTAACTAGATCTATTACTACTAAAATTACACACCATGTATTCGGTTTTAGATCTACTCAAACGAAAACCTTTAGACTCTAAGGTTGACCTCCATAATTCAAGTTTACCTTCAACTCACTCTTTAGTCTTATCAACAAGAAAAATATCGTTAGCAAAAAGCATACACCAGGGAACATCCCCTTGCAAATCTTTAGTAAGAACATCCATAACTAAAGCAAAAAGATATGGACTTAAGGCTGATTAAGGCTGATCCTTGATGTAATCCAACTGAAATTGGAAAATATTTGGACAAATGACCTTGTGTTTGAACAAAGTAACAGCTCCAACATACATATCCCTGATGACTTGAATGTAAGCATTATTAATCTCTTTCTTTTCTAGAACTCTCCATAGCACTTCTCCTGAAACTTTATCATATGTTTTCTCTAAATCAATAAATATCATATGAAGATCTTCCTTTTTCTCTCTATACTTCTCCATCAAACCTCTCAATAAATGGATGGCTTGCATAATAGACCTACCCGGCATGAATCCAAATTGATTTTGAGAAACATTAGTATCACGTCGTAACCTATGCTCCATAACTCTCTCTCGTAGTTTTAAAGTATGACACATCAACTTAATTCCTCTATAATTTGCACAATCTTGTGCATCATCTTTATTCTTAAAGATATCAACACACTCATTATCTACACATCTGGCATCTTTTTAGTCTTCAAGATAATACTAAAAAGTTTAGTAAGCCAAGGATGTATTCAGAAAGTTGAAAAAAAAAGCCAAGTTCTTACAGAAATAGAAGTATTTTAATTTATTCAAACATGCAATCAAGGATAGCTTGTTTATTTTTTCTTCACGTTGATTTTGTTTACTAGCTTCCTTGATGGCTAATTGGGCATTTAATCTTGGGTTGTTTTTTTCTTAATGGGCTTGGCTCATGTCTTCCCATGCTGGCTGGTTGTTGTGTTACCATGCAATTTTCGGATTCAATGTTGTTGATTTTCAAAGCAAGTTTTGGAAATTCCTACTGTTGGTTTTCCAAGGTGGCTTTGGAATTTCTGTTATTGGGTTCCCATGCAATTTTGGGTGTTGGTTTCTTGCTGCTAGTCGTTCCCCTTCCCTCTTTGTTGTTTCTTATTTCTTGTTTTTATCATCTCTAGGCGGTTTCTATTGGCTAGTTGGGTGGCACATTTATGTGAATAATTGGGCCTTCTTCTCCTATAAATAGATGGTTGATTTCTGTAAAAGAAAGAGAGAGAGAGATGTGATGAATATTTGGAACATGAAACCTGCAGGTTTTGAGCTTGCGATCTATCCTCTTCTACCTTCCTTCTTATATTTCTTCTGGAATTCTATCTATTCTTCTCTCTACCATTCTCATTCCACTTGTATCTTTCTTCTCGAATTTTTAATTAGTCATAAGTTGTATTGTGTCCAGGTTTTTATTACAAGTTGTAAGTTGTGTCATTTTTTTACAAGTTGAAAGTGGTGTTATGTCTTGTAAGTTGTAAGGTGTTGTTGTGTTCTAAGGTTGTGTTTGTTTTGTAAGTTGTATGTGTGTTGTCCGTTCTATTATAAGTGGTGTTTTGTCATGTTTTATTATTGTGTTTGTTTAAGTTATTTTGAAAGGAATGTGTTTTATTTGTATTCCTAAAGCCAAGGTGGTTTTTAGGTTGCATCAATACCACAGTTTTGCAGCTTGTGTTTGAAGGTATTGTTAACAAATTCCCCACTGCCATCAGATCGTAAAATTTTAATTGGTTATTGAAACTGTTTTTCCACAAGTAATTTAAATTGAAAGAATTTTGAGCAAGTTTCAGATTTGGAATGAATCGGATTTACCCAGCAATAGCAAGAAAAATCATCCACAAAAAGGAGATAATATTTATATAATTGAAAAGATAGCATTGGGGAAGGAACCCATATCTGTGTGGATTATTTCTAAACATTTACTAGAACTATGTACATATAATTGAAAAGGTAAGCGGTGGTATTTTACTCTAACACAAGTTGAGCAATGTTGGGTAGTGTGAGAAGCAGACTGAAGCGAAGGGAGAATTGCTTAAAGGCGTTGTTGAGTTGATGCATAAGGGTGACCCAAACACTTGTGCCAAAAAATTGTGGTGGTAGCAGCTGCGTGAAGGGCTGAAATTGGGACGTCCTGGTGGACATGAAGCGAAGCTGAAGTGCGGTCAATGGGGTAGAGTCCGCGAAGACGGGGACCTTGTAGGAGAGTCTGGTGAGTCAGAGAGTCCTTGATGAGGAAGCCATGAGCATCAAGAATCACATAACATGGATTATCAGATGTTAATTTGTGTATAGACAGTAGATTGTGAGATAGCTTGGGGGCATAAAAGATGTTAGATAAATGTAGCTTACGGGAGGGTGTAGGTAATATGTCGGAGCCGGTGTGAGAGATTGGTATCATATGTCCATTGCCAAGCTGAACTTGAGCTGGCCCAAAATATTGTTTGGGAGATAGAAATGTGGTAGGGGAAGACGTAAGATGGGACAACGCCCCTGAGTCAAGAAACCAATTGTCTAAGAGTGTCCGAAGCTAGAAACGTAATAGTATTAGGTTGAAAATTGAGATTCGTGTGATGCTAGTACTGGAAGGCGAATTGGCCTGATTTACAATAGATTTGGCACTCTATGATAGAGTTTGATCGACGACCACTACGAGATGAGGGGTGAGGAAGTCTCTGACCACGAGAGCGTCCGTGAAATTGGAGCTGCGTCCATGAGGAATGAGGCTGTGAGTAGGAGAATGTCCACGAGCAGCTAGTAATGCAAAGGAGGAATCAGGCGGGGTCAGAAGGGAGGAATCTTGTGAGTTCTCAGCTGCGATATTTGATTCTTCATTGCATAACAAAGCATAAAAGTCGTCGAGGCTTATGGGATGAAGTTTGGTGTGGATAGCTATTTTGAAACCTTGATAGGTGGCGAACAGACCGTTTAAGGTATATAGAATAATGTCCTCTGCATCGATTGTAGATCCGGCTGCAGCAATGGCGTCAACCTTCTGTTTAACTTCAAAGAGGTATTGAACCATAGTTTTGTCATTCATTTGCAGTTGGTGAAGTTCATTTTTCAGTAGAAGCACATGGGATCGATTTGTGGATTGCAGGCAGCGTTTAATGGTGCTCCAAATGTCATGGCAGGAATCAAGGTTGAGCACATAGGGTAGAAGGGATGGGTGAATCGTCGAATAAAATGCTTCAGATAGATTTTGATCTATAAGGGTCCAAGTAAGAAATTGGGGATTAGTGGTGATGGTATTTTCCGCCCAAATGAGTTGTTTGGCCAGCTTTAGAATGGTACCATCTAGGTAGCCTCGAAACCCATTGGTTGAAAATAATTTCAGAATTTGGGATTTCCACATAGGATGATTTTCAAAGGTGAGTTGAACAATGATAACTGTTTTGATGCTTGACATAAGGAACTTGAGTTGAGGTGGTATGGGTATGTCACTCAAGGTGAGTGAAGCTCTGGCGGAATGTGAGGTGGAGGAGTCCGTGGACGCCATGAAGGACACCAAATAGAAAAGGGAGAAAACGGAAATGCTGAGGAATGAAAGAGGCTCAGAATCGGACCTTCTCTGATACCATGTAGAAACTGGTAGGCTGTTCCACTAATTTCATTCATAAGCAAACAGTTTCAGGAGAGGTTTTCTGGAGAAGAAGACATCCTTCTATATATTACTTTAGCTACAGTGTTCTCATACATTTAAAGAAAGAAGAACAAGAGGTTAGTTACACATCAATGGTGAGGATAAGCTAGGCAGTCATCGGATGGTAAAGAGGACATAGTACTGAGCTGATGCAGAGAGAAGTGGAGAATATTCTGACACAGGGACGGTGGAGCAGAGCCGAAAGCAAGAATACGTATGTAGACTTATCTCTTGTGTTGATTACTTATCAATTAAGACGACTAATCGGATATCCACCAAAGATTAGGAAGCACACGCAATTGGGAACTAAATTAGACAAATATATACATTCTAAAGTTACATGTAGTTCAAATTCCTGAAAGAAAAAAGATATAGAAAGAGATTGAACAAATGAGATGGAGAACGGCCAGCATTCCAACTCTCAACCCGTAGGGTCTCCCAAATTCCTGAAAAGTATTGGCATAACCAAATGCGATGCTACTGATTCCTCATTTATGAAAAACTTAAGGGACAAAAGAAGCATAAGAAGCAGAAGAGAGAGAGAGAGATGACCTACATGCCAGTAATCCATGTCAATAGTGAGCAGCTTCGTGATGGCGAAGGTGCCGGCCGCAAGCACGATGGAGGCGTTAATGGCCCGATCAACCATCTTATCCTGCTCTTCCACTTCCATCAGAGAGACCGATGTAGAGGAAGATAAGGAGAAGCCAACTCCACCTCCGCCTCCAACCCCAGCACCGCTCTCAAAAGCAAATCCACCAATCTGACTTGTACTTGAACCTGACTGCAGGTAAATATTGCTTTCCTCCTCCCTGCCTAGCGGGGCGACCCCAACTTGCTGATCCGTAGAGTCCTCGCTTTGCACTGGAAGAACGTTGATGTCGTCGGTCATCGCTACCGCCGCTGCCGTAAGCAGTCGATTCCGGAATCCAGCTACGGTAATGTCAGCAATTCTAATGTAGGAAGAGATGGGCAGGGTAAGGAACGGCTTCGATTTTGCGGGCATGGAATTGTAATAGGGGAGAGCGAGAAACCTCTGAGAGGCCATACTGTTGATGGCCGCCATGAACGAAATGAGAGAGAAACAACCAGAGGAAAGGAAGACGGGTGAAGGCAAGGTTTCTTCCTTCTTGCTTCCAATCTCCTCTCCGTTTGCCGTGAGTTGGATTATACATTTATAGGCCCTTCCTTCAGCTGATGATTGCCTCCAAATGCTCAATAAGCTTCAGTCGAATGCCTTTCACAAATTTGCGTGGGCTAAATTCAGACGAATCAGAGCAACAATAATATAATAAAAAATATTTTTGCTTTTATCATTGTGGATATCCATCAAATAGATGGTTGGTTTGAGATCGTGTCCCCACCAGATTGGAAGAGCCGCGAATTTTGGAGGCTTTGGGCGAACAGTGGTTTCCCACACAAATCGTTTAGGGTCTATGCACATTAGAAAATAGAATATTGAGGGTTTTGATAATTGACTTATTTTGAGAGCCAATAGAAATTTTGTGATGTGCGATTCAAAATAATATTTTTATTAAATTCTTGCTTTTATATACTTTAAAAATATGTTATATTGTTTTTTTGCAAATTAATTGCTATGATAGCTTTAAAATATTGAAAAATTTGTCTTTATAAACCTCATGAGGCATAAAAAATGAACAAATATACATAATATTTTATTTATTGGAAAAATAAGCTAGAAAGTTCATTTGAGACTAAATTACTTATCTTTTGTATATGTGTAGTACTTACTAAAATGTGTCGCAAACAAATTTGCTTCAAAAAAGTTTAACAAACGGAGTTCAATATAACATTTTTGAGTCTTAACTCAAATCTTTCATGGGCCCCATGATTCCTTCCTAGCAAGCCTATTTTGTTGTTGGCCCCTACTTCCCATCCAAAGTGTGCAATCAATCTTGAGTTCAAGTCCCAAGTTCCCATTCATCGGTACCATCCCGCAATGCAACGTTCACCTGGCTTCATCAATCTCGTTCATGAGCCCTAGCTCCAAGTGAAATCTCATGGTGTGGTGGTCTCGCGAAGCCAGCTTTAGTGACCTTCATCGGTCTCATCCAAAAGCCCCCAGCAAACTCCCGTCATGTGACACCAGCTCCAACTATCTTATTTGACGTCGTCTGTAAGCCCACATCAACTCTCGTTGCGCAACTAGCTCCAATGACCTTCACTTATCTTGTTGAAACCCCCAACAAAATCTCATATTGTGATGCCAACTCCAGCGATCTTTAATGCTCTCATCCTCAAGCCCCTAACAAACTCTCGTTGAGCAACTAGCTCCCATCACAGCATATCTTGATCCTGCAATGCCCACTCCAGTGACCATCATCATCACAAGCTCGATCCACGTTTGAATCAGTTTCGAATAAAATTTTTATGTAAAGTTCAATTTCAAATCAATTGAACAGTTTCTCTGGCGATAGACTTCAATAACAGATCACAAATACATGAGTAACTTAGTTTGAAATGACCTTTCGTGCGTATCTCCACAATAAAACATGCAATGATTATATTTCTCCTATTTATGCTATTATGAGAAATATATAAAGTCAATTTACTCATAATATTTAGCATTTTGAGTTATCACTAATTTATAATATAAATTTTTCATACTTCATTCAAATTAAATTAGTTTTTTATTAGTTTAATTTATAATTATGGTATAATAAGAATGATATATGAAAAAATTATGTTGATCGAGAACGAATTTTGAGGGAAAATCAAGTTAGGAGCTTCAAAAATTAAATTGGAGATAATTTGAACTCCGATTTCAGCAAACTTATAGTCGAACTGAACGTCTCAAAAATACAAACCCAATGACACCAAATTTGACTCAATCTGAGCCCAAATGAGTCCTAATCAAAAACTTGAAGCGCATTTGGAAGGTTCAATCCATAATTTGGATTACTAAATAGTTTCCAAACTTGACATGCTTATAGTCAAATCGAGCGGCTCGACGAGACGAATCCAACGAGCCCAAGATCGGGTAATTATGATATCATTACGACATTCAAATGTCCAATAAACAATTTATGATCAAGGGATTCAACATCGATCGTCCATTCAAACCACTCCCAATTTACCCTTGATCTTCCTCTTATTTACAGGCAATGTCACTCTCAGAAAACTATAAATAGACCCCTCATTTCTCATGAAAGGGGTAGGAGGAAGAAGGGGACCGAAGCAAGAAGAGAAGGAAGAGCTCTCTTGCCACTAGACTCCTCCTCGACCACCTCCCGGACTTTCGCCCGTCGCCAGACTTCTACCCATCGTCGGACCTTCGTCAGATTTCTACCCGAAGCCGGACTTCCGCCTGTTGCTGAATTTCTACCCGATACCGGACTTTCACTCGTTGCCGGACTTCTGTCCGTTGTCGGACTTTCGTTAGACTTCTACACGATGTCGGATTTTCGCCGGTCACCGAATTTCTACCAGATGCAGGACTTTCACCCCTCCCTAGACTTCTGCTTGTCACCGGACTTTTGTCGGATTTCTACCTGACACCGGACTTCCACCAGTCGTCGGACTTTTGCCCATCGTCAAACTTTCATCAGACTTCTATCCGACGCCGAACTTTCGCCCGTTGCCAGATTTCTATTCATCGTCGGACTTCCACCCATCATTGAACTTCTGCCCGTCGTCAGACCTCCATCGAACTACTATCTGATGCCAGACTTCTGTTAATCATTAAACTTCTGCCTGACACTGGACTTCCGCCTATCGTCAGACTCACGACCTTTGTCGCCAAACGACTACGGTCCTTTCGACAACTGTCGCAAGACAACGGCCCTTCTGATCTCTATCGCCAGACAACGGTCCTTTCGACCTCCATTGCCCGCCAACTAAGGTCCTTCCGACCTTCGTTGCCACGGGCTTTCTAACCTCCTTCGCCGGCCAATTACGATCCTTCCTGTCACGACCCGACCCGGTGAGCTCGTGTAGACGAGGCGGGAACAGATGTCGGACATAAATTTAAAACATATCTTCAATAACATTATAACAGAAAATATCTAAATCTTAAACAATTCAATATATGATCAAGCGTCACTAAAACTTCAAATTGTTATACTTCCGACCTCCGTCGCCCATCGACTACGGTCCTCCTAACCTCCGTTGCCAGATAATGGTCCTTCCGACCTCCATCGCCCGCCGACTACGATCCTTCCGACCAAACGAACACATCAACAGTGATTCTTCCTATTCCCATCATGTAATGCACTCCATATGATGTATATTTTGTTACATCAAGTTAAGGCCTTCCCCCTAAGAAAGAGTCTCATTTGTAATCAACTACAAATATTAGTTGATTCATTTAAACTGGGCTAGACCCCATTGTTTTTCCCCTTTTCAGGGTTTTCCACGTAAAAATCTTGGTGTCGCTTATGAATGCTACACTTTTATCTTTTATCTGATTGTGTGTTGGATCTTTGAGCAAAGCTAAGACGTTAAATCATATATTTCTTTACCACCGCGAATATTCCAGGACGCAACAAAGAAAAAACATTAATACTAACACAATATTTGTGACAGCTTTTTTATTACTTTTTAAAGTTACTTTTTAATACAAAAATTTTTAAAACTAAAATTTTTTGTACTGTAAAGCACATTTAAAAAAGCAACAGGATAACTTTTCCAAACAAAGCCTAAATTTTATACCAACTGCCACGTTAGTTTTAAGTGATTGTGGTTAATTTGTTTAGGAAATTTAGCGTTATTGAAACAATTGCATGTGTTTTGCGTAATTGGGCTATACTCAGGGTCATTTGGCTGCAAATACTTGAAAATTTGTTGTGATTAAAATATCATATAAAGTAAAATACATAGTTGAAATACCTTGCTATGTTCACTTATTGAAAATTTTCAAGAAGAATCATAATAAAAATTAATTAAGAAAGAGGAGCATAATTATAAATATTTTTAAAAAGAGAAAAAAAATGTAAAACTATTTGAGTAAAATGTATTTCACGATTCTGTAATATATAAAGGCACTTTCAAAATATAAAAGAAAAAAAAGGAGGAGAAGAGAAAAAAAGCTGGAAATATTATTTCAGATCAAGGTAGATCATCGTTGACTCGTTGTCTGACTTCATACTTCAATTTAGTGGCTCCTCTGTGAATTTTATTTTTTTTATTTAGTTTAATTTTGTACAAACTCTTATTTATAAAGATTGAAAAACTTTTCATTGTGTAATTTTTAATTTGTTCTAAAATGAAATATTCTGGTCATATTAGTAGGTATAAGTTAAGTCTTATATGATATTTTGGGCATTTAACGAGTATATTAACATTAATAAAAATTGATATAGAATGATAAAAACTTCAAAATATTACTATGGATATTGTATAGGAACGAGTTTATGATTTTACATGTTGAAATATTTGTACAAGTTTATGCCCTTAAACCTTATTATTTGATCTTACATGCGAAATTTTACATATATCTGTGATATATTAGATATTGTTCATATTTGTTGAAAGCACTGGTCTTTCTATGCTCATGTGCCTAAAAATTTGTGAGAAAGACAACAACAAATATACCTTCCCCAGCTTCTAAGCGTCAAATCACATATACCAAGTTCCTCTACATCCTTTCACGCCTCTTAAAATTAATCATTTCAATTCCTTATTAGAGATTTTTTTTGGTGGTAGGGGAGGGGTTCTATCGTTATAGTGAGCATGATGTGTCAACAATTAAAATCATGATTGAAATCTATTTCTTCAATTTTCATTATATACTTCCACTATAAATAAAAGAAAACAACAAATATATCAATGTTTATATGATTCAGCCTCAACGAATTCGAAGTTCTCAAGAAATAAGAGATGATATGATCAACTAATAAATAGTAGAGCCATAATCACGGTACAAAATTAAGAGCACTCGTGAATTTTTATCGAACGATCAAATGTGAGAAAAATAAAGATGGCGTGGTGAGATAAGATTATAAAACTATATCATTGGATATTTGTTCTCATATAATTGTAGATCAAATCATCTAAATCCAATTGATTCATTAAGCATTAATTTTTTTTAGCTAATGTTGACAATGAATATAGAAGGATTACAATAATGATTAGTGTTAAAAGAAAGATGTATTAGCAATAAAAAATAATTAGGGAGTTGATGTTATGATTATGATTTTATGATAAAATAATATTATTGAATAATAGTCTGATTAGTATTAATTTACATTCACTCTCTTACTATTATCATTTCATTATGGATCTTTTCAATCCATAGATAGCATAGTTATTCTCAAATCAAATTAAATTATGTTGAATACTTAATGAAAAAACAACTGAAATGGTTGCTTCAAAGTAGATATCCCAATGACCTAATTGATCATAATCACAACATTATAAGCTAATGCACTATTAATAAAAATATTCTCACTATTAAATAACAATCAAATCACTTGGATTTAAAACTTAAATATTTATTTCAAATGTTTTAGCATTATTGTATTTAATTAAATCAGAAATAAGCTTTTAAATAGGTCTAAGGCTTCGTTTGGGCCTTTTGGGATAATTTTCTCGCTGCTTTCTAACTATTTTTTAGTATAAAAAATTTCAGTTTAAAATTTTTTTGTTCTAGAAAGTTGTTTTAGAAAATAGTAAAAAATTTATCCCATATAAAATCTAGATCTTCAATGTCTCTAACAAAATGTTAAGATTTTATTTGGGATAATTTTTTATTGCTATTTAAAGTTTTTTTAAATATATATATTTTTTAATTAGAAATTTTTATTTTAAAAAATTATTTTAGAAAAGCTCCCCCAAACGAAGCATAATCAGCATGGGCTAGTTTGACATATGTGAATTTCTTGGAACACAAGGCTGCCTTCCATGTTTTGCTAGTGCTACTGCAAGAATTTCATTGATATTCTTGCCCCCACGGACAGCGGACTAGGTTGATTGCATCGTCTTCATCACTTCAACCAAAACCCTAAGCCCCTCTTTTCAGCCGCCTCCGCACGATTCCCAGAGAACAACGTCAACCCGTCTTCTCGCCGGCAGTGAATTGCCCTTCCCTTTTCCGGATCATCCTCTATGGAGGATGTATGCGAAGGCAAAGACTTCTCTTTCCCTAGGCAGGAGGAGCAGATCATACTCTTTTGGGATACTATCCAGGCCTTCAAGACGCAGTTGGAGCGCACAGCGCATCTCCCGGAGTACGTCTTCTATGACGGCCCTCCTTTTGCCACAGGACTTCCCCACTATGGCCACATTTTGGCCGGCACCATCAAGGACGTTGTCACCCGCTACCAGTCTATGAAAGGCCACCATGTCACGCGTCGATTTGGTTGGGACTGCCATGGACTCCCCGTGGAGTATGAGATCGACAAGAAGCTCGGTATTAAGAGCCGCGACGACATTTTGGCCATGGGGATTGGCCGCTACAACGAGGAGTGCCGCAGCATCGTCACTAAGTATGTCAAGGAGTGGGAGGAGGTCATCACTAGGACGGGAAGATGGATCGATTTCAGGAATGATTACAAGACAATGGACCCCCAGTTCATGGAGGTAATTTGGTGGGTCTTCGCGCAGCTGTATGATAAGGGTCTCGTCTATCGTGGTTTCAAGGTTAGGTCATAGATGGAAAAGATTGCATTTTTCGTTCCCCTTTCGGCGTATTGGATATAAAGGTTAATGCTTGTGCTTGGCTTCTTCTGCAGGTCATGCCTTACAGCACGGGTTGCAAGACGCCTCTTTCGAATTTTGAAACTGGACTAAATTATAAGGTTTTGATGGCTTTTGGCTGCAGTCCTTACTAAAAGAATTATTCTCCCTTTTTTGTTCTGATTTTTGCTTGTTATGCAGAATGTGGCAGATCCTGCAATCATGGTGTCTTTTCCCATCATAGGTAATCCAGACAACACTGCCTTAGTGGCATGGACGACAACTCCATGGACGCTTCCAAGCAATCTTGCTCTCTGTGTTAATGCCAATCTCGTATATGTCAAGGTAAGATATGCGTGTGATTCCGGAAGCAAGTTGCATTAGTTGCAATAGGTAACGTTATTTTAAGTGGCCTTCGTCGTCTTTAATTGGTGCACATAGGAAGCGGGCCATTCTTAGTATTAGAGATGACACCTCACTGCATGCTAGAACTTGGGCTTTTTTCTTTTTCTCTTCTCATGATGGAGCATTTTGTGGAGGGTAAAAAACTTTGATCCAGGTACTTTATACTCCATTTTGCCCTGGAGTCATCAACGGTACATGCCTGGACTTTTGAATTATTTTTTGTTGGAACTACCTAAGGGTTGGTGGAACTGACAGCCTTGAGATTGATTAATAAGAAATAAAAGGAGCCACGGATTCATGTGTGAAATGAGAGAGAACATGTGCCACGGATCCATGTGATTAACATCAAAAGGGTAGTGCCACAGATTCATCTGCTAGATAAGGGTAAACATGTGCCACAGATCCATACGCTTAACATGGAAAGGGAATGCCATGGATTACACATAACCGGAATTTTCAGACAACAAATTTAATTTTTGGAATATTTGTATTAAGTATTTCTTCTTAAATTGTATAGTTTCTATTTATGTTCTAAGTAATTTTGTGTATAAATATCCATTGATTGAATAAACTATCCAATGTTTCTAGCCATTTCTTTTTTTATAACGTATCAGAGGAAGTCTGGGGTCCTCTTTCCAACATTAACTTTTTTATCTCTTTCATTCCTATCATTGCTTCCTATTTATTTTTTTCGACTTCCCATCCAAAGAGTCAACCATCATGAATGGTGAAAAAAACCAGGCTAATCCTACTGAAGGAGAATTCAAGGGGCTACAAATCTTATATCATTTGAATGGAAGAAATCACCTAAAGTGGTCTTATATTGTGAAGACCTTTCTAAAAGGAAAGGAAAAAAATTCATCACCTTGTTGATCCTCCTTCATATTTAAAATTCCCAATGTTTGTATTATTTGATGAAACAAGCTCCATGATTATGTCATGGCGATGGAACACCATGATACATGAAATTAGTGTACCATACACGTTCCTAATTATCACAAAAAAATTTGGGAAGATGCCAAATAGATTTACTCAAAGGTTAAAGATGTCTTTCTCATCTATGAGATCAAGATGAAGCTATCAACAATCAAGCAAGATAAATGATAGGAAACGCTTGTAGGCACAATAATTTCCTTTGCTGAGTTTGAATTCCAACACTTGCAAAAACAGATTGGAGAAGAATTTGGAAGAAATAACCAGAATAAACCTTTTTATTGATAAAAGATGAAAAAAACGAACAAGATACAGTAGATCCTCAATTGGAGAGGAGGATCCGTCTCTCCCAATCTCTAGCCTGGAGCTAGAGTCCAAGCAAACCTTAAGAACTCTCAAAATTCAGCAAATAACGAGATAACCCTAACCCTAGAAAATCTCATCTATTGAAGGCATACAAATACAACCCTAATTTACTAAATAATCCCTCCCTAAATAATAACCTGCCATAATCGTCCCCTAATTTTTTTGTCTTTAACTAGCTTATCAGATTTTATTTTATATATTTGATTTCTAAGATATCCTAGATGAAATGATTATCCTCCTCTGGATCCTAAGCTTGAGATCATTCTAACAACTTATGTTCAAACTTAGAATGTCTTCATATTTCCTGGCAACTCTTCATCCAGAGGGGTTGCAACGAAAAAGAAAGAAAAAGCTCCATCTTTTTTTCACCTCTAAAACCGGAAAGTTGTAGTTTACAGGAGAGGTCTTGTTCACTGTTAGATTGTTGATATCAAAGGTCCTAGAGTTTGCCATGCAAATGTTGTCTCCAAATTTTCTTGATGGAAAGTTGTGGTTTCTTGCAGCATGTCCTTATGTTTTGGTACTTTCATAATGGATGTTTGTTTTAATGTGAAACCTAACAGCTGGTTCATTCATTTACTTTTATTTTTTTTTTTAATTTGCTTGTATGTGTATTGCAATTTATTTTATAATTTTGATCTCATCTCGTTAAAAATGACTGACAGGTTAGAGACAAGGTGACGGGCGCTATTTTTATAGTAGCAGAATCTAGGTTGTCTGAACTTACTAGCAAGAAAATTAAAACAGATGGATTGGTTGATTCAATGCAAAAGCTGTCAGTTGCTAACACGGAGAGTAAAGGTATCATGGCTGATAAATTTCAACACAAAAAAGATAGTGGTTCCTACGAGTTGTTGGAGAAATTATCAGGATCTTCGCTTGTGGGAATCAAGTAAGCATTACATTTTTTTTTGCAATTCCAATATATTTTTTGGTTAGATGCGAAGTTTATTAAATTTTTACAAATATTATATTTTGAAATGGTTTTGTTTTTCCTATAATGAGTTCCCATGAATGACTTGGTATCATGGTTGTAGCTTTTAATTCCTGCCTACATATGACTGTTTAGGTTGGAGTTTGAAGTCTTAATATTTTTAAGGATTAGAAACTCTTTTTGAGCGGTCTTGTCTTCTGGTTAGACTGGTGACGATGGATTGTTATGCTGTATTTGCATTCAAATTGCTGGCCCCATATAATTGGGATAAGGCTATATGATGATGCTTACTTTGCCAATATTGTATGCCTTTGATTATTAGTTTTCTGTACTTTTATTCAGCTTGTCAGTTTTTTAGTACATCTCAAACTGACGCCAATACTCGTTATTGCAGATATAAGCCAGCATTTGACTATTTCCTAGAGTTCTCAGAGGTCGCATTTACTGTAGTTGCTGACAATTACGTAACTGATGATAGTGGTACTGGGGTTGTTCATTGTGCTCCTGCATTTGGTGAAGATGATTATAGGGTCTGTATAGCCGCTGGTATAATCCAAAAGGTATATGCGTCTATGTTTTATTTTTTCATCACATTAATGATTAATGCAACTATATTTTGCTGCAGTTGTAAAGAACTGGAAAGCAAGATTGTCATTTACTTTTCAAGCCAAAATTTGATAATTGAAGTCCTCAAAATAAGAATTATAGGATGAATATAGGGCTCTTATTTGGATTTTCATTCACCAACATTTGTTCAGATCATTCCGCAATTCTAGATGATAATTTTTTTCGATTGAATTGCATATATAGTTTCTGTTGACAAGTTGACCATGCGTTGATCAATCATTTGTTTGTTTGAAGATGACTATCACTATAGTTATGATAGAAATAATCCATATAGACAACAGTGGGCCTTGGGCAACGGAAATGAGTCATTTATGTGGAAGAGGTCAGTGGAAACAAAATGTGTTATTCATCTTGTAAGTGAAAACTTGTTTTTTATGATTTTTTGACCCTATGTTTGTGCTTGGAGGGATTACTTAGCATGAAATATGTGGAAGAGGCCAGGCGACAAGTGTTGCTTGGCAACACTTGGCATTGGGTCTTCATGCTTAAGGAAGTTGAGCTTAGTGTCATGAATTTTTAGATGTAGGAGATCTCATCTAATGGAGGTAGATGCAGACGTGGTGAAGAGGAATCAATGAAAGAAAGCTCAGGGCATGCTATAAGCGTGGACAAAAGCACTTATGCCAAAGCTCATAAGAGAGGAAACATTGCAATAGAATGCTAAGGGTGTAGGAGGCCAATCATTGGGCAGAGACGAATGGAGTGAGGGATTTAGGAGAGCATAGTGTTTGGCAAGTTGTGTGGAAGAAAAGCCCAGGTGATGGAGGCACGGAGATGTGGGTGAAAAAGAAGATCATGAAGCAGGCTAAAGCTGGAGCATAGGCTGTGTTTGTTGAAGTTTTGATCAGTGTAGATGTTGGAGAGTTGTGATATAGCGAGGTGGAGTGATCTATGGCGAGTCATGCAAGGCAGAGCCAATAGTGGAAGCAAAGAGAGTAGAAGTTTGAGCAAAGTTGGGTGCTAGGAAGTGCAAGAGAGAGAGATGACAACAGTGAGTGATGGAGTGGAGGTTTGAGATAGTGGCAAACACATAGAAGAGAGAAACACAAAAAAAAATAGAGATAAGGTGAGCACAACTTTGTTGCTACTTAGACATAAGTAATTTAGAAGGTGATGAATTGTCGCTTATGATTATGGTCATTGCGGCTGACGTGGCTAATAAGAGCAATGCGAGAGGTCATGAACAAGATTCCTCTTCGTGGATGATGTATATTTACTGGTTCATGCACCTTGGCATCGTGTGTGATTTCTCTAGGTCGAAACGGCATATGCGTGCGTAAGGATTGGCCTCCAACTTGGTCTTTTGCTCGGGCTTGTTGTGGGTTTTGATTCTAGCCTGGCTTGAGTTTGAGGTTTTGATTAGACTAACCATGGTCTTGTCAGACATAATTGGCCTCAATTTTGGGTGAGCACACAATATAGTGTTGAATATTATGCCTGCTATGTTTTCTTTGCGATGACACATAACCAATAACACTTCAATGATAGACCAAATAATCATTACAAAGATTAAATGTATCCTTCCGTCTCCATAATTTGAGAATTGGCAATGCCAAATCCATTAACTCGTCTATTTTCATTCTTCCTAAGTTGCATAAACTCCAAGTTGTGAGCAAACACTGACAACATTGTTTTTTTCATTGACAATTATAGATAACACATGTAGTATTAGTAATTCTAATTAGTAAATAAATGTAATTAGGGGTGCAAACGGGTTAAGCCTAGCTCGAGCTCGACTCGCGAGCCAAATTCTGAGCTCGAGCTCGGCTCATTCCACTGAAAACGGCTCGTCAAGTGGCTCGATTACCAGGTTTGAGCTTTGATTTTGTTATTGCGGACCGTTCCTAATCCCCCCTCCCGCAACTTCGCCTTCCGCGTCATAGCCCTCGTTCGAGCTCGCCCGCCATGCAATTCCGCCATCCGAGTTCGCCCGCCCGTGATTCCGTCGTTAGAGCCCTCCCAACCTGCGGTTCTGCCGTTCGAGCCCGCGTCTGAGCCCTCCTTTCGCATCGGAGCTCTCCCCGCAATTCCGCCGTTCAGATTCGAGTAGCTTTACAAGTAATCGAGACGAGCATCCAAAGGATCGAACTTGAGCTCGATAAGCCAACGAGCTCGAAATCTTGCTCGAGCTCGAGCTCGAAACTCGATAAACTTGGCTCGCGAGCTCGTTAACCAGTCGAGCCCGTGCCGGCTCGCGAGTCGGCTTGACTCTGTTGCACCCCTAAATGTAATAATTAATATGTTTTACACTATAGGTTATAAATAACCTAGTAGAATATATCATGCAACATTTGATTTGTAATATTTTCATGTAATTCTTCCATCTCTGTTGCCACCTCTCCATTAGCAACAAATTGATCATCATGGTAATCAAGATCATCTGTTTGAGAAATGCATTGGTCAATGGGATGCTTGTATGCTTTGTGATGATGATCACAAAAAAAATATGATAAGAGGTCATTTTCATTCTATCCATGTTATTAACACCAACCAGACAACTTGTTCTTAGGTCCATTACTCTGAATTATATAATATTATTTTTTTAAGGAAACTTTGTATTGTTTTGGGTCACTAATAAATACTTGAAGTATCATATGTATATGCTAAAGTTACTATAATGTGCACCAAATGGAGTTATAACTTTATATTTGTACAATTCGATATAACCCCTATTATCCTTGGGCTTACATTAATGTATAAATATTTATTAGCTTCTAATTTGCTTAACCGACACATACATAGCTTGACTTTAGTTGCTTTAGAGCATAAAATGCTTGTGTTTGCTATCTTTTGTATATAATGGATAGACTATGTAAAGAAATAGGTAGATTTTATAGAGAAACTAGTAGACCTCTAATTTAAAATTCTACTGCATTGAAAATAACATATTGAAAATTCTAGATTTCTAGAAAATATTGACATAAAACTCTTATATGTAATAATAAAAACACGAAGGTTTAAAAATAATTCTCAAACAATGAGCAAATTGAAGAGGAGTGGGGGAACGGTCTCACTGTCAAGATGGGTGGGATCTCACTAACTATCCCAGGAAACTGTCATCGGAAGTTGCTCGTGCTTTGGACAAGATCGAAGGAAAGAAGTTGCTCGATGGAATTAGCCCTTATCGGAAATCATTTGTTTGGAGCTGCTCTGCTATAGTTGCTGCTGAAGCGCCTGTGCTTGTTTCATCCTAGTTGTGATTTGCCTCTAGCATAGCTGCCGGTGCTTGTTTCATCCTGGTTGTGATTTGCCTCTAGCATAGCCGCTCATTCGCATACTCCTTGCATAGATAGGGTTTTGGGAACTTCTCCTTTAGATTTACTTAAATACCTATGTAATTATCAAGATAGATAAAGGGTGTTTTGGTTTTCACCTGGCTATCAAAAGGTGGAATGTGAACTCCCCACCATCATATGCTTCTATGTTTACGCAGGCGCATTACACACATTACACACGACATCAAAATGGCCAAGGAAAATTCAAAAATGTTTCTTAAAGCAGAACGGGTAAAACATGGAATTGAAATCAGGCCTAAGTTGAACATCTATACTTTATTACAATCGTTCAAATATTGCCGACAATGCTAGTTTCAATGAAAACCCCAGGCTATTAAGGCTTTGGTCCCTAGTTTTCTGGTTGAATGTTACTGAGATTGCATCATATGGTACTGCAAGACCCTCATGTGTTCTCTATCTCATCTGTGCCAGATTTTAGTATCGTCTGTTCCCATTATTTTTCCTATTGCACCCTAGTGTAGTGCCGTTAGCTTTCTTCTTTTTGATCACTAGTTGGAGCTACTTTCTTTATGCTGCAGTAACGTAGGTTTGCAATTTCCTAATGAAATCTTGTGTAGTCAGAAGCACAGTTCTGAATTATATTTAATGGTTATTTCTAGTTTTGTTCAGTAATTCAATTTTGAATTTCCATTTAAGTATCTGAATTATCCTCTTTACAGTTAATCGGCAAAATATGTTTTCCATGATCTGTGTATATTTGTGCAGGATGAAGACCTAATTGTTGCGGTTGATAGCGATGGACGCTTTACTGAGAAAATATCTGATTTTAAAGGCCGGTACGTCAAGGATGCTGATAAGGACATTATAAATGCGTTGAAGGCAAGTAATGTCCTCAATAACCATCATTGCTGTTTGTTATTGCTTTCTGTATGTCTTTACTCTTTCATATATCTTCTTTGTGCACTTTTTTAAAAAGTGATTCCTCTTCTTGGCATGAAAATCTTGATATTTTGTAAATTTGATAAACAAATATATTCCACGGCACCTAATAATGAGAATTTAGGGTTTCTCTTTTGGCAGTTACCTTTTTAATTAGGGCACATGCAGGTGAGGTTAAATGAACAATACAAATTGATGTTCTATGGTCAATTTGCTCAATGAAAGATATCAAACAGAGGTTTTGAGCTATCTGATTTTAAATGATTTTTTTTCCTTTAATTTGATTGCAGAATTAAGTTTACAGTTCCTTCGTATAGGAAAGTTGCTTGTCACAGTGTTCTGTTGCGTATATTGATGAGGTAGGTGCAGTGCTATAGTTCACTTGTTTTTACAAAATGAGTATCATACCGATACTTATCTTTTCTATTGACAACATGATGCAGGATATATTAGGGTTTAAAGTTTTTTAAGGCATTTCTAGACTAATACGCTCGAGTCATGCACATAATCTCAAATTCCTATTTGCAAATTCTTAATCTAAACAACTATTAAGTACTTTAGATAAAATTTGAAAATAAGAAAAATCCATGTAAATGATAATTCAGTTTTGTTTTGCCCAAACAATAAGAATAGGTTCCACATCAATTTCCCTGGCTTGAAAAGAATTGCGTTTGAAGAATTGTTCAATTTATATTTTCTTAGTAGATTTAGGTATAATTCTTGCATTTCCTATCATAATCCAAAACTTTTTACTTTTGGACCTATCGAGGAAACAAACAAGGTTTTCATGATATCCGCCATTAATGATAGACATAATTTTATCATAATTAATGGCTTTAGAAGTAAGATTAGCATTGAAGTCTAAGAGTTTGCATATAATTTAAATATTTATTCCAAATAATTTGATGGAAAGAAAGAATAATATAAGGTAATGGTCGACTAGATCATGATATCTAGTCAAATCATATCAAAACTTTCCAAAAATTTTAATTTATACATTTCGAATGCGTTCATGATTTTTTATTGCCCTTTCTTTCTAGCTGTTATTTTCTTAAAAGCTCTTGCAGGAAAATTTTAAGGATTTAGATAAGTTATTACCTTATCGCCTAATTTGGATTTAGATAAGTTATTACCTTATCGCCTAATTTGAATTTCGTATCTCTTACTCATATCTTTAATATTCTTCTTAGAATTGTCACCATTTAACATAAGTTTTCTGTGAATATTCATATAAATCATATGTATTACCGATGATAGATTCAATGTACTATGATGCAAGTGTTGAAAATGTGAAATACAAATGTTTTTTAATAGATATTCGTTTCTCGATGAAAAGATGATGAAAAATTTTAAAATGGACTAATCACAAAAATATGTTGCGCCTTTATAGAGTGATGATCTTTTTTCTAAGAAACTTGGATGGATTAAATATTAATCATAATGAAATATTAAGTTTTAGATTGGACTGGACGGATGGAGTTTGAATTTCAAGTTTCTTTGAGGTAATCATTAGTAATAAATCATATAATGCCCAAGCAATTTAATTGTCCTCCCTGTATTATTTTTGTAAATTTTTTAATAAAAACCAAGAACTAAAAGTAAAGTCGATTATAATATGATTAATCATCATAGGAATAATATTAGCAGATACTGTCTCGTGACTTTATTAGCTTGCTCAACCAATTCATCAATTTTAGCACTGTTGATTAGTCCAATTGGCATTCAGGAATAGGTTCGTTCTTTATTAGAAACTTGGGTTCAAATATGATCTCATGATCAATTATGATTTTAAATTAAGTTCTTACCATTGTTCAAGTACATGTTCAATATAATATAAGTGCTGATTTTGATTTAATAAAATATGATGCAGATTAATATCCTAATTGTGTAGCATCTAATTCATCATAGAAAGTGTATATAAGAATTATAATTTCTTCAATAAGATTTAGTTCAACCTTACATGATTCTTGAATTTCACTATATTTGATAGGCTTTAGAGGAGATAGCAATAATTTTACTTTAAAGACATTGAACACACGAGGGATATTTCTAAAATAATTGTAATATTTGATAATCTCTAAAGTTTCTTAGAAGGCCTCATTAATGCTTTTGAAATATTTAGGTGTAATTCATATTTAATTTCTTGCTTATGGTATATAATGAAAAATATTATTATAAGGTATTAGTTTACAAGCCAATAATATTTGGTTATAAGACTTTTAAACCTTACATAATGTTCAAACGCTTCATAGTCACCTTATTTATACTTCTTAAATTGATCATATGGGTTTTCCTTATATTTATTAAATGACAGATACTGTTCTTTAAGTTTATATTTGATATCAGACCATGTTGTTTTAGCAACAAAACTTTGTTAAAATGATTTAGTATGCCCCACTAGTTTTGATTTAACATATATAACTCTTTGGGGATCAAACATATTATAAGACTTGAAGATTTTTTAAAGTTACCTATCCAATTTGAAAATACCATAAGATTTTACCTCCATTTAAATGCACGAATATGAGTTTGAACCAAATAGTAATTATGTTCTTTTTTTTTCTGGAAGCTTAGTTTAATTGATTTGATTTAACTTGTATTATTTTGTTAATTAACCAATGATTTTGTTTACATCTAGAAGATATGAAGATACAACCCTAATCTTTGATATCAAATCTAATGTTGGATATCTTAAGTTATAAGGTTCTATTAAAAATTTATAGGATAAGATACTCAAAATCACGCACAAGGGCTCAAATTCATAGTCACGAGCTTCTAATTTAGATAATTATTCACCACTTTAGATGAAAATTGAAAATCTGAAAAATATGCAAAATTTGCACAAACAATATAACCATCATCTAAATAAAAATCTCTCACATAAAAATTTAAGATCATAAAAAAAATGTTCCATTGAAAATGTACACCACAATCGGAAATTTAGATTTAACAATAATCAATCCTGCAGACAGTCCAATCACTAAATTAGAAAGAAGGGTTAAGTGATCGCCAAGTAGAAAAATCAAGCCTCACGCTGACAACAAAAAATTTACCTTGAAATTTAAGAATGCTAGAAAGAATTTCATCCTCCTACAAATCATTCACATCAAAGTGGAAATCAAAATAGAACATATCTTTTATATTTTTAACTATCTTATTACAAAAAAAACTTCTCAAATAGCAAAAATATCCACAAACGCGCTAGTCCCCATTCAACCAAGAACCCACGTGGGGACTAGCAGACAAAAGTCCCGTGGAATAGAAGTGAAGTCCGCAACATGGAAGAGCTAACCTATGCTGTCATGTGGATAGGTTCAGCATCACATCGTCTATGCAAAAAAAATGATGAAGGTATTAACTACAATCAAACTTAGAGAGGGGCATATGTTCATTTATGTTTAATTATATGATTGAATGATTTTAGGCCGTTGAGTATCTTCCTATAAATTGGCAATTGCTAGTTAACCATGTTACATAACGATTGGTGAAATGTCTGATAAAGCTGAACACGTAACATTCTCAACTAAGTCATGGTTGGGTTTTTTGTTTACTGTTTAGTCAATGAAACATGCTTATACGGTTTTATTTATTGATTGATTTAAAATTTATTTTTCTTTTTCTACCAATAGTCGTATTATATGAATAACATTTCAATTTGAACTAACTTTATTGGTAACTAACACTTAAATTCTGCTGTAAAATTATTTTTTGAGCACAACAGGCAAAAGACAGACTTGTAAACGTTGGAAATATCACACATTCTTATCCTTTTTGTTGGAGGTCTGACACTCCTCTTATTTACAGGGCTGTCCCAAGCTGGTAAGGGCGCTTTAATATCATCTTATTGAACTTTCAAATTTTAACCTTTTGCACAACGACAGTAGCAGACTTTAATTTCAATTATGCATTGTTCAAGCATGCTTACTCTTCAGTTAGTGAATGACGCATAAAGGAACCTATATGAACAGGTATTCATCATTTGGGCAATATGGATTGGGTGCATGGTTTTCAGCTTTATTATTTATTTATTTTTTTAATCTTTTATTTGTATAATGGTCAGCTAAGAGGAACGGAAGTGACATTCAACTGTTTGTATTTATATGATGGAGCTTCATCTTATTCTTGTAGGAAGCATCATTTTGAGCAATGATTTGTATTAAAATTTAATACTAATGGTATCCTTATTGCGATAAATTGCATTTGCTCATTGATTTTGTATTATTCAAATTTCTTTTTGATTTTTTTGGATTTATTCAATTGTTACATATTGTTTGGGCTCTAGTTCTTGTATATATTGGTATGCATATGCAAAAAGCTAATTTTTTTGTATATTTATTGGTATGTGATCCACAAATCTAAGTTCTTTTGTGTGATTTTCATGCATTGTAATATTCTAGTTGCATAGTGTTAAATCTCAGCCTTTCGTTTGAAGGCCGATCCCACGATCATGAACAGTGATCCGTGGGAAGCCCTCTTGGATCACGATTAATATCTTCCATAACTAGATTTCTTTGTTAGGAAAGATTTTATTTCAACAATTATTTGTTTCTACATTAGAACTTCTATAGATCTATAAGTAGGGAACTTATTGTATAACAAAGATATAGTTTTCCCTCTCAAATTCTCGTCGTTTAACATGGTATCAGAGCCACCGAGGGAAGAGGGAACCATCAGAACCTGAAGCCGGAAGCCTCCTCACCAAAGACAAAGACGACAAAGAAGTCTTCTCGCAGACGGGAGAAGCTCGTGGAAGAAGAAGCTCGCGGTCGTCGAAGGAGCGCAATCGAACAGCCACGAAGGAGCCGAAGTAGTGACGCCTGCAATCGCTACACTTTTTGCGAAGCAATGCAGTCGAATAGCCACGAAGGAGCCGAAGTAGCGACGCCTGCAATCGCTACACCTCCTGCGAAGCAACGCAGTCGAACAGCCACGAAGGAGACGAAGGAGCCGAAGAAGCGTCGTAGGAAGATGAAGGAGCCGAAGTGGCTTCGCGATCCGACAGGAAGGGAAAGTCGACAAAGGAGCGAAGCTCGGTTTGGCCCGAGCGAAGGAGCCGAAGACACGCTCCTGCGAGTGTGCCCTAGTTACCCAAACCGAGTCTTTTAAAGACTCGGCCCGGCCGGTTAAATTAACCGGAAATATTTCATCCAAAAAAAAAAGAGGACTTTCGACCTTTATTGTCGAATAAAATTTTTTTTGGAAGCCTTCATTGCTACCCAAAGTCATATTGATAGTCTTAATCACTATCATAATGTCAGAAATCAATTCATCCCAAAGTATTGACCAAACTGAGGAGTCAATGGTGCACCAAGGATGAGGTGACCTCCAAAGCATGCAACCTTCCTATCGTTTGAATGGGAAGAACTATCTAAAGTGGTCTCAATTTGTGAAGACCTATTTGAAGGGAAAAGGAAAAATACATCACCTCCTCGGAGGAGGACCAAAAGAAGGAAATCCTAATTTTGGGGCATGGGATGAAGGCAGATTCCATGATCATGTCATGGTTGTGGAATTCCATGACTCCAGAAATTAGCGATACATTCATGTTCCTCTCCACTGCAAAGGACATATGAGATGCTGTCAGACAGACCTTATCCAAAGCTCGTGATGCTGCTCAAATCTTTGAAATTAAAGTTAAAGTTGGAAGCACAAAGCAAGGGAGTAAGACTGTGACGGAATATGCTACCCTTTTACAAAATCTATGGCAAGAGCTTGATCACTACAGATGCATAGAAACTAGATGTCCGGAAGCTGCTGCGATCCTAAAGAATTTTATTGAAAAAGATAGAGTTTATGATTTCCTTGCAGGACTAAATGCAGAATTTGATCAGGTTAGAGTCCAGATCCCTGGCAAAGAAGATACGCCATCACTCAATGAAACCATTTATATCATCCGCGCAGAAGTAAGTCAACGAGGAGTGATGTTGGAACCAAAGGTCGTTGAAAGCTCAGCAATGGTGATGAACAAAGAATCGTTGTGGAAGGAGAAAGGTAAAGATTCTTCAAAATTCAAAGACAAGGACTCACTTTGGTTTGCAAGAAATCAAGACACAAAGGAAACGTGCTGGAAAATACATGGAAAACCCCCCAGCAAGGAGTGGAATCAAAAAGGTGAAACAAGGAGTACATCGCATGCCAACAACACTATAAGTCAGCCCACCCCAGGAACACAGTCCAGCCTTGGAGAATTCAATAAGGAAGATATTAATAAACTGAAACGTCTCCTGGTATCCCTTAAAAAACCAAATGCATCTTCTTCACTTGCACTCTCAGGTAAGTTTCCAATTTCTATTAGTTTAAGTGCCTCTAGAAATCATTTAAAGGAATCATGGATCATTGATTTCGGAGCCACATATCACATGACCCACTCACTTACCCACCTCATCAACTATACTCCTTGCCCACACAACAAAAAAATCATCACTGCTGATGGTTCTCTCACCACGGTAGCAGGTCAAGGAGACATAACATTATCTCCCTCACTCACCTTAAAAAATGTGCTCCACATACCTCAATTATCCACAAACCTAATATCAATACAAAAACTTACCAATGATCACAATTGTCAAGCCTTATTTAACCCTACGTATTGCTTATTTCAGGACCAGAGATCGGGGAAGAAGATTGGACTTGCTAAGGAGAAAGCAGGACTGTACTACCGGGAAGTACCAAACCACTCTAAAAATAGCTGCTCTATGTTATCCCTAGTTGATAAGAATTCTATGATTTGGCTTCATCATTATAGATTAGGACATCCATCCTTTGATATCCTAAAACATATATACCCACATCTTTTTCAGAAATTAGAAAATAAAAGTTTCATTGTGAAACCTGTGAGGTGGCTAAACATAAAAGAACCTCTTTCCCAAACAAAAGTGAGAGATATGACACTCCTTTTTACCTTATTCATAGTGATGTATGGGGACCCTAAAAATCCCCAATATCTCTGGGGCACGTTGGTTTGTGTCATTCATTGATGATTGCATTAGAGTCTCTTGGATCTATCTCCTTAAAAATAAATCTGATCTTAGCACTATTCTTCCCATCTTTCATACCATGATAAAAAATCAATTCGGGGTAAAAATACGGAGATTTCGCTCCGATAATGCTAAAGATTATTTCAACCAAACCCTTTCCTCCTACTTCCAGAATGAAGGGATCATCCATGAATCCTCCTGTGTTCACACCCGACAACAAAATGGGGTCGCAGAGAGAAAAAATGGTCACCTTCTTGCTTCCACCCGAGCCTTCCTATGTCACTCCAATACACCCAAATCCTATTGGGGGGAAGCCCTCCTAACTGCAACTTATCTTATAAATCGACTACCTTCAACAACTTTAGGATTCAAAACTCCAATGGAGATTTTGTCCTCCTTTTACCTCGAGTTTCGAACCCATCATAATCTTACACCCAGAATCTTTGGATGCACTGCCTATGTTCATATTCATAGCCAGGATAGAGGAAAACTAGATCCAAGAGCACTCAAATGCATCTTTGTTGGCTATTCAACTACTCAAAAAGGTTATAAGTGTTATCATCCACTTAGAAGAAAAATCCTTGTCTCAGTTGATGTTACCTTTGATGAACAAAATTCTTATTTTTCAAAATCTCATCTTCAGGGGGAGACTGAACTTGAGGAAGATGAGAATGAACTAGCACCTCTTGACCTTCCTCCACCACCTCAAACCAATCCACCTGAAACCCAGAATAGGGAAACAAATGACAAAGCTGTCATTAGATTTGGGAAGGTTTACTCCAGGCGTACAAGCTCAAACTGTGCTCCAAAGCAGATCCAAGAATCTGAACCATCTCCTGGAAATAAGGTAAGCGCACCACCTCCCTTATACCCTATAAACAACTCCATATCCTTCAACAACTTCTCATCCTCACACAAAAAATTCCTGACTACATTAGAAGATATTCATATTCCTAAGGATATTTCTGAGGCCTTATCTAATAAAAATTGGAAAAATGCCATTGAAGATGAAATGCATGCTCTAGAGAAGAACAATACATGGGAGATCGTCAGTCTACCAATAGGGAAAAAATCGGTCGGTTGCAAATGGGTGTTCTCAGTGAAATACAAAGCAGATGGTACACTAGAGAGATATAGGGCAAGACTGGTGGCAAAAGGGTACACTCAAACATATGGCATTGACTACCAAGAAATTTTTGCGCCTGTAGCCAAGATGAATACTGTCAGAATACTACTCTCACAAGCAGCCAAGTACAATTGGCATCTGGAACAATTAGATGTGAAAAATGCATTCCTGCATGGGAATCTGGAAGAAGAGATATTTATGGAAATACCACCAGGGTTTAAGGAAAAATTTGAAGGTAACAGGGTGTGCAAACTAAAAAGGGCTCTATATAGGCTCAAACAATCACTAAGGGCCTGGTTTGGAAGATTCTCTAAATTCATGCTCCTTAATGGGTATCAACAGAGTCAAGGGGATCACACATTATTCTTTAAACACTCAGACTCAGGGGGAGTCACAATATTATTAGTATATGTTGATGATATTATCCTGACTGAAAATAACAAAGAGGAGAAAGTTAGATTAAGAAAAAGTCTTACTAAAGAATTTGACATTAAAGAATTTGGTAGATTGAAATACTTTCTCGGAATTGAAGTAGCCCACTCCAGCAAAGGAATCTTTATTTCACAACAGAAATACATCAAAGATCTTCTGAAAGAAACTGGTAAACTAGCTTGTAAACCAGCACCAACACCAGTAGAACCTAACCTTAAACTGGGGGAAGCTAGAGAAGATCCAGATGTAGATAAAGGGGCCTACCAGAGACTTGTAGGAAAATTGATTTGCCTTTCACACACTAGACCAGATATAGCATTTGCTGTAAGCATGGTCAGTCAGTTTATGCAGAACCCAAAGCAGATTCACATGCAAGCAGTAGACAGGATATTGCACTACCTTAAAGGAAACCCAGGAAAAGGGATTCTCTTTAGGAGAGATCGTGGAATAACACTAGAAGTATATACGGATGCTGACTACGCTGGATCACCTGCTAACAGAAGATCTACCTCTGGATACTGCACATTTCTTGGAGGTAACTTAGTTACATGGAGAAGTAAGAAACAAAATGTGGTGGCAAGATCTAGTGCAGAGGCAGAATATCGAGCTATGGCTTTGGGAATATGTGAGGTACTATGGATCAAAATAATCCTAGAAGACTTAAAGGTCAAGTGGGATGAACCCATGAGGCTACATTGTGATAACAAATCAGCAATCAGTATAGCCCACAATCCAGTCCAGCATGGCAGGACCAAACACATAGAAGTGGACAGACATTTTATTAAAGAAAAATTAGATAGTGGACTAATAAGTGTCAACCATGTATCATCAAAGGATCAACTTGCGGACATCCTTACCAAAGGATTGGACAGTTCTGCCTTCCTCAGACTGATTGCCAAGCTGGGCATGACAGACCTATATTCCCCAGCTTGAAGGGGAGTGTTAAATCTCAGCCTTTCGTTTGAAGGCCGATCCCACGATCATGAACAGTGATCCGTGGGAAGCCCTCCTGGATCACGATTAATATCTTCCATAACTAGATTTCTGTGTTAGGAAAGATTTTATTTCAGCAATTATTTGTTTCTACATTAGAACTTGTATAGATCTATAAATAGGGAACTTATTGTATAACAAAGATATAGTTTTCCCTCTCAAATTCTCGTCGTTTAACACATAGGAAATCCTAACTCTAAACTGTCTTGCATTAAATTGATATTAGTGCTTTAGGTTGTGTCAAGATATTACTTAGAAGTGGATCTTCATGATAACCTTAACATATTTTGAAGCGATGCGATTCTGAAAACTTTGCAAAGCTAATCAGCTGCATATTTTAATGAACAAAATACAAAAATGTGATGACATTAATTTAGTTAATGCATAACTTGGCATATTGGAAATTAATTGAATTCATATATGTGAACCTAAAGTTAATTGCAATCAATTATAATGACATACAATTGATGGTGCTTAATAATATTTATTTAAATCATAGGACTAAAAAATTTGATGTAGTTGATGCCATGACAAAAGAAAGGAAAATTGAAGTTAAAGTATTTACTTGAGATCGTATAGTTGATTCTAAAATTTTTACTAATTGAGTACTTAATTTAGATGACTTTTGAATGACAAATCATGCTTGATGAGCGATAAGTGAGGTTCTGGAAAATGAAATTATCTACGGTAAGTTAAAATTTACTGGATGAACAGAGAAAAAAAAGGGAAATGTTGGAAAGGAGACCTACTTTTAGAAAATCTGCACTTGCAATTTGGAACTCATCTGGTAGGTCAATAATTAACAGGAATCCTGAGGTCGTTTATTTCCATGGTGAAAGTTTGATGCACTTAAATTTCCACTAATACCAGATTATTTTGTTTTCATTGTCTGTAATCGAATTATGAGAAAAGAAATTGGGGTGGGTGATCTTGTTGGAGCACTATGGTGACTTATTTGATGATACCTATCTGATCTGCTAAATTTCCTTTCACAAGCCATTCTCTATTTGATCTGCACGTTAAATAAAATGAAAATTTTACTCATAAGATTTCCGTTTATACTGTTTTACCAAAATTCATAAGATGGTATTAGAATGAACTATTGCAGAATTGTTATGGGGAAACTCTCCTAGGACAGGAGTGTGTGTGAGGTGGGGAGGCTGGGTGCTACTTGTCCCTGTGATCAGCACTTCTATGTGTATTCTTTCATGTAAAGTTGGAAATATTAAACTGAAATCTAGTCTAGTGGATTATGACGAAGGTTGAATTGTTGCTGTTGATTATTGGACATTGAATTTTGTGCAAGATTTTGTTTGCACTTGATATTTTACTTTCATATGGAAATTGTATGTAGGTTCGTTGCCGTGGAAAAGATTAAAGATCAATTACTGGAGTGTAACAAACAAACATACTGGGTTCCTGAGTATGTCAAGGTATTTTCACTCTTTTACTTATCATGCGATATAATTCTTGCTTTATCATGTGATGTAATTTTTCTGTAATTATTGACGTTGATCCATTCATGCAAGAAGAAACTGCTTACCACTATTATGGTGCGAGAGAGTTTTTGTCATGCATCGACATCTTATACATTTTTGTTTATTACTAATGAAACTAATGTATTAAATCTATCTTGGAGTGAACCATTAAGCTGCAATGAAGCATAATAGGCTCTCTAAAGTTTGGATTGGTAGAGTTAAATATTTGAAAGAATGGTTGAGAACTAAGCTTCTGGAAATTACAGCTTTCCATGTTTTAAAATAAAAGTAATATATTTTTACAAGGAAGTATTATCTAATTTCTACAAGGGTCATTGAGTCTCTCGATGAGCTGGATTCAGGTATTATAATCCTAGACACTAGGTGATATATTTTATCTTTGACATTAAAAACAGTTTTAGGGCATACAAGCCTTTTGAATTTCTGTTGAGCATTTGTAAATCTGGTATAGTTTATTTATGGCTTGAGTGAGACGTGAATGTAGTCAATAAGCATTTCTAAAGCTGACCAGAAAAAGTTGGGCTGCTGCTGCTGCGGTTGCTGTTGGTGATCAATTATGCCAGTGAGTACAGAAAAAGGATGGAGGATGTACTTATGTGTAGCTCATCTTGAATCCTTTTTTTTTCCTCCTCAACATTCTTTCTTAGGCCTTGCAAAACCCAATTACTTGTGCTTACCCATTTCAATTGGCATTAAACTAATCTGATCAATCAGTTTCATTCACTTTTTAAAATCTTGCAAAGCCTGTTGGTGATGTTGCTTGTAGACGATCATTTAGATGGATCTCATAAATCTCTTTTTTTTTCCAGTTAGTTTTGTTGTCTTGGTCTATGTTGGCACTGATGGAAGTAGTTTTTCCAATGTGGTACAAAGTACCTGGCTTTGGCTCTTCTGATTAGGACATGGACGTGTGTGCACCACATCTGGAATTACTTTATTTACTCCTTCCCAGTATTTTGTTGGGTAGTGCACAACCCAATTAGTGTGCGCACACCTTACAATTTATATTAACCTAATCTGATGAATCAACTATTCATTTGCTTTTAGAAAACTCGTATAAGCCTGTCAGTGCTGGAACTTCTTGACAATAATATTATGGATCTCATATTAAATGTGTGAAATCATGTGGTTATTTCTGGAAGTCAGCACGCCAATTATTCAAGAAAGAAAGGCGGTGGACTGTTCTCCACAATTCAAGGATTCATTTCTGGAAATGCTCTTGGCGTTTGACTGATTTCCAATAATTCTGGGATACCTCCTTCAGCTGGCAGTGCTTTAGTGGATCTCCTAGCTGGAGGTTTAAGTAAGAAATGTAACCAACATGGATCCAGTCATCCGCATGAGCTCCTCAGTTCTCCAAATAATTTCCCTGCTATTTTTGCTTCCTTAACAGTTGGAAATTTAAATAATTCAAGCTGAAGCTACACTGGAGTTGTCAGTACTAGAAATGCTGATTTTGGGAATTCAGTTCCCAATTAATATTGGGTTCCTTCTTTCAACCTGCTGCCATATAGAGAATATTATCCTGGATTTACATCTTTAATTGCATATAATTGTTTCTTCTAAGTTATTTCTTGTGATTAGATACTAAGGAGGGTGAAAGATATATGTATAAGTTAGTCAAGCAAAGAGATAGGAGAAGTAAGGGTTTAGTTCAAGTGAAGTATATTAAGGAAGATCAAAAAATGCTTGTATTAGAAGAGGATATTCAACAAAGGTGGATGAAATATTTTGATAATCTTTTCAATGAAGATTGTGAAAATACAATTGACTTTGGTGGCCTTAGCATAAGGCACCCTAAATGAGAACGAGGATTTTTATTTTTATTGACATATTAGTAAAATCGAAGTTAGAGAGTCTTTAAAGAAAATGAAGTGTGGAAAAACTGTTGGACCTAATGATATTCCTATAGAGGTGTGGAAATGCTTAGGAGATGAAGGAATTTCTTTCCTTATGAATTTTTTCAATATTATTTTGAAGACTTAAAAGATGTTAGATGAGGTGGGGGGGGGGGGATTGATGAGGACATCAATCCAAAGTTTCGCCACGTGTACCATCGACGGAGACGTAGATCGACGGCTACGATTTGTAGTCTTTATTTTTGGTGTATTTTTGCATGTTGCTTATTTATGTATTTTCAGTTTTCCAGTTCTACCCTTAGGGTAGTGAGTCTCTATTGTAGCCCCGAGGGCATAGTTGTCGTTTATTTTATTTTCTAGTTTTGAGACCTATATATTAAGGTCTCCATGCATTGTATTATTATTGAATTATTGAATGAAAATTTGCTCCACTAGATTTGATCTCTTAGTGAGTTCATGAGAGGAGAGAGATCTCTTTGTGAGTTCTAAAATTCTTGTTCAAGAGTTCTTTGTGAGATTTGGAGTGAGATTACATTGAGGCCAAGTTCTCCCCTCTTTACCCAAAACCGGCGGCACCCTTGGGCTCCAAACCGCCGGCCACCTCCTCCTCATCCCTCCCAACAACAAGCCGCCGCCCCTCCCTACCGCCGGCCACCTGCTCCACCCCAGCCGCCGCCTCCACCGCCAGCCCTCCCCCAAGCCGCCGCCTCTCCCTAGCCAACCCGCCGGCCCCTCATGATCCATGGCCAAAAATCTGAAATCAATTATTTAGAGCCTTTACTCACTTTCCTAAAATAAGTTCAACCAATTAGGAAAGGTATTTAATTAGAATTTTGAATTCAAATTCTAATTTCAAATACTTTCCTAATCCTAAAACTTAAATTAGGAAATATCCTTATTTACTTAAATCTGAGATTAAAATCAGATTTGATTTTAATCTCTAATTACTCCTTGGGGCCCACCTACTTAAAACCAAGTCCCCTCTCTCCACCTCCTACATGGCCGGCCCCCTTCCCTTTGTTTTCCCCTCTCCCAAATTAAACCCTAAGCCCTCCAAATCACCCCCAATCACCTCCCCATAGCCGCCCCTTCCCCCTCCGCTTTGGAATTAATTTGGCAAGTCAAAATTAATTCCTCTTCCCTCCAAATTACCCCAAAATCTGAGTTAATTTCAGATTTGCTGAAATTTCCCTACCTCTCCTCTCCCTCCTTGCACTTACCTTCTCCCTCACATCTAGACAAGCATGAATGGCCGATCCGGACGTTGATCACGGATTCGTTGAAGACGATCAAGGAAGCATCGACATCCTACGCTCGCCGTTCTTTGATCTTATTCCAGACTTCAACAACTCCGTGGATGGGTACGTGAATCGCATTTTTTTCCAGTTAGCCCTCTCAACGGAAGAGCACATCCTCCCGGGCCGTTGGTACATCATCAACCATCAACCCACTCCTCCTACTCTGGTTACTTCTCCAACGACTAGTATCTTACGCGGCACATGTCTCCTAGTGGCATCCCTAAGTTTGTTTGCAACATTCTTCCGCTAAACCCCACCATCATGAGTTGAGTAAGGGATCTCTAAGTGAAGTTCTAAATTATAAACATTGGGCTTTGTTAAGACGCCATTACATTTACTTTAATTTTGGTTGGTAATTTGCAAGACTTGTAATCTCTAAATGTTACTACTTGCTATTATTTAATTTCTTTGCTAAAATTCTTAAATCCAACTTGAGCATGTAATGAGTTTATCTTTGACAAAGCAAAGTTCTCTTATGTTTTAGTTTTCTAATAGCAATTCCTGTTGCATCTTAGTTGTTTCACATCAGGGATCTTCTAGTCCTTGGCTTTCCCGATTCTCCTTGGCTATTCGGTTCCCTACCCATTGCCTGTTCGTCTCCTTGCTTTTCCTGTGGCTGGCCCGTTTGGGTTCCCTGGTTGCTGTTCGGTTCCTGCATATATTTAATGCTGGATGCTTTGTCTTTTGGGCTCCCAACGTGGGTTAAATGCTGCCTTTTATTCTCTTTGCTAATTGGGTTATGTGGGCGGCTGTTTGTCTCCCTCTCCTCTCCTATATATAGTGGCTGTTTTGAAGCTTTTAAAAAGCAGATTGTTGAGTACCTTTGCTTTATATGGTGTTCTAAGTACCTTTTTTTGTACTTTCTAAGAGTATTCCAATGTCTTCTCATCCTCAACTGATTTGTTTTTTATTTCTCTATAGTAATATTTCCTTAATTCCCTTATTCATTCTGTTGTCTACTGCATATCTTGGTGCTTTCATCCTGTCAAACTGGTTTGGTTGAGATTTATTTATTACTGAATCGCTATAGATGTAAAATCTGTTCTATTGAAAATATCCCTACCGAACATGAGGTGTTACCTCAGGGGTCCTCTTCATTATGAGTAGCAATTTTAAATTCGCCGTTTATATGATCATTTATATTACTGTTCTCTTGCACAATAGCTTCATTTTACCAAAAAGCTATCATGCCAAGGTTTCTCTTGATTCTGGATCCTCAATAGTTGATCCCGTCAATTTCTCAGCAACTACAGGCATTATTCTTATAAAAAAGGAAGATATATTTCCCCTAACGATTCTCTTTAATCATAATATTGGTTAGGCTGTTATTCTGGCATTCTCTGCTGGTATAAAAATTTTGGAAGCAATAAGCATATTTTAACGAATTTAAGTGAAGTTTAAGTGTTTAATCCCTTCTGAATTAGTGATACACGAATGTACTCGCGAGTAAAATTATGTTCCTGCTCACAATTTTGTTCAAACAAAAATTCTGGTAGAAGGTTAAGTATAATATGACTGCATTAAAACTTATAGAAAGTAAATTCTTCCCCCTTTATAAGACTTGCGTTTAAAATGGAGGAATAAGTCAAAATAGCAATGGTTGTATAGGAACTTGTGAAAATGGGAAATTTGATGGAAACAGCCTATTTAGATGATTTTAAAATGTGCAATCAATATAGGGAAGCTTGGGAAGGAGTTTTTGGAGTCTGTAACGCAAATTGTGTATGATTGTTAGTTATGGTTTTAGATTTGCATAATATTTAAAATGTTCTGTTTATAGCATAAAAATTGAAACACCAAATCCATAAGCTTGGAAACTTGTCAGATATGAATGGTAAAATGTGGATGTTGATTAAAACAATCGTACTGCATCCATTTACTCATTAAATGGAGGATTGGAACTGCTCCTAGTTGACAAGATCTTGCATTTTAATAAATTACTATATAACTAGTAAAGTCAAAGTTGAGCAGATGGGTGACATGTATCCTGATTCTTCATATTTAAAATGCACAGTGGAGTTGTTAAGAAAAATTACTCTATATGTGATTTTGCTTGAGATGCATTGTTTATCAGTAATGTGTAAGAAAGTGGATTATGTTAGGTATTTTCAGCTGTTTCATTGGTTGTAACAATGTCCATTAGTTATGCCAACTTTTGATCATTGGTCTCCATGAATTTGGATTGCTACGTTATGCAATTGTTATTATGTGTTTTCATTCATTTAAATTGTTTATTAATTTTCATCCCTAGCACATAGCATTTTTTGTACTTTTGAAGATTATTGATAGCTGTGGCATTATTATAGGAGAAAAGATTTCACAACTGGCTTGAGAATGCACGTGATTGGGCTGTCAGCCGAAGTCGTTTTTGGGGCACTCCTCTTCCTATATGGGTTAGCAAGGATGGAGTTGAAAAAGTTGTCGTAGATTCCATTGCTAAACTTGAAAAGTTGTCTGGTATCAAGGTCAGTGTCTTGCAACTTCTCATCATAACTTTCATAAATTGTCATTGATAATACTTTTCTAATCACAGGTTCCCCTTTCTGCTATCTTTTGTACCATATTTCCTTGTGCATATGGCTACTTGCCTGCCCTTTGAAGCTTGAAAAAGCCCACCATCTTTTCCTTGCTGCAGTTTGTCTTTTCTTTACCTTTGCCAAGAAAAATGAACATCCACGTATTGAGTTCCATGTCATTCATTAGTTGTTTGTTATATGTGTACAATCATGTGTAGCTTACTGATTTTTGTTTTTTTTTTGTTTGCACCAGGTCACTGATTTACATCGCCACCATATTGACCATATTACTATTCCTTCTGGGCGAGGTCCTGAGTTTGGTGTGCTGCACCGTGTTGATGATGTGAGTTTTAGTCGCTGGAGAAATTATTATGCTTATCCATTTGTTGTTTATATTCATATACTTTTTTTGGCATTGCACTTCCGTTTCAAATTCATGCAAAAAAGTTTGAATTAATATATTGGTGTATCATTGCACTCCAGGTTCATGAAAAATGGTATCTGATATCAACTGTAAAATGAGGCTGATGATTTATCTCGTGTATATCTATTTAGGATTTGACAGATTTTTGTGAAAGTATGTTCGTGTTACATTCTCATCTATATATCACTATCAGCCAATATAGTTCTCAAATGTTTCTCATACTTATACCTTTTTAAGCACTTTCTTTGAAGTTTTTTGTTTTGGCGCAAGAAATTTGTTTGCTTGTGTTATTTTTTATTTTTTATCAATCTTTGAGCACCTTCGAGTCAGTACACTGTTCTGTATGCCAAAAATTGGTGAAAGACAGGAGCTTCACATTGTAATGTCCAACATGTGATTATCTTTTGGAAGTCGCTTTATGTGACAAGAGCTACAACGTTTATGTACATTTTTCTAAGTAGCACTATGATCATTGCTTTAAAGATTTTATATCATTTTCTTGTGCTTTTAGCTCAAATATGGATGTCCAATTTTTTGTCTGCTTTTATTTTGTAAAGTAATGAAGATGTAGATAACTTGATGCGGACATCCGACGGTGGACGTTAATCAATGGAAGAGACGAAGATCGGCGGCCGAGATTACTCCATTTTTATCTTAGTTTATTAATTGTATTTTTTATTTTAATTATGCATTTTCCGTTTTAACCCTTATTTAAAAGTCTTGTCTTATGTAAGCTCAAGGGACAAAGTTATCTTTTTAGTTTCTTTTATTTTAAGGCTTATATATAGAGGCCCTTGCTCTTGTATTAGGAATGACGAATTATTAATAAAAAGTTTTGTTTGGTGTTCTTGAGAGAGCTTGAGAGAAAGTTAGGGAGAAAGAGCCTAGGAGAGGCCAAGCGTAGTACCCAACAGCCACCTTCTATGAGCTCTTGGTTTTTCTATCTTCCCCTCTTGTCCCCTCTTTCCTTCCCTTCCACTGCCGGCAAAGCCCCTCCCCATTCCCTCTTCCACCTCACGGTCAGCCCTCCCCTCTTGCCCTTACAATCCCGCCGACCTCCCGCCCCACACCACCACCTAGCCGCTGGTCAAGGCTACCCGCCGCCCCTCCCTTCTCTCGGTTCACCCCGACCACCTTAAGCCGCCGGCCCTCTCCAACCAAGACCCAGCCGCCGGCCTCCCCATCACCCCCTTGGATCCCAAACTAAATCCCCCATTAATACCTTCCATATTTGGCCTCTTGTATTTTAGGAAATAATTTGAATTCAAAATTCAAAATAATTTAAATTTCAAAAGCTTTCTAATTAAGCCTAATCCCTTTAGGAAACAACCCCAATCACCTAAAATCTGAGATTACGGTGGACGTTAACCAAAGGAAGAGACGAAGATCGACGGTCGAGATCACTCCATTTTTATCTTAGTTTATTAATTGTATTTTTTATTTTAATTATACATCTTCTGTTTTTAACCTTATTTAAGAGTCTTGTCTTATGTAAGCCCAGGGGGCAAAGTTGTCTTTTTAGTTTCTTTTATTTTAAGGTCTATATATAGAAGCCCTTGCTCTTGTATTATGTATGGTGTATTATTAATAAAAAATTGTTCTGCACTTTTGTTCCTTGGGGAGAACGTTAGTGAGAATCCCTATGGAGGGAATCGTGGTTTCCACCAGTTGCAGGATGGGTCCGGGCTCGTGGTTGGATGTCCCTTGGTGAAGGGCATCATATCACCCGTTAGCCTTCGGAAGAGTCCAAGGCTCGCGGTTCTATCTTTTTTTCTTTGCTTTGTTTCTCCTTATTTTCCTAATCGCCACCTCCATCTCCTATCCAACTCACCGGCCAAATCCCATCACTTTCTTCCTCCTTGATCCGGCAACCCGTCCACCCATCTCCTCCCCTACCACCGGCTACACCTCCCCTCTCCCACCTTCAAACCGCCGGCCACATCTCCACAAACCATTGATTTTTAAATTCAATTTGCATCTTAATTTCTCTCCTAATTTCCTTATTTCCTAAATTAGTTGAAATTAATTTGGAAAGTTTTTGAATTCAAATCCAAATAAATTTGAAATTCAAATCCTTTTCTAAATTAACTAACCTATTTTAGGAAATCCCCTTCAATATTGGATTGATTAAAATCCGAGATTAATTTGTATTAATTGCCCCTCCACATTCATTGAATGTCGACGTTTCTATCCCCACTTTCTTTGCCCCCCCCCTCCCCCCTCTCCCTCTTTGCCTCCAAAATTTGAATTTTCTTTTATTCAACGTCTTAATTTAGGAAAGTTTTCAAATTTCAAATTCAAATCAATTAAAATTTGAAATCCTTTCATAAAATAAGTTCAATTTCATTTGGAAACTTCCCTAATATTCTCAAATCTGAAATTAATTCAGATTTAATTCAATCACCACATTCAACGAACCTGGACATCCTCTTTCCTCTCCCTCTTTGGCCGGCCCCTTCCCCCTCTCTCTACTTAAGTAATGCTTCTCCATTAAGGCCCCCAATCTCTCTCCTATTTTAATTAATTCCTTCCCAAAAATCGGAACTCCATTTAAGGGATTAATTAAGTACCCCTTCCCTCCCTTTTCCATTTAGTTTGAAATTCAAATTTCAAACGACCCCCATATCCGTTCTACATCATAACTAATTGTATTATTTTACTCTCTAACCAAGATAATTGCTGAAATAATAAATTTACTATTTTGAAGAGCTTATAGAGTGCTTAAACAATATCTAAACCTTATATGAAGTATATTTTCTCATATGAATAAGTTCTCTTTTATTTATACCGTGATCAAACAAATTTTGCTTTTTAGATTATATCATATTTTAGTTTTATTTTATTTTTACATTTGGATTTAAACTAAGATTGATGCAGGTATTTGACTGCTGGTTTGAGAGTGGATCTATGCCATATGCATATATTCACTACCCATTTGAGAATGTTGAGCTTTTTGAAAAGAACTTCCCAGGTCATTTTGTTGCGGAGGGCATCGACCAAACCCGTGGATGGTTGGTTCCTTATCAAGATTTACTGTTAATTTTTTATCTCATAATCTCTATTTTATTTGTTCTGAATATTTTGGGTTCTTTGATTTTCCAATTTCTCATCCTCTGTAGACAAATGTTGCAATGGTTACACTTATCATGACCTTGGTTGCTGTTTAAACTGTAACCATTGCTATTGGAGTAGGAGTTCATGGTTAGATTGCATTCGTGTTCTTGTTTGTCTGAATTTTACTGCTTTTTTTTTCTTTACCCTAATATTGGTGGTCCCATTATTAGATGATTCTGTTTGTGCAGGATTGCTAATGCCCTTTTCCATTGTCTGAAAATATTGTTTGACCACCAGTAAACTTATGTTGATTAGTTCGTCAATTGTTTATCTAATTCAAAAAGAGCTTGAATCATTATGTCACATTGATATATGCAATAACTATTTTGAATTTGAAAATGCTGCAGCTTTTTTAGGTACTATTTTTTTGTTTCAAATGGTTTTCGTGGTAACTATGTCATATATGATGTTTCATTGAGGTGTCTTTTCTGAATTAGTTTTCATGCTGATTTCAGATTTTTATTTGTGTTTCTTTTTCTGAATCATATTCCTTGTTGATTTATGTATATTGTGTGCTTCTTTGAAGGCGCCAAAGAAGTCCTTAAGAATCTGCCTTTTCATAAGCATAAAATGTTGTTTTTTATGTTCTTGCTATTTATCTTGACAACCCAATTTTTATATGGGAAGCTATATGTCCATATGTGTTCATAAGAGTTGCACTAGCAATTATCCTGAAAACATTTTTCACGGCATGAGTGCTAGCTTTTTCCTCAGTAAGGTTTCTTTAGAGAAATGCGTTGAGATAAGAAGTATTTTTTAGTTGCTAATCTTATTAATAATTCTTTTACTTCAAATTTGGTTATAATTTCAGGTTTTATACTCTTATGGTGCTTTCAACTGCCTTGTTTGGGAAACCTGCTTTTAGGAATCTCATCTGCAGTGGTCTTGTGCTTGCAAAGGATGGAAAAAAGATGAGTAAAAGTCTGCGGAACTATCCTTCACCTATGGACGTCATTGGTGACTATGGTGCAGTGAGTTATTAAACCTTAGTTAGCAAATTTGGGCTGTATGCATACTGGCTTATTGACATTTACCTATGAAATATTGTAAAAGTAATTGTTTTCCACGTCTTACCAACAGTATGGTAAATATGGAATTTTAAAACTTATAATTTATATTATATTATTATAATTCATAAAAAATACCCTCATTCAAGGCTTTCTAAGACATCAAGTACAAATTCATTGAATCCATTTTAAACAAAAAAATTTCACCGTGTCTTGGCTAATACAATTTTCTAGTTCATATGATGACATAATTTTTTGTAGAAATTGCTATCAATGTCAATATTAGACTTTGGAACTAACATAATTTAAATTATGTTTGATAATCTTTTTCTCATCTTGAAACTTGCATATATATATATATATATATATACAGATACGCACATGGATAGACTACTATCCTTTTAGAAGATTAGGAACCTTTGTCCAAACATCTTCCATTCTTTGTCCGAATATTTGATTGAGATTTAATTAGTAAATTATCGGTATTTTAAAAGAAATAAATGTTGTCTTTTAGTTCTTTTAAGTAAAAATATTTTGATGAATGGTGAAAGTGTGCAAGTGGCAAACTTTAAAATGAAAATTATATAATAAATATAGATTTACCTGTTTGTATTTTTACTACACTACTTTTTTAAGGAATTTTTAAACTGTACAGTTTTTTGTCTTGGACAAATTAAACACGTATGTATGAATTTCTAGTTTAATCCTGTCCCATATTATCGTAACAATTCCGAGGATTTTGCTAAACTGTAAGAATCTTTAGTGTAGGATTTCCCAATTTTATAGCCCATGATTGAGGCACGAGTTGTAAAAATGTATGCATTGATTTTTAACAAATGCTGTGTTCGTTAATTCTTATCAGTAAAGAATTATTTGGAGAACCTGCTGTTACTTTAAATTTCTTATCAATAGTGGTCTCAAAATGGGCAGTGATGTTACATATCTTTGGTTGGAAGTAATGTTGTAGTGGTATTATTTATGATTGCTTCTTGACGTGCTAAGTTTCTTTTTCCTTCATTTCTTAATGGAGCTCTTAATACTCTTTGTTTTCTTAGTTGTTATAGGTATTATGTTAGATGACCTTTTCAAGCAGCACATTGAATAATATATTGTATTTCTAACTGGTTTTGTGCAGGATGCTTTGCGGTTATACCTCATTAACTCGCCTGTTGTACGTGCAGAATCATTGAATTTCAAAAAGGAAGGTGTATATGCTGTTGTAAGTGTTCTGTAGTCTAAACTATGGATTGAAATGTCATGATACTTCATGTTTGGTTTCTCTTTTTTATTTTTTGTTAAAAATGTCAATTTATTGTCTTGATGGAAGTTTCAATTTTGAGTTAGGTGAAAGATGTCTTCCTTCCATGGTATAATGCATATAGATTCCTTATCCAAAATGCAAAGAGACTTGAGGTTGAAGGCTTTGCTCCTTTTACACCTATTGCTCGTGCAATTCTTCAGAAGTCCTCAAATGTTCTTGACCAATGGATCAATTCTGCTACTGAAAGTCTGGTTCATTTTGTATGCCGTGAAATGGATGCTTATAGACTATATACGGTGTGATATTGTCTATAAAAAACATCTTCTGCACTCTTTCGTTCAACATTTTTATTCTATGTTGTTTATCTTTTATTATGTTTTTCCCATCAGGTGGTACCATATCTTTTGAAGTTTATTGACAACCTTACCAACATATATGTTAGATTCAACCGTAAGAGACTAAAGGGGCGTACAGGAGAAGATGACTGCAGGATATCACTTTCAACCCTTTACCATGTATGGTATTCTGACTTTGGAGGAGCAGTTACTTTGTTATTCTTGCTTTAGTAGGTTGTTCACACTTGTTCTTCTCTAATTATTCGGTTGCATGTGTTTCTTTGCCTAAGGAATAATTAAAATTGTTATTGCAGAGATTTTATCATATTGAAAGTTATTTCTTATTTAGTATATTGTCTTTCTTATTAATATATCATCCTAATTCATGACATTTTCTTCTTCATTTCTTCGTTATTTTCTTCCTATTTTATCTCTTATATCTACTTATATATATGTACATGTGATATAACGAATGAATTAAGTACTTGTCAATTACCTCACCATAGTATTTGAGCAAGGCTAAGCTCTAATCAACTGTGCTCGTGTATGTCCATAAGCCCACTTTGCCACTTGCCCCTCTTTCGCTCTCACTTGTGTTTGTCCAAGCATCTGCTTACCATAAAACTTGCATGTACGCTACCCAGTTGTCATTCCCGATCACTTGCCCATACATTACGCTGCTTTCCCACATGCTAAAACCGCTTATGCGCTCACTTGCCTACCTGGCTCACCTCTTTTCGCCATTACTCACCACACTTGTGCTCACTACCTGCTACTGTTTCTACCACTTGCTTTGCCTCGACCTTTTTCATAACAAACCACTTGTCATTGGACCATTTGCATCTTCCTATCAATTGTAATGCCTTGACCTCTCCTACACTTGACCTCTCATCGCTAGCCTATTGCATCTCTCTCACACTGCGGCTTCTCTCACATTCACAGCCTTTCACTTATGTGTGTTGTGCTTGTGAACTCTCACTCTTGCACGTCTGCTTAGGGATCTTATTTGTGATTGTTCCTTTGCAACCTCCTCCAAGCATTTCCTTTTGATCTATGATTAATTAAATTATTATTTTTTTAGTGTTTGTTAATGACTTCATCTATTTCTCTCCCTACTATGAAATCTACCTATAACATTTATACCATTATTAACTCAATGGTATCAACTCTTGTAGTCTCTTGCTCTTCATTGCCTTATTGGATTCCATTAGAAACTTCATCATATGGCCTATAGCTCTTAAACCAATATACACCACCAAATATACAAAATGGCAAGCCTGTGATCATCCAATGTTCACATGGATGCTCAATACTTTTGAACCTTCAATTGCTTCTACCATCATATTTCAGGAAATTGCAATAGGAATATAGGACTTTCTTCATTTCACCTACTTTCAAGGCAGTTACATCTCTCAGGTAGACAATTTCTACTTTAATATCTCTTATCAATAGGGCGATAAATCTCCTCAAGATTATTACAGTACCTTGAAAGAAAAATTGGATGAACTCTTTCAATATTGCTCCTTTACCACTTAGAAGAATTTTTTATTGCTAAGTTTCTATGTGGTCTCCATTCATCTCTCCACTTTGTTTAAGCTCAATTGATGGTTGGTTTTGTTAGTCTCAACATTTCCATAACTCTCTCTGATGCAGGACTACAATGCGTTAAATGTATGTGATAAGAATTTTGCATGAATTAAAAAGAACAAGAGTAATTATTTTTATTAGCTAATCCAAACGGCAAGATAAAACAAAAGAGCGGTCACTTTCGTTTAGGCCAAATCACATGAAAGAGCTTAAACCATTACAAGTAATATAGAAATTCAACGGCATGCAAATTAAGTAGGCTCTCAACAAAATCCCTACACTAACAATAAGATTAGCACATAGAAAGTGAAACTCAATTCCTACGTTTACTACGCAATGGCATTTAGCGGAGCACGATTCTCTGCGATTCCATCAACACCTACAAGGTTAGTGAATTAAAAGATAAATGAATAAGGGGTAGAGGTTCACCCTTATTGAGAACCGAAGGTGATGTACCACTGTGCGTTGCCCAGCTGTTCTTCAACGGCTTCAACAAGAGAATCCAGGATGCGCTCTACGTATTCTTCAACCGTGTGATCGATCCTCGGGTTGACGTCAAAGAAGGTTGAGTAGAGGATGTGGACGAAACCTTGCTCGTCGTAGGCGTAGCTGAAATCAACTTCGGGATCTATGCATCGATCTTGCTTTGTTGAAATGAGGAGGAAATATTCTTCTTGTTGTCCTTATTAGTTTCCCTTGAGAGAGAGGAGTTTCTCTCCAAAATCCAAGTAAGGGAAGGGATGAGAGAGTCGCCGGCCAAGGTAAAAGGTTTAGGGAAGTTTCAGGATCAGATTTTGGTGGAGTTAGGGTTAGGGTTAAGAGAGGGTGACTAATAGAAAATCTGAGTTAAATCTCAGATTTTAAATTAGGAGGGAAAATGAATTAAAACTTGAATTTAATTCCTAGAAAGGGAAGGGGAGTTAATGTGGGTGGAGGGGATTGGAGAGAGGAAAGGGGCGGCGGCAAGAGAGAGCAGGGGAATTAATTTGTTTCCAAGAAGAGGGAAAATCTTTGGAAATAAATTAATAGGTGGGGAGTTGGAAAGAGAACAATAGCGCTATTTATAACCTCATACAAAGGACTCAAAGATAAAATACGATAATGCCCCGTTGGGCTTACATGTGACCTCCCTTAAGTAAGGGTAAAAGTGGAAAACAAAAACTAATAAAACAAATACATAATAATACTCAAAAATACATCGGCTCAATCGTGGCCGTTGATCGACGGTCACGTCTTTGTTAAACTTTCCAAGCTCCGATGTCCCCATCACTCTCCCACATTCTTCTAGTTATGAAGTTTACTTTGTATTCTTTTGATCACGTGCATACTATTATTGTTGCTAGTGCAAGAGGCAGTTAGGGTAAGTGTGATCATGTTTATGGTCCAGTCTATTTTTCACCTTGTCAGCACTGCCAAAGGACTAATCACTCATTCGAATATTATTGGAAAAAATTTGGTTACGCTTAGGTTGCTCAACATCTCGCCGCCACCACCCTTGATTTTGTTGCTACCAATTTTGAAAATACTCTCCCAAAAAAAATATTATTGCCTATTACAATTTCGACTTGACTACCTTTGCCTCTTATGCAATCTCCTATTTTTTTATTGCAACTGCTTACTTTGGTACATCTTGAGTCTTAGTTTTTAGTGTTTCTTCCCACATGACAACTAGCCTATAGTTATTTTCATAACCATAAATCTCTACCACTTGTTATTGTTGCTAAAGGACCTCACATGATAGGCAATCCACAATTATCTTCACACTTAACCATGCAATCTGTCCTTCCTATCATTGTTGTTGATAGATCGCCCTCCTATGTACAACTATTCAGTAATATTTGTATCCTTTTCACAATGTTTTATAGGATACAAGGACGAAGAAGACGATTTGTGGTGGTGTTAAAGTTGGAGGCATTTACCATCTCTCTAATAATGCTACATCAATCGCTATTTCTTCCACAATATCTCTTTACCAGTGACATTATTGTTTAGGTCATCCTCCTCACTATCTTTGTGGTTTTGCTCATCTTCTTATTTTTAAGTTTGGCTATGAGTACAAACAACATCGTTTCTCTTTTTCTGTGTCTAAATCCTTTGATTTTCGTACTTCTTTTAACTTGGTCCATTCCAATATATGAGTTCCACGTTCTGTGCTAGCTCTTCTTGATTTTTATTATTTTTGTACTGTTTTTTGACGAGTACAATGATTTAAGGAATCTCTCGAATTTTTGAACATCAACACTGTTAAATATGGAATTTGGGAAGCTTTTTTTACTTTGCCGTGGAGAGGAAGTAAGTTGATGACATTTGGACGGTGTACAAGTTCCTTGTGCTGAACCAACCACTTCAGGCTTAGAATTTGGGAAACCAACTACAACCACGAGAACCATTTAACATTTTAACTTAGAAGTCTTTTGTATTCACGTACAAGCATACACTCACACCAAAACACACACAAGATGGCCTCATCATTATTCTAAGCAATTCATGCGAAACTTGGAATTGACTTCAAATTAGATCTAAGCAACCTAGTGGTTTGTGCTTAGCGAGTTACATGATTCAATTTGGATATAATATGAACTTATTTAACTCGTTTAGTATTTTAATTGATTTTTCAATTCATAACTTTGTCTCTTGTACTTAATCTCATTGTTGATATCGCTTATTTTTTTAGAGTGCTTATATATTGGCTAAGACAAATTTTTTTATATTGTGTAAAATCCAAAATTTGTCGTTCGAACGCGTCGCACACATTTCGATGCACCACGATGAATTTTGGTGAAATGTCAATGTCATCAGAATGCGACGAAATAAATTTTATAAAATTCTACGCGAAATTTCGATCGAAATGATATAAAGAACCTATATCAAATTAGGCATGGTTTGGGAGTTAAAAATCGCCGAAGTCGTTTAAGTAACATTTTACCTTATTTTCCCGTTTTGCCCTTCATGAAATACCACATGCATGTAAGATTATGATTTAAATGTTTTATGTCCGACTTCCGTTCCCGCCTTGTCTATGCGAGCTCACCGGGCCGGGTCGTGACAGTGTGATTATTGTGCCATGTCTTAGTTTTATCTTGTACCATGATCATGTTACATTCGTATTCTATAAGTTGATTTCAACTTATTGCAAAAGCTGATTCATGTGATAGTATGATTTAATTAATATATGATTAATAGATGAATTGCAAATCGTATCAGTTAAATAATCAAGTTTCATATAAAATTGCTTCCTAAGAATCCATGATTTCAACTGCTCATTCATATTTGTTTAAGGATTCCTGAGCATTCTACGTTTCCATAGCTTACCTTGATTCTATCACTTTTTGCAGGTACTTTTGACAACATGCATGGCAATGGCTCCATTTACGCCTTTCTTCACTGAAACTCTTTTCCAAAACTTGCGGAAGGTTTCCAATGATTTGGAGGAAAGCATTCATTATTGTAGTTTCCCTTCTGCCAGTGGAAAGGTACCTCACTAATCACAGAAAGATCATGCCCACTGCTCATTAGCTTATATTTGATTTTTCGATAATAATGAAAATTACTATTAAACTCGTAGAGAGATGAGCGCATTGAGCAAAGTGTTACAAGGATGATGATCATCATTGATCTTGCACGGAACATCCGCGAAAGGAACAACAAACCTCTAAAAACTCCACTAAGGCATGATTGTAAATTTCCCTTTTTTTGGCTTATTTTAATTTTTTCTTACTTCAGTATTGTTTTTATCTCCAGAGAGATGGTTGTTGTTCATCCTGATGCTGAATTTCTTGAAGACATAACTGTCAAACTTAAAGAGGTTTGCCAAAAAAGCTCTTATGAATTTTTTTATTTTTTCCAATAATTGAAGTTGATATATCTTCATATTTGTATGCAATGTTTTTGAGGTCTTTTCTTGTTCACTGGCATTTGCCATATGAAAGTATTGACAGTGCCAAATGTTGAATTTAAATATAAAGACCCGTGGCTAGATTTTCATTTTCATATGTTTCTTTGATATGATCCACCCTAAATCATTCTCCTAATCTGCCCTTTCCCGCTGTCCCTATAGTGTAATTTGCGCTAGTTGACAAAGCGCAGTGTATAACTGAAGGCTTGTTATCCAGCAGGCATTCAGTCATCAATATGTAACTAAAGGAACAAAAAATGATGTTTGTTAAAAGTAAAAATTTGCATTCCCACCCAAGCTACTCCCTTTTGCTTGTCTTTTCATTGAATGAATTCCTCCATGTAAATCTACTTGTCAACTAGGATCTCAAAAACTGCCCATCTTTTCCCACAACTACTGTTGGTGCTGTTGAAATTTTTGAGTTTAACAGCAGGATAAAAATTGTTGTCATCAGCTGTGCTGCATTTTTTCTTGTTTCAGTTGCATGTATCCTTCTTATCATGAATTCTTGTTAAGAGTTATATTAGTGTAAGAATGAAAGGGAGAAGCCAACCCTGTCAATTTATAGAATTGATGCTGATATTTGCATGATATATGTCAGCCTATTTGGGAACTTAATAGGATGCGCTTTAGAATGCATTTCGGAGACACTCATTATATGAACTGAATTGTTGAGGGCGAAAGATGGAAATTTTGTAGATGACAAAAAGCATGCAATTCAATACCTTCATTCACATTACTGAAGCATGCTTTGCACCTAAGAAACTTTTCACTTTTGCTGCTCCACTGAATTGTGGGTGACAAGTAGATGATGACGTTGCCAATATTGTCAAAATGCGTAAACTGCTTTTGGTTGGCTCTCATATGAAGAAGTCAAGGAATTTCATGGTTCATTATATTGGATATTGGGATCATGAATTATTTAAGCATCAAAGATAATTGTTAAATCTCAGCCCTTAGTTCCCTCGTTGATCCAACGACTACAAATAGAGATCCGTGGGAAGCCTTCTAGAAGCACATTGAATACCTTCCATAGCTAGACATCTAATTTAGGAAGAATTTTATTTCAGCATTATTCTGTAGTAATTGTATTTCCTCATTAAACCTCTTGTATAGATCTATAAATAGGGAGTATATTGTATAATGAAAATATACTTTTTCCCTCTCAAATTCCCGTTTCTAACATGGTATCAGAGCTACGAACGAAATAGAGAGAGAGGAATCCATCGGAAGACGCAAGAAGGCTCGACGCCGATCGTGAGGGAGACGAAGCCTCGAAGAGCGGAACTTTGCTGGAAGCCGCAGACGGAGTTGACACCAGGCGGAGTCAGACATCCAGGCGGAGTCGGGGCAGAGCTTTGCCCGAAGCCGCAGGCGGAATCGGACATCCAGGCGAAGTCGGCACCAGGAGGAGTCGGCACCAGGCGGAGTCGCACCAGGCAGAGTCGGCACCAGGCGGAGTGGCACCAGGCGGAGTCGGCACCAGACGGAGTCGCACCAGGCGAAGTCGTATCCAGGCGGAGTCGCGTCCCTCGCGAACGACGAAGCCCAAGCGTGTGTTTTTCGCACCAGCCTCTGCATACTAAAATCGGACGGGCCTCCTCTTCAAACAACGACCGATCAGACAGAAGGGTTGAACCGTGCCCAACCAGTGCCTGTCCCGATTCTAAGTTTTTTTTAAGGCTTAAGGAAAAAAAAAATTTTATCGACCTTTATTGTCGACCAAGAGAAAAAAAAAATATTAAGCCTTCATTGCTAGCTATCAAATGTCAGAAATTAATTCCTCCCTGGGCATTGATCAAACTGAGGAGTCGATGGTACACCAAGGAAGAGGTGACCTCCAAAGCATACAACCTTCCTATCGCCTGAATGGAAAAAACTACCTAAAGTGGTCTCAATTTGTGAAGACCTACTTGAAGGGGAAAGGAAAAATACATCATCTCCTCGGAGGAGGACCAAAAGAAGGAAATCCTAATTTTGGGGCATGGGATGAAACATATTCCATGATCATGTCATGGTTGTGGAATTCCATGACTCCAGAAATTAGCGATATATTTATGTTCCTTTCCACTGCAAAAGATATATGGGATGCTGCCAGACAGACCTTCTCCAAAGCTCGTGATGCGGCTCAAATCTTTGAAATTAAAGTCAAAGTAGGAAGCACAAAGCAAGGGAGCAAAACCGTGACAGAGTATGCCACCCTTCTACAATATCTATGGCAAGAACTTGATCACTACAGATGCATCGAAACCAGATGTCCGGAAGATGCTGCGATCCTAAAGAACTTTATTGAAAAAGATAGAGTTTATGATTTTCTTGCAGGACTAAATGCAGAATTTGATCAGGTTAGAGTCCAGATTCTCGGCAAAGAGGAGACGCCATCACTTAATGAAACCATCTCTCTCATCCGCGTGGAAGAAAGCCGACGAGGAGTGATGCTAGAACCAAAGGTCATTGAAAGCTCAGCAATGGTGACGAACAAAGAATTATCATGGAAGGAGAAAGGTAAAGATTCCTCAAAATTCAAAGACAAAGATTCACTTTGGTGCAGTTATTGCAAGAAGTCAAGACACACAAAGGAAACGTGCTGGAAAATACATGGAAAACCCCCCAGTAAGGAGTGGAGTCAAACAAGGAGCACAGCGCATGCCAACAACACTACAAGTCAGCCCAACCTAGAAGTACAGTCCAGCCTTGGAGAACTCAATAAAGAAGATATTGATAAACTGAAACGACTCCTGGTATCCCTTGAAAAACCGAATGCTTCCTCTTCACTTGCACTCTCAGGTAAGTTTTCGATTTCTATTAGTTTAAGTGCCTCTAGAAATCATTTAAAAGAATTATGGATCATTGACTCAGGAGCCATAGATCATATGACCCACTCACCTTCCCATTTCATTAACTATGTCCCTTGCCCAAGCAACAAGAAAATCATCACTGCTGATGGTTCTCTTACCCCGGTAGCAGGCCAAGGAGACATAACATTATCTCCCTCACTCACCCTAAAAAATGTGCTCCACGTACCTCAATTATCCACAAACCTAATCTCAATACAAAAACTTACCAATGACCATAATTGTCAAGCTTTATTTAACCCAACTTATTGCTTATTTCAGGACCAGAGATCGGGGAAGAAGATTGGACTTGCTAAGGAGAAAGCTGGACTATACTACCTGGAAGAACTAAACCAATCTAAAAATAGCTGCTCTATGTTATCCCTAGTTGATAAGAACTCTACTATTTGGCTTCATCATTATAGGTTAGGACACCCATCTTTTGATGTCCTAAGACATATGTATCCACAACTTTTTCAGAAATTAGAAAATAAAAATTTTCATTGTGAAACTTATGAGTTAGTCAAACATAAAAGAACTTCTTTCCCAAATAAGAATGAGAGATGTGATACTCCTTTCTACCTTATTCATAGTGATATATGGGGACCCTCAAAAATTCCCAATATCTCTGGAGCACGCTGGTTTGTATCATTCATTGATGATTGCACGAGAGTCTCTTGGATCTACCTCCTCAAAAATAAATCCGATGTTAGCACAATCCTTCCCATTTTTCATACCATGATCCAAAATCAATTCGGGGTAAAAATAAGGAGATTTTGCTCCGATAATGCTAAAGACTATTTCATCCAAACTCTTTCCTCCTACTTCCAAAATGAAGGAATCATCCATGAGTCCTCCTGTGTTCACACCCCACAACAAAATGGGGTTGCAGAGAGAAAAAATGGTCACCTTCTAGCCTCCACTCGAGCCTTTTTATTCCACTACAATACACCCAAATCCTATTGGGGGGAAGCCCTACTAACTGCAACTTATCTCATAAATCGACTACCTTCAACAGCCCTTGGACTCAAAACTCCAATGGAAATTTTGTCCTCTTTTTACCCCGAGTTTCGAACCCATCATAACCTTACACCAAAAATCTTTGGGTGCACTGCCTATGTTCATATTCATAGCCAAAATAGAGGAAAACTAGATCCAAGAGCACTCAAATGCATCTTTGTTGGCTATTATGCTACCCAAAAAGGGTACAAGTGTTATCATCCACCTACAAGAAAAACCCTTGTCTCTGTTGATGTTACCTTTGATGAACAAAATCCCTATTTTTTCAAGCCTCATCTTCAGGGGGAGACTGAACTTGAGGAAGATGAGGAAAATGAACTAGCACCTCTTGACCTTCCTCCACCACCTCAAAACCAGGATAGGGAAACAAAAGATAAAGCTGTTGTTAGATTTGGGAAGGTGTACTCCAGGCGTACAAGTTCAGATTGTGCTCCAAAGCAGATCCAAGAATCTGAACCATCTCCTGGAAATAAGGTAAGCTCACCACCTCCCTTATATCCCATAACTAACTCTATATCTTTTTTTGTGTGGGAAAACTAACTCTATATCCTTCAACAACTTCTCAACCTCACACAAAAATTTCTTGGTGACACTAGAGGAAATCCATATTCCTAAAAATATTTCTGAGGCCTTATCTAATGAAAATTGAAAAAATGCCATGATAGATGAAATGCAGGCCCTAGAAAAGAACAATACATGGGAGATCATCAATCTACCGACAGGGAAAAAAGTGGTCGGCTGCAAATGGGTATTCTCCGTAAAGTAAAAAGCTGATGGCACACTAGAAAGATACAAAGAAAGACTAGTGGTAAAAGGGTACACTCAAACATATGGTATTGACTACCAAGAAACCTTTGCACCTGTAGCCAAGATGAATACCGTCAGAATACTACTCTCACTAGCAGCTAAGTACAACTGGCATTTGGAGCAATTGGATGTAAAGAATGCATTCCTGCATGGGGATTTGGAAGAAGAAATATTTATGGAAATACCACCAGGATTTAAAGAAAAAGCTGAAGGTAACAGGGTGTGCAGATTAAAAAAGGCTCTATATGGGCTAAAACAATCACCAAGGGCCTGGTTCGGAAGATTCTCAAAAATCATGCTTCTTAATGGGTATAAACAAAGTCAAGGGGATCATACATTATTCTTTAAATACTCAGATTCAGGGGGAGTCACAATATTATTAGTATATGTGGATGATATTATCTTAACTGGAAATAATGAAGAGGAGAAAGTGAGTTTGAGGAAAAGCCTTACCAAGGAATTTGACATCAAAGAACTTGGTAGGCTTAAATACTTTCTCGGAATAGAAGTAGCCCACTCCAGCAAAGGAATCTTCATTTCACAACAGAAATACATTAAAGATCTTCTAAAAGAAACCGGTAAATTAGCTTGTAAACCAGCACCAACAGCAGTTGAACCAAATCTTAAACTGGGGGAAGCTAAAGAAGATCTAGATGTAGATAAAGGGTCTTACCAGAGACTTGTAGGGAAATTGATCTACCTCTCCCACACCAGACCAGATATAGCATTTGCCGTAAGCATGGTCAGTCAGTTTATGCAGAATCCAAAACAGGCTCATATGCAAGCGGTAGACAGGATACTACACTACCTTAAGGGAAACCCAGGAAAAGGGATTCTCTTTAGAAGAGATCAAGGAATAACCCTAGAAGCATACACTGATGCTGATTATGCAGGATCACCAGTAGATAGAAGATCTACCTCTGGATACTGCACATTTCTTGGAGGGAACCTAGTTACATGGAGAAGCAAGAAACAAAATGTGGTGGCAAGATCTAGTGCGGAAGCAGAATATAGAGCTATGGCCTTGGGAATATGTGAGTTACTATGGGTCAAGATAATTCTGGAAGACCTAAGGATCAAGTGGAATGATCCCATGAAGCTACATTGTGACAACAAGTCAGCAAGCAGCATAGCCCACAATCCAGTCCAGCACGACAGGACCAAGCATATAGAAGTGGACAGACATTTCATTAAAGAAAAAATAGACAATGGTCTAATACGTATCAACCATGTATCATCAAAGGATCAACTTGCAGATATCCTTACCAAAGGATTGGACAACTCTGTCTTTCTCAGACTGATTGACAAGCTGGGAATGACAGATCCATATTCCCCAGCTTGAGGGGGAGTGTTAAATCTCAGCCCTTAGTTCCCTCGTTGATCCAACGACTACAAATAGAGATCCGTGGGAAGCCTTCTAGAAGCACATTGAATACCTTCCATAGCTAGACATCCAATTTAGGAAGAATTTTATTTCAGCATTATTCTGTAGTAATTGTATTTCCTCATTAAACCTCTTGTATAGATCTATAAATAGGGAGTATATTGTATAATGAAAATATACTTTTTCCCTCTCAAATTCCCGTTTCTAACAATAATGATCATTAATCATCTTCGGGTCCAATGCTTGGAACTTAATACACAGAAAACAAGCATAATAGTAAAGTTGTACACTCCGAAGTTATTGGTGTCATAGGCTTTAAAAAGTTATAGTAAATTATGGAGACCATAAAGGTAACATGAGTTTAGGGCGTCAATTACCTCGTGTTTTCAAGGAACTTAGTGTTAGTTGCATACATAGAAAACATTTAGTGCCGATTATATAATTGAGCAGGAATTATGTGGTGCACAACTAAATACCCCAAAAATTAACATCATCATAATCCTTATTTCATCTCTTTTGGCTTATGCTCATGAATCCTTCTTAATTCATTCCTCTTGAGTGATGCGTTACGTATTTCTGACCATTTCACTTTTGTCTACTCCTTTGCCTTTATAATCATTCTATGGTATCTGTATCTACCTGTCTTATTGGTGTGTCTTCTCTCTGCATTGTGCATGCCCAAACCATTTGTCTATTTTTCACTACTACATGTTCGATAAATATTCTTACTCTTGTTGTTTCTTTAATATTATACATCTAACTCCATATCTTACTAGTTTTATCACATTCATTTTAATATTCTCATGTCGAAGCATCTTAACTTGACTATCAATGACTTGTTTGTTTCCCAACACTTGGATACATTTATCAAGGTCTTTCTAAATGCACTGTTATAAACTTTACCATTTCTAATGCATTTATTTTTGCATAAAACTCATGAGTCACTTTTCCGTCTAACCATCTTCTTTTAGCTTTTGAATTATTTACTTATCTATACCTTCATTCTTTTGTGCAATTCATCCAATGTATATATTCTTTTTTATTAAGAGTACTTTCAGAATATACTCTTAAGGAAAATATTAATTTTTTTCCAAAAAAATGATAAGTATTTGTTTTGTGTTTACGATACCAATTTCTTTGATGCATTCTTTTGACAAGTATTTGACCTTACAAATTTGATTTTTCATGAGACCTCAGTAAATTAATTTCGTAGATTAGTGAAGCTTTATTATTGGAGATTATTTTGGATTGTTATTCTATGTTGATATCAGCAAAAGGTTTCAACATTACATTGTTTTCTGCTTTGGAAATTGCTTCAACATATCACCTTTTTTTTCCTTGGAAGTATCCATGGAGTGCTTGTGATCTATAATTGACTTCCTAAATATTAGCTTGTTGACTTTTTTTTAGCTGGTTGGTTGACCGATATTTATGTACCAAGTCTTAATACCTTGGCATAATAATGATATGCTAAATTGAAACCGTTTTTATCTTCTGCAACAAGTAGCATCGACTGTGGTATATTTTAGACTTATTTGAATTTATTATTTTGTTGTTAGCTTCATAATTGTTGTTTTTGGCTTCATAATTCAAGTTTTTCACTCTTTGCGTGCTATTATTTGAAATATTTCTTATTTAAGATTTTATTTTAAAAGACTTGAGTTGATACTAATAATTTTCCTGTCTATGAAGTATGTACTTGAAGAGCTGAATGTAAAAGCAATCCTTCCTTGCAATGATACATTAAAGTATACATCTTTAAGGGCCGAACCAGACTACAGGTGCAGTTTATATCTTTTGGTTTTTGTGTGCCGTGGCTTAAATAACCATGTTAAACTTGTGGCTTTATGTTTATTTATTTATTTATGTATTTTTCTATATTTAGTGTCTTAGGTGTCCGACTGGGGAAGGCTATGGGGGTTGTTGCAAAGGAGGTCAAGGCTATGAGGCAGGCTGATATTTTAGCTTTTGAAAGCTCTGGAGAAGCTACATTTTCTGGGCACTGTTTAAAATTTAATGAAATTAAGGTTTGTGCTTAATAAGTTATAGGGACAAAGTGTTTGATGTTATTACTTCAAACATTTGCCTAGGTTTTATTTGATGTGGATACCTCCAAACCAAGTCTTATATAATTTACTAAAATAATAATTCTGCTGAATGAAGTCCTTTTTTGGATCGTAATGCTTTAATTCTTTTTTGCATTCATATATTATTGTGTTGAACTGATAGTGCTGGTTAACAATGCTAAAAAGCTATTAGAGAAGGATCAGCTGAGCCAACCCCAAACACCTAAACAAGGCTGTTTCTAAAGCCGATGCTGAAAGTTTCAAAAAAGTTTTGAATTTTTATTTACTTGTGTTAACATGAGTTATTTTTATTTCACCTGAACATTCATAATGAATTCCTATCAATTAATTCTTTTAGCCATACTGTTCTTTATTAATATATAAACACTTCTAGTCTAGGATTTTTAACTTGAACATGAAGAATTATTAGAAAACATTAAGATCAAAGAATGTGAAGGACTTGAGTATAAAATCTTAGAATATATGCTTCTGAAATTGGTAAGCGTCTGAAATTGGGAAAACTAGAATTTGAAATAATTTTGTGATTACTGCCAAGAATTCTGTTCAGTCATTGATGCAATCATAAATAAGGCTCAAATGAAGATAAAGATTTGTACTGGGAGAAAATTTTATTCTTTCTGTTACCTCATCTTCATCATTAGCCTTATGAGACCGTTAGGGTCACCTTTATGAATCCTTCATCATATCTGCGCAGTTTTGTATTGCCATGTTGACTTCAGCTTATGCAGTTATTTTTGTGCAATTCTAAACATGTTCTCTATAGTTTTACTCTTTTTCTAAATATTCTTCCTACAATAATTATACATTTGCCGCATTAGTTCTTCCTTTTCTTTTCACTCTTATATATGCATTAACAACTTAAGCCGATTTTCTTCAATATTATCATTTGTAAGTGCTACTCCATCACTATATCTAGCACAATCATTTTATGTTGTATCCTGGCTGAAATGCTCGCGGGCAGTATATTGCTAAAGAAGGCTGAAATATGCTTACTACCTTTCTTAGGATACAACCTTGAAAACTTTTTAAACCAATGCTGTACTAATCTTTTTAACGAGTTCAAGTGGTAATTGCTAATTTGCAGAGACTATAAGCTTGAAAATACAACTTTTTTTAAAGGTTTGCAGCATACGCATGGGTCTAGTTACATTCATATCCTTAAACTTTATCTTTAAACTGGGAGAATGTTGTCTCAAAGACGCGGCTTGTTTTTATTTCTTTGCACCTAGAACCTATAATTTTGGAAAGAGTAAATACATATATTGTCACCTATATTACAGGTTCTGCGGGAATTCCAGAGACCTGCCAACATTTCAAAGAAAGAAATGGATGCTGCCGGGGATGGTAATCGGATTTGCTTGTATTCAAGTTTAGAGAACATTAGAAGTCATTTGTGCATATTAATTTCCTTATCTTTTAGGTGATGTCCTTGTGATATTGGATCTACGTGCTGATGAATCCTTGTTTGAGGCTGGTATCGCACGTGAGGTAATGTGAAGCTACTTGGGAAAGTTACTTGATTATGCTATTATCTAAACTATAGTCTATCAGTCTGGTTTTATTTGTTGTTTTTTTCCTAATAGTGAAACACCCTTTTATGTACAATAAAAGTTTTGATTGATTAATCAAGTATTGCATTCATGCCACAACGGTTTTGATATCCTTCTTGAGCAATTTTTGATCAAGAGATCCTGATATAAAATTTTTCCTAATACTTTTTCTTCAGTGTAATAAAATGGAAAGCGGGTACTTTATCTTGCTTGGAATTGTTTATCTAATTGAATGCTTTTAGAAGGACTCTTATGTAATTGGTACGGTAGTTTGGCTAGCTCTGGATTCTATTCATCTGCTGGGCTGTTGATAAAAAGTAGCTGGGGCTTCATGTTAATTTCCTTTATATTTTCAGACTTCTTTAGTTGTGATTAATATGTTTTCGATTAGTTATTTTAATTTGATGTTGCTAAATCTGCTAATCTTTTATTCAGGTAATTAATAGGATCCAAAAACTAAGAAAAAAAACTGGATTGGAACCCACTGATTTTGTGGAGGTTTTCTACGAGTCATTGGATGAGGATAAAAATGCTTTAGAGAGCATTGTGAAGTCACAGGTACGATTTCAGTTGATGGGAATTTAAGGTTTGATTCTCACTGCTGAATGTGTATCACACTGTCCTCTCTTGCGATGCTGTAGGACCAATACATTAGAATGACGCTGGGTTCACCTTTGCTTCATCACAGTATGATTCCAAAGGATACTGTAAGTGATCTGAAGGCTTCTCCCCAACCCCCATCCCCTCTTTCAGGACCACAACTCAAGGAAAAAAGAAAGAGAAAAAAAATTCTTCATAAATCACAGAATTATGTTCATTCATAGCTCTCATCATATTCTATTGAGTATGATTCCTTCATCTGATAGGTCTTAGTTGCATTGCCCTGTAATTTGCTTTTGCTTTCAGGTTATTTTCTGCCGTGAGGAGGTTCATGGAGTTTCGGGTTTTTCATTTGCTATTACCATCACAAGGCCTACCCTGGTGTTTGTTTTTGAAGCCCTTGCCAAATTATTTTCTGGTAATTTCATAGCTTTTCTTAGTAAACATTTTGCTATGCAGTTGGTAGTTGACCCTCCCTTTCTCTTTAACACGTTCTTATTTTGTGCTGATATCAGGAAATAACAAGTTCGCTGAAGCTTTATGCACTTATCTGCTATCTAGGGACCATTCCAAGTTAAGATCAGAGTTTCAGGCTGGAAAGGGAAAGGTTTGTATGATTCCATTCGCATATCCATTTGCTACTATTATAAATCTTCTTTTTTGTTTTGATTCTGAACTAAAGCTGGCAGGCATAAGGGTTTATATCTCTATGCTCCTTTCCTCTTTAACATATTCTTGTTTTGTGCTGATCTTTAGGCGATATAAACAAGATTTTGCACCAAAGATGATGTTTTTTTCCTTCGCAGCATAAATTTCAATGAAGTTAAACAATAGCCAGAAAAGGCGGGAAATTATTCTGTGCGGAGTCCGGATGGGGAGAATCGTCCAGATTTACTGCGTATTTACTGAGTATTTATTATTTATTTTCAAATACTTAGTAAATACTCAACAAATACTTAGTTGTGAGTATTACTGGGTATCTTGTGAGTATTTGTTGAGTATTTTATAAGTATTTGCTGAATATTTGCTGATTTGTTGTGTATTTACTGAGTATTTATAAATACTCAGCAAATACTTAGTAAATACGCAGCAATCCAGATGATTCTTCCCGTCTGGACTCCGCACAGAATAATTTCTCAGAAAAAACCGGAGTAGTGTTAGCCACTTAATGACTTCAAAAGGAATGTTTTCATTTTTCACTGTTTTCTAAGTTATCTTTTTTCTTCTCTTCTGCAGATCACAATTGAATGCTTAGAAAATCAGCCTGCGGTCGATGTGGAATTAGGAAAACATTTATTTTTAAGCATCGGAGATTATTACCTGAGCACAACAGTGTAGGAGAAGAGAGTGTATTATTATACAGCCAAAGAAGCTTCAACACATTATTTACAGGCAAACGAGATGAAGAGCAAAGCTCTCCTCCCAATGGGAATATCGTGTTCGATGTATTTTTTTGTTCTAGATATTTATCATTTTTATTCTTCTTCTGCTCATCTCTGTAACATCTCTGAGGTTATTATATCCACCATTTTCATTAAATTCAATGACTGTAGAAGAGGTATTTATGGTTTGATTGCCCATAATTAAAAGAGATTGCTTTATTATCATTGCTTAGTGCGCTTAAGCTTTATTTGGGACAGCTTTCCCAAATGAAATCTTATTGCCTATTTGGGGCTAATGTAATTTTTTTTATAAAGATAATTGTGGTGGTGTTATGAGAAAAAATAATTTTTAAAATTTTTTTTTTGTTATTATAAAATTGTGGAAATTAATGAAAAATAATAAGAAAAAAATAATTAAATGGATGTAATAGTAGTTTTAAAAGATGAATAAGTGAGAAAGTTATAATATAAATTCTTAATTATGCATTTTTTTTATTTAAATATTGGACCTCTTGTTTTTTAGATCAATTTAGCAAAAGGCTAGTGATATAGGTTTCGTTTGGGACGGCTTTCTTACTGTTTTTTAAAGTTATGTTTTAGTACAAAATTTAAATTTTTTGTATAAAAAGTTGTTTTAAGAAGTTATAAGAAAGCCGTTCCAAATGAATCAATAATCACTTTTTATTATAAATATAAGGTTTTGTGATAGTTTTCTTATTATTTTTTAAAATATTTTTTTTATTGAAATTTTAAATTTAAGAAATTTTTTACTAAAGAGTCAGTTCTAAATTTTGTATTAAAAATTATTTTAGAAAATAGTAAGAAGATTATCTACATGGGTTATTATATATATATATATAGTCTAACATTCTTTTTAAAATTTTAATAATTAATTTTTGTAACAGAGGTTAAATGAATAATGTCTCAATATATTTTGTTGACCACTCAGCATGAAAGAAAGCATGAGAACTTATTCTTTATACACCTTACTATAGTTCTTATAACGGACACCCAAAGTTAAAACTCTTTGGCTTATAAAAGGCTTGAAACACATTACTAAGCACAAACAGTTTTAGAAGAACTCGTGAGATATGTTTGATCCTTATATGAGTAATAATGAAATTAATATGTTCTGTTTTAGTGTCATTGAAGCAAAAGTTTTCTCATGATGTTAGACCCTTGGTTTTTTGCTTCACAAAAGAACTCTGTAAGTGAGGATTGCTGCAATAACTTCTCCTCGTCTAATCTCGATAGGATTTGGATCAAGTGAAACACTTCATTATTGTCTGTCAATTGCATCATCACTATCAACCAATTGATCCATGATATGATCACTTATGGTTTCTTATCCCTTTTTCATGATAGATGTTGTTTATGCTTCCTCTCTTTGACGATTCTTGAATCATATTGGTGAGAGCATCTCTTAGTCATAGGTTGTCATGAGAGATTTGAACTATTATACATTTACTCATGAAAATGATGGTTGCGATACTCTACCTAACAGCAAATTGTGGGCATCAAATAACTTGGTTTTTGACATTGATATCAAGGATTTAGCTTCTATGGGTCTTAATTTTCCCTGGTTCACTAGTAGGATTGATAACTTTATACACATCAAGCTTGGCAAAATCTTGATTAATGATGCATGGCTCTAACTTTTTCATGCATCCCTCTACAAAATTGAAGATCTCAGGATTTTTAATCACTCACCCCTTATTCTACATACACAATCTCATCAAAAGATGAGCCACAAATTTTTTATTTAAAAATTGCTAGATTATGCTCCCTTAATTTTGGGAGGCTATTTTCTCGATTTTCTCTCAAAATGTTCTAAGAAAGTTTATTTCCTCTCTTTGTCCAATGACAAAGAATTTTAAAGCTGCTATTAAATCTTAGAATTGGGCCGCTTCTCAAAATCTCTATTGTCATCATGTAACTTCAACTTAAACATTTCAATTGCCTTCAAATTAAGCGGAGAAAAAGCACAATCTTTTGTCCCCCCAAACTATCCAACACTTTTGAAAATTTGTAGAGCTCTAAACCGGATAATTAAATATATGAACATTCATATCTCAAGCAAGAGACTATATGTCGCTGATTTTCAACCTCTTACAAAAAGTATCATCCCTATCAGATGGTTGGAGTACCAAATTGTTGCATTTTGCTTGTAAATTTCAATTTGTGAGGTGTAGTATATGGCATTGTATCTCTTATTGGATAAGAGGATATGTTATCATCAAAAGCTGTCGAAAAAATTATAAATAAACTGTGCTATATTTTGTATCTATTTGTAGCTCTTTTTATATAGAAATTATCAAAATGAAAATGTTGGGTGTGATTTTCAATTTTTTTTAAAAACTCATTAAAAATATTTCTTTAAAAAATATATTTGTTATAAATTAAACAAAATGAATTGAATCCTGTTATATAATCATATATTTTTATTAAAAAGATATTCAAATTTAATAAAATATTTTAAATAAATATTATATTAAATCTAATTATTTTTTATTTATATTCATCATAAATAAAATAAATAAATAAGCCAGTGATTGGAGCTGTTGCACATTTTTTTCTGTTTTTTCTGAAAAACTACTGTCAAGAGAACTGCACGCGCTCACGTGCCAGCAGCCCTGTGCATGCGGAAATCCCTTTGACTTCTCATGCCTCTATCCACCGTACGATTTACTTTCGACGATCAGTAGCGCTCTGGTCCCCACCTGCTTTCGCGCGAGCAGACACCGCTAATTCGCATGTCTGCATCCCCACTGCACGACCTTTTGTCCTTTGGCCTCTTTTTCTCTCCAATCTCAATTGGTAGCCGACTACTGTGGGGCCCGCATAGTTGGGTCCCATATATTTTTTTTTTGTTGTATCGGGTTTTGATGGAGCTGATGGTGCTCGGTGTTCCACCTGTGATAGCGGATCCTTTAGAGGACCCAGTTAACCTCCGTAGCAATTACATGGATCAATAATTGAGCTCATTAAATAAACGAAGCGGTAAAATGACATTTTATAAGATCTATTTTAGGAAGTTTTTCATTTAGTTTGATTTTCGGGTAATAATCACAATTTAGTTTTATAATTATTTTTTTCCTATTTTCTCTTCAGTTTTTTAAATTTTTTGAATAAAAAATTGATTTTTATGGCCAGAGCATTTAAGGTTACATATTTGAGTGATTATAACTTTTTATAAAACTAGTTGTAAAGATAATGATTTTGTTTGTGAATGCTTTTTGTTATTTCTTAAAACAATTTTTTAGTAAAAAAAATAATTTTTTACTATAAATCTGCTTTAAGAAATATTAAAAAAGTCATCCCAAATAAAGTCAATATGGAGAAAATAATTTTTTTGAAAGCTACTACAAAAAGCACTAGTTTAACTTCCTAGCATAAAAATTTATTAAATAGTGAAAAAAATAGTTGTCAAATAAAAATTATGGTTGCAATCTGAAAAACAAAATAATAAAAAAATTGTTCGAAATAAATTTTTCTAACAACAACTTCACTATTAAAATATATTTTCTTTATTTTAATGATATGATTGTTATTTCTGATAAATGAATTAAATTCTTATTAAATAAAAAAAGTTTAAGAATATTTTTATTAAAATTTGTTCATCATAAATTTAAAAATTGTATATTAATTTTAAAATAAATAAAAAAATATTTAAATATATATTAATTAAATTTTCATCAGATATTCTATTTTGAGTCAAATGCAATTTTTTAACGAACATCCTGTCAAAATGAAATGCGTAGTCCGAACATATCGTAATATTACAATAAGCCACCATTTAATTACCATAATTAGAGGTTGAACCCGTTTAATTAGTAGCATAGCGTGCCGGAAGAAAAGACAAAGAAAGGTAGAGGGCTAAAGTTAAAAACAAAAAAGTTCTTCGAAGATTGGTAAGGGACACCGGAAAGAAGGAGAACGTACAACTAATTGCTTAATTAGTGGCAGATCGGTTTTTATTTTATTTCTTTATTTTGCAAGGGATAATGTGGCGCTTCAAGAAGACGAGAGCAATTCTATATTATTCTGTTTGTCCGTTCAGTAAAATTCGAAGTAAAAGTTATTTTTAATATTTTAATATTTCTTTAAATTAGTCAAAATGTCCGAACCGTTGGAAGAAATTTGAATTTTTTGTAATATAAATTATTTATATAGAATTTGAATTTTATATTTTAATATTTTTTGTAATTTAGGTAGTCGACACCCAGCGTAAAACTTGTCGAATAATAATGACATGAATCCTTTAAGAAATTCTATAAGATGGTGGTGAGACCTGCAATGCTTTATGGTGCTGAATGTTGGCCATTAAAAGAGAAGCATAATTCTAAGTTAAGTGTTGCAGAGATGAGGATGCTCAGGTGGATGAGTGGCTTTACCCTTAGAGATAGGATACGAAATGAGCATATTCGTGAAAAGGTTGGAGTAGCTCCAGTGGAAGATAAGATTAGAGAGAGTCGCCTGAGATGGTTTGGTCACGTAAAACGGCGGCCTCCCGATGACTCGGTTAGGAAAGTAGAGGTCTTAGATTTGACTTATGTTAAGAAAGGTAGAGGTAGACCTAAAAAGACTTGGTTAGAAAATATTAGAAATGATCTTTCTTTATTAGATTTAAACGAGAATTTGACTTTTAATAGGACACAATGGAGAAAAAGGATTCATGTAGCCGACCCCACGTAGTGGGATAAAGGCTTGATGATGTTGTTGTTGTTGAAGATTTTAAAGTCAAATTTTATTAAATTTTAGTAACAAAAATATTCTGACAATTTTTTTTTTATAATTTTGAATTGGATTTCTTGAAGTTATAGTTGGAGTGTAAAATGAATGAAAATTAGGTTAATTATTATGGTTATCATGAATTTTTCAACTTATCAAGTGTGAAGCTTGATGTAATTTAGGATTTCAAAGCAATAAAAACAAATCAAAAATTTTTTTAAATTATTTCAATTACCAAGTGGTCTTAAAATTTGACAAATTTGAGCCAAAATGATCATTTAGGCTTCATTTGGGACGGCTTTCTTACTGTTTTTAGTTAAAAAATTTAAATTTTTGTATTGAAAATTTACTTTAAGAAGCAGTAAGAAAGCTGTCCCAAACGAAGCCTTAGTTATGAGAATTTCAATATTGATTTTAATACTTTTTGAATACCCACTTCAATTTTTCATGTGCCTTATGAGCTGCATCATAATTTTTCGAACATTCACTTTACCTTTTTTTAGTGGCACATTACATTGGAGGATATGTGTATTAATACTATTTGGAAGATCAACAAAAACACAAATCAAACCCTCTCCATATGGAGAAATTATTCTGTCCGGAATCCGAACGTCCGGATTACTGCGTATAAGCTGTGTATTTACTGCGTATTTTTTGACAATTTTTTTTTTTTTGCGTTTTTAGTGAGTATTTAATGCGTATTATTGATTTATTGCTTATTTACTGCTTATTTGCTGTGTATCAAAAAATACACAGTAAATACGCAGCTCATACGCAGTAATCCGGACGTCTGAACAGAATAATTTCTCCTCCATATGAGGTTTTGGTTCATCTCAAAATACTGCTAAAAAAGATTGATATTTTTTTACATGCTTTGAAAATTTGTGCCCAACTTTTTTAAGAGTTTTTGTTCCAATTTAAATTTTTGAAGGGTATATTTAAATTGGAGTTAAGATATTAGCTAAAGATTTTGTTCTCATTTTTGTGAGAACACTAAGATATTATTCTAGTTTTTTTTTTGTAGATATAAATCCTTATGATTAATTATCCCTCTAGATCATGCGAGAGAATTTTTTATTAAGGCTAGTTGTTAGAAACTAAATGAATATTAGTAATTTTTATTTAGGATTGGAAAAGTTATCATTTTATCACAAAAAGGATTGCGGGAGTAATTATGACGAACCATACGAAGATCTCATAATTTGGCTTCTGGAGATAGTAAATATAGCCTGGCCTAAAGATTCTTGTTAGTAGCTACAGATTGTATCATCTTAGAGAACCTTCTAGACTTATAGTTGATGTTGTCTAAGAAGATAATTTTAATTCAATTTTAGCTAACAAAGTTTTTTGTCATGTCAATTATATTCTCTAATTCACAACACAAAGGATTGAGCTTTGTGGAACATTTGAGCTTTAATGATGGTTGTACTTTAATAGTGTTAATTTTATAATAAAACTATTTATTTATTGTTGTCATTTTACAATATAATTATCTAGTTAGATGATAAGTGGAATGTCCTTATTAATATGAGATCTTTTGAGAGTGATCATAGCAATATGGTCACCGTGAATTTTGAGGTTATAACTTTGCTTGAAATATTTGAATTATATATATATAATTTTTTTTGCATTTTTTCAAGATTCGAGTAGTGAAATGATTGGCATTTGGATTGGTGAGAATTTTGAAAATTGTGTCCCCTTAAAAAAAAAAAATCGATTTAAACATTTCAATCATAGGAGTGTTTGCATGCTTAAAGTATTTACATTTAGAAAAGAGAAATTGAGAGCTTAATTTTAAAAGTGAACTTCTACGATTATGATGTGTACACATCATAGAGATTGTTTGTTTTGTCAAACATCATTGTATTAAATATTGTCGTGCTTGCTTGCTCGCAAAAGATCAAGTTTATGGGGTTTCTGTTGACTGTATTCTTTGTGATGTGGAGGAACATATTTGAAATGTAGGATTTATGAACCTATCCCATAGGCAAGGCGCCTCGCTTGGGAACATGCATATATGTCAAGTTTGAGTTTAAATTTTAAAAAGGAATTTGATTTTTCAAAATAATTATAGATCTCTTAAAATGTGTATGTGCATATAAAAAATAATTGCACGTTTTCCAAAGTGCAAGATTAGTTTGAGTTCCAGTGATTTTGGATATGCACAATATTTTTAGACTTCAAGTTTCAGCATTTAACACGTTTGTCAGAGCATATACAATTCTTTTATTATCAATTCTTTTATTATTGGACATCATTATATGTCATGTGTAGAGTTATGTAGAAAAAACTAAGGTTATAGATCATAAAGAATGTAATAACTTCATACATGCATGCATACTTGCAGATATAATGCATAAATTAAGGTTTCGTTCGAGACAGTTTTTTTATTGTTTTCTAAAATAATTTTTTAGTATAAAAATTTTTTGTACTAAAAAGCTGCTTTAGAAAGCACTAAAATAACTGTACCTAAAGAATAATAAGTCTTGCATTAGAAAATTTCTACACAATCTTAAATGAACTTTATAATGCTAAACACACTATTTAAGGCTCAATAAAGGGATAACATAAATAATGGGATTTTACACATATTTTATAATAATTTTTATGTATTTATATATTTAACACTCAGATATTTATATCTATTTATATAACATTCAGATCTCTAACTCACATAAATAGTACTATTGATATTAATTTTTCTAAAAGAAAAATATATGTTTTCATCTATATATTTTGATATGATTTAGACATTAAAGTGATATATATAGGCTTTTATAAAAATTTAGGCTTTAGGAATGTAAATACATAAATGTTTATGATTTGCATGTAAATCCATCCCTCAATAACTAAATGATAAACAATGGAAACACTAATTTCAAAGTAATTTGCAAGCATGATGCATTGAATTTTTGGGAGTTCTTTTTTAAAAAATAAATGAATAATATCGGATATTATTTTTTAAACCCACAACATTCATTATCAGGAAAATGTAATTTTATGAAAAATCCAAATATTGTGGTAGAAAATTCCAATAAAAAATATCAATATATTATATTTAGGGGTATAAACAAGTAGAGTGGAGCTTGAGTTAATAATGCCTTGAGCTTGAGCTTGATTAGTAAATTGAGTTCGAGCTCGAGCTTAATTGTATGAATTTGAGCCAGCTCGTTTATAACAAATAAAGGAGAAAATTATTATTATTAAAGTAATTATTATAATAAAGTTACAAAAAGAATGATAAATTAAAAAAATAAATAATAAAGAATTAATTGATATAAGCAAATGAGACATATTTTTTAACTATTTTAATATTTTTAATAGCTTTATACTTTAACTCGTGAATTTTAATAGATTATAAGGGTATTTTACATTAATATTTTTCAAACTAGCTAGGGAGCTAAAGAGTCGAGTCGAGACTGACTCAAATTTGACTTGTCAGCTCATCGAGCTCGGCTAGTGAGACATTTATCTGGCTGACAATCAATTTGACTCACTTATATCCCTAATTATATTCATCTTATTTTATTATTCAAATCTTAGATAATCATAATATTTTTTTTGGAAATTATTTATTTAAAAGAGTCTATATTTCGGGTGCTTTAGCCGTTTTCTCACGCAAAATACGAAATTCGCATGATAATTAAAAAAAACGTAAGAACACTCTTTAGATTTGAATTTGATTAAATTAAATAAAATATAAATTATAAATATTGGCTCTCCTGTCTCCACAAGTCGCGGCGTGGCACCAAATTTATCCGCACCGAGCTCGCCTCCCGAAGCAAAGGAGAGTGCTTTTGCTCTATCCTGCTCTTTCGTCTTCACAGCGCACATGGGATCCTCCCCTCAGCCTCCCCTTCATCGCAGAAAGCAAAGTCCTCACGACTAAAAAGAGAGAGAGAGAAATCAGAGAGAAACCATAGCAGGCGCTTTCGACCGGCAGAGAAGAAAATCGCAAGTGCCGGTGTACAAACGGAGGGTGGGGTTGGGAATGGGAGAGAGCGGCAGGGGTCCGGTGATGGCGCCGCTGAATGTGGAGAGGGGGGATCAGGAGAGATGGAGACACTTCGACAGCTCGGTTAACGCCGTCTCATTCGGTTTTGTGGCGACCGCCATTCTCATCTCCATGTTCCTCATAATGGCCATCTTCGAGCGCTTCCTCCGCCCCCAATCTTCTTTTTTTGCCTCCATCACCGAAGGTCGCGGTGGAGGTGGCGATGGGAGCCGGAGACGGAGAGGGACCGCTGATCTCGAGGCCCAGAACCGGGATGACGTCGGTAAGCTCGAGTACCCCTCTCCCAAGGTAAGAAGAAACCAACTCAGTTCTCATCCTCTCTCAGCATCTTCTTAGTGCCTCAGTTTTTCCATTTTTAACAAAATGACGGCGATTTATATCGCAAAAATGCTCCTCCTGAAACTAATCGAACAATAGTTGAGTTTTTGATGGAAGATTTGTTTTATTACTTTGAATTTACAATCGCTACCTTTCGCTTTATATATTCATAATTTCACGGACCTCTAAACGAAAGGCCCGACTGGTCGACGCTTTATCCTCATTACGGAAGTTGGGAATATCTGCAAATGTTTGCATAAGATCTTGAAGCTGCTGATGGGCATGTTTGTACAAATCCTCATTGTGTGATCTAAGCAACTGATCAAGCATTGACCAGGTCTATGTTATTTAATATTTATTCCCGGTTTTAGGCTTTTACTGGATTCCTGGTTATTATTCTGTTATTTTTTCTGTCATAATGACGCAAATGCCCTTTAAAATCCAGCAACATGTGATTGTCTTTATTAATGTCTTTTAGCACTACCGGTTCACCTTTACCTCGCCTATGCTTTCTAAGTGTAAGCTGCCCACACATAAGGGAAAAAGTAGACGGTCTTAATTAAGAGGACTAGCGAGCTCTCACTTCTTAAAAAGATTTCGAAACAAAAAAAAAAAAAAGAAAAATTGAATAGGTTCACATCACTGACATTTAGTTCTGATGTTGATGGCCTAGCCAAGTACACATCATGGCGTTGGATGTAGATCTCCATTAGAGACAGGTGGGGGATCTACAACATAAAGCATGTTGGAAGTTTGAGCGGGTGAGATGTAGAACTTGGAGATGTAACATGGCTTTGAGCTTTCAGCTTTGCCTGTTTGTCTCTTTAAGCTCTACCATGTGTTTTCATGCTACAGAAGATTTTTGAAACAGGGTTGACAGTTTGTGTACTATGCTAGAAACCTAGTATTTCTGTTTTGATGACTTTGTTTTATGGCTCAAACTCAAAGGTATCAAAAGGCCAAAAGTTCTGTTGAGTTGATTATTTGTAGTTAATCAATATTTGTTATATCTTTCCCATGACTAAAAAGAAAATTAAAGCTCCATGAAGAATCCCGAGTCAACCAAGCTTTGTTTGATTTCTCAGAGTTGGCTTTTTCAATGAGGAAATTGAGAAGAATAAGCTTTATATTGGCTCAATAGAAACAGTGAGATCCAATTTGAGTTGAACCTTCTTTTATAATTCGACCCCATGTAGTGGGACAAAGGCTTGATGTTGTTGTTGTTGTTGTTTCTTCTTTTATAATTGTGGATCTTGGAACCAAAATGGTGGAGGCTGTTTGGGCAAAGTAGCTATGAAGTAGAAAAATTTTAAATGCTTAATTGTTTCAAATCTCACTTAAATTTGAATTTCGGTGAGCTGTAGATCGGTAGATAGATAGATCTATAGTAAATGTGCAAATTAAAGTTGGTTTAACACTATTTTGGGCCTTTTCTTGATCAACTTCTATACAAGGTACCTTTGATCCGTTCCATTTATCTTCTTGATTCTTTTATATTAATTTTATCTACCTAATTATTGATGCATCTTGAATCATTTGTTGCATGTGCCAAATTGCCTAAATATATTTTTCACAATTTTATTTTTAATGGCTGCTACTCCAACTGCTCATCTAATATAATACTTTTTTATCTATCCTTCATAACTTATATGCAAAAACATCACAACATTCATATTTCGTCATGCTTAACTTGCCTATTAATGTTATTTATCCCTTAAGAAGGTTGTCTTAATTAATATATTTTTATCATTTATCTTTATGTCTCTAATAATCTCTAATCTCATAATGGTTCTAAGGAATTTCTCAATTTGGATCACCTTTTCACAATAATTGAAATTATGTCATTATTTATATCTTATTCTTTAAAATAATAGATCTAATATAATTAAACTTAGCTCATCTAAGCATCACTTTATTTTCTAGTAATATTGATAGATAATTATTAATATCACATCCTTTAAAATTAATTATCATATATTTAGTTATTTTTTTTACTAATTCTAATCCCTAAATATTCTAATAGTTTTCTCTAATATTTTAAATTTTCACTTATTTTAATGGAGATCTCACTCGTTAGAATTATAATTTGCAAAAAACCAAAGGCAAAGTTCCTTGTTTAGAATATACTTTGTAAGCATATCTATAACCAAACAATAGGATATTTACTTAATATTGATTATTGATGTAAATCTATTATGATTACAAGCTATTTGGTTATTCCATACTATATCAAATCTCTTACATTTTTGTTGATATTTTCTATTCCATACCTGCTATGAATTCTCTCATAGCTCATCATATATGTTATAGGGTTGTAAACGAACTGAGCCAAGCCTAGTAGGTGTTTGTTTATTTGCTCATTTATTATCAGCTTGTTCAAACTCGGTTGGAGTTTAATTCGAGTTTTTTTGTTCTATTCAAGCTTGTTTTATTTAGAATTATAGATGTTCACGTCTAATTTGTGTTTGGTTCTTGTTCAATTTGTTTGGTGCGTATCGATCTTTAAACAAATGAGCTTTATCAAGCTATTAACAATATTTACTTTTTAGATGTTTATTTGCTTAAAAATTGAGCCTTATCAAGTCTACTAACAAAGAATTACTATAGAGTCTGTCTCGAACATATCTATTGAGTGCTTTTTAACTATTAAATGATCCCGTTCACGAACATATCTAGCAAGTGTTTTCGAGCTACTAAATGAACTCATTCATGAATAAATGAGCTAAAAAAATAATTCTTCTTATAAACAAACTTGTTCATGAACACTTCAAACAAACAATCTAACAAACTTGAACACATACCTCTACTTCTTGAACAAATTTATTTTGATGGAATGTATTACATAAAAAATGAAATTAATATTTTATAAAATAAGAATAATTTATTATGTGAAATATACTAAATAAAGATTTAAGCCAATCTTAAGAAATGTATTTAGTTTCAAACATTACTTATGAACAAGCTTGTTCACGATCTCTGCATCGAATATGAATCAAGCTTCTTAATGAGCTTGTTCATGAGATTTAAATAGTGTTGTTCATGAACATAAATGAGTTGCATATATAGTTGTTCAAGCTTGTTTATTTAACTATCAAATTTTTTATAAATGTTTAAGCTTGTTTGATTACTTAATCAAACGATCACGAACGAACTATAATCGAGCCGAGTCATGGTAGCTTGTTAAACATTCACTTCGTTGGTAGCTTGTTAAACATTCAGTTCGTTGGTAGTCCTATATGTCTATATAAGTCACATATGATAATTATCCTATAGTTTTGAGGTATATGTTTTAATAGTTAATCTATCTTTTCTTAATATCAAAAATTCAAATTACATTTTTTTTTATTTATCTTGAGGAGCATAAAAACTAATCAAATTTATAATGTTCTCATCAATAGTTTCCTCAATAGCGAATCATCAACCCTATGCAACTTAGCAATTTTATTTAATCTTTATATAGTTTGTTGAAACAACCCTTTTAAACTATTCCTATTTTTTACCCTAGAAATCAGCCCAAGAATCCCTCCCAGCCACTCCACTCCAAATCCTACCATGCCTCATGTGCCTTTGCATCACACCAAATCATACACCGCAGCTGCTATTCTGCTAGCACACCAGCTAGCCACCAACTCCTCTCTTTCCTTCTTTAGTCCATTGTCACCGCATTGATCATTTACTTATGAATGCCACCTCACCAATCTATGTAGGTTGCTTTATTGTAATTAATTATATGGCTAATTTTTCAGTCCTTATTTTGTATTTTTCTTATTAAAAGGTCTCTTAAAATTGTATAAATACTGGACAAATGTGATGGATCGGTCCAGCCGGCCCAGCACTTGGGCTGACCCTTGTATTACAACAGGCTCCCGGCTGCTGTTCCGCTTGGTCCAAATACCTCCCCCTTGGGGTGGGGTCCACTGCCTAATGAAGAGAGAGAAAGAGGGGGGAGGTTAGGGGGAATTTTGAATTAGGGAGGGCTGTTTAGTCCTTTGGAGTTATTTTTGTGTTGGCTTTAAGTAAAAGTTTTGCATTAGGGTTAGGGTTATCATCTATGTTTGCTGAATTTTCTGTTGGAGGCTTTGGCGTCTTGGGCTTTAGCGACGTCTAGAGATTTGAGAGATCGATCCTCCTTTCAAATTGAGGATCAATTCTATCTTTGTATATTCCTTCCATTTCGTCCATTATTATGATTTTTTTTGTTGTTTTGCTCGATTTGTTCGGAGTATCTTGGTGGAAGATCGCTGAAATCTCAATATTGATAAGAAACATCAATGTTCTACAAGTGTTTCCTATTAAAATGTTGAAATGAAACTCAACCAGTTCTCTCGAATTTATGTCATGGTATGAGAGCCATAAGTTGTTTTTCTTATCATTTTCATAAGCCACAACCTTCATAAAATATTGCTTAGAACTTGCAAGCCTTCATTATTGTAGTTCTCTTTCTCTCTTCTACCTAATTTTCCCATTTATAGTTTTCATCGTTGAGTCTTATTTCTATTATTCATTCTTTTTGCAACAAATTAATATTATAAATTCCTTTCACATGGATCACAAACATACTAATATTCCCATAGTCTTATTTTCATTTGGAACTAAGGCCATCAACCTAAATCCAAGTGGTGAATTATAAAATATCTATTCAATATATTATTTGAATAAAAAGAACTATCTTATGTGGTCACAATTGATTTGTACCTTCTTGGATGGAAAAAGAAAATTGGGCCATTTACCTAGCATGAAACCTTAGGAAGTAGATCCCATGTTCAACTTTCAGGTTGAACAAGACTCTACGGTGATGTTCTGTTTATGGAACTCCATGGTTCTTGATATAAGTGACACTTGCATGTTTATTCTGCAAAGGAAATATGGGATATGATGAATCAAATGTATTTTAAAGACACTGATGTGGGTCAAATTTATGGATCAAAAATCAAAATCTCATCTTATTCTATGATCCATCATAGAATAATCTAATCTACTTTAAGACCTTTGGTAAGAGATGAATCATTGTCAATGTATCAAAATGAAATTCGACAAAGTTGCAACCCTCCATAAAAGGTTTGTTGAAAAGGACATAATTATGATTGTTTTGTTGGATTACATGTTGAGTTTCATGCTGAAGGGCACATATTCTTGGAAATGAGGATTTACCCTATCTCAATGAAGTCATTTCCATCATTTAAATGAATGAGGAGAGAAGGGGAGTTATTCAATCCGATGGAAAGTTTTACCTTAGAGACAAAGGTGGCCAACATCAGCTATGCTAATTCAAAACTCTCTTATCTCAAGGAATACGAGCAACCAAATCACACAAAGATGGTGCATAGAGATTTCTTATGGTTCACATATTATAAAAAGGCTAGAATACAAAGGAAAGATGTTGGAAGCTCATGCAAATCACCAAGAAAAAAGTGGACAGCACAATGAGGTTAGACAAAAGAACATAGACATGCATATATAATAATAAATGTGGTGGAAGGTTGACCCCACATTATCCCTTAACAGTAACATAGAATGTCATACAATTAACACATAACATTCATCTTTTTAACATTTAGTAGTTCTCATCACTTTCATACTTATATAAATATTCACTGACAATTACATTTGAATAATAACGAAAGCATCTAAATGATCCGACTTTCATCACATAAATAATTATAGAGCTACTAAGAGAAACCAAAAGAGAATACAACACTGAATAGTCTACATACCTCAAATGTAGACTCGCAAACAATGCTAAACAGAAGAACATTAATTAAAATAAACTTGAACCTATTCTGCTTCAAGTTTTCCCTTTCCTTTTCCTGTAATAACGGTCATTATAAAGAACTGGTGAGTTATGAGGCTCAATAAGTTATGCAAATCAAATAACAGTTAAATTGTATGATTATAAGACTTACAACATTGAAATCATAAATGAATCAAACTTATCATTATTTATAAAACATCATAAAATCATATTTAAAATTAACATTTACTTCCTTTGAAGTTTATACTGAATATCAATATTAGTCTTTTAAAGATTTGATTAAACTTCCATAAGAATGTTCAATGGAGTTCAGGTAAACTTGACATTATCGCTATTGAACTACATAGAGGTCTTTTTTGGTTCACCTGCTATGCAGATATCATTTCTTTGGGATCCCTTTTGCCCCACCTGCAATACAAGTATCATGTCTGGGATCTCTTTTGCCCCACTTGAAATTGTAGGTAACATAACATGTTATAACCATTCTTAACTAATTTGATATTTAGTAGACTTCACATATTTGTAACTCATACTTGTTCATATGGTTACTCATATTCATAACAATATATCTATTATACTATTTGCATAAAGAGACTCTATATGCAATATGTAAAGAATTGTATTTTGTTTCAATATGTTACCAACTGAGCAAGGCTTCAAATAAACATGCTTTATCTTATTTCCACTTGTAATTCTTCATATGGATATATAGTTGCATGTTCATGAATACTAAGATATATGTTCATATTCCATAATTGGAATTGTGTTAACACAATTAACCTTTTTTAATGAGTCAACTGATATTGTATGCATTTAGAATTTCTAATATTTACTTTTATAATTTATAATTGCATAACTTACCTCTTTGACGAATTGGCTCTTCCAATTCCACACCCGTAACCTTTTACTTTGATAAATTATCTCAAAACCTCCTTTCTGCATATATCTGATAAATCTTAAAATTATAATTGGTTTACACATCTTTAGAACTTTTACTATTACTTAGAAATTTACAAGACAACTATGAATATAAAAAAATGCTTACCTCTTTCTTTTTCCTTCCCTAAATTTCTCTGCATATTCTTCTTTTACTGAAATCAGAATTTCTCCTTTACCCTTATTTTTCTTTTAGTGAATTCAGCAGCTTTCCTTTACAACAAAAATTCCACTCCAAGGCTTCTATTCCCCTTATATTTCCTGCTGTTTCTCCATCTGGAATCTTACCCTCCAATCCTTGCTTCACACATTAACCAACCCTTCCAATTCTAATTTCTGCTTTTATAGTTCACATAAACAACATCACTCCCTCCTTGACTCTAACAGCTTCTATCTGTACAACATGTCGGATCCTGCCCTTGCACATTGCAGAACTCTTCTTCACAGCAGATGCCAATCTCCCTTCTTAGGCACTGTGCCGAACTCTACCCAGTATCTCCACTCTTGCTTGCGTGAAAACTACCGGGTTGTATGAGTTCCGAATACAAGAAAGAATAGAGGAGAGGGTCCACATATAACTGATTAACTGCATTCTTATCTTCATAACTCTTTGAAAGCACCTATTCATAAAATAACTAATTATCTATTTTACTTAAATCCTTTAGTTATTATTAATACTAATATTTACATAACCATTTTATTAATAGTAATTAATCTGTTAATATTAATTTAACAGTAATTTATCATTAAGCTTTAAAATAAATTTTACAATATATTTAATTAATTTAAACTTTTACATATCTAATAATTTCGGGTCTTACAAAGGTAACATCAAAATCTCATCCATTGGGTTCCATAAAAGTAAAAAAAAAAAAAAAACTTGTTGCTATCACTAAAATGACTCTTCTGACATATATTAATTCTCTTGCATTCCAGGTATTATCCTCTTCTCATTCTTTTAAAGTCTCATAGATGTCCAACTCTAGGTCCTAGATTATTGATTTAGGAGTTGCCGACCATAAGAACAACCCATCACATAAATTTATTTCATGTACTCCTTGTCATAGCAACAAAAAAATAACTATTGTTGATGGATCCTTGAAAATCGTTGCTGTTCAAGTAGACATTCTCATAAATAAATCTCTCACACTTCAAAAAAAAAATCGTTGCTGTCAGTAGTGGATTGGAAGATAGACCAATTCAATATGAAGAGTATGTCCTATATTGTGATCTAGAGGGTCCCATTGGAATTTGGCTTAAATATAAAATAATAGACATTTAAACTAAAAAAGTATTGTATGAATTGAAATAATCTCTAAGGGCATGATTCATAAGTTTATCTAAGGTGATGTTTAACACAGGATATAAATAAAATCAAGGACATTATATATTCATTTTATAGATTTAGAGGAAGTCTTTGCACTACTGGTTTATGTTGCCGATATAATCGTGATAGTTAATGACTTGAAATAAATGAAAAATTTTAAAAATTTCAAAAAATTTGAAGTCAAAGAATTAGGTAAGCTAAAACATTTTTTTTGGCATTGAAGTTGCACACTATTGACATAAAATTTTTATATCATAACAAAAATACATAATATCCATGTTGAAAGAAACATGTAAATTAGGATGCAAACCTGAGGAGATCCCCATGGGGTTCAATGATAAACTTGTAGATGCTCCATAAGATACAATAGTAACAACAATCTCCAATCAAAGACTTGCGTGAAGATTTATCTGCTTAATTATCACATACTGGAGCTCACATTGTCTATGTTATTGGTGTGATAAGTTGATTCATACACAACTTTAAAGAACCACACCTCATAGCAATGTATAAAAGTTTATAATATCTAAAAGAAATCCTAGGTTTAAGAATTTTAGTCAAAAAGGGGGAAGATTTACTCTTGAAATTTACATGGATGCAGATTCTATGATTAATAGGAGGTTAATTTAGGAAATTGCATATTCTTAGGAGGCAACTTCATAACTTGAAGAAGTACAAAAAAAAAAATGATGTGGTAGCTAGATCTAGTACAATGGTCAAATTTAGATCTATGACATTAGGAATCCACAAATTACTATGGATGAAAATTTTTCTGAAAGATTTAAATGATGAGTAAAAAGATACTATGAGGCTTTATTATGATAATAATTTAGCCATCAATATTGCACATGACCTTGTACAATATGACGACATTAAGCATATCGATGTCAATAGACATTTTATAAAAAGAAAAACTTAAATGCGGTTTGATTTTGTTCTTCTTTGTTATCATAGGTGAATAGCTTGCAGACATTCTCACAAAAGGATTATCATGATTGTCCTTTAAAAATTATCAGGTAAGCTTGAAATAGATAACATATATTCATTTATTTGGAGTGAATGAGGAAACAACCCTTAAAATTGTTCTTCTTTACTACCTTGAAAATCAACCCAAGAATTTGCCTCCCGATCAGCCCTTTGCTCCAAAGTCCGTCCTTGCCTGACACTACCTTACGTCACTTTTTGGCATCGACCCCAACTATCCCATGCCAGCTAGTAATCCGCCAAGGTGCTAGCCCACCAGTTAGCTTGCCATCTGCTCGCTTCCTTTCTTTAGTCCACTGCCACCTTATTGATCCATGTGCTCATGGATGACCTTACCAATCCATATGAGGTGTTTTATTGTAATTAGTTATATAGCTAATTTTTTTATCTTTGATTTTATATATTTTTTATTAGAAGCTCTCTTAAGATTATATAATTAATGGTGAAATGTTGAAATAAAACTCAACAAATTATCTCAAATTCTTGTCATGTACGAATATCCTTGTCCCATTTTTACTGTAAGTTCTCCCAACATATTATAGGTTATAATCTTTTGCAGTGTCCTTGAATTTCTCTCTATTTCTTTTTAATTTTTGCAAAAAAAGCGATAGTCTTTATTCTCTTTATCATTGTGCCAACTAATTATCTTGTTATTTTATTCAATGTTTCCTAATTTCATTTAGCACATCTTAATTTTATACCCATTCAAACCTTTATCACTTTCATCACAAATAATTTGAATTTGTGATACTTCACTTACGGGTGAAGATCTGCGTAACCCTTGCCTACTTTGTTAGAAAATAACACTTAGTTTTTATGTCGAAGTGAGTGAAGACAAATTTCAAAGAGATTAAGTATTATAAGATGACACCAAGTATGTGATTTGACTAAATGGACTCATCTCTATCAGAGAGGAGAGAGGATTTGATCCATTATTGAGAGATCACATGTTTACAAATAATAAGACACTAAAAATATATATATATATTTCTTAAACCCGAGTCCACTCATTCTCATCAGATAAGAGAAGCTCTAAATCTCTCAAGGTAAACAAATGAAAGAATAATGCAAAAGCTATAATTAAAAAGGAGATTAAACTATTACAAAAAAATTATCCATTTTGCATGCCCTATGGATTTGAGCATGTCCTTGTGCCAAGCACGAGACTTATTTTTGCCATGATTAAAGGCAAACCCATTTTCATAATGCCTAATGCTAACCAACAATCTTTCAGCTATTTAACTTTTGCACCCTTGAATTTAGAAATCATATCTTCAAAATGAAGTGAATTTTATTAATATTTTTTAAATTGATTCTCCTCGACCATACAAGTTGACGTCATGAACATATTTATAAGAGGGAGTAAAGAGCACAATAGTAATTAAGTTTAATCACTACATCAACTATTACATCAATATTCCTTAAATCCCTAATTATAGAATTAAGCTTATTAAGATGTGATTTAATGAGCTCATTTTCTTACAAGCTAATCAAATCACGTATAATATGTGTTTTTGATAATTTTGCAACATGGAGTTCATGATGAAGTTGGAGTTGCATAGTTGGAGGTAGGGGTGTGTATTTTATTCGTTTTGATGTTTTGACTTTCGAATTAGTTAAATAAATTTGCTGTGATTGTAAAGTTAAGAAAATTGAACTTACCACTAATGAACTGAACTTTAAATTGGTCAGTTTGGTTCAGTTTTGGATGAATCAAATTGTAAACTTTAACAATGAACCTAATTATCTTTAGCTTAACTAATACAAGAAAAATACCATGTTATATTTGTTGGAATTGATAATTTTGTCATGTGAAATAAATCATATCCACATTGACCTTTATGTCACTTGTTTATTTACATGGTTTTATTGATTTAATATTTGAAGAAATTAATATGATTTGATTTTTTGCTTGATTGGTTTTACAAGCAAAAAAAAAAACTAATAACCAAAAACAAACAATAACAACATCAAGCCTTTATCCCACTACATGGGATCGGCTACATGAATCATTTTTTTCCATTGTGTTTTGTAAGAGTCAAATTCTCATTTAAATCTAATAAAGAAATGTCATTTCTAATATTTTTCTAACCAAGTCTTTTTAGGTTTATCTTTGCCTTTCTTAACATAGGCCAAATCTAATACATCTGCTCTCCTAACAGGTCATCGGAAGGCTGTTGTTTTACATGACCAAACCATCTAAGGCGACTCTCTCTAATCTTATTTGTCACTGGAGCTAGTCCAACCTTTTCACGGATATGCTCGTTTCATATCCTGTCTCTAAAAGTAAATCCACTCATCCACCTGAGCATCCTCATCTCAGTAACACTTAACTTAATATTATGCTTCTCTTTTAATGGCCAACATTTTGTGCCATAAAGCATTGCAGGTCTCACCACAATCTTACAAAATTTTCTCCTAAGTTTGAGTGGTACTTTTCTATCACACAACAGACCTGAGCATTCATCCGCTTCAACCATCTAACTTGAATTCTACTAATAATATCCCCATCTATTTCACCACCACTTTGAACAATAGGTCCAAGATATCTAAAACGAGTACACTTATTAATGACTTGATTGCTCAAAATCGCAAGACCCCCACTAGATCTATTACTACTAAAATTACGCTCCATTTTTCGGTTTTAGATCTACTCAAACGAAAACCTTTAAACTCTAAGGTTGACCTCCATAATTCGAGTTTACCTTTAACTCCCTCTCTAGTCTTATCAACAAGGAGAATATCATCAGCAAAAAGCATACACTAGGCTACATTCTCTTGCAAATGTCTAGTAAGAACATCCATGACTATAGCAAAACGATAAGGGCTTAAGGTTGATCCTTGATGTAATCCAACTGAAATAGGAAAATACTTGGTCAAACCACCTTGTGTTTGAACACAAGTAACAACTCCTGCATACATATCCCTAATGACTTGAATATAAGCATTATTAACCCCTTTCTTTTCTAGAACTTTAAATAGTACTTCTCTTGGAACTTTATCATATGCTTTATCTAAATCAATAAATATCATATGTAGATCCTCCTTATTCTCTCTAAACTTCTCCATTAACCCTCTCAATAAATGAATAGCTTCCATAGTAGACCTACCCGACATGAATCCAAATTGATTTTGACAAACATTAGTATCACGTAGTAATCTATGCTCCATAACTCTCTCCTAAAATTTTAAAGTATGACATATCAACTTAATTCCTCTATAATTCGCACAATCTTGTGCATCACCTTTATTCTTAAAAATAGGAATCAACACACTCATTCTCCACTTATCTGACATCTTTTTAGTCTTCAAAATAATATTAAAAAGTTTAGTAAGCCAAGAAATTCCTTCATCTCCTAAGCATTTCTACACCTTTATTGGAATATCATTAGGTCTAATAGTTGTCCACACTTCATTTTCTTTATAGCGTCTCTAACTTCAGTTTTATTAATACGTCGATAAAAATAAAAATCTCTATTTTTATTTAGAGTGCTAAGGTCACTAAAGTCAATTCTCACAATTTTTATTGAAAAGCTTAGCAAAATATCTCATCCACCTTTGCTGAATATCCTATTCTAAAAAAAACACTTTTTGATCTTCATTCTTAATGTACTTCACTTGAACTAAATCCTTACTTTTTTTATCTCTTTGTTTGGCCAACTTATACATATATCTTTCGCCCACTTTAGAATCTAATCTATTATATAAATCATTAAAAGCTAAAATCTTTGCATCTCAAATTGCTTTGTTAGACATCTTACGAGCCTATTTATATATCTTTGCCAATTATTAGAATTTTTACATCTAAACCAATTATTATAACAAAACATCTTATTTTTGATCTTTTATTGCATATTTTGATTCCACCACAAACTATTTTTTATTATTAGGAGCTTTTCCTTTTGAAACTCCAAGTGCATCCTTTGCAACATTCTTAATATTATTAGCTAGTTTTTCTCACATAACATTCGCTTCCTCATGCACAGACAAAATCTTAAGATTTCGAATCTTACTATTAAAAATATTTTTGTTTTGTTTTTTAAATGTCCCCATCTAATCTTAGAACAATGTTTTACTATATTTTTCATATTCTGCACTTTCATCTTAAAGTCCAACGCTGTCAATGTCTGGTCTCAAGTCCTGGATGAGAAAAGTTGAGGGTTGTGTTAGGCAGCCGACAGCCAGCATAAAATTTGTCGAATAATCATGACATGAATTCTTTAATAAACAAAAATAAAATAAAATAAAAATTAAAACCAATAATTGAACTTATATTTTAACAATTGTATTAAACCAACCAAATAAGATTGGTTTGGTTCGATATTTTTATTTAATCCGAACATTGCATACCTTGGGTGGAGGGGACTTCAATAACAACAATAACATCATCATCAAGCCTTTATTCCACTACGTGAGGTCGATTGCATGAATTTTTTTTTTTTCATTGTGTCATGTTAAGAGTCAAATTCTCATTTAAATACTGTTGTTGCTAGGTCGCAAGTCCTGGATGAAAACAGTGGAGGGTTGTACTAGATAGTCGACAACAAATGTAAAACTTGTCGAATATCATGACATGTAGGGGACTTCGAGTTATTTAAAATAATAAATTTATAAAAAAGTTTTAATTTTTAAATTAAAAAATTAAATTAATTCATAATTATCTCAAAATAATCTATTTTAAAATTTGTGCATATCCCAACAATTCTTTCCCTTAGCTTAATAATTTGGTATTATAAATTTGAATCTCCTATGAGACTATTTTCCAAATCTAGGTCTTTAACTTTTTAGGTCCTAAAGCATTAAGCATTTTGTAACCTCAACAAACCATGGTTGCACGTGTGCCTATCCACCAAAGATCTCGTAAGCACATATGTTTCACACAAAGATTGATCCATCGATGCTAGAGTGCACCTGTCATTGAATATTTGTACCTCTAAAATTGTTGCCCCTTTGCTCTTATTCTGTAATAGTATAACTTGACATTATGATAGACTGTGCAACATGAGATTGATCTACCTGATTATCTCTTAAATTCTTCTCTTTAATCCATGCCAGACTTTGCTTTAAAACCTAACCTACAATCCAAAAACTTTCCTTTTTTTTCTTGAAATTATGATGCTCAAATACATATTATGATGAAACTAAGAAAGTTCTCCACATTGTACTCTATAATAGATAGAGTCTATTGACTCGCTTCACTTCCATGATAATCAACTCAACTCTACAAATTTTAAGGACTTCAGCACTCATATGAAAGTTCGATAAGGATGTTAAGTCTAAGTGAACTTGTCCCTAGACACACCAAGAAGAGAGAGGGGGGGGGGGAGGGGTGAATTGGTGAATTTAAAAACCTAATTGCTTACTTAAAAACAAGGATGATATTTTTGAGTTTTTCAATATTTAGAAAACAAGTAACAAATATCACTTGATGCGAAAGCAAATAAATTTATAAAAAATCACAACAACGATAATGATATTCTAATTTGCAGAACGGAACATTAACCACAATTTTCACCTAGTTGTTATCACAGAAATAAAGCGTAGGAAAAGTAAAAATGCAAAAGTAGAAAATCAGAATAAACACATCAGAGATTTATAGTGGTTCGGTTAAACAATGACTTACGTTCACTCCCCAGAGTCCTCTCCAAGTATTGCACTATCACTATAGTGTCTCTCCTTTTTCCCCCACAGCAAGGCGGAGAAGCCCTTACATAAATCACTTCCACCGAATCCGGTGCGGCGGAGAGTCGGAAGCTTTGTCACCCTCCTGGTGACGGCAGTGGACCTTCAATCGTTTTTCTCCCTCCTGGAGAAGGCAGAGAATCTCAACCTCCTTTTTCTCCCTCCTAGAGAAGTCAGAGAATCCGAATCTCCTTTCTCACCCTCCTGATGATGGTAGAGTACCATGACCTTCTTTCTCACCTCCTGGTGATGGCAGAGAACCACGCCCTTGGCCTGAAGAATTTTTTCCCAGAGCCACCTAAGAAATCTAGACAGATACTTAGAGAAACAAGGTAAGACACTTGCTTGGAGGAACCCTTGTGAACCCCTCACACTACTTCTCCCTCACACACAAGTTTCCTTTCTTCTTCCCAAAGCTCTCCTAGATCTTCTTCTCAAAGTTCCCTCTCAAGAACACTCAGCAGCCAAAGACTAGAAATAAGTCCAATGAGAGAGCTTAAATACAAGGCCTCACAAGAAGCCTTAAAATTCAATTCTGCGACTTTGATCGTACAGTACGATCATGGATCGTCCGGTACGATTAGTGCAAAGTACTCCTGTTAGTACTGTATGAAGATCTAGATGCTGTACAATCAGTTCAGAGAATTGAGCTGATCGTCCAGGACGATGAGTTCAAATGACTTGGATTATCGTCCAGTACGATTGACAACGACAAATTATCGTTCCATGCAGGAATGGGGTTATATAGTACGATTGGTCCCAATCATCCTGTATGATCTGACTGGATCAATTAATCCAAAATCGTCCCCTAATCACAAGATTAATTTATTCAAGATTACATCATACCGTATGATACCTATCATACAATACGATTAGTACAAATTTTGAATTTCAAAATATTGCCTAAATTGTGATTGACGGCTGAGTTCCTGATTTCAACTGATCATACTGTATGATAAAGATCATACAGTACGATTAGTTCAAATTGCATTAATTATCACAATTAACCATTTTAATTATTTTTTGATTGACTGATCGTACAGTACGATTAGTTCAGAAAATTCAACTTCTGATATTGCCACTAACTCACTCTCTTGAGTGTGTATGTATATGGTTACCAAGCTTAGTATCTACAAAATACATGAGTTGACTCAAGAAAAGTAAAAATATATAAGAATTGAAAATACAGATATTTCACGACATACTTAACCCTAGTCTACCCAATCTTGAGCTGATCAAACTTGCAAGTGTACGGTGGACCTAAAATGTTAGTACATAGGAAAACATATATGCAATAATAGCAATTAACAGGAGATAACATAGTAAGGAATCTGATGTAGAACGATGGGGGGGGGGGGGGTGGGGGAAAAATTTTAAAAAATTAAAGATCTGAAATTCAATTTCAGATTTCTCTTAATTAAGGGATTTGAATTTGAAATTCAAATAAGATGGAGGGAATGATAAAAAGTGGTTAATTATTCCCCTAATTGGATTCCTTAACAAGGAAGGAAATAATTAAAATAGGGGAGAGAGAGGGGCCAGCCAAGACAGAGGGAAGGAGGAGGTGTCGAGGTTCGATGAATGTGAATCAAGCATTAATTGAGATTGGAAATTAAATCTGAAATTAATTGCAATTTAGGAGTAATTAGAGGAGGCTTCCTAAGTTAGAACTTGAATTCAAATCTCATAACTTTCCAAATTAATAAAGAACTAATTTAGGAAGGTAATCAAGAGGGAGTGAGAAATTTGAAATCAAAGGTTTGGGATGGAGGAGGGCCGGCGGCTCCAAGGAGAGATGGAGGGGTTTAGGGAGGGTTTAATAGGGTTTCCTAAACAAGGCTAATTAAATTAGGAGGAATTGATGACTCATATTTCCTCTCAATTTAAATTTGAATTTTGAATTGAATGGTTTTAAAAACTTGCCAAATATAATTCAGGTTAAATTAGGAAAGAATTCAAATTTGAAATTAATTCAAAATTGAATTGATTGTCTTCCCAAATTTACTATGATTAATTTTAGGAAAGTAATGAAGGCTATAAAAATTTGGATCCAAGGGGAGAGGGATGGTATGGCCGGCGGTTTGGAGGTTTGTGGGGGTAGGCGGTTGGGTGGGTTTTGGGCTTGGATTGGAGTGGGAGGTCTCAGCCAAGGAGGAGAGGGAATGGGAAGGTGGCGGCTAGGGTTGAAGTTGGGTGGGGTTAGTTAAAGGGGGGTGGCCTCAAGGTGACCGACGGCTGGGGGAGGGGGAAGGAAAAGGTGGCGGTCAGGAAAAAAAATAAGGAGAAACAAAACAAAGAAAACCGTGAGCCCGGATGCTTCCTGCGGCTGACGGGTGATGCGTTGCCCTTCATCAAGGAACTTCAAGCCACGAGCTCGGACCCATCCTGCGGCTGGTTGAAACTACGCTTTTCTCCCATAGGGATCTCACCAAAGTCCTCCCAAGGAACAAAAGTACAGAATAATTTTTTTTATATTAATAATCCATCATGCCATTACAATAGCAAGAGCCTCTATATATAAGTCTCAGAAATTAAAAAAAAAGACTAAAATAAGACGAACATGTCCCTAGGGCTTACATAAGACTAGACCCTTAAGTAAAGGTAAAAACGAAAAATAAAAAATTACACAAAAATTTTAAGATAACGTGGGACGATCACGACTGTCAATCTTCAGTTCCTCCTTGGGTTGGCATGGACGGTTGGATGTCCGCATCAGAATCCAATAATATTTGTTATCATCAAAATCAGGACTTGGATCTAGATTTGCAACATCATAGCCTACATCCCACTTCATTAAGTACTCAATAATGCAATATTATTCTTAAGGTTAGTACATTCTTGACTCCTATCAATATTATGGTCATACCATTATTTATCCTCAACCTATAGTGCAACACCATCTTTTTTGTGTTGTATGTTGTTTCTCATATTAACATACTAATTTATATAAAATGAATTGAAGAAAGAATATCATAACTAGAAATTTAGAGGTGCATCTTCGTGAGTTTGTCTACGAATTGTCTCTCATGATATTCACATAGGGTTTTGACTGAGTAAAGCCGACTCGTGATCTGGTTGGGGCTTTACTCAATAAATAGTTAATGAGCTAAAGTTTAATGAGCTAATGAGTCAAGCTTGAGCCAACTCTAACTCAGCTTGTTAGCTTATGAGCCAACTCGTTTAAAACTGAAAATATATTAGAATTTAAGTACAATGTTATTTAAATTTTTTATAACACTTTTTTACCTTAAATTGTTTTTAAAATTATTTCTCATTTAAGTGCTCGTTTTTTGGTCATTTTATTACAACAACAACTTAATTAAAAATTATTTTCTCTCTTTCATAATAAATGAGTCGGCTTGAGAATCATCTTCAACTTTTAGAATTGAGCATGAGCTCGAGCTCGAGCTCAAACTCGAATAATTAACCAATCTCAAGCTTAAGCTCAAGTTAGGGTTGACTCAAGCTCGACTTAACTTTTTGATAACTCTATGTCCACATATCAACTTTTTTGTAGTTTGCATAAGGTTTTAGGTAGTTGAGAGAGAGAGGCTTGTGCATGCATTTGCAATGAGCAGAGCTGTGAGTTTCAATATGCATGAGAAGAATCATAGTGTATGCAATAACAACAAAAACATCAACATCAACATAAATCCTTTAAAAAAATATTAATAGAAAATAGAGTGAAAATATTTTAGAATTTAAGTACAATGTTATTTCAATTATTTAAATTTTTTATATCACTTTTTTTACATAAAATTGTTTTTAAAATTATTTCTCATTTAAGTGCTCAATTTTTATCATTTTATTACAACAACTTAATTAAAAATTATTTTCCCTCTTTCATAATAAATGAGTCAGCTTGAGAATCATCTTCAACTTGTAGAATTGAGCTTGAGCTCAAGCTCAAACTTGAATAATTAATCAAGCTCAAGCTCAAGTTCAAGTCAGGAGTGACTCGAGCTCGATTTAACTTCTTTACAACTCTATGTCTACATATCACTTTTTTTTGTTTTGCATAAGTTTTTAGTCAGTTGAGAGAGAAAGAGGCTTTGTGTATGCATTTGCAATGAGAAGAGCTGTGAGTTTCAATATGCATGAGGAGAAGAATCATAGTGCATGCAATAATAACAACATCAAGCCTTTATCTCACTACGTTTGGTCGGCTATATGAATCGTTTTTCTCCATTTTATCATATTAAAGAGTTAAATTTTCTTTTAAATCTAATAAAGAAAGAATCATAGTGCATGCGAACTACAACAAATCAAGCCTACAAAACATAAACCCTATCCATGTCAACCTTATAAGCTTTTGAAACAGCAAAAAAATAAATCTTTTGTGACTTGTACCTCATGCTTGTGAATTGTGGATATGAAATATACTTTGCACACTAAAGCGTGAAGCGTAGTAAGGTGTGTGCATCGTAGCTCTTTATGAAGCCCACATGCTTTGTAGTGCTATGGAGTGCATGGGCATCACATCAAATTATTTTGCATCAAAGCATACTTTTGACAACACTAATAACAACACTGGGTCTATTGATTTATTCTCATTATGATTATCCTTTGCATTCGCTCCTTCCTCTCCAAAGCTTAAAGATCTCTTTAAATGTGTTTTCCTTTTGTGATGGAAGTGACCCCCCGGGTAACATGAATATCCTTATAATAGGAATGTAATGAGCTGATTAATAACAAAGCTTGATTTTCACAATCAACCATCACATCAATATTCCTTAAATCCTTGATAATGGGATTAAACTCTTTAAGATGTGATTTAATATGCTTTGATAATGTTTGCCATAGATGATTTTGGTCATGTACCTAGACTTCAATTTAAGCTATAATCCACTCGTGGTTATTTCTTCTAAGACCTCTATCATGTTCTCATGCACCAAATATATTGGGATTTCCAAGTGAACTTTCTTATCCATCTTTATTTCTTCTTCACCCATAGTCCCAGGATTATTTGAATGCTTATTTGAATGCCTCTTCATAAGTGCTTTCATAATTCCTTTTAGATTAGAATGTCTCACATTTTAGTTTTTCAATGCTAAAATTTTTTTAAGATATCAAATTTTTTGATCTCATACTTCATGGCCATCCAATTTTGTATGAGGCTTAGATAGCGGCTTTTAGAAAAAACATGGAAACTAAGCCTGTGTCCATAGTAGAGGAGATAGGATCCAATTTACTACGGAGGTGCTAGATAAGTGTACAAATAAAAGAGAGACAAAAATACTATCTTCCTCAAACCCTCGTACACCCATTCTTATCGCAAAATTATCCCCATTTATCCCAAATAAAATAAAAGATAAAAGAAGAGAGAGAACATTACAAGAGAGATAATAAAACAATTTAATAGTCCAAGAAATTACTCACTTAAAAAGTTTATTTAAATGGCATCTTCAAGCATTTCTATGGAATCATCATAGATTTTTGGCACAATCATACTTTTATTGCTAATACTCCACTATCACAAAAATATTTTTTCCCTTCCTCTTTCTCTTCACTTCTCTAAATTTTTTTATCTTATTTAATTACTCTCTCCCAATATTCTACTTAAACAACTTCTAATTATAAGAATCCAACCGCTAGTTCGTAATTAAAGGAGATTAATGCAAGTCCTGTGTTCCCTCTCGACACAAGCATGAAATTCGCACATTGTGGCCCATATGCCTACATTTGGGCTTTCTATGATATTTATAAATATTTAAAGTGTTTTCAAATCTAAATTATGCTTAAATTTTAACTTTGAGTCATCCAAAATAATAGTTTTTTAACAACAATTTTAACCTGAATTGTCCTTTAAAAAAAGGAAAAAGAAAAAAGAAAAATAAAACAAAATCTTTTATTTTAAAATTTGTGTATATCCTAACAAATTATTGAATCAAAATGCTAACATGCTTTTCACCACAATCTTCTTAAATTGTGACACATGACTTATGGGTGCTTGTTTTCATAGCAAATCACTTCCTACTTCTCACAGTGAGGTAATATCGTGACATGTAGTTTCTTAACGATATCATGATTCCAATTTGCATTCATTTCCTTAATTTTGGAGTTAAGTTTTACGATTTGTTATCATCCTAAAATCAGCCCAACCTTTCTTATTCCTGCTTTGAATTGGTAATGGTGATTTTAACCTCACACAAAATATGGAATGCTATCTATGAAATTGAATGTGTAGTATTCATTAAGAACTAAGAACCCAAAGATTTTATTTGATTTCTCAATTTTGATTACATTATTGGAATTATAAACTATTTGAATTGCGAGTATCAATGTCCTATAGCGCAAATAACATTATTTAATAAAAATGGCTATGCTTTTATCCATTGTTTAAAATTGCGCAATATGAGGCTCGTCTTAGCGCAATTCTAGTGAAAAACGCATTGAGGCTTACGCCTCAAACTTTTTTTTTTATGAGGCTTGCGCCTTAGCTTGGCTGAGGCCCACCTTGAGGCATGCCACGCCTCGCTAATATAAGGCTTACGCCTCACCCTATTTATATATATTTTTATTTAAACTTACCCAAATCCTAAACTAAAGCTCTGAACAAATCACGCTTAATGCACCCCCAAGCTGTAGCAACTTCCTCTCAACTGTCTTGACCTCCAGCCCTCCATTTTATCCATAATCACCACCGTTGTAGCCGTCGGGGATCACTTGAAGCACGCACACCACCTCCTCCTCTAAAATTTTAAGAGTATTAATCTCATCTTTATGTTAATGAAAAAACATTTATGAAAGAGGAAGATGACTGGAATAAATGAAGAAGCAAATTGGGAGACATTTAACTCCATAGGATGAGATAGGGGAGAGACTAATTTATTATAATGACGACTCAAATAAAAACCCCCTCAGTGATGACAATGCAGATGATTTCTATATTTTTGTCAACTATTTTAGTTTTCTTTTGAAATTAAATGTGGATAAGTAGAGAACCGAGAAAGAAGGAATTTGGAGTTCAACTTGATATTATATGATACTTTTATATCATTTCTGTATTTAATATTATTTTGCTTTTTTCATGATTTCAATTCTATTTCACGCAATTTATCACTTGTCACTTTACGTCTTATGCAATTTTTTATTTCATATGTATACCAATTTGTTACTTCATAATTCAATAGAAAATTAACATATCATTCTTTAACATATTATTTTAGTATTATATAAAAAATCATTTTTAACATTTATTATGACTTAACACAATTTTTTTATTTTGAGGCTTACGCCTCAAAACGCCTTGAAGCTTATGCCTCGCCTCACGAACAAAAAACGCCTCAATAGCCCATTGCACAATTTGAAACCTTGCTTTTATAAGGTTAAATTCAAATTTTAGAGAATTGAGATGATCGAGATTATATAATTTTGTGTATTAATAAATGACTCAATACGACAACCTAATTCAAATCTGAAAATTGGGTTCATATTGACCTGATTACTGTTCAGATCAAGTTCGAGTATAAATTGCAAACTTGATTATTATAAAGGCCATGTTTGGGTTGACCTGAATAACTGAAATTAATTTGAAATTGGCCTGATTAATGTTCAAGCCCAGGTTTTGAAAAGCTAGCAACACATTGTTAAAATAGACATTTATATTATTAGGTTTAATGGGTCAATTTAGCTTAATTGGATTGTGTTGATCCAAAAAATTGCATGATCTGTTATAAAAATGGGTTAGATAGGTCCTGCCACATAAGAAATGATTTTGGCAATAATGTGCCTTGACCTCTTGAGGTGATTAGAATGTGGCAAAATAATAAAGGCCATTGTTGTCATCGAGTTAGATGAGCGCCTAATTTTCATCAAGGTACTAAGTGGAAAAAGTTAGATGCATACTTGTAATGGCATATCTAGTTTCATTATTAAAATAGTTGTCAGTGAAATTTTCCCTTTAAGAGCTATGCTATAAAGAAGAAAGCTTTATCTTGAAGATTGACCACCTCATATCTCGAAGGCTTTTGGTCATTGTGTTTATCTCTTTGGAGACGCCTCCTTATATATTTGAGGCCTTTTTCTATTGTCTTTTACTTGTTGGTGAAAGGGGGGAGTATGAGAGATGACTGAAAGATGCTCTATCCAATAAACCCGGTATGTTTTCATTCTCCTCGATCTATATCATGCTCCCTATGAGTTCCAGATATAACTTACATAATCTTGATTTAGTTCTGCTTTTGGAATCTGCCACTCTCACTAACTGCGGTATCTACCAGCTTACTTTCTTCTTGGCTTCGTTCCTGAAGTGCATGTGGGTTTTTTGATTATGCATTAAGATTCTCATTTGAACTAAAGCTTTAAGTAACATGAATATTTAACCAAGCCTTTTTTCGACAAAATTCAAGGTTTGTTAGTCATGGAAAAACTTATTTTGCTTAATACTAATTTTCAGCTGGCATAGTTTCTGTTTCAAAGTTAAGATACTGATTCATTATGAAACAATATAGAGGGATTGAGATTAAGGCAAGAAATTTTACTTGGTTTGACAAAATCTTGCTCATATTCATGATTGAGATTAAAATTCATATAAATTAAGATTATAGGAGTACATATATCAATACAAATCAACACTTTACTTCATCTTATACTCTCCCTCATAAAAAAAATCATTAGATTGACTTTAATCCGTACCTCTAGTTTTCTCCACTCTTCTTGCATCTTTATAATTTATGAAAAAATCTGAAGTTCCACATATTCGTCTGCCTCGTACCCTTGAATCCCACAATGCCCTTTGTATTTATAAAACCTTGAATTCATGAATTTCTAGAGTAGGTCTACTGTAGAATCTTGCTTCTTTTGGAAGAAAGCCTTTTCTACTTAAAACAAATTATTAACTTCCGTAAGAAAACACATTGACCAAGTAGTTAATATTATAAAAAGAAAATGACTGAATATAGGTGAAAATGTCCTAGCAATCTCCACCTTTGAAAGTAATGATCAACTTACATGTTTCATTACATGTTTCATATTCAACTATCAATGTCACTCTTAATTGTTTAGTATGCCACTCCTTTTGCTTCATAGTTAATCAAAGCCTATTAGGAAGGTGGAATACAAGGTCCGAAGTTGAGTCTAACACATTAGTGATTGAAAACCTTTGAGCACAAAAGTCTAAACAATGAATAAAAAACATACCAATAGTTTAGGCATACAACTCTCATTTTCCTTACGATGTGTGATTGTACTCTATTATGTGAATCTTAAACGATCTCCGATTCACATGAGAGTCTTCCGCATCAACAATTTATCACTCTAAAATGGAAGCTTTTAACATTGTTAAGTGTCATGTCTCTCAACTACATGGAGCTTATGTGGGACTCATTAACTTTTGAATTTTTCTTAATTGTAGTAGAAGACGACAAGTCCATGGTAGCCCTAAATTGCATGGACTACTTTATCTCAAGCAAATTATCAGCTCTAATACCATTTGCCAAGAAGGTGGAATATTTGGGTGGTTTAGGGTTCAAATTGAGCCTAATATACCACTAAATTACACTAAGCTTAGGTGCTGTTTAATTTGAAACATTTTTAGTGTAGTGTAAAAGTAATGCATGAATTTTAAAAATTTTGGTGTTTGGTTGAATAAAAAACAAATCCAAAGTAATTTATTGATGAATTTGAAATTCACTCTTTAGTTTATTTTAAGTGTACTAAACAATTATTCAATTCGGGCAATTTCTGAATACATCGTGTCACCTTCTCCACCCGTGGTAGCCACTCGCCGTCATCCGTTGCCGACTGTCGTGGTGGCTTGTCACTCTCTCCCTTTGACTACTGACTGCCGCGACGGCCCGTCGCCGCCACCTCAATTGATGGTGACTTTTGATTGAATGGTTTGATTGATACACAAAAAGGGATGCTTGAGAGTTCAAATATTGTATTGATCCTTCATTCAAAGCTCTAAGAGACATTATCTATATATAAAGATGATTTTACTCGTGTTTAAATAAAATGAACGTAATGTATATATAATTAAAATAAATCAATCAAGAAGGATCTTTCATAGATCTTATAAAAAAAAGTAACATTTGAGTACATTTTTATTACATGAATAATCCTAATATGGAAATGCTAACATGTCCAAATATGATAGATCCAAATAAGTGAATGCCAGGTGGTAGTGTCCTATATAAACTCCCTCGGGGTATGAAGAATTTCTTATTGAAGAGTTATGAATAATTGTTGTCCATATAGGCGATGGTTGCTAAACAAGCGCATTTATGTCTTTATGTACCCCCAAAGGTAAGCATGTGCTATAATTTAGTGATAATGAAGGTGGTTGGCAACCATCATGAGAAAATGTTGGAAATTTCAATGGCAAAACAACCTGTAGAGAAATTGGAGGCTTCAAAGCTAGGTGTTGACGTATATTATGAATCATATTGTAACATGGCAAGAATTCCATGGTAGTATGACTGTGGCGGTGATGGCAGTATGACTTGTGAGAGTGAGTTAACGTATATTAATATAGGAAATGAGTAACATCCTCTATAATAGTTTCAATAGATGGTTGTGAATTATGATCTCTACATTTATCATGTCATTAACATGCTAAGTATGGCGGTAGGTCCAAAGAAGGTAACTGACGACATGTTAGGTGATTATCCTACATAAATTCTCTCGGAGTTTGAAAAACTATTGCTCATAGAGTGAATGAATGGCTAGTGTCCTTAGAGATAGATGTGGTGGAATAGATTTGTATACCTCTTGATTGTCAACGGTCATGGAGGTGGTTAACAACCATCATGAGGGACTAGCGGAGCTATAAGTGACTAACAATCTGTATAGAATAAAAAAGCTTTAAATTTATATGTCAACACACATTATGTATCTTATTATAAACATGGACAAGGATCCGATGATAGTATGGCTGTGATGGTGGTAGCAATATGAAGTTGATCTAGAAGAGCGTGGAAGCATTCCATAATAGCATTATGTATGATAATCTCGATAGCTGGTGGAGAATCTTGATGTCAGTATATACTATGCCACCTCTTATATGACACTCTGACGGTGGTTGTGATAGAAAAGTAAAATCATCCCATGATGGAGTGGGTTATGGTATAGGAAGTTGGGGAACATCCTGTATCTGTATCTCTATATATAGAGGTTAGAGAGCAATTATAGTGGGTTGAGGCTTTTGAAACTTAGGTATAACATTTGCCCCTAGCAAGATCACTTGTGCAAGCTGCTCAAACTCTTCATCAGACATAAAATTAAGCTCAAGATCAGCCACATCACAGTTGGGCTGAGTCACTATTGACTAATAAAAAAGAAAAGAAATGAAAAAGAAGAGAGTGGTTTTCAGATCGGAGAGGTGCAATGTTATCCATACAACAATATGAAGAAAGGAACAAAAAAGTATATATATATATATATATATATATATATAAACTGATGTTCGTTCCTATATTGGTCCCAATTAAATCTGGTGTTTTTCCAATCCACAGCCTGTTGTCTTCACGCACAGAACCAAACCCACGCGACTAGCCTCGACTGTGCCTGCAGCGCCTACACCCCACGCGCGCAAACTCCTGCGCTGCCAACTCACTGCCTCCGCTTGTCTCCACACGCACAGGATCGACCGAACACCTCCAGCTCTGTCCGACTGCACATCACGCCCGTTCTGCCTCCAAGTCAACTCCAAGCATCTAACCTCCAACACAAACCCATCGCCGGCCTACCCATTTCAAACCCGGTGTTCAACCAGCAAAATCTGCTCGCAAGACAAAGCTTGTGTGCCTGTCGCCTCCAATTTGCACAATCACGTGCGTAGCCTACCATGCCTTCGTCACCTCCAGCCTTGCATGTTACCTCATTTGTTAGATTGGTTTGGTGTCAAATTCCAGCCTTGCATGTTACCTTTCACTTTTATGATTGTTACTATAATTTAGTACATCATTCTAAGTATGTGGCTACCTTAGCAGTTATGATAGGATGATCCTGTTGTTGACACTAAATGCTTTGTATGTTTTCAGAGCTATATGCATATTTCTTGTTTTTGATTGTATTGACTGATGCAAGTTCAATGATTTATGCAGATGTCAATTTATGCTAAAGGCGTTTCTGTGTTGATGCCTGGCCATGATGTTCCCACCTTCATAGCTCACCCGGTTCCTCCGCCTTGCCCACCTGAGGGAATATCTTGGCCATCTCACAAACAGATCCCACTCAATGCCTGCTCCTGGGGTTCAAGCTGAAGCCATGCTCGAAATTTATCTGGAGGATGATGAACACAGTATCCACAATTGTAAACAAAGGTGCTGCTTTGCCTGCAAAATTGGATTTGGGATGTTCAGAGATTCGCTGTGATTGGCTTGGGCTTTTTGTATAGCTATCTATCTAATTGGATTCTCCTTATTAAGAAGTAATTTCTGCTGCCCCTGCCACTTCAGAGTAGCGTTCAGTGTGGTGGCTTTGTTGAACAATTATTTAGAATCAATAGTTAATCACATTAAGAGTTAATAGGATCTTTCTTTGCGTCCTTTGTTTTGAGAACTATCGTAAATGATCTCTCTGCATTGTTCTGAGAAGGGTTCATGCATCATCCATCACCAATTTTAGGGGAGATTGTCAGGTGACTTCAGCTCATTGTTTTTATTATCTTTTAATGCTTGTTCTGTAGTTCTGTGAATTGATTTTGTATTAATCCATTGCTCATTGTTATTATTATTATTATTACTATGCCCACTGGCTTTGGAGCACCCTTAGTGGTCTGAGTGCTACTACATGATAGTCTCTTTGGTGAGTAGACCTAATGCAATGCTTATAATAATTCTAGTGATCTTCCATTCATCTATGACCTACGATATATGTGATACATAAAAATTTTAATTATATTCGTTATAATCCTTTGAAAATATTAAATTTGGTAGTCAAAAGATGTATGAGCGATAGAGCTTCTACATTTTATTTAAATGATATATTGTTCTTCCCTTCACCCTTATAAGAGGCTAATCATTTTAATAGTGGACAAGTGAGAAAGACAACACCAACCCTAGCCCATAAATAGGAGAGATTATTACGTGCGGAATCGGACACAGAGAACCGCTCGGTTTTATCTTTGTGAATAATAAAAGCGCAGTTATTGTTCATCAATGCGCTTTTATTGTTCACAAAGATAAAATCGGACGGTTCTCTGTGTCTGGTCTCCGCACGTAATAATCTCTCCATAAATAGAGTTGGGATGATGCTTGCAACTTTTTGCACATGAATATTTTTTCTTTTGATTTCTACCTTCTTTATATGATGGACTACATAATACTAATTTTGATGAGTGGACTTTATATCATGCTTGTAACACTTATATTGATCTTCCTTTCATTTATGACCTATGACATATATGATAATTATGGGCTTAATTATGTTCATCATAATCCTTTGAAAATACCAAATTTGATAGTCAAATGATAAATGGGGGAGGAAATTATGCGGCAAGCTTCCATTAGTTAGTCAAATAATGCCTCATTCATCCCTTCAGCCTTATAAGAGAGTATTTTAGTGGCTATACCCATTAATAGTGGACGAGTAACTGAGTAATGATGTGATCCTTAGCCCATAAAAAGAGTTGGAATGATGCTTGTATCTCTCAATACATTAATTTGTTCCATTTCTTTGATATTGGATGCTCTTTCTCCAATTGCACTGGCATTTTCTCTTCCTGTTGCTACTCTCTCCATTTTATCCCCATTATAGTTCGGCAATCTTTTTTTTTTCTCTTTCTTATTTTTTGCTTTTGTGCTCATTTTGATGGCACTGAATGTTATAAGATGGTGGTGAGACCTACAATATTTTATGATGCAGAATGTTGGCCATTAAAAGAGAAGCATAAATTTAAGTGTTGTAGCGATAATGATGCTTAGGTGGATGAGGGACTTTACACTTAGAGATAGAATGTGCAATGAGTATATACGTAAAAATGTTGGAGTGGCTCCAGTGGAAGATAAGATTAGAGAGAGTCGAGTTAGATGATTTGGTCACATAAAGTGTTGGCCTTTCGATGACCTGATTAAGAGAGTAAATGTATTAGATTCGGCCTATGTTAAGAAAAGTTGAGGTAGACCTAAAAAGATTTGGCTATAAAGTATTAAAAATGACCTTTTTTATTAGATTTAAATGAGAATCCGACTCTTAATCAGATATAGAGGAGTAAATGATTCATGTAGCTGATCCCGCGTAGTAGGATTAAGGTTTGTTGTTGTTGTAAGTTATAAATTATTAATATTATTCCATGATTACTTCAACATGGAGGACAAAACCAAATTAAATATTTTTTATGATTAATCAAGGGAAACAGTATATTATTACATTACAAATAATTAATAAAATAGTCTTGTTAATTAGAATAATTGAGAAAGCTTTCACATTTTTGGTTGTTTTACCCCAAAACATTCATAGAACTAAATACTGCATCAATTAAAGTTCATCATTTATTTTCTTAAAACCAAATTATGAGTTTTAATAGATACCGAGAGGAGAGGGAAAATTTTTGCTTGGACGCTTCTGAAATTAATTACTGAAGACAAGCAATGCAAGATTTAAATTTTTTTTTAATTGGAAAATTATAATTTGTAATTTTATTGTGAACTTTGGCTTCATAATGTTGTGCTTCCATGTAATTGACATCTTGCCACACATATCTTAATGTTTAATAAGGAATGTTTGAGGAAAAGAATTGCATTCTAATTATTTTATATAATTTATTCATGATGTTATTTTTATTTTTCTTAAAATATCTTTCAATTTTGTGTATTTATTTGATTTTGGGTAATTTGCCTATATGTCATCATCATGGTATGATTTGTTTCAATTTTTACGGTGTCTAAAAAGTGTATAAAAAATTTATGTCGACATCCTCATGCATCTAGAGTCCTCTGGGCTTTGAAAGATGCATATGAGCTCGAGGGCGATCACTCGAAAGGGTGTCTTTTTGAATCTACGGATTAGATGTCGAACTACATCAGATTTTTAAAGGCAAATTATTTTACTTTGGATATTTCTCTTGGTCAGTGATCGGAGAATCTAAGGTTTACATTAAATTTGTAGTACAGATTTTACATGAATGCAAACTGTAATAATTGCTTATATCTCAAATGTATTACCAAAGAACATCCTCAATTTAGGATATCAAGCACATTTTGAATTTGTTATAATAAATTCTAGTTTTATTTTTAATATATGATTGCAGATTGATGATCAACTGTTGATCTCATTTTTGGATGAGGTTAACTAAACTAAAATAAACTCAATTCAAATCCAAATCAAATCAAAGTCAAATTCAATCCATCATTGACCAAGTGACCCCTTAAGGGTTCAAACATGCATTTTGATCCAATTGGCCTTCCCACTACGAGACCACCTCTATTGAGTTCAAAACATCAATTTGAACTAGTTTGACCTAACCCCAAACTTTGGTCAAACCTAGTTGACCAAATCAACCTAGTTTGACTAAGCAACCCTTCACTTAAATCCAACTGAAATCCAATGCTCTAAGCACTATCAAACCAATTTGAACCCTTGGGATGTCCCCTTAGGTGCCTAGGAGCCACCCATAAGAAACCCATCCCTTGAGTCCATTTGGGCTAGCCATATGGCTCAACCCAAGTGATCAAGAGGGACTTCCCTTGAGCCAAATCTCAACCTAAGCCAAATTAAATCAAACCAATGCTTGCACTAGGTCCCTTATAATCCATTACACCTACCCTAGGTGACCAAGCCGCTGGGCTCACTTGGGCTAAGAATTGGGTTAACCAGTTACCAAAATTACATTGCCTTAGACCGACTTCCAACCTAGGCTTCACCAAACTAAATTGACACTTGCATTAGGTGGCCCTAGGTCAGGTGCACCTACTTTGGCCAGCCAGCCCAGCCCTTAAGTTTGCTTGGATCAAAAGTAAACCCGACCCAAACCTTTTAAAATCAGATCCCATGAGCTACATCACTCAATTGGTCTTCACCTGACCCAATTGACATATACATTAGCTTTACAAACCTTTAAGGAAACTTTTCACATCATCCCCCCTAGGTGGTGGCCAACGGAGGCCAGAGTAGGTATAACCAACCCTTAGTGGTCCCCTCCTCACATGAGCCAAACCTAGGGCCTTTTCAGACCTAGAGCAATCTGTTGAGCTCAGGGAACATTCCCTGGGCTATTCCCTCTAGCTGGTGGCCATCCAGTGCTCTGCCTAAGTGATCTCGGCCATCCAAATGCCATTAGAAAGGGTTGAATAGGGCAACCTCACTTGACCCCTCTCATTACTCCTTATCATTTCGAAAATGCTCCCAAGAGCTGCATGAAGTTTCCCGAAGCTTCTCAGGCTCTCCAATGCCCGTTCCAGTGACTTTGAGAGAGTTCCGGCAAACTTCTTCCATCTGAGCTTGAAGTCCTATTTCTAGTGCTCCTCCGGCCGTGCTTTTCAGAGAAGAAAGGCTCCCTGGCATTGGATGAACATTCCTGAACTCAGGCCCTGACATTTAGAGTATTCCCTGAGGTAAAACCCCAAACCCGAGCTCGCCATCTTGGTAGTCTGGTCAAGTGTGAATTGAACCTTCAAACCAATGGATCTGACTGTTGGATTGAAGGTTCATAGTCCCCTGATGCTCTTTGTGAAATTTGGAGCCATTTCGTCAGCAGGATCTCTCGGTTCATGTTGGAAAAGCCTTACGGTTGAGAATGAGCTTGAGAGGTGGAAGACGAAATCAGAACTATTGATTTTGATCAATGATTGGATTAGAACCAGTAGTCTCAAAGCGGATCGAATCGTAGGCGCGCAATCTCAGATCAAACGAAAGCAATTAATCCTGTGTTTTACCGTTAGCCGCCAATCGTCGGACCACTAATTGAGTGGCGCCGCATGTTAAAGCACGGTCGACTGTGTAATTGGTTAATTAAAACTTCTAAAAATCACCAAAACTTCAAAAAATTATATCTCCACACACTTGACCAAATAGGGTGTTCTTAGGCTCATTGGAAGGTTCTTGAGGAGACCTACAAAAGCCCTATGATTTCAAGCTCTAACTCAACACGAAATTAAAGTTATTCTAGAATTATTTCTAGGGGTGGTTTTGTAAAAATGATATCAAATCAATGCACCAGAGCTTGAGACTTTGGAAAATAGATCTTCGACATGTTATTGACATGTCCAAAATTAATCACCTTTGTTTGAATTGATTAAGGGATTCATTTGGTTAATTCAAATTTATGGGTCAATAATTAATCCTTAAGTTTAAATTAGCATAATCCCCTTTCCAGTGGGATTTAGGTTTTTCAAATTTTGTGGATTGGTTGTGTTTGGTCTAAGGGTTAGAGAGCCTCTAATTACAGCACATTCTCTAGATTAGTTTGACATAAATAAATCCCTAAGTGCATAAATGTATTTACCTTAGGTGATTGAGTTATCAACCTTAGGGGTCCACCATGAAGCTAATTTTAATGGACTTGAAGCATATGTCTAGATGGACCTATCTTTCAAATTTCATTGCAATTGGATATCATTTGGTTCATCATTTAATAATCCTAAATTTCATCTACATAATTGACCTAATTCCTTAATTAATTCATAATTAATTCAAATAAAATCCTAAAAATGCAAATTAAGGCTTATATTTCTCTAAATGAAATTCCCAATCAAAGAATATTAAAAGCGCCATAACCAATTTTCAGAATTAATAATAATTCAAAAAATAAGGAAATTCATTAATTAATTAAATAAAATAATTAAAAATAATTAATAATTCTAAAATAGTTCCAAACAGATGAAATCACTTCCAAGAGTCATTAGTGACATTTTAAAAAGATTTCAAGAGATTTGGAATTGATTTGGTGCAAAAATCACAAAATCTCTCTAATTAAGCAATTAAATAAATCAATTAATGGGCCCAATTTGTAAAAAAGTCACAACTAATTATAGAAAATTCTAAATTGAACAAACTTATAGGCATTGGACTCATTCCTGGCTCTAGTTTTTATGAAAATTATCTAATCTTCATAATTCAATGAAAATAAAAAACTCAACATTTGGTTAAATCTAGTTCATTAAAATATTTAAACTTTTAAAAATCATAAATAATTCAAGAAAAATCCAATTCACACAAATTAAATTTCATTAGATCATAAATAAAATATAATATTTATTAAAAAATGTAAAACCTCAAGAGCTTAAAGTAAATTAAAAAGTCAACCTAAAGTCAAACCCATTTAAGGATATTAGTTAAGAATTAAATAAACCTAATTAAATCTAAAAAATATAAGATAATAATTAACATCAAAATCAGTAATAAGATAATCACAAATTGAGATAACTTGATTAAGAATCAAAATTAAATCCAAAGATGATTGCTGGGTAACCTGGGCCTACAAGGTTATTAAGTTAGCCCCAGAGAGAGGAAAATAAACCTTAAAGCCCTAGTATAAATAAAGACAATCATTATTCAACTTAAATAATTAATAATGAATCATTAGTAAATTAAAGCCTTCATACCCTTTACTTGATTCCATTTGAAAGGCAAAGGTGTATTGGATTTTAAGGCTTAAGGAATAAAACACTTAATTAAAATCAAGAACTTTAGAGAACTAATAATTAATCAACTACAATATTTAAAACTCATTTTAAAATGAACACTAAGATATTAAGACTTAAATTTAAATTAAAATTCCCCAGCTTAAATAAACCAAAATAAAGTGCTAGAGAATTCCAAATAACAACCAACTTAGGGTATATCCAAACCACACATACTGTTACACACACTGTAGTTTACTTGTTATGACAACCAACTCTAATTTTAGGCTAAGTCGTTATTCTTTCATGTGTTTTCTCTGTGATGTATTTTTTTTTCTTTTCTATATGATGTGGATTTATATGTGAAATATGTGTAGGTTGTCATGATTTGATATGATCAGTTTTGTGATACTTATGTTGTGTTGTGATTTCTCTATGATCAGTGATGGGCACTAGATTTTTCCTAGGTTAAGAATGATATGGATGTTAACATATTTTTTGTAGGCGGTCATGATTATATATGGCTATAAAAGGGGGCTAATTAAAATATGATTAACAAAAATTTTAGAGATGCTCTTTATTGCCTAGCCCCCTTAAAAAAAATTAAAAGCATGGCCAAGTGAATGTATTGGCTCAAAGCGAGCAATGAAATATATATATATATATAAATGCTTGACATTTTTAATGGTTTTATATAAATTGTTTAGGATAACATGTAGTGTATAGATTCTTTTAATTTTTCTTAAATGTAAACTTAAAGGGAGTTGTGAAAGTTAATTAAAGAAAAATATTTAGTATTCAATTTGGAATTCAAAGAGAAAGAAAATATCCCTTAAGGGAGAGTTCCTTTCATTTAGAGATCCAAATTCAAATAATTTGGGATCCAAAGAGAAAATAAACACCCCTTCGAGGAGGAGTTCCTTTCATTGGATATCCATACCTCGTGAATCTAAGGAGTTCAAAGAAAGGAGCTGAAGAAATGAAGACAGAAAATATTCCACTTTAAACTTGCATCATCAGTATGAAAGTCTGGGATATTGTTAGTGGAGCCTGACCATTTTCAATTTCTATAGACTCTGATTTGTAATTAAGTGGCACTTGCCACATAGCCTTTCTTATTTGATTAATATGGTTTGGTACTTTATGATTTTATTTAGATTACATGTCATATAAATTGCCTATTTTTTTAGATTTATTATTTGCATGTAATATTTATTCTAACCTGAATTACGAATATGCTCTTAAGGATAATCAAATTCTTTTAGTTGTAACTAAATAAAAAAGTAGGCTTATATAGAAAGATAAACATTCCTAAGAAGTAAGCTCGGGCTATTTATGCATACAAATTTATCTTCTCTCCTTACTAGGCACCTCCCCGCCTGCGGGTCGTGGTAGACTGTCTAGGGGATGTTATGCTCTCTAGGGAAAAAACTTATTTTATAAGACTTTTTAAAAATTCACAATATATTACTTTTGCATAAAAGATCAATTTGTATGCATTGTATTAGAAATAAATTAAAATTAATTAAAATTTAATTACATCAAGTATGACCACACCACTCATAATTAAAGGGGGCCACTTAGGAGATTCTCTAGAGGTCAGCTCCAAAATTCTAAAACTTAAACAACAAGCTTTCCTATATTTCATGAGACTTGAATCAATGTTTTAAATCACCTAGGAAATTAGCTGGCTTTCCCATTCAGGTGGATGTAAGCCCAGAATTGTATTTCATTAGTTATGTTTGGGTTGTTATTATATAGTGATCCAACTTAGATTTAGGCTTCGGGGCAGACCACAAATATTAAATCCCCAATATGAGAAATTTAATCCCAAATTTATAATAAAATATCAACTTAAACTAAATTTCTCTCCCTCAAAATTTAAAGTCCAACATAGGATAGGCCGGAGCACTTCTAAATAGTTTCAGAATCACAAAGTGTTCCATACATTTCATTCATTGGCTTCCAAAATAAGTGTTCTAAATTTGATCTGATCCCGATTGAAATTCTAAAAGAATCTTACCTTTCATATCATGCCTTAAAAAAATTCAAATAAAATTTATTCCACTATTCTAATCGAAAGTATTCATAGGAAGCCTAACATGCCTATGATGTAATTAACTACAAAAGCTTGCCTTGGTAGGAGATTTAAGACCAACAATAAATCTCTTTCTATTTAGCTACTAAATAGGATGAGGAAAAGTTATTCTTTTAAAAAAATTGAAATTAAAGATGATCATTATCATCATATTCAAGTGATTAACATTAAATGGTATTTTCTTTTTTTGAAAATATATTTTATTTATCATTATGACTTTGATTATAAAATTAATGATAATACATCTAGATTATCGCCGCTAAAAATATGATCAAATATTATTTTGACCCTTCGGGGTCATACGTAGTTATTTCTTGAATTTAACTAGGATAATCAACGATGAAACACCCTAACTATTATAGTTAAAAATGTGATGAAACATTATTTCCCTTTGGGATCATATATAGTTTTTTCTTGAATTTGACTATAATTATTGGGATGAAATTTATAATTTTGTAATATGAACTAATTAGAGAATGATATTTTCACCTACCAAGGTGATGTATCATTCATAATGACATGGTTAGTTTAAAATTACATATCCTAAAGTCTATATCTAAATTTCCCCCCCAAAAAAAAAAAAAAAAAACAATCCAATTGATTGCACACTCCCAAAAAAGTTACAAACATTAACCAAATTAATATTCTATGATTATATTATCCTGAGTTTGCCCAATGGACCCAGTTTAGTAACAACAAGGGGTTAGAAGGCCATGTAGTTCAAGGAATATGATTAATAATCTTGAGATTACATTTTTCAGATATCTTTAGTAAACCAAGATGACGAATATGTCAAAAGACATTATTTAAGTTTTATAGGAAAATCTCAAGTTTTATAGTACACATCATACATTTAACTTAAAGGGGATTTCTCAAGGAAAACTACTAAGGTTAACATTTGCATGATAAATGACATTTTGATATATCTATGAGGTGCCTCAACTTAGAAATCATTGGTTACCATCAGTCTTGAGTTGGAGCATTGTTAACTTGAAAGAATGTCTTGAGTTTAAATTAAATTGACATGTCCTAATGATTATTGGGTTCACAAGAGCAACTAGGTCTTGATTCTTGGGAAAGTGAAGCATAAATTTTGAGAGAAGGCATGACTTAAAGATTGTTGGTATTTACATATATTTTACCGGACTTGAAGATTAATTTGAAAATTATATCATTTTAAATCTTTTATATCCCTAACTTTATTATAGAGAACACATAAGACTTGAGATTACTGCATTTAGTAGAAAATTGAGTCAAAGATTTATGAATTTAGTTATGAGCTTTGCTTTTAACAACTTAATTACTCTGTGCAAAATTGATTAGAGGTTATCCCTCAATTTGGATTGCAAATTTAAATAATTTTGGACCAATTTGAGGACTTATGAATGATGGAATTAATTTGTTTTAGGTCAATTTGTGGATGTATGTCTCAATTGGTATTGATGACTAGAGGAATTCATATTGTCAATTTAAGTGATTTTGGATCGATTTAAGGACTTAGCCTTAATTTGATAAATAAGGTTCAAGAAAGTTAAATTATGGATTTGGGTAGCTTTAGCCCATTGTAATTGATTTGAACTTATGCTTATGTTTTGAAAGTGTGGTCTAAAGGGTGTTATCTTAACTCACCCCTTGATTAATTATTGGAAATTTCTTGTGGTGGGCTTTAAGTCTTTATGTAAAACCCAAAAGTTTAAAATAAATTTATTTAAAAAATATGAAAATCTGTGTGGAGCGCCATGACACTGGATTGACGAGCGCAGTGGCGATGGTTATGGATGAGCAGTGATGCTAGAAAATGCTGTGCAGCTCTAGTGCGTTCTGTTTCTACACCAATGTCATGTAGCGCAATGACGCTTGACCACTTGGGCACCATGCTATGCATTGAAATGAGTTTTTATATATATTTAATCTGAACATCCTGGTCACCCATGCCCCTCCCTCTCATTTCCACTTAGCTTGGCCGAAAAGGAAAGGGAAAGAAGAAGAAGGGGAGGGGAAGAGAAGGGGGATAGGAGAGAGGAGAGATGAGAAAGAAGAGAGAGAAGATCTCTTGGGTTTTTTCTCCGATGCTCCTACTACAGATTTTATTCTAATTAAAGTAAGTGACTATACTCTTACTCTTATTTTTGATGATTTTGATTTTTATAAGTATTTTCTCTCCTAAATTGATAAAAAATATATTTTCTCTTAATTTATCAAGCTTTCATCATATAATTTTTTGTATATGATAGATATGATCCTCACAAATATTTTAACTGTAACATTATTGAATTTCACTGAGTAAAATAGAAGTTATGATTTTCTGATGTTATTAACTAGTATATAGATTTTTTGATATTTTATAGATTCCTACATTTCATGTTGTATTTCATGCATTAAGAATATAAGAAAATGTGACATTTGCATGTAAGCAAGGAAGGCTGGCTATTTACATTATAATGAATATGGGTTGACTCTTAAAATATAATCCTCAGCATAGGAGGGTATGCTGATAGGCTTTCCTTAAAATTATAGTGTAATTTTAATTGTAGCCTATAACCAATTAGCTGAATTATGCATATGGTAAAAGAAAAAGACTCTTAAATTATTATTAAAATTCATCTATGAAATAACTTAAGATAATAAATAATGGTGGTAAGACAAAAACTGATGAGAAGCTGATTGACAATTGGGGTTAAATTAAAGATTGATGACCACTTGGACGACAATTAATATGAAAGGATGAGAACACCATATTAAAGCTATAAAACATGCCTTGTTCTTCATAATACGTATAATGGTTGCATCTACATGATAATATATTGAACTGATTGATAGATAGAACTGAAGTTATCTGATAGAACATGTATTGATACTGATATAACATAACATGACATACTGACATGGCTCATTGATTGATAGTTCATTTTCTTATGTTTTAATAAATCTCTTTTAGATTTACTAATCATATTAATTTTTACTATTGATGATTATATTTTTACTTATACTGATATACTATTGATTGTTGATTGATATGGATTGGAACTATAGCAAGCATATTTTGATTATTTTTTCTTTCATTAAATACAGTAGTAAATTTTGGTTACTTGTTGGGCTATATACTCATTATGTAATTTTTATATGATGTCAGGTAAAGGTAAGACACTGTAGTGTTAGATTAGGTAGTGATGGTAGTTTAGTTATATTTTAAGTTCTCTTGTTTTTATGTATTCTTTTGTAGCCTATGATGATTATTGTATATCTACTTTTGAACTTTAGACTTTATAGTAGAATGTAAATATTGATTGTAGCAATGAAATTTTGTGTTCCATTGTCAATATTTATTTGTATTTTTCTGGATGCAATTAGTCAGCTCTGTTTAGTGATGATCTAGTTATAAATGAGATTGGATGTTAGTTGAATTGTAAGGGGAATGATAACTAAATAAAAGGAAAAGAAAAGAAATTCTTTCATTTTAATTCCTAGGGCATGACACTTTATCTTAAAGTTAGCTGAGAGGTGGGTTTTACAATCTCATCATCTAGGCAAAGCATCCTAAATGATATTCTCTTGAGATGAATTTTCATTTGAGAATATCTTATACAAATATATTATAATTTTTTTTGGTAAATTCCTTATTTGTGATTGTTATCTTTCCATTTGGATCTTAATTATGTTTGGCATGGCATAGAAATGGGTTTATGACTTAACTCATGAACTACCCATCTATTAAGACTTGCAATTTAAAAGGTATTTGATAGTAGGGCTTATGACTGAAATGTTAGGGCTAGCGCACTAATGAGTCTTATTGGCTCGTGCTACAAGCTAGGTAGCTTCAAATTTCTTTCATTGTTTATATTTGGATTTTGGACTTATTTATTATTACATTGATAAATTTAATAATTCATACTTACAACCCTTGTCCCTTAGGTAAGGCAACTAGAGGCTGTGAATTATTTGTAGTTGGATTTAAATTGACTTCGCTTATTAATTTGAAGATTAAAAATTATAGTCATAAATTTAAGAAAAATGCTACGAGGGTCAATTGACCAAAGTTGATTTGATGTTTTTAACTTAGTTCAATTCACACATAAGTGAGTAGTTGGGTTTAACTTAGGAGGGTAACCAAATTTACATGCAACAAGTTGGATTTACCTTAAATAATTAGGTGAGTGCACTAATGAGTGATTGAGTGCATAAGAAACTCAAAGGATCATGTTGATCTAATTATGCAATGCATGGGAGAATTGATAAGTGACTCGTTCAGTACATATGCATATCTATGAGTTCATTAGTATCTTAGCATGTAGCAATGATCACACTAGTGTCTCCATGAGCATTTGTGTGATCTTGATGAATACACCTAGGTTGTCTTACTGAATGCACTGGTGTTTTGTCTAATGCACTACCATCTCAATGAATACTGATCTTCATGAACACACCATTGATGAGGTATTAATATTTGATCTAAATTCAACACATTATTTATTTTATTTTATTTTATTTTTAAGCATGAACTTATTAAATTATATTTTACCCTTGATCCTTTAGTTTGATTTTATTTTATTTTTTTGTTTTAGTTTATTTTATTTTATAAAGTCTTGCGCACTTTATTTTCTTATATAACATCTCTTCTTATGTTTGTTTATAGGTTCCACATATTAGAGATGGCATATAATAAAGAGAGTGAGTGGGGTGAAGATAGCCAATATTGAGAAGATAAGGAATGAAGATGGATTCCATGGCTCAAGTGATCCAAGGCATTTGTATAATCTCCAATTGTCCTTCTCTATTCATGCTTTCTTAGAAGTTTATTCTAATGTATTTAAGCATGTTCTTATAATGCTCATTAGCCTACAAAAGAATAAAGTTTGAGATAGTCACATATGCTTACTTGTCAAGCAAAGAAAAGTAAAATTAAACTAGAAGTTTTCACAATTTTACTCATGTTTATAAGAATATATATATTCCCATGGATTACCTTATGAAGGCAAAAATATTTAGTTTTTTTAGTTTTTTTTTATACAATTTACATGCATATGATTATATTATCCGTACATTAAAATCTATGGTAAGTTTAATGATTTGTTGGGCTTTGTGCTCACTCTGTTGCACATGTGTCCATTATTATTTTTAGAAAAGAAAAGAATTTCTTGAAAGGGCAATATATTTGAAAAATAACATACATACAAACATACATATATGATTTAAAACTTTGGCTAACAACAAAACTTTGTAAGAACCTCTACAATTATGCAAATGGAATTTTTTTATTATATTTTTTGTGGTATGTGTTTCTTCTTATTTAATTGCTTTGTGTTATGTTATGAAAGGAATATTATATTTGATTGAATCCATGTTCTATAAATCTTGAGATTATGTAAGAAGAATTTATTTTGAAGTAACATAAATCTATAATATTGAGAAATTAAGTTTCTTCTCACTATTACATACTCAGCTTGATGTGGCCTTTCACCATTCAAGGATTGCATTAGCTAGGTTGTAACAATTCTTCTTCTCATTCTTGTATTTTTTTACTTGGTTTCTTTAGTTGGTGGGAACGAGGTGAATTACATACATATTTTTTGTCTTAGCCTTGGGAATTGATTTTACCACATAATTAATGATATGCTGAGAGTTATATTTTCATCACAACACCAACCTTAAATAAGAGGTTGGTGGCTAATTATTCTTCTAAATTTGGGTATGAAGAATCTCCAACTTCTCTTTCATTTCCCTATCATCATTGAGCATAGGTTTCTCTCCATAAAAGAGGTACTAGAGCATCCTTGCAAGCTCATGAGCACCAAATGATCATTATCGCATAATAAGATTAATGTCATAATTGGCACATCAATATCACAAGTATAGGGCCTTTTAGTTGGGAATACAATTGAGGCTTGCTCCTCTAAATACCATAAATATTCAGCCATCATGAAAGGCTAATGAATGGCCCCACTAGAGGTATCACAGGTCTCAGGTAAGCACATTTTGCCAAAAAGATAATGGAAGGTAAGTCTATAAACCTCCTTATTGTTTTTACTTGCCAGCCCATTATAGAGAGGTTGCATTTATATTTGATAAGAGAGGTAAAACGTGTTATTGGAGGGGATGTGTGAGTTTTGCAAAAGGATGGGCTTCTTATTCATGGAATGATGTAGATATTGTATGTAAACAACAAATTAAGTCTTCCCTAGAAGATATAGTAGAATTTTATCTAAAGAGATATGGTTAGGTTTTATACAGAGATTTGGAGAATTTGGGAATATATTATAACCAAATTTATTGTATTGAAAGGTAAAATTATAAAAATAAGAAATAGAAAAAGAAGATTCAAGACAAAATTTAAGTTGTTCAGTCTAATGATTTATGTCTACTATAGTAATGTTATCATTATTGTGTTTTATTGGTGATTTAGTGATGGTGGTCGAATAATAGTGGTTGAATGGTGATGGTCTAATAATGGCGGTTAAGAAGAGGTGACTTGATAATGGCAGTTAAATGCCCATGATCCAATGACAATGGTTGGGTGATTGCAATTAGGGGTGTCAAAATCGGGTTGCGGGTCGGGTTTGGGTAAGACCCGAACTGACCCGGGTTTCAAACGGGTTGACCCTAACCCGACCCGGGTATGTAAACGGGTTAGAAAGTCTGACTCGGATCTGACCCGGTTGGGTTACCAGGTTGACCCGACCCGGCCCGGATGCAGAACTGTAGTGGCGGTCGGCGGAACGACGGCGGGCGAGCGAGCGCACGCGGGGCGGCAGAACGGCGGGCGAGCAGCTAGGCAGCGTGAGCCAAGAGGGCGGGCAGCAGGGCAGCGCAAGCGCAGGCGCGCGGGCAGTGGGGCAGAGTGGGTGCGGGCGAGCTGGCAGCAGGGCAGCGCGGGCGCGCGGGCAGCGCGGCAGCGCGGGCAGCGGGTGGGAAATTAAGGTTTTTTTTTTAAATTAAACGAGTTATCGGGTTTACCCGGCAACCCGCCGGGTCAACCCGAACGTGACCCGTTTTTCAAACGGGTCGATTTTTGCAACCCGAACCCGACCCGTTTGAGAAACGGGTCGGGTCAAACCCGAAAATTTCGGGTCGGGTTCGAGTCGGGTTTTCATGTCGTGTCAAAATTTGACACCCCTAATTGCAATCTAATAGAGATTCTTAGGCATTAGTGGTCAAGGGGTGATGGTCCAATAAAGTGAAGCTCTTTGGATTCTTCAAGTCTGTATATTCTCTCGAATCTCTAGCCAAGGTCTTCTTCATGTAGAGAATTTGGTTTTATTTATAATTTTTTAGTGTCATTCTCCAAAAATACAGCAAAAAATCCAAAACATGCAATCTGACGACCCAGATTAATTCCCTCAATCATTTTTTTAATATTTGAATATCTTAATGGTGTTGTAATTAATAAAACTTGGGCTCTCATTAAATTCATCTCATCTAGATGCTCGATTTGAATATAAGTACGTAAAATTTAAAGACCATAATGATATTCCAATTTATATCTTGAAGTTTCCAATCATGCTTCAAGTGCTTGATTTGGGGTCATTTGGAGCCAAATTGGATCACAATTTGTGTCATTGAATTTATCTCATCAATAAGTTCTATTCAAATGTAGATTTAATAGACTTGAATTAATTTTAAAAATATCTGATGACATATCAATCTCATTTAAAAGCGGATCATAATCCATTTGTTCGAGGGGCACATAGTATAATTTCAGCAAACATTATCAATTAATTAGTATTAAACTAATTAATTATTTATTTATTTAAAATGTATTTCGCATTAGAATATTCGGAAGTAAATTTTTGTTTTTCACAGAGATTGAATAAACCATTGTTTATTTAATTCCTTGACGGCAGAATCGGCGCACGGGTCGGAACTTGGCTACAGAAAGCTAAGTCGTCGCCAAATCCCCTTTCTATCGTCTCCCACTGACAGATGCGCTCTCTCTCTCTTCTTTGTTTTCTCTCTCTTTGCATTGTTCCGGCGATTGCTGAGAGCCATACGACTGTGGGATTTAGCTGATGCCACCCAAGAATGAAGCGAATATCCTTCCCGTTGGTGAGTTTTTCTCCATATAATTATTGTTCACGTATGTTATGCTTTGTTCGATTTTCCCTGTTTGATTCATTATCCATTTTTTTTAATTTGATGTTTCTATTATCTGTTATAGTTTCGCTATCTATGAAATCTTTTGAACTGGACGGATCTTCTTGTTATTTTTGTGCTGAAACTGCATTACGGTTAGATAATTTCCACCCCAGTAAGGTTTATCAATAAATGAAAACCACTATTGTAGCACAAGGTTAATCTCCTGTCAACCTTTAAAAATGTACAATCCGATGCCATTCTGCCTTCCTCTATTGCTGAGTTTTCCTGTAGGTAATTCTTTCCTCTTTCACTTCTATTATGAGGTACCTTTTGCATGGGATGCTCTAGATAGGTTACCGAAGGGTAGTATTTATAGTTAAGAGAATGGATAAATATAGAAAATCTCAAAACACCACATACAAGAAATCAGAAGGCTCAAATCACAAAATGATTCCCAAATTCTCTTAGTCTGCTATTTATCAGTTATTAAATGCCACTACTGTAGCAAGAGGTTGAACTCTTCTACAATATTGAAATATGAGCAATCTGATCCCCCTCTCCCTTCCTCTATCTCTTAATTTTCTTTTGGCAATTCCTTTCTCTTTTTTCTTTTGTTATGAGTGCATTCGCGTGGGATGCTTTGATAGGTTAGCGTGGGGTAGTATTTAGCTATTTATAGATGGGATTATATATATATATATTATAACAAAAGGCCGCAAATCACAAAATTTTTAAAATTCTCTTAGATATATGATAATAGTGGTTGAATGGTGATGGATAAATATAGAAACACTCAAAACCTCACATACAAGAAACAGGAGGAACGGAGGAGATCCGAGAGTGAGGAAGCTATAGATGCTTATTTTTTAGGGAGACGATGCACATAAGTGGATTTACAGGGTGGAAATGTACTTTACCGTCGATAGGTTGACAGAGTAGGAGAGACTGATGGCAGACAGGATGTGCTTGGAGGGGAAAGCGTTGGCATGGTACCAGTGGAGGGATACGAGGCAACCCATACAGATCTGGAGGGGGTTTAAGGACGACTTGTTGCAACATTTTTGAACGAGCAGGTGAGGAGACTTCTATGAGTAGTTCTTCGCCTTGATGCAGGAGGGCACAGTGATGGAGTATCATGAGCAGTTTAAGCACCTGGCCAGCCGACTAGACTGGCTTTCGAAAACTGTACTGGAGGAGAACTTTATGAAAGGGCTCAAACTAGAGATTTGGGTGGCAGTTAGAGACTTAGAGTGATGAGACCTCGTGATTTGGGAGAGGATATAGAGCTAGGCTAGTTAGTGGAGGATCTGAGGCACCTGGAGAGAGGGACTGGAGGCAGCAGCTCAGGAGGTTTGTACAGGACCTTTTTGGCATCTAAGGAGCCGACACCGGGTACTCTTAGAGAGACCCCGAAGGAGAAGATTATAGGAGGGAGACCTAGGGAAAACTTTAAGAAGCTCATAGAAACGGAGTTACATGAGAAGAGGGTGAAAGGGCTTTGTTTCATATGTGAGGAGAGGTATAACCAGGGCACAGATGTAAGGACCGAACTCTTCAAGTTTCATTGTTTGTGATGACGAGAAAATTGATGAGGGACCTGTCTTTCCACCTTGCATACAAGGTGGGTCTTTGGGAGGGGGTATTGTTAGACCGACTCCTGTTACAGGAGGTGGACATGTCCCCCCCCCCTCGGGACACAGATGTAAGAACCGAACTCTTCAGGTTTTCATTATTTGTGATGACGAGAAAATTGAGAAAGGACCTGTCTTTCCACCTTGCAGACAAGGTAGGTCTTTGGAATGGGGGTAGGTATTATTAGACCGGCCCTCGTTACAGGAGGCGAACAGGGGGGTAGGTATAGTTTCGAAGTGGTAGATAAATGTTTGCTTGTTTGATTTAAGTAGGTTGTTTCCCTAGAGTTAGGGTTATGTGTTATTTGCTAAAATTAGATTGTTTTTAGGGTGTATGGGCTCTAGCTAGCAACTAGGCATTTATGAGAGCCGAATCTTCCTCTCTAATTGAAGATCCATTATATCTTGTTTGTTTTTCTTTCTTATATCATCAATTAAAAAGGTTTTTCTCTGGTTATTCCTCTTAGTTTTTCTTGGGGATTGTGTTTGGGGCTGTTGAAATTAAATTTCAGCCAAGGAATTGTGGATTTCTATGAGCACTTACTATCACAGTCTTACACTTATGAGTTGAATCTCTTATTTTTAGAATAAATATTTTGTAAATTATTTAGTAATAATAATACATAAACTTCTCCTGACAGGAATTCGATGAGGAGCTCCTAGCCATTTTTTTCCTTCTCTCTCACTTTGAAAATTTATCTGTTCGTCAGTCTATAAATCTATGAAAATGATATAAATCTATGAAAATGAACAATAATCAATAGTGATAATCTTGTTTTTTGTTTTTTTTAATACTTGTAGTGCGTCATTTGGTCAAGTAATTGCAGAAGGAACTCATGGGATTAAGTATGTCTTCTATGCTAAACAAATAAATGCCCTTTTTTTATATTTTATAATATATTGCTTGAACATCTAGTCATGATAAGAATTTTGCTTGCAGGATACGCTCCTCAATATAGCATGAAATGGTATAAACAAGGGGTGCTAGCAACATGAAACTCCTGTCACGTATGCTATTTTTCACTGGAGTTATGTTGTTGATTGTATTTAGGATGACAAAGTTCCAATATCATCAGACAGACGTTTAGCTTTGTTTGTGGAAGTATTCCCCTTTTTCTTTTTAAGCTCTTATCTGATTGCTGTTGTTTTGTCATAATTTTCAGATGGAAAAAAAATCACATCCTTTTGATTCACAGATGGTATGGATTACAAAGTTGACATTCATATGTTTACTTTTGTGTAATAGCTTCCACCTTATGATTTTACCACTCATGTTTTATTATCATTCCAACCCTACCTTATAACATGTGTATTTCTTTCAAGGGTAAACTCATCATCTTCTATGCACTATCCACAGGAATCCTGGGAAGCTGATGCGGCTGCGGTCAGGACAGGTTACTTTCCTCATGGAATAATACATCAAAATTATGACCTAGAATTAAAGTCTCTTTGGATTAGGCGAACATTAGAGCTGAAGGTTTGTATTCATTGTAGAATTTCTTTATGTTGGAATTTCCTATTTTATTGCACGCCATTTACAAAATTCACGAATTGTAATCTTTGTGAACTTCTTGCTCAAAGAATTTCATCTCATGTAGTTTCTCCTCTGTGATCTTGATTATAATTAGTTTTCCACTGCTAAGAACTAAGAAGCTTTACATTTATGGAGGGAAAACCCACAAATGCAACCACAAGCGGTTCTCTTGCTAGATTTTCTATGCCAAAAAATATTTTATTCAAATCTTTCAAAGTGGATCATATCTCAGATACTAATCATTGATAGTTCTATTTCAATACTATGATTATTTTGAAGGAAATCCTTTGGTTTTTATCCATTAACTGATGCTTGGGATTGCTTTGTAAAATATGAAGCAAAAAACTTGGTATTACTTAATCAAACAAAATAAATAACTCTCTTTATCCAGAAAGATTGTAAATAATTTATTTTATTATAGTTTGTACAAATGTTCTTACTTATATTGAAGTGGCTTTCAAGCATTTCCCAATGTTGAGGATGTAGCCTTGGTGTTATATCAATTTTTGGCATAGTGCAGAACTGGGGCTTGGTTTGCACTTCTTCGGGTGAAAATTTTACATGTGTTTTTCATTATGATGACCGAAGTCTGAATTTTTCTTTTTTAGGTTGTGGGTCAAAATAATAGGAAGTTACTTGCAATATCTGTTGGCATAAATGAGAAGTGTTGATGCCTTTGTGACGAAGGTATTTATGAAATTAACACTATGCATGATGGCCTTGAGCTTCTTCAGCTAAACTTTGAGCCTTCAGTTTCTTCCAAAATTTTACAGTTATATATTCCACTATGATGGGAATATTAATGGTTGGCAAGATTGCCCATGGAGTAGTGGAGCAATCTATATTACTGCACAGCCTCAAACAAAATGGTGAGCATTCTTTGTGTGCAGCTTGTGAATCTGCCAGGTTTTATAAAATTTTGGAACTTTCTTTTTTATTTACTCTACTATGCTACTGTCTTAATTAGCTTTCTCTATTTTCATTTCTTGGTTAGCAATTTATTCCTTTGGCCTAGGATGTTTTCTCCTTTTTAACATGCACCTGTGATTCGTAGGCTTAACACTACCTTTCACTGCATGGTAGGTGGTTTGAGAGGCGTTTCCTACACCCAGAAGTTGTCTCGATCTATGAATATATACTTCTTTGGGATGAAGATCTTGGCATTCAGAATTCCATCCAAGAAGGTGTGTATTGTGACTTACCAACCTTTGAAGAACTTCCCTAATGTTGATAAAATAATTTCCATCTCCAATCTTGGGACTTTCATTGTTTAGTATATGAAATTGCTTCAGGAATAAAAAAGTTGACAATGTTAAGGCATGTCAAGATGCTTATAATTTTAAATTTATAATAATGAGAAAAAAACACACAAAGATGAGAAACCGAATACAAAAAATGAAACCACACAAAATTAATGTGATTCAATGATATCCATCTATATCCATAGGCGCTCTGATATCAAATTATTCCCGAAGTTTCAAAAGAGGTACATGGAGATATCATACTTCATATAAAGTTGGAAATAAGGATAAAGATACCACTTTGTCTTATGTTAGTGGCATAAAGAATACACCCACCTGCTTCGAATATAAGAGCTGGACATGGAGAAAAGACATTTTTGCTCCCTTTCTTTCTCTATTGTAGGAGTCCAATCGAGAGCATCTATCGCTATAGTCAAAAGCTTCTCCTCTTGATGCAACTAAAACCAACACATCACCTCCTTTTTAAAAAAAAAGTAAAATACCTCTCTTCTACAAGTGCCATAAAACTCCTTCGCTTATGTTCTCCTGATTGGCATCCCTCTCTTTCCCTCACCCCTTCCCCCTTCCCCCTTCCCCATTCCCCCTCTTATATGTATTTGCTTCTTGTTGTGGGATACCAAACCCTTCCTTCCAATGCTCTATTTATAATGGTAACAAATAATAAGTTTCGAGACAAATTTTATTAGAAGACCCCCCAAGATATTACAAGATCTCTCAAAGTCAATAAAAGATCTTTGAAAGTCAATAAATGTTCTCTTCAAGATTTTTACATTAATACTAGGTATTCAAAATATTTTTATAGCCCACAAAATGGATTATAAAAAGATTTTCATTTGAAAATGGGATTCAAACGCATCTTATGAAGATTTTCTTAATGAGAAGATTTGCTTCTCAATTCAAACAAACTCTTACTTGATAGAATTTTCAATGTACTTATTTAGCAGTTATGTTTGAATACTTTTTTCATTGACACCTCCTTTCATCAGTTGTGAAGAATAACTGGGGCTTGTCAAAGCCTCAATTTAGCGAGTCTATATAATTTTTTTTTGCTCGTTTGATTTTATTTAGTTGCAAAACATTCTCTTCTAGTAAACTAAAATGAAGTGGTATTTCAGTTACACATACTTTGTTTTGGAGTGGATGCAATATTATTTGCTAAGTGAATTATTCTTTTAGCTATCATAAAAGAGTTTGGCATCCTCCTCCATTTCAAAAAACTTTCAATCTAAATCATCTCCTTGTTGGCGTGAGTAACTATTATCTATTATTATTATTATTTTATTATTATTATTTGTTAGGGCTACTATTTTATGTGGGATAAAGGCTTATTGATGTTGTTGTTGTTGTTAGCGCTATTATTTTATGTGGTTGTAACCCCTAGCTAGTTGCGATGCCGTCCAGGATGCAGATGTCCCTCGTAATACTTTTGCTTGTGTCTGGGTTACCGCCTAGATTTATGTCGTTATAGTTTTGCAATTTTGGTTTAGTTTTTCTAAATTGTAATGAGTGAGTTATTGTGCCTGTCAAATAGTGTAAGATCACTTTCACAACTTTCCAATATTTCTTTCTTGGATTAGATGCATTGCCAAATGACAACTCCCATTGCATGAGTAACATTGGGTGTTTTGCAAACCATTGAGTACCTTAGAACCAAATGAGTAACATTGGGTGTTTTGCAAACTGTTGGTGGCAGCAAGTTCCTCATAGGTGTAGGTGCTTTTGTTGAAACCCAAGGCTAAGGCAGGAGATGGAGGTGGTAGAGGAGGGGCATGTTGGCAAGAGAAGATTGAGCTAATCTCATTGCCGCTCATCATTATAGCGAGTGATTGTAGGTGCCATCCTCCTGCTCGCTGACCATGCATACCAGGAGGTGGTTGAACCTTCACACCATAAGCTATTCCTTGTTGTCCATTGTACTATTTTGGGGCTACTCCACTTGTATAATACATACTATCTGAAAATAGAAGCAAATGATATTTCAAAAATAATAGTTTGAGGAAGAAAAGGTAATTGCTCCCTTCAATGGTTTAATGGAACTTAGGAACCATCTTGGTTTATATTTCCATATAAACAATGATGCTAGTAGAGAATCTCATAATTGCAAGGAAGTTACTGCATATCATCAATAAGTTTTTTTTTTTTTTCAAATGATAGGAAATCCTTCCCAATTTTTCATTGTGTAGATCTAAAAAATTATCATAATTATGTCCCTTCAATGGTTGAAAACAAGTATATGAAAAATATTTTGTGCAATTTTCCTTTTAACAATATATAAGATGACTTTCAATACGCACATTGTACTTCCATTTTGGAGCCCTTACATTATATTTATTTTAGAAACTCAAATGAGATGTCAGAGATAATTCAATCAACAAGTTTCAATAATATTTAAATTGATAATTTAACATGACTAATTTTATAATAGAAAAGTTCATAACATTCCGAAATAAATCAGCTTTGTATTTCAAATAAATTAATAAACCTTCTCGTCCAAATGGATCAACATAGTACTTCATTGAGTTGTGTGGTTTGTTATTTCTCTTGCATAAATAAATGCACAATATGATCATGATATAATAAGAAATAACCCTACATTAGCTGTGACTCCAGCAATGAGTTTTTTTCACATGGCCATCATGCTTATGCTCTTGTGAGCTCCTCATGGAATTGATAGAAGGAGATGAAGGTGGTGTATTGTCTTCATGCCCTAGTGGTGTTTGGAATGTAAGGCCATCTTTAGGTGATGGTGGAGGGTGAGGAGGGGACCTGTTAACTGATGATGGTGGTGGAGAAGATTTAGAAGATGGAGGGGGATGGCTAAGTGAAGGTGGAGATGGTGATGCTATGGGAGGTGAAAATTGTGCAACTATAACTCAAATAAATGATGGTGGTGTTGAACCTTTAGAAGTTTAGGAATTTGACACCTGCAGAGATCGATGAAATGTCCATTTTTCAAAAATGGACTCCACGATTTCCGTGAGTTCTCCCAAAGTTGTCTAGTTGATGAACTCTCTACAAGAGCAAGTGATTAGCCAAATACAATTTTTATCACCCTGAAACAAATACAACACTACAAATAAAAAAGATTGTTTATTGAAGTACATTTTTAAAATTCTAAATACGAGCCAACAGCCAGATAATAAATTTTGGATTTCGAAAGTTTTTGCAATACAAGAATACAAATCAATGAACCAGGGAAAAAATGAGATGAGGTTATATTGTACTTATTCTAGAACTTATTTATTTTATTTTTTTTGCAAGACTTTTTTTGTGTATAAATAATAACTATTTTGATTTTTGTCTTGTAAATAGAAAAAAAGAAGAAGAAAATAAGCCTTGCAACTTGATGAAAATGCTTTGCAATTTATATATATATATATATATATATATGAGGATACTTGCATTAGGATATTTAAAATTTTAGAAAAATCTTGTATTATCTTAAAGGCATTCTACATTTCATTTGTTAAACCCATATTGTCTGGCTTCCAACATTTTGATTAATGATTTTTATTTAAGTAGAGATTTAAGAACTCAGAAAAGATGTTGTTTGATTTATTAAATTTATTGAGAAATGTTGCGGACTAGAATATACGAGGCGATAGAGTTAGAATTTTTCGTCTCAGCGTTGTACGGATATCTAGCACATAAACAGGGAATTTAGAAACACAAGATTTTTTATGTGGAAAACCCTGAAAAGGGAAAAGCCACAGGGCCATGCCCAGTTGAAATGATTTCACTTGTGTCTGAATAAATTACAAATGACTGATTTGTCCTATTGAGGACGATCATATTATAATAATCAACCATCGGGTTGAGATCTAGTGATGAGTGGAGATTGGACAGAAATCCGGTGACATTCAGTGGTCGGGTGGAAATCTGGCGTTAGTTGGCGGTCGGGCGAAAGTTTGGTATCGGTTGGTGACTGGGCGGAAGTTGGGCAGAAGTCCAACGTCAATCGGTGACCGGGCGGAAGTCCGACGTCAATTGGTGGCTGAGCTGAAGTCCGACGACAGTCGGTGGCCAGGCGGAAGTCTGACAGTGGTCGAGGAGGAGTCTAGTGGCAAGAAAAATCTAGTTTCTCTCTCTTCTCTTCCTTGCTTGAGTCCCCTTCCCATGAGAAATGAGGGGTCTATTTATAATTTTTTGAGAGTGGCATGGCTAGTAAATAGGAGAGAAATCAAGGTTAAGTTGGGAGTGGTTTGAATGGACGGCCGATATTGACCTCCTTGATTGTAGATTGTTTAGTAGGCATTTGAATGTCTTAATGATATTAGAATTTGACAATCTTGGGCTCGTTGGATTCGTTTCGTCGAGCTGCTCGATTCGACTATAAGCATGTAACTTTTGGAAATCATTTGGTCATCTAATTTATGATTTGAACTTTCCAAATGTGCTTCGAGTATTTGATTTGGACCCATTTGGGCTCGGATTGAGTTGAATTTGGTGTCGTTGGGTTCGTATTTTGAAACATTCAGTTCGACTGTAAGTTTGCTGAAATCGGAGTTCCAATGGTCCCAGATTTAATTTCAGAAGTTTATCAACTTAATTTTGTCTCGAGATTCGTGCCCGATCAAAATTTAAGTGCTACTTTTTTAAATAAATCATATATGAAGTGTTACTAATAAAATTATTTTTTTTCATCATATTACAGTATAATCATGCATGCCTTTATTAGAAAATAAATTTTTTGTATATATTTTACATTATTTTTAAACTTTATATTCCTATTACAGTAATTTCTTACTTCTGAAATTTACAATGATGTTTATTTTTGTCGTAACATACATATTAAATTTATATTTACTTTTTTACCCCTACTTGCACCTTGGTTATGCGGCTCATTTTATTTTTCCAACTAAAAGTATTTTGTATTTCATTGCATTTTGTAATCTTGTCATGTAAAAATAGTTTTATGACCTATATATAAATATGAATTTACAAACATATCCCAATATTGTTTTTGTAAAAGCCGGAGCAAAATATACTGAAAGGTCAGTGATATTAATATCCCAAATGCACGTATCAGCATTACGCACAATCGTGCTGTCGAAGACAACAAAAACGAATTTCTCGGGAGAACAATGGCTGGGAAACAGGAACCGAGCGCATAACGCGCGCTTTTCTCTCTCTTTCATCCCTGCTTATGAGATCCCTTCGTATCCGTAAGAAGACGCCATTGTCAACAGAGAGAGAAAGAAAGAAGGCACTTCTCTCGCGTTCTTCTCGCTTCGCGACCTTAATCATGTCTCTGTCATTTCCTTGTAAGTTCTTCTTCTTTTTGTTTTTTGTTTTCTTCTTCCAGTTTCTTTTTCAATTTTGGCATCCGGTCTCTGATTCCTCTAATTCTGTCGCTTTTTCCATCGTTGAGTGCATCGATTGGGTTGAGCATTGCTGTCTGATTGCTATGCTATAGTTTTTATGGTGCTGGAAATGGGATTATGGAAGACGGATTTATTTCTGTAGAATGTTGTGATTGAAATGTGATAAGATTTAGCATGCTTAAAATTTTTTCTATAACTATAAGGTGTATGTGTGCGTGTGTGTGAATATATATATATATATATATATATATATATATATATATATATATATATATATATATATATATGTGTGTGTGTGTGTGTGTGTGTGTGTGTGTGTCTTCTGTGCTTTATGTGATTGAGGCGGCTATAAGAATGGTAAATTGTTTATTTATTTTCAAAGAAAGCTGTTGTTTTTTCTTCAGCTGACTCCCAAGGGCTTTGATTTTCATTCAATAGCTTTTGGAATGATAAAATTTGCTTTTTGGCTGATGTGCTCTTTTTTTTTTTTTGAAAAATTTCTTTTGAATGCTAGAGTTATATTTGATTGACAAGTTCTCTTCTTTTGATGCTTTCTATTTCTATATAATAGCTATTGGGAAGATATGGTTGCATGTTAGCTAGTTGGTTTTTTCCAGGTTCATTGATTTGAATTCTTGTATTGCAAATCTTTCAGAATCTAAAATTTATTATCTGGATATTGGCTCTAATTTTGAATTTAAAAAATGTATTTTGATAAACGACATTTCCTGTTTATAGTGTTGCATTTGTTTCAGAGTGATCAAGGTTGTATTTGGCTAATTGCTTTTTCTTGTAGAGAATTCATCGACTAGACTACTTTGGGAGCAATTACAGAGATCATAGAGTCTATTTTTGAAGAATGATTTCTTCATTGACTTTTGCAACTGCTCAGGCGCCAAATTCCTCAACTTTCAAAATTTCAACACCACCACCAATTCATTCAGTTATAGCAGCAGAATCATCACCTCCCAAAGCATCACCATCCCCACCTTCACTTAGCCATCCACCTCCATCTTATAAATCTTCTCCACTACCATCATCAGTTAATGGGACCTCTCCTCACCCTCCACCATCACCTAAAGATGGCCCTGCATCCCAATCACCACCATGGCATGAAGTCAATACACCACCTTCAGCTCCTTCCACCAATTCCATGAGGAGCTCACAAGAGTACAAGCTCAATGGCCATGTGAATGTGCAATTCATTGTTGGAATTGCAGCCGGTGTAGGGTTATTTTTTATTATCATGACCATATTGTGCATCTGTTTCTGCAAAAGAAAGAAGAAACCACACAACTCGATGAAGTACTATGCTGATCCATCTGGACGAGAAGGTTTGTTGATTTATTTGAAATACCAGGTTGAGTTGTTTCGGAATGTTGTGGAGATTTCTATCATAAAATTAGTTATGTTAAGTTATCAATTTAAATATTATAGAAACTTGTTGATTGAATTATCTCTGACTTCTTATTTGAGTTTTTAAAATAATTACGGTGTGAGGGTTCCAAAATGAGGGTACAATGTGCTTGTTAAATGTCATCTTATAAATCGTTGAAAGGAAAATTGCACAAGATATTTTCCATATACTTGTTTTAAAGAGTTGAAGGGACATAATTATGATGAATTTTTCTAGACCTACACAATGAAAATATGGCATGGATTTCCTATCATTTGAGAAAAAAAAAAACAAACTTATTAATGATATGCAGTAACTTCCTTACAATTATGAGATTCTCTACTAGCCTCATTGTTTACTTGGAAATTTAAAGCAAGATATTTCCTAATTTCCATTAAACCATTGAAGGGAGCCATTACATTTTCTTCCTCAAACAAGTCTAAACAATTGTTTTTTTTTTCTTTATTTTCCTTGAATAATCAATTTTAAGCTTTCATGTTTCTATATTAAGTCTTTCTTTTTTCATTGAAGGTGGAAATATTTATGTATGCATAACTAGGTAACAATTTAGAGAAAAAAGGATACTAAGGTGTAAGATTGTCATTATAACTTCAAAAAGTATATATGGCATCAACTTTTAGTTGGTTGATGTGTTAGTTCATGAAATATAAATATAGTGAATTACAGTTCAAGTTTCACGTATAAAAACTTTTAATTGTATACTGTTTGAGTTATTGTTTTGAAGTATCACTTGCTTCTACTTTCAGATAGTATGAATTACACTAGTGGACTACCCCCAAAATGGCACAATGGACAACAGGGAATGGCTTATGGTGTGAAGGTTCAACCACCTCCTGGTATGCATGGTCAGCCTGCAGGAGGATGGCACCTACAATCACCCGCTACAATGATGAGCAGCAGTGAGATTAGCTTAGTCTTCTCGGGCCAACATGCCCCTCCTCTACCCCCTCCATCTCCTTCTTTAGCCTTGGGTTTCAACAAAAGCGCTTTCACCTATGAGGAACTTGCAGCTGCCACCAATAGCTTCTCTCAGGCCAACCTCTTGGGGCAGGGAGGCTTTGGTTATGTACATAAGGGGGTGTTGCCAAATGGAAAAGAGATTGCTGTTAAATCTCTCAAGTCAGGAAGTGGGCAGGGAGAACGAGAGTTTCATGCTGAGGTTGATACCATCAGTCGTGTTCACCATCGTCATTTGGTTTCTCTTGTTGGATATTGTATGGCTGGATCACAAAGAATGCTTGTCTATGACTTTGTTCCAAATAAGACTCTTGAATACCACCTACATGGTAGGTTTCTTCTGTTGTATACTTTTGAATTACTTATCTTTACATTCTTAAAGTTTTAATGTGGTTTCTATTGCAGGGAAGGGGCTTCCTGTGATGGAGTGGTCCACTAGACTCAAGATTGCAATTGGATCAGCTAAGGGCATCGCCTACTTGCATGAAGACTGTAAGTTTTTCTAGTGAACTATGTATAGAACATGCTTCTTCCCTTTCTCTTTATTTTAGCTATTGCTAGATGCTATAGTTTCAATAATCTAACTTGTGGCTTTAATGTTATCCACTTGAAGGTCATCCAAAAATCATCCATCGTGACATCAAATCTTCCAACATCCTACTAGATTTCAAGTTTGAAGCACTGGTAGGTTGACCAAGTCACGAGGTAACATGATTACCTATTTATTATATTGTTGTTTTCCTAAAAATTATATATATATATATATATATATATATATATATATATATATATATATATATATATATATCCTATAATTATTAAAATTATTTATCAGTGCCAAGAACCTATCTAGAATAAAGCCAAATTAAAACCATGGTGCTTGACCAGGCAAAAGTTTTAAAAAAATAAAGCTCCAACAACATGCTACCAAACATAATAAGAAGATTCCATTCATGGCTTTGTTCGGCATATCTAAACTTTTTAACCACACTGCTCACAGCTCCATTTGCATCATGCTCATTGAAGATTGCCTATGCTCGCCAGGACTTCGCCATCATCAACTTGGCTTCTATCAATTGCTACAAGTTTAGCAGTTCTCACTAGCACAGAGCTCCTTCGCCCTTTTTCCATTGATTCTACTCATCCATTGTTAGATCCTCCGTTCCATCGCCCAAGCTGCATGACCACTACGAGATCGACATACAGATCTATGTGGCCATTCTCAAATTGGCCTTATCACTTACAGATCTATGTGACCATTCTCAAATTGGCCTTATCACTGACAGTCATCACCGACTGATTTTATGATTATTTACTATCTAATCAACTTCAAAACAAGATTTGGCATGCACAAAAAACCTATTAATGGACTCTCGTTGTAAATGCAGACAATCTCTCTGCCTCTTTTCAATGAACACATGACAATACTAGGTTTTAATATTAACCTTTTGCAAGTACCACCTTGAAATGACTACCAAGAAGAATATGTTGTTGAGATTATTGCATACATTATGTGTCATTGTCATCATTATACTGATTGATGTTATATTTAATGTCTACTAACGACATTGATTGATGTGTTCTTGCTATCATAAATATTAGAGTTTTCATGTAAAATAATGAGTTGTTTGCTTAAATGCGTACCCTTTCAGGTTGCTGATTTTGGATTGGCAAAGTTTTCATCTGACAATCATACGCATGTCTCGACCAGAGTCATGGGAACGTTTGGGTAAAGCAAATATCCATACTTAAACAATCATAAAACCAAAGAAACTCATGTGCTAATTCAACAAATTTTCCTGTACGTATAGATATCTAGCACCAGAGTATGCATCCAGTGGCAAGCTAACTGAGAAATCTGATGTCTTCTCCTATGGAGTGATGCTTCTCGAAATCATAACTGGGAGGCGACCAGTTGACAGCTCACATACATTTATGGAAGACAGCTTAGTGGACTGGGTTAGTTTAGTTGGCTCATTTTCTGGTGGCAGATACAGAAGGAAGGATTCTGACCGTAAATATTCTCTTATTCATTAACTCAAACTTAACTGTTTTCTTATAGGCAAGGCCAGTTCTTTCCCAAGCACTAGCTGATGGGAATTATGATGATGTGTCTGATCCTCGTCTTAATGGTAATTATGACCCCATGGAGATGGCACGTATGATTGCAAGTGCTGCTGCTTGTGTTCGTCATTCTGCAAGGAGGCGCCCAAAGATGAGTCAGGTATGCATGCTTGGCACAGATGGTTGAAGATTTCACCTATATAGTAAAGAAAGACTAATAAAATTATATTGTTATTCTTTTATAATCTTTCTTTCCCAATTTTATTACAAATGTTGACTTATTCAATAAGTTTGGCAAATTTGCAGCATGTACAAAAACCAATGGACTATGTAGGATGGCTTAGGTTCTAGGATTAACTAATGTTAATTTTGCATGATACACATAAGAAACACATAAAATATAATAGTTCATAAATTTTCAAATTTATAATTTAAGCAAAGATTAATTTATTTTGATGCAAAAATAAAAAAAAATCTTTCATTCATTCCAAATGATAATATAAAAGTATTCAAAATTTTAAATTTTACAAGGAATCTAAGAATGAATATAAATTCTACAGTTATGAAGATTCACGTTAAAAAAATAAAACTGTTATATATCAAACTTGTTCAGATCTCAATTACACATAAATTAATCACTAAATTATTTAGAGGACAAAACAATAATAGAAATCACAAATTGGAAGGCCAAAGCCTCGAACTCGTGTAAGGAGAGTTGTCATTTGGAAGTTATCATTATGACTTGCAAAGAGCTCAAAGAATTCACATCTAATAACACACAATAATTGAAAATAATAATAACTTAAGTTTTTATTCAATCATTCTATGAATTTTGCATATCTTGAAGGTCCTATTTAAAACCAAAAAGGCCCTAAATTAATAACTTCTTTATAACTTTAAAGATCTAGTTAAATATTCCACATTTCAAATAAACACACTTTAATTCTATCTAGAACAACAACTTTTCAACTCTAGTTTCAGCTAAATAGCAAACTTCCACTTTACGAATCTCGTTTCTAGCAATATCTAATAATTCTCCATCATTGTTACAATGTCATAAATTTTCAAATTATACGTACAATGCCCACACCAAATGAAAAAGGAAATAAAACAGTTGACTTAGCCACCAATGGTGTCGTAGAAAGGAAAGGGAAGCAATCAGACAAAGTCACGTGAAGCACTCAGTCATGGGCGGATCCACCCTTGGTTCAGGGTGGGCAAATGTCCACCCTCAAAAAAAAATTAAGGCATAAGATAGAGAGTTTTGGGATTCTGCCCCCCCCTCAAAAATATTTTTTTGCCCCAATATGCCCCCATCTTGCCCGCGCCTGCCCAAAAATAAAAACAAATACTAAAGAAAATCCAAAAATATTCTTACCCAATATGCCCCAAAACTGGTCGAATCCCGCCAGGGGGCGCTGCCCCCTTGGACCCCCGATATATCTGCAAAGCATATAATTTTTTGCCCCCCCTGAAAATTAAGGCTGGATCCGCCCCTGACTCAGCATATTGCCAAAGTCAAAGCACGAAAATCGGTGAGGATAGTAGTGACTAATCTATTATAGCTAGAACGAAGAAGGAAAAAAATATAGGAAAAATTTAGTAACATAAACTATACATCTCCAAATTGGAAGCTCGGTAGGAATACTCTAACACTAAATCAATGATAGTAGCAACAATAATCTTCCAAAACAATGGTTGAATAGTAACTGAACAGATAATAGAGGAAATCAATTATGCTTTGAATTGATGAATCGAATTATAACAGTAAACTAAACCTAATGAGATAATCAAAACACTAGAGAACACATCTCGTTTTCATAATCATCAACATCATAGACTCTTTACAACCAAAATCAAAACTAGAAAACTAAATACTAAATAGTATACATAGAACCGATTGAAATTATATCAATGCACATTATTTGCATTTTAAATAACTACAAACTTCTAAATTTTCATCATTATGCTCAGCTTGAAAAAATTCAACTTCGACAAATTAAGTATTTGATATTTTTCATGCAAAGTTGGGCAAAATTATCATTCTTTTTACAAGATAAGCTATGAATCGTCACTTTACTCCAATTTAACTATCCACAAGTATTAGTGGACACAATTCTTGTATCTAAGACAGCTCTTAGAACAAGTTGAGTTGATTTGCTAATTGTTGGATATAAATCTATGTGGAAATGAAAAGAGTGAAGAATTCACAGTATTGGTAGTTGATTCATGAAATAGAGTTAAATTAGATATGTTAAAGTGTGACATAATACCAAAGCTTCCCAATATCTCTTATTCATATCATTAAAAGACTTATAATTATTATAATTAACTTTTTTTTTTCTACTAATACCTTGATCTAGGTAGATGATTTTAAAAGTATTCATGGGGGACTATGGTTTTGGAGTGACTAATGAAGGTGATAAGACCATATTAGATTTTTCTCTAGTTTATGATTTTGTAATTGCTAATACCTTATTTAAGAAAAGATATGAGCATCTCATCACTTATAAAAGTGGATATAGTAAAACTCAGATTGATTATTTTCTTATAAGAAAAATATATCGTTTAAATTTCAAAGATTGTAAAGTTATTCTGAGTGAAATTTTATGTACCCAACATCGCTTATTAGTTTTAGACTTTAAGATAAAAGGGTAAAAAGATAAAAAATAAAGTAAATCGTTGTTCTAGGATTAGATGAAGCATTTAAAGAATATTAACAAAAATATTTTTTAGAGTAAGATTATAGATCTTAAGTTTTTATTTGTGCATGAGGAAGCTAATATTATGTGGAAAAAAGTAGCTAGTGATATTAAGAATATTGCAAAAGATGTGCTTGGAGTATCAAATGAAAAAGCTACTAATAGTAAAAATAGTTGATGGTGGAATCAAAATGTAAAGGAAAAGATAAAAAATAAGAAGATTTGTTATAAAAATTGGTTTAGCTGTAAAAACTCTGATAATTAGGAAAGATATAAAGAGACCCGTAAGGAATCTAAGAAAGCAATTTGCAATAGCTTTTAATGATTTATATTATTGACTGGATACAAAGGAGGGCGAAAGATATATGTATAAGTTAGCTAAACAAAGAGATACGATTAGTAAGGATTTAGTTCAAGTGAAGTGTAATTATGGATGAAGATCAAAAAGTGCTTTTATTAGAAGAGGATATTCAACAAAGGGGGATGAGGTATTTTGCTAAACTTTTCAATGAAGATTATGAGAATGCGATTGACTTTAGTGACCATAGCATCCTAAATAAAAATAAAGAATTTTGTTTTTATCAGCATATTAGTAAAACCGAAGTTACAGAGGATTTAAAGAAAATGAAGTGCGGAAAAGCTGTTGGACCTGAAGATATTCCAATAGACGTAAACTTTCTTCCTAAAACATGGATTTTGATCCAGCAGTGTAGACTTTCTTCCTCTGATTAACAGATTATCCTCACTGATGGAATTTTGCCAATGTCTTCTTTGATCTTAATAGTATAATCTTAGAATCTTCACTATTGATAGTCTCCTTTTAGTACTCAAGCCTTTAAAAATTTAACGAATATGATCTGATACTTATATCGTGATCATGGTCATCGACTAGATCTATAGGTTCAATTTTAGTATCGAATTCAGTGTTTATTTGAAGTTTAACGAATAAGATTTATTGAATGAAATTTTAAATTGAGATTGTAACCCTTACCAAAATGTAAGTTCATGTTCAAAAATATATTCTAATATAATATAGGTTCATATTTCAAAACAATCAGATATAGAATCATATTATAATTATAAATCTTCATAAGCTTCCACTTCATCATTGACAAACTATTCATTAACTTCAATTTTGTTGATATAGTCAAATTAAATTATGCAAGATTCTTTGGTTGACATATTTGAGAGGAGATGATAATGATATTTTTATAAACCTAACTCGATTTATTTTATTGGTCATTTCGTTTTATTTTGCTAGAAATGTTTTTAGTTAATTTTGCAACTTAATTAAAATCTTATACCTTCGGCGATTCGTTAATTTACATTAATTTAAACCTTGCCATTTTCATGGCTCATATAGAAAATATTAGCATCAAATATTTTGATTATGAATTTTATAGTAATAATTTATAAAAGAAAATATTTGTGTCCATAGCATGCTTAATTTTCTTACAATTATATCATGTTCTTGTGTTTGTCATATAATGTCATTGTCTATCCTTCATAGCTAATGAACTCTGTGGGTTATCTTATCCGTGATGCTGATCTTACAGCGATTGAAACCTAAAAAATAGTCCTTTTTAAGTAGTCTGAAAAGATCACTTAAACCTACATTGTGCAAATCACAGATTGTTCGTGCATTGGAGGGTGATGTATCGCTGGAGGATTTGAATGAGGGGATGAGGCCTGGGCAAAGCATGCTTTTCAGCTCAGGCTCGGACTACGATTCTGATTTATATGCTTCAAACATGAGGAGAATTAGAAGGGTAGCAGTTGCTAGCCCGGAGTACAGTGGAGATTACAGTGGACCGATTGCCGAATATGGACATGGCCGCGAACCTTCGATATCAAGCAGCGAGGGAGCATACTCCGATGAACTCGATCCCGTTGGTAACAGGCACAGAATTCCATCGCTTTGAGCTTATAGTGCCCAGTATTCTTTCCTTGAATGAGAGCAAGGTTGTGTCGCCAGCCAGTTTTCTTTTGTAAGAGCAAGGAAAATTTTGTACTAACGTGTTTGTTGGGGAGTTTGACATGGCTTCCTCGATCATTGCGGGAAGTAAGTGCTTATGTTTTTTTTCTTCTTCATTTTTTTATTTATATGGACATCCAATGTTTGTTTTATATTGTTTCATACAAAAAATGAAGCTTATAGAGTAAAATATTAAGTATTTTTGTTTTATTTTGTCTTATATTTAGAGTTAGTAGGGGTAAAGGAAAAAATTATGTTAGGGCTGTTCTAATATAAAATACGTCAAAATATCATATACAACACTAATCATAGCTCATTTTCAAAAACTTTGAAGTCCGTCCTGATGTGTTTTGCATTAGGATATCTTGACATAATTAATTGAGTTTGACTTTGTTGCCTTTCTTGATTGGTAATGAGGTATTTGTAATGATGAACATGTGTTTTATTAAAAGTCAACTTATAGATTTGACACAACTTTTAAAGCAATCTATTTTGAAGAGGTAAAAAGATATCATCCAATTCAACTCTTTTCGTGTGAAGATCATCAATACATGAATCTTGACATCTTTGATCAAGAGGTTAAACTTACTTTATAGTGATGTTTTAAGGTCATATTAATTGCCTTATATTTTTGAATTCTTCTCTGAAAATATCCAAAGATATTCCTTTGTCATCTCAAATAAATCACTTTATGCTCCAAAGCATCGTTTCTTTGAAGGTGGAAGTGATTAAATTGTGACTCTTCTGAAATAGTGGTTTGAATTCAAACCTCTGTGTCTAATTAAGGCTTCGTTTGGGATAATTTTTTTGCTACTTTATAAAAATATATTTTAGTATAAAAATTTTCAGTTTTATAGTACAAAAATTGTTAATTCAAAAAATTTTTGTAATAAGAAGTCATTTTAGAAAGCAGCAAAGAAGCTGTCTCAACCGAAGCCTAAGAAATTTTTTTAAACTAGAAATTTTTGTACTAAAAAATTGCTTTAGAAATTCATAAAAAAATTGTCCCAAATGAAGCCCAAGTGCAAGGCATTAACAAGAATTTCACACGAACCAATTTCAGCTATTCTTTGCATGGCAAAATTCGAACTGATCAGATGATGTTGACCAAACTTCATATTTTGGAAGGCCAGAGTATGATGATAATGAAGGGAATCTATCAAAATTTGCATCAGTCAATGAATCATAGATATTGAGCGAATTAGAAGATATAAGCTTTATTTGGAATAGTTTTTCGCTACTATTTTTTTGCTGTTTTCAGAAAATCTTTGTGCTAGAAAATTACTGTAAAATGCAGTAAGAAATTGTTCCAAAAAAAAGAGTAAAGTTTTGTTTGGGATAATTTTTTTAGTGTCTTTAAAGTAGCTTTCAAGTACAAAAATTTTTAATTCAAGAAATTTTTATGCTAAAAATTTGCTTTAGAAAATAATAAAAAATTGTCACAAATGAAGCTTAAAACACATAGAGTTCGCGATATAGTGTCAAAGAGCCTTCTAAAAGATACAATCCCCAAATTGACTTGCCCATCAAACTCTACTAACGTTGAAAACACTTTCTAGCACATGAGAAATATAAATGCTTATTGTTCAAGAAACAATTCGTCTAAAATTTCAGCCACACTTTTCAATTTCATATCGCTCTGCGATTTCAGGGCTGGAAGTTCATTTGGATGTTGAACTTCTTTAATTTTCTGCATTCAATAAATTGATTAGTTTAAAAATGCACTAAAAAAATTAATTAATTAAAGGCATGATTTTTTAGTTGCGTGTAAGATATTATGATCATTATTAAATTTAATAGATTTCATACACACTTTAAACTTGGGGAAGATGATTTAAAATGAAACAAAATTTTATTCAAAAAATTTTAAGCAATTTTTTTTATATCAAAATGAATTTCAAAATTATTAAACTTAGCTTCATATAAATAAAATACAAAATTTAATTAATCTCTTATATATTATATTTATCTTCAAGTAATATTAATAATTTTGAGATTTATTATTATGAGTAAAATTTGATCAAAGACATCTCGATTTACAACTATTTGGGATGGCTGCACCATTTTGTAATATGACAAAAAAGAAGCTTTTCATTAAAAGACAGCAAAAAAATAATAGTAAAAAAGAAGTTGTAATTACGAGATCGAAAGCTATCTCAAATGAATTCTTAATTTTTTTTGTTTTTAAAATCTATTTTATTAAAAATGTATCATTTTCTTAGACTTTGTATGGGAGTACTTATAATTTAAAAGCTCATTTTGTATCTACAATTTTAAACATTTTTTCAAAAAATAGATTTTAAAAAATAAAATTGTAAAATATATTTAAAAACTATCATCCAAATATACATTAATTTTTACCGATTATTCTAAAGTTCCCCAAATAAAACCTTAATTTATAAGGTCATTAAAAAATATTTATCTCACGATTTGTGAGCCGTTAGTTATGATTCTATTTTAAAATATAAAGTATTAAATAAAATTAAAAGAAAAAAAATGTAATTACCAAATATAACCTGCCTTGTGGCGTTGAACTTAACGTCTGTGACGGGTCACCTCTCGTCAATTCCCTCAAAGAAGACCGCCAACCTATAACAAAACATAACAAAGAGAAAAATAAATGAAAATGGGAAAAAAATATCATGATGTTAATTAAGGGGCATTTACATAAATATTAAATTATATCATATTATTTATATATTTAATATCTAGAATTTTAATATTTCATATCTATCACCTATTGATCTATGGATCAAAAATCGTGCAAAAAATGAAATATTAAAATTTATAAGATGGTATGGATAGGAAAAATAAAATATATAAATGATATATTTAATATTAAAATTATTTATGGGACCCCATCGGGCTTAGCTGGGCCGGTGGGCGAGCATGGTTGGGAACCCCCCAACTCATGTTCAAATCTGCTCTCATGCGGCGCAACCCCTTAAGTGGAGAGAAAATAACTGCATGTCTTGCACCTGTGGGGCTGGTTGCTGGTAGGTTCGCTGAGAAATTAGTTATGCCGCTATGTACCTCTGAAGAGGGTGGCAGCGGGTAGATACCCCATTCTAAAAAAAAATATCTATGGGTGGTATGAATGAAATATTAAAATTTTGAGTATTAGATATATAAATAATATGATATAAAATGATATGTATGTATGTAAATTCTCTTAAAATTAATGTAATATTTAAATATAATAATAATTTTTACATAAATTTAAAGTTTCAAAAGTTTTTCGAAAAGAAAGAAGGAGACGACTTTAGAAGTGGTAGACCGACTCCGCCCGTCCAACGAACAAACCAAAAAAAAAAACCCTAAGACACGGCCTTTCTGATTTTCCCAAGTCGCTTTGTTTTCTCCCTTTGAAATCTGTTCCGTTTGCCCAATTTTTCTGTTCTCGGTGATCGGTCGAGTGATCAATCGAACTGTTTGTGGACACGTGGAAGCGATCGAACGGCTGGGTGATGGCGCTGTTTAGCCTGTGGGGGACGTGGGAGGAGCTCATCCTCGGTGGCGCCGTTCTCCGGCACGGTACAGCCGACTGGACCGCCGTCGCCACCGAGCTCCAGAACCGCACTGCTTTCCCAGATCTCTTCACACCGCAGGTCTCCTTATTCAATTTCCCTCTCTAATCGAACTTTCAAATTTTGAAACCCCTATCGTTTTTGAAATTGAATTGTGAAAACTCGTTCTCTTTTTGTTCGGATTTAATTAGATTTGTTCATACGTTTGTTAATTGAGGGATAAGAGAGAGAAACCTAACTGGAAAAGCATGGAATAAAAATCAGGTGAGAATATTCTAACTAAAATTTCGTTGGTTTGAAATTTTTTATTTTTTATAGCTGTGTTTGATATAAATTTGAATTAATTGTTCATTATTCAATGCATCTCCAATCAAAATTTAACGACTTTTAGGCACAATATTTTCAGGAAAAAATAATTTTGAAACTAATTTTAAAAATGCATTTTCTCTTTATCTCTTATCTTTTTAAGGGATTTTTAATTCTCCCATTCAAAAGTTTTCTTCTAAATTTAAAAATATAAAATTGATTTTATATGGCTCACAATACACGTCCCCGTTGCACTTCACCTGCACCTCCTTCCCCAACTGATCTTTTACCATCTCCTCCTCCGTGATCTTCTCGTTCTCAATCCCATCACCTTGTTCTCCTTTATCAAGTAAATTGCGGATTCAGGGGTGAGTGATGTGCAATGCCCAGTAAACGGCGGCTTGTGACGGAGCTCCCTGGGAAGGCATCATGGCGGGATAGGCAATGACTGGACTGGACCAGGGGGCAAGAACGATGAAGGTTGAAGGACGTTCGGATTCGAATCAGTTTGATTTGAACCAGTTCAAAATAATTTCATTAAAAAAAACCGGCAATATTTGACCAATTATGAGGCATATAAAATTAAATTTCTCTTCAATTTTTAATTTTGAGAGAGCGAGAAAGAGAAAGAGAGAGAATGTGTGTGACAATGATATAATAGCCATTTTTGAACTGGTCGGTTTCAAGATGCCCAAAGGCTGAAACTGTGAATCAAATAAATTTGAAATATTACCCGTTAAGAATCGACCTAAGCCACTCTCCATTCATGTTCTCTTGAGTCAGTTTCTCCATTTTTTTAATTTACTTCTAAGCATTATGATGTCATGCATGATCCAATCTGCGGATCAGAGCTTAAGGCTTCATTTGAGGAGAAATTATCACGTGGGGTCATCGGACCGTCCGGAGACCAATCAGGACAAGTCATGTCATCTGATACATAGCGGTACACAAACCGTACACAGTAAATTAGTGACGTGGCGCGTCCTAATTGGCCTCCGAACAGTGTCCGGTGACCGCACGTAATAATTTCGCTCGTTTGAGATAGCTTTCGTTCAGGTTTATAAAGCATTTTTTTAGTACAAAATATTTTTTGAAAAATAAAATTTTGTACTAAAAAATTATTTTTAAAAGCAATAAAAAAATTGTCTCAACCTAAGATTATCGTAGTACTACACTGCAATCATATAGTCGTGAATTATCAAATATTTTTACATGACTTTATTTGATATTAAGGTTTCTTTTGGGACGACTTTTTTATTGCTTCTTAAAGCGGTTTTTTAATTTTTGTACTAGAAAGCTGCTTTAAAAAGCAGTAAAAAAGCCGTCCCAAACGAACCCTAAGACTATTGTAATTAACTTCAAAGTTTTTAAACCCAATAACAAATACAAGATTATGGGACTAATTATTTATTTTGAGAATTTTTTTAGCAGGCGGATAATTCTTAAAAATATGCAACCTTTGTATTTATTTAGTTGTTCATGGACTGAAGCAACCTCGATGATAAACTCCATGCGCTTGGCTCTAGGTGACTGGTATAACTTCCATGCTGCTTTGCTTCTACAGGTATGCGAGGCCAAGTACGAGGACTTGCAAGAGCGCTACTGTGGATGCGAGTGAGTGTTAAAAATTATAATTATATATTATTATATTAATATGTTTCGATAATAGGAAAGTATAATAAATTTAATGCTTTTTGTAAGGGATAAGCATAATAAATTATGCGGAGATGCTAAGAATGACTATCAAAGAAGGATTCATAAGCCTAACCTAATTTTTTGGGATATGGCTAATGATGAAAATAATTAGATGATGCAATGTTGATAATTATAGTGTGTTAGGCTTCATTTGGGATGAATTTTTTACTGTTTTTTAAAGCCGCTTTTTAGGAAATAAAGTTTAAATTAAGAACTTTTTTATTAAAAAGTTGTTTCAAAAAAGCAGTGAGAAAGCTGAAAAAGAATTTTAGGGTGTTGAATCACAATTTAGGCTTCGTTTGGGATGGCTTTTTTATTGCTTCTTAAAATGGGCTTTTTTATTGCTTCTTAAAACGGAGTTAGTCTGCTTCTATTTTACTTGAACTGAGCAAACCCAAATTTTTTTAACTCTCATCGCTGCATTTTTAGAGTTTTCTACCTTTTTTATAGTGCCTGGTTTGAAGAGCTCCGAAGCCAGAGAGTTGCTGAATTAAAAAAAGAACTGGAAAAATCTGAGGACTCCATTGGGTAGGTATTAAATTTTAATTAATTAAAACTCTATCTAATGTCTTCATTGAGGTTTCTACTTTAAAACAATCTTTTTCAGCGTTTTCATTTTCTTTTCTTCTTTCTAAGCTGTGATCTTTTCCTCATGTACGTATATAACATCTCAGTCAGTAACTCATCAGCTTCTCTTTTCAAAGAAGCTTGCTGTTATATAATTTAGTCTTGAGTAAACTTTTATCCTTCTTTTCTTAGAACCCTGCAATCCAAGCTTGAAACCCTCACTGCTGAAAAAGAAAGTGATTGCAACAATTTGGATTACGTTACCAGCCGCACCCAATCGATATCACCTGCTGATGTTGCTAATGGTGCTGATTATTTCTGCAAAGAAGCTTCCATAGATGGATTATCTGCTGGTAGTTTCACAAGAAACACAGACAGAGATTGGGCGCCAGAAAGTGAGATTGCCGCCTCCTGTTCTTTGCAAGATGATGACTTTAAGATGCGGTTACATGACGACTATAGGATCGAAATGGCTAGCAATCTGTACGCAGATTTTGGCTCTGGAAATTTTAGAAGGAAAAGGGGCCCGAGGAAGAGGAAGCATTGTAACATATTCAAGGAGACTAGTGTAGGTGAAAGTGAAACAAGAAGTTGTGCTGTTAAAATTGATAGAGAGGACTCTTCTGAAGGTTGCATGCCATCTAGTGAGAAGTTCAGTGTGGTGCAACAAGAGGAGCCTGTTGTGGATCTTGCTGGCATTGTGGATACAATTTCAAAGCACAAGGATGCTTCAATTCTCCGATATAAAATTGAGAAACAGGTATTTTTGCTGATAGTCTCTTTGATTATATTTTGTTTTATGGTTCTATTGTCACCAATTGCTGAGTTCAGCATCTTAGCCTTTATGAATTTTACATGCTCATTGTCATCTAGTTAGATGAGCAAGTTGTGAATTTGTATTTAAATAAATTTAAAAAGCTAATTATCACATCATGAGATCAATACTTTTAAATTTGAATGTGACACATAATATTGTTTTAAACAAATTAACTCAAGATAAATATTCAAAATCACTTAACAAATGAATCAAATATGTGCCTCAATAAATATTCGCGAGTTTTTTTTTTTCTGACAGCTCTACTTCCAAGTACTGTATTTTGGGCTAGAATAACAGCTAAAGAATCAGAAAATATGCTATCTTCTCGTTTCTTACAGTCTCTCTCTCTCTTTTTCTTCCCGGAAATCAGAAAAACTCCAAGTATAAGAAGCTCATACGCCGACACGTGGATCTGGAAACCATAAGTTCAGGGATTAGCAACGGTTCTATCTCTTCTGCCAAGGAACTCTTCAGAGACTTGCTTCTGCTATGCAACAACGCCCTCGTCTTTCACAAGAGGAATTCTCCTAAACACAAATCCGCCCACTCTCTCAGAAATATCGTCATGCAAAATCTGCGCCACACTTTTCATTCTCCTATTAGTAAGCCTTGTGAAGTTGATAGTGGCTCTGCACTACCCTCGCAGGCTTCCCGGCCTAATAAGCTTCAGAATGGGATGGCTAATAAGACTTTCATTGGTAGACAGTCTTTGGTTGCTGGTAAAGGAGCTGAAAGTCCGGCTAGGAAGAGAGGCGGTGGGAGGCCGCCGAAGGGGAGTAGGAGAGGCGGTGGAGGGTCGCAGGTGGAGAGCAGCAGTTCGAGCAAGGGGAGGAAGAAAGTTTGCAGGTGAATTGAGAGTTTATTCTGCTAAAGGTGGCTGGTTATGTAGGTTATTCGGTCTTGTATTTCTGGCCATCTCTTGTACAGTCTGCTTGATAAGAAAGGACATCACCATTGTAGTTCTATACAGGTTTAATGGAACCAAACAAAAACGTAGATCATATTGTTCTTCTGTTTTAAGAGGTTTTAGATTCAAATTTTATATATGTGCTATATGTGTCAATTTATCTTAGTTAACTTAAATATCTTTAAAAAAAATTAAATAAAATTCTAGAAAGTAAAATGAAATTTGTTGGATTTATTATTGGTTTAATTACATTTATATCACTAAAACTTATACAAAATTAACATTCATGCTATTATTTTTTAAATTATTAATTACTAAAATCATTTATTTACACTTGTCATAATTAAATCATAGAAATTTAATAAAAATGAGAAAATACGATATGGGATGTTATTGTGAACTTTGACGTATATATCAAAATTAAAAATTGGAGATAGAAGGATATTAACTCTGTAAATAACTAAATTTTTATATAATTACCCCTTTATTATTTGGTTGGATGTAGATTGGCATGCAAATTAATTTTTGACTAAACAAAGCCTTCGAAATTTTTTTTTTTTTGTTGAAGATATACTCTCTTAATAGGAGTGAAATCTTATTTGTAAGCATGGCATCCAAAGAGATCAAAATAAGTGAAGTTGACTCCATGTAACAAAATAGGCTTTAATTGCAAAGCCATATTAGAGTTTGTGACTCAAAATTATTGACGGGTTGAGAAATTTGTAGTGTGACATATGATGAAATTTTATTATGAATCTTTTTTTTTTAATGTGATAGTGAAAGGGGTTGGATTAGGGGTGTCAAAACGAGTTGATGGGTCGAGTTTAAGTCTGGCTTGAAAGTGACCCGATTCAAATCTAGTCAATTCGAGCTTGACTCGTTTAATAAACGGGTCAAAAAGACCAAATCGGATCCGACTTGCTAGTAACCTGAATGACATGAATCCGAGCCGCTAACTCATTTTGGTTACATTTTTTTATAACTTATTAACTATAAAGTTTAGAATATTTGATAAAAAATAAGAAGATTATATCCACATGAAAAATAATTCAAGAAAAAAAAACTGTCATTTTCGTGTCAAAAGATGGTTCGCGGGTCAACCCAAACTCAACCCGTTTAATAAACAAATCAGAGAAACCAACCTAAACCCAATCCATTTATTAAACGCTCCAGCCTAAATTCGAATTTTTCTGACCGAGTTGGTGGGTCAGATCATTTATTAACACACATAATTTGGGTTAACCCACCATTGATGTGCAGCAGCCCTCGCGATACGAACCCTCATTATTTTTATGCAAATATTTATGTGCATATAATTAGGATTTTGCAGGTATATCATGTAAGTCTTACATTTCTTTTGTGTTAGTTTTTTGACATAGTGACGTATTCCCCTTTGCATGTGTTTTTTAGTAGGAAAAACATTTATGCTTTTATTGTCTAATTTTTTTTATACTATTATTATAAAGTCACTCGCTCGAAATTAGTGGATAGCATTGAACAATTTGCTAGACTATATGTTTATATGTATTAAATGACTTGACTGCATCCTCACTTGACTAGGTGATGATCCATTGTATTGGAGTAATCATGTACCAAATTATTACGTAGTTACTAGATGTCATTCGGAGGCCAATCAGGACGCTCCACATCACTAATTTACTATGTACTGCTGTATATCGGGTGACATAACGAGTCCTGATTGACTTCCAAATGGTCTGGTGACCGCACGTAATAATTTCTCCATTGAGGGGGCATGACATATTTGAGTTAAGTCCCCTATCATTGCATGTTCTCTTTCTGCTTTGTGGCGCTAAATACAGAGCAAATTCGTGTAAGCACAGTGAGGCAAATGACAAATTGACTTAGAATATTCATGATTCACTTGATTGTGCTGTGCATTCCCTAAACATTAAGCTATGTGCATCCTATTTGTTAACATGGTAACAAAATATTTGAGCTGTATTCGATCCTAAATGCAACAGATGAGCCCAAATGAGACTTATTATTAGCTAAAATAAAGAACTAGAGCTTCTTTTAATGGCTTTTCATCTTCCATTGCAAAGAAGCTTTGTCTCATATTCTCAAAGTATTCATCATGTCAATCTCTAACATTGATTTTTAACATTCACAATAATTATTTACTCTTTAGTATTCTCATTTAACTCTAAAGAGTAGCAACTTCTGAAATGCTGCTAAGGAATAGTTTAGTAGTTTAGTTTATTTTTAATTTTGAATTATATAAGTGTTGGATTCAGATTTATTTGTGGGTGACATCTGATCTTACTAGCAAGAAAGCTCTGAGAATATGACCTGTAAACTTGTGCGTGAATAGAGAGAGAGAATAATCCACTAGCTCAAACGTCTGTAATACAAGTGCTAATCGGTGTTCAAAATGCAAAATGACTCGATGACTTTACAGATTGTCTTAGACACGTGTTGCACTCTAATTGGGTATAAAGGGGAATCGTCTCCTTGAAACCTAGCTTATATGCCTTTGGGCAAGCTCAATAATGTTGAGTGCATGTGGACAAGTAGGAACATGTAAATTTATTGGCGAGTCCTGCATCGAGAGAGCTGAAGTTGGCTAGCACCTCGGGATCACGAGCAACCTGCAATGGAGCCCTATGTTTCCTTGCGGAGAGAGGTGAGTGGGCTTGTGTTGTGGGGTAGATGGACTTCATGGTAGAACGTTTGAAAGAGAGTGAGTTGGGAGTCTTTTGAGCAGGCACATTCCTTGTACTTGAAGTGATGAGTGAGATCAACGACACCTTTGCCATAGTGGACGGTGAGCAACGTTTACAACAAGTTCGTCATGGAATGAGAGGCGAGTTAGATGACTTACAATGAATCTGCATTATTTATATAGGATCCGACTCCTTATCAGTCTTTTGTAAAATGGGATGTCATGACCTTTGGGCGAACTCTTTTGTCATTACACATATTTAAAAAGGCATTTGCCAATATCCAATAAACATTAATTATTAGTCTAATAATGAATTCGGTTTATTTATATTATTTTAAAAATATAATACTGATTTCAAATGATCAATCTTCTAAAGATAACTTAAATATATATATCTTCTTCATTGTTTAACCATTATGATTGAGGTGATTTAGACAACTATAAAAATATTTTGATATCCTAAGTTCTAAATTATTAATATAATTCAATGATTACTTCAACATGGGGGACAACACCAAATTAAATATTTTTTATGATTAATGAAGAGAAACAATACAATATTACATTACAAATAATTAATAAAACAGTCTTTTCAATTAGAATAATTGAGAATGCTTTCACATTTTAAATTGTTTTACTGCAAAATATTCATAGAACTAAATAATGCATCTAATAAAATTTATCATTTATTTTCTTAAAATCAAATTATGAGTTTTTAATTGATACTGAGGAAAGAAAGAGAGACATTCTTACTTTCATGCTTTTGAAATCAATTAATGAAGACAAGCAATGCAATATTTGATTTTTTTTTTTTTGTTAATTGGGAAATTAAGATTTGTAATTTTTATTGCGTACTTTGGCCTCGTAATATTGTGTCCATGTAATTGTCATCTTGCAATGCGTATCCTATTGTTTAATGAGGAATATTTGAGGAAAAGAATTGCATTATAATTTTTTGAAATAATTTATTTATGATGTTATTTTTATTTTTCTTAAAATATCTTTCAATTTTGTATATTTATTTTATAATTTTGGATAGTTTGCTTTCATGGTTTTATCATGATATAATTTGTTTCAATTTATAAATTGTCTAAAAATTGTACCAAGAACTTGTGTCGGCATCCTCATGCTTTTATTGTCTTACGGGCTCTTAAAGATACTCATGAGCTCGAGGGTGACCCCTCCAAATGGAGTCTTTTGGAATCTAGGGATTAGATGTCAAAAAATATGGGGGTTGTGGTTTTCATAGGCTATTATTGTACTTTCAAAGATATTTCTGACGGACAATAATTGATATCTAAGATTTACATTATATTTGTGGTAGAGATTTCTCACGGATGCAAACAATAATAATTACTTATATCTCAAGTGTATTATACAAGAACATCCTCAATTAAGGATATCAATCACATTTTGAATTTAAGATAATAAATTTTGATTTTATTTTTAAGATACTGTTTGTGTTTGATGGAATCCGAGATCTATAGATCTTGGGATTATGTAAAAAGAACTTATTTTGAAGGAATTTGAATCTATAATATTGAGAAATTAAGTTTCTTCTAACAATTACATACTTAGCTTGATGTGGCCTTTCACCATTCAAGAATTACATTAGCTAGATTGTAACTTTTTTTCTTCTCATTATTGTTTCATTTTTAGCTTGGTTTCCTTAGTTTTATTTGTGGTAGGAAAGAGATGAATAACACATATATATGTTGTCTTAGCCTTAAGAATTGATTTTACGATACTCCCTAAATTGTATTTTCATTACAACACCATCATACATGATGATTAGCTCCGTTAGAGTACATAAATAAGGGGTTGATGACTAATCATTCTTCTGCATTTGAGCATGAAGAATCTCCAACCTCTCTTCCATTTCGATATCATTATTGAGGATAGCTTTCTCTTAATCAAAAAGGTAATGGAGCATCCTTGCAAGCTGATGAACATCACATGATCGTTGTCGCATAATAAGAATATTGTCATAATTGGCACCTGAATATCACAAGTGTAAAGCCTCTTAGTTGGAAATACAATTGAGCCTTACTCTAAATACCATAAATATTGAGCCATCATGAAGGGCTTATGAATGGTCCAACTAGAGGTAAGCCTCATACAAGCACCATTTACAAGAAAGATGATAGAAGGTTTATACCTATTGTAAGTCTTTCTACCTCCTTATTTTTTTTACTTGGCAGCCCATTCCTAGAGGTTATATTTATTAGAGGTAACATGTTATTTGAGGGATGTGAGAGTTTTGCAAAAGGATGGGCTTCTTATGATGAAATCATGGATGATGTAGACAGTATATGTAAACAACAAATTAAGTCTTCCTTAGAAGTTATAGAAGAATTTTAATTGAAGAGATTGACCAAATTTATACAATGGTTTTATAAAAAAGTTTGGAGAATTTGGGAATATATTATAACCAAATTTATTCTATTGAGAGGAAAAATTATAATAAGAATTAGAAAAAAAAAAGATTCAAGACAAAGTTTAAGTAGTTGAGTTTAATGGTCCATATCTACTATAGTGATGCTATAATTATTATTTTTTATTGGTGATTGGGTGATGGTAGTCTGATAATAGTGGTTAAAAGGTGGTGGTCTAATAATGATGGTTAAGAAGCGGTGATCGAACGATGACAGTTAAATGCCGATACTCCAATGACCATGGTTGGGTGATTGCAATCTGATAGAGGTGCTCAGGCAGTAGTGGTCAGGAGGTGATGGTCCAACTATAGTGAAGCTCTTGGATTCTTCAAGTTTCTAAGCTTTCTCGAATTTATAATCATAGTCTTCATGTATAGAGTTTTATTTTATTTATAATTTTTTAGTGTCATTCTTAAAAAAATATAGCAAAAAATCCAAAGCACTCAATCTGACATCCCAAATTAACCACCTCAATCAATTTTTTTTTATTTTAATGTTTGAGTGTCTTAATGATGTTGTAATCAATAAAACTTGGGCTTATTAAATTCATCTTATCAAGACACTCGATTTGAATATAAACATGTAATATTTAGGAATCATGTGGTATTCTAATTTATATCTTGAAGTTTTCAATCATTCTTCAAGTGTTTGATTTGGGCTCATTTGAAGTTGTATAGTAACACTTTTGTGTCGTTGAATTTGTCTCATTGATACGTTTTGTTCACGTATAAATTTACTTAGATCAAAGTTCAAATAGACTTGAATTTAATTTTGAAAGTTTCCGATGACATATCAATCTTATTTAAAAGTTTCAAGTATAATCCAGAAACTCAATTTATACATGAAGTGTCTTTAATTGTTCAAAAAAGACAGCTTGATTAAAAACATATTAGTCCTCATCTCTCTCAATTCTTTCTTCTCCATCTATTTTCTGCTTCTCTCTCCTCCCTTCTCCACTTCTCATTGCCTGTCACCATCTTTTTCCTCTAATCATATGTTGTGTGGCATTTCCATCACTTGTTGTGAAATCCCTTAAGTAAAAGAAGCTTAACTCTTAAACGTTGAGGCGCCTTTTGGTGTAATGGTTAGAATTTCATTAAGATCATTAAGAAACTCTGCAGTTAAGCATGCTAATCCCGGATCAATTCTGGGATGTGTGACCTACTGAAAAATTACACCAACAAGACAAAACCGTGAGCCTCTTAGGCCAAAGCGGACAATATCTCGATAGTTAAGAGTTTGAGTGGTTACACTTATCACTCGACACCAATTATAACCACCTTCCCGCATACAATTGTGGGAATTGGATCAAACTAGTTCGACCCATGCCAATTCAATTTGGCTAGTTTATGTTCTTTGCATATTTGGATCGAGACAATTTTGATGTTGATAAATTCATTTAGATCATTCAACAAAAAATTTGCATGGTTTGAAGCACGCTCGAATTTCAAATAAAATTTTAAAGTGAACATTATAATCAATTTCATCTTGTTGGATAGCTCTTTGTTTTGTGTCAAATATCAAGCTTATTATAAACATAAGTTCTTAAAATTCCTACATAATTACAGCCATATTGTAGCTTTCAATCCACTTTAAATACTTATGAATTATGATTAGTTCTATTCATTTTATTTAAATTTTTAATTTCGATAGAATACATTTCTGCCAATCAAAATAAATTGAATTATTTGAATAATGGAAGCTATATATATATAAAATTACAATGATAATTAAAGCGGATTATAATCCATTTGTTCATGAGGCACATAGTATAATTTCAGTAAGCATTATCATTAATTAGTATTAAACTCATTAATTAATAATAATTACAAAGAGCTCGTGTTGGAGCCACGAAAAAACGTCGTAATTGTCTTAACCGTCATTAAATTATAGTGAGATTAATGTTACAGATTAGTAAATTCAAAAACATTAAGCCGGGCTAATGGAACTCGCATTAGAATATTCGGAATTTTTTTTTTATTTTACGGAAACTGAATAAATCATTGTTTATTTAATCCGTTGATGGCAGAATCCGCGCACGAGTCGGAACCTGACAGCAGAATGCGACACCCGTCGGCAAATACCCTTTCTGTCTTCTCTCACTCACGCAGATACGCTCTATCTCTTCTTTCTGTATTGTCTCCCTCTGCATTGTTCCGGCGACTGCCGAGAGCCATTACAGTATGCGATTTAGCTGATGCCACCTAAGAATGATGCGAATCTCCTTCCCGCCTTCATGAGTTTCCCGTTGGTGATTTTTTCTATGTATAATTATTGTTCACTTAATGTTATACTTTGTTCGATTTCCATGATTGATTCACTTTCCTTTTGTTTTAATTTTGATGTTTCTGTTATCGTTTATAGTTTCGCTATCTATGAAATCTTTTGAACTGGACAGGTCTTGTTGTTATTTTTGTGCTGAAACTGCATTGCGGTTAAATAATTATCTGCAAGATGAGCATCTGCTGAAGATATCCATCTTATTTCAACTTACTGTGCAGGAGCTTTGGATTTAGCTCAATATGGGAGATATTTCTGAATGCCAGAATTGGTAATCGCTTAGTTTCGGTGGATAGCTTCCTCAGCGCTTTACTTTTTTTTTTCCTTAAAAGTAAAATGACAACCACATTCAGATTTGTGAATTATGGCAGAAGCGTTGTGAGTGAGTGTTTCCTTAAGTAATCTCTCTTGGTAGATGATAGTCAAAGTGGTCTAGAGCATAATAATGAATATCAATGGATGATATCTATAAGTAATGAAGTCGAGGAAAATAATCGTTGTAAAACACAGCAATCAGTACACACAGATTATATGATTCAATGAAATCCATCTCGTTCACGAGTGTACAGAGATGAAAAGTTCCATTGAGCTTTAAGACATAAATATGGACTTATTTTCTTACTAGTTAAGATATGAATCAAAGTTACCACTTTGGTAAGGCAAGATGGTAAACACCTATTATGTACAAGGCAATTGAAATGAAGTAACTTAGAGAGGAGAAAAAAATTGTAGCCACCTGCTGTATAAATCGAGTGAAGCAACTCCTTCCTCTTGGTGATGAAGTCAAAAACCTATTCTGTAGCAAACCACCCAATATTGTTTATCAATAAATGAACACCACTATTGTAGCACAAGGTTGAACTCCTCTACAACCTCAAAAAATGTACAATCTGATGCTCCGCTCACTTCTATTATGAGGTACCTTTTGAATGGGGTGCTCTAGATAGGTCACCAATGGGTAGTATTTATAGATGAGAGAATGCATAAATATAGAAACTCTCAAAATCCCACATACAAGAAATCAGAAGGCCTCAAATCACAAAATGATTCCCAGATTCTCTTAGTCTGCTATTTATTACTAATAAAATGCCACTATTATAGCAAGAAGTTGAACTCTTCTACAGTTTGAAATATGAGCAATCTGATCCCCTTCTCCCTTCCTCTATCTCTTATTTTCTATTGGCATTTCCTTTCTCCTTTTCGTTTGTTATGAGGTGCATTCCCATGCTTCCATAGGTTAGGAGGGGGTAGTATTTATAGATGAGAGAATACATATACATATATATATATATATATATATATATATATATATATATATATATATATATATATATAGATAGATAGATAGAAACTCTTATAATCCCAATTGCAAGAAATCAGAAGGCCTCAAATCACAACATACTTTCAATATTCTCTTAGATTATTCCCTCCTTCACAAAATCCTTTTCAAATATCTTTCTAGAATTTACAAATAACGAGGGGTTTTCTTGCAATATTAGGATAAAGTTATTTTCGAAAGGAAATTTGGTCTCCATTAATTAACACTTCCTTGAAATGGTGATTCAAGCTCTATTTTGTAGATAAGCGGCCTGCAATTGACCCTTTCAATATGCACTTGAAAATTTTTTTAGCGCAAAAGGATTCCTAGCTAGAGGATTCTTGGTCATGTTTTTAATTGAAAATTCATTAGAATAGAAGAAGAATGAACCTCTTTAATCTCTTCTCAATCTTCTCATGAATTTTATTTTATTCTTTCTTTCATATCAATTGAAGCATGGGTGCCTTTGATTAATCTTACATGTGACATGATTACTAATTTCAATATTGCAGTTTGGTTATGTGAGCCAAATATGCTTTCATTCTCCTTTTTTGATCTTTTCTCCTCTTTACATATTTAGTATGCTACATATTGGGTTAAGAAGATGGTACACATCCATAATATTAGACATGATTAAGAAGCTTAATCTTAACTCTTGAGATAAATCCCAAGAGCTTAGATCAAGCAAAGCAATATTTTACTTAAAAAATGATTCATATATAAATAATACAAATGAATATCTTTAATCATAAAATATATGAAATGAAATGAAATCTATTGAATAAATAGAATTTCTAAAAGTCTTTCATCAAGGGAAAACTAGAACATCAAACCATAAAAGGAAAATAAATCAAATGCATCTACAAAATGAATTCATACCAAATACGAGCATTTAAACAAAGAAGTCTACTGAAGAAATAAATACCAAACTTAAATGATAACTATTTCTAAAAAATTACTCCTGTCATGACTGTTCACCAAACAACCTTATGGAATTTGTTAAAAGAAAAATTAACGACGAATGAGTTTAATAAATAACTCAACAGATAATTTTTACTTATTAAAGCATAAATTAATGACAACACGAGTAATAATGCACATCAATTAATATAACAAGTGTCATCATTTCATCATATTAAACTAATGTTTCATGACATGAATAATCAAACCTAAGCTATAATGATTTGCAACATAGTAGAGTTCATAACCTTGCATTTGAAAAATATTAATCATGGCATGTATATGCCAACACATCCACATGCAACCATATCGTCATGCATATTTATATATTCATAAATAACTCATAAGCCATTTATTATAATATATTTTATATTATAATACCGGAACAATAGGAATATTTTCTTCTACCTAGTGGTCTAATATAATGACTGCCAAAAGAGTCATCACTCTATGACCATCGACCTAACCAACTAGTTATATCAATAAGAGGGTGCCATTGATATTTACATTCTTCAAACTCAAGCATATGCACTTTATATATTATGTTTTAATCAAGTGTTATAATAAATATTTTATAACTTATATTATTAAAGTTTATTTTATATCAACATAGTATGATTTGCATGAATAATGTTTTTTTTTCAAATGTACCTATAAAGTAAGTTACGCCATCGCATACTTCATTTGAATAGTAAAAAATTTATACAACAATTATTAAGACTACTAACTACACAACACATGGTATTTCAACGTGATCATAAAACTGCTAAAACATGTATTAACAATCTACTAAAATACTCAAGTAAATGTACAATTAATGTCAAGGACAACGACCCTAGCAAAGCTACACTTTTAAGAAAAAAGTTACCTACCTAAATGTGCATAAAGGAGTTCAACACTAAGTCGAGATCTAGCTAGGAGAACAACATCAGATGTCGACTGATGTTAAAAACTTAGATCATAGGAATTCTAAAATAATAATATAAACATATACAATTAGGGCTGCAAACGAACCGAGTGTTCTACGAGCTACTCGTAGCTCGGCTCGATAAGAGCTCGTCTATGTTCGTTTGATAAGGTAAATGAACAAGCTTGAACAATTTTGGCGATACTCGATAGCTAAATAAATAAACTTGAACACCCTAGCGTTCGGCTCGTTTATGTTCACGAACAATATCGTTTAGAGCTCGCGAATATGCTCGTTAATATGCTCGATTAAAATGCTCGATTATGTCATATTTAATTAAAAATAAATATTATATCTTAACTAATTTTAATTTTATATATATATATATATATATATATATATATATATATATATATATATATATATATATATATATAATTTTAACTAATAGGCAAAAAAAAACCGAGCAGCAATAGTACTAATAGGCAAAACGAAAAAAAAAAATCAAAGTTTAAATGATTTTAAATATATTATTTTTGCATTTTGATTCTCCCGCCATCAGCTATCTTTCTCCCTCTCCCTGTTTTCACATTTTGATTCTCCCGCCTCCTACCTTTCTCTCTCTCCTCCGTGGCGACAAGAAAACAAAAAAAAAAAGTGTGCCTTTAGTCCCACACCGCCCGGAGTAGTGAGATTTTGATATATAAAAACATTCATCTAAAGCCTTCTCGACGAGGAGCACCCGGGTGTGTGGGTTGAGCGTGCGGGTGTGTTGTGAGGTGTTTGTATGATTTAAATGAGCTGTGGGTTTGGTTTGAGCTCGACGAGCGCGAGCTCGAATCTGTTCACGAACGAAACTCGAACAGCTTAATTTTAAACGAGCTCGAGCTCGAACACCTATGGAAGAAGCTCAATAAGCTTTGAACCGAGCTTGAACATATTTTTGACAAACGAGCTCGAACTTGAACCCATCTAAGCTCGATTCGGTTCAGTTCATTTGCAGCCCTATATACAATATTTTGACTTCATAAACACTAATGTAAACCAGATAGAATTACCTCATAATTAATTAAGATTTTATCATTACCAAGATGGTATACCCAAAATTAGACTAACTCGAATAGTCTACCCATAAAATTTTAATTTATGCAAAGTCTAGATCAAAATAATTTGAGAAATAAAATTTACTTTACATACCTTTAACTTACGAGAAATAAATACCAAATAGGAGAAAGAAAATGATGTTTCCCTGATGATGGTGGTATAATTTTTCCTAGAACTACAATAAGGAACAATATAAAAAAGATGAGAAGATAACAAACTGATCTAAATGCAAATGAGAAATGAAAGGATTACAAGGAAGAAGAAAAAGTTAAGCAGGACATTCTTGTGCCAGAGTTCAAAGGAGAAACAGTAGGGAGGGATGTGCTTTACTATGTATGATATGAAGGTTGATAGAGAGAGAAGAAATGCAGCATTAGTGTCGTTAAACAACTTGCAACAACTTATGCATTAAAATGCTGGTTACTCAAAAGTAGAAGATAAGAAAGGGCAAGGTTATGATGATTGCTATGACTGGGTGTTGCGAACAAAAGAGAATAAGAGGAGGAGGAGGTGTTGCTGGACTTGTGCTTGGGAGAAAGAAGCGGAGTATACTTTAAATCTCTAATGTCAACACTTATATCATGCAAGAATATGGTGTGACGAAGGGTGGTGACAAAGTCAAGGTTCGATTATGACTGGGTATGGTTTTCTTTAGATAGATTCAGTACAAAGTAAATATTGTGGAACATCAATTTTTATTTGTCAAAATACAATCTATATGTATATTGCAAAATAAATTGTTATATAATTTTTATTTGTCCGAGACTACCTGGTGCTTACTTTTGTTGGATGGATCCTTTCTCTTGATAAAAAAAAAATGCTTGGAGCTCCTGGTCCTATTTATCTTAACAGTGTGTCCCGTGTCTTCAATATTACATAATGATGTGAAATTTTACTTTAGGTTGTATATTAAAATTGTCCTGCAATTTCAGTAACATGTATTGTATATTTGACGATCTGTCTTACACTTATGAGTTGAATTTCTTATTCTTTAGAATAAATTTCTTGTAAATTAGTTAGTAATAATAATACATATACTTCTCCTGACAGGAATTCGATCGAGAGCTCCTAACCATTTTTTTTCCTTCTCTCTCACTTTTAAACTTTTTATGTTCATCAGTCTATAAATCTATGAAAATGAACAATAATCAATAGTGCTAATCTTGTTTTGTTTGTTTGTTTGTTTTTTTTTTAATTACTTGTAGTGCTTCATTTGTTCAAGTAACTGCAGAAAGAACTCATGGAATAAAGTATGTCTTCTACGTTAAACAAATAAATGCCCTTTTTTTGGTATTTTGGAATATATTGCTTGAACATCTAACATGTGATGGTAAGAATTTTGCTTGCAGGATACGCTCCTCAATATAACATGAGATAGTATATACAAGGGATGCTAGGAACATGAAACTCTGGTCACATATGCTATTTTTCACTGTAGTTATGTTGTTGATCGTTTTTAGGATGACAAAGTTCCAATATCAACAGACGGAGGTATAGCTCTGTTTGTGGAAGTATTCCCCCTTTTCTTTTTAAACTCTTGTCTGATTGCTATTGTTTTGTCATAATTTTCAGATGGAAAAAAAATCACGTCCTTTTGATTCACAGATGGTATGGATTAAAAAGTTGACCTTTTCTCTTCCGCTTCAACATGATTAGTAATAGTTTATTCATAAGCTATTCACTTACGCTAATGCGTGCATCTTTTTTTTTTTCAGTTATTCATATGTTTACTTTTGTTTAATAGCTGTCAGCTTATGACTTTTCTAAGGTCATTATTATTTACCACTCATGCTTCTAATGTTTTATTATCATTCGAACTCTACCTTAAGAACATGTGTATTTCATCTTCTTTGCACTATCCACAGGAATCCTGGAATAATTCATCAAAATTCTGACATGGAATTAAAGCATCTTTGGATTAGGGGGACATCAGATCTGAAGGTTTGTATTCATTGTAGTATTTCCTTATGTTGAAATTTCCTATTTTATTGCATGCCATTTACAAAATTCACAAATTATAATCTTTTTGAATTTCTTGCTCAAAGACTTTCATCTCATGTTTTTCTCCTTGGTGATCTTGATTATGATTAGTTTTCCATTGCTAATAAGCTTTGCATGGAGGAAAAACCCACAAATGCAACCACAAGCTGGTTCTCTTGCTAGATTTTCTATGCCAAAAAATGTTTTATTCAAATCTTTCAAAGTGGATCATATCTCAAATACTAATCATTGGTAGTTCTGTTTCAATATTATGAGTATTTTGTAGGAAGTCCTTTGGTTTTTTTTTCGTTATCTGATGCTAGGGATTGCTTTATAAAAAATGAAATAAAAAACATTATTATTTTACTTAATCAAACAAAATGATTAACTCTCTTTATGCAGGAAGACTGAAAATAATTCATTTTATTTCAGATTGTACAAATGTTCTTATATTGGAGTGGCCTTCACGCATTTTCCAATGTTGAGGATGTAGTCTTGGTGTTATATTAATTTTTGGTATACATATTTAGTGCAGAACTGGGGCTTGGTTTGCACTTCTTCGGGTGATGATCGTGTTTTTCATTATGATAACCGAAGTCTGAATTCTTCTTTTTTAGGTTGTTGGTCAAAATAATAGGAAGTTACTAGCAATATCTGTTGGCATAAATCAGAAGAGATATGTTGATGCCATTGTGACGAAGGTATTTATGATATTAACACAATGCATGATGGCCTTGAGCTTCTTCAGCTAATCTTTGAGCATTCAGTTTCTTCCAGAAAACTTTACAGTTATCCTATTCCACTATGATGGGAATGTTAATGGTTGGCAAGATTGCCCATGGAGTAGTGGAGCAATCCATATTAGTGCACAGAGCCAAACAAAATGGTGAGCATTAGCGTGCAGTTTGTGAATCTACCAGGTTTTATAAAGTTTTGGAACCTTTTTTATTTAGTTTACTATGCTACTGTTTTAATTAGCTTTCTCTATCTTCATTTCTTGGTTGGCAATTTTTTTTCTTTGGCCTAGGATGTTTTCTCCTTTTTAACATGGTTGTGAAGATTCTGCTCCTGTGATTCGTAGGCTTAACACCACCTTTCACTGCATGGTAGGTGGTTTGCGAAGCGTTTCCTGCACCCAGATGTCGTCTCTATCTATGAATATATATTTCTTTGGGATGAAGATCTTGGCGTTGAGAATTTCCATCCAGGAAGGTGTGTATTGTGACTTAGCAACCTTTGAAAAACTTCCCTAATGTTGATAAAATAATTTCCATCTCCAATTGGGACTTTCATTGTTTAGTATATGAAATTGCTTCAGGAATAAAAAAGTCGACAATGCTAAGGCATGTCAAGATGCTTATAGTTTTAAATTAATAATAATGAGAAAAACACACATAGATGAGAAACCAAATACAAGAAATAAAATCACACAAAATTAATGTGATTCAATGACATGCATCTATATCCATAGCAGCTTAGATGTCAAATAATCCCCTAAGTTTTCAAAGAGGTACATGAAGATATTACACTTCATATAAAGTTGAAAATAATGATAAAGATACCACTTTGTCTATGTTAGTGGCATAGAGATTACACCCACATGCTTCGAAGATAAAAGTTGGACATGGCCAAGAAGACATTTTTTATCCTTTTCTTTCTCTATTGAAGGAGTCCAAAAGAGAACTTCTCCCATTATAGTCGAGAGCTTCTCCTCTCAGCACAATTGAAACCAACATCACATCCTTTTTTTAAAAAAGTAGATGACCTCTCGTCTATAAGTGCCATAAAACTCCTTTGCTTTAGTTCTGCGGATTGGCATCCCTCTTTTTCCCTCACCCCCTTCCTCCTTCCCCTTCTCCTTTTCCTTCCCCCTTCCCCCTTCCCCCTTCCCCCTCTTATATGTATTGGCTTATTGTTTTGTGTTGCCAAACCCTTCCTTCCAATGCTCTATTTATACAGCAACAAAGAATAAGTTTGGAGAAAAAATTTTATTTGAAGATCCATGTACCTCTTTGACTGTAATTTTGTCCCTACGCAACGACGCCCAAATCAAGAAAATTGACGCATGGCATTAACCAAACGACGTCCGATTGTGAAACGAATTAAGACGTTGTGATCGGAACATCGATAATACCCAAAATGGACTGTGATTTTGTCCAACGAAAATTGCACGGCAAAATCGACACGTAAAACGAGACAACACACAAATTTCAAAACAATGCGTGTGAATCCAGACAATTTTGATCAATTGACCCGTTTCTATCATTTCAGAGCCTAATAGCAGTAATAATTACTTGCTATTACTGTATTAAGTCAATTAAAAAGGGTAAATCACAAGTCAAATGAAATTAGAGCTGTTTTGATGCAAACCTCGAACTGTTCTCCTGCGCAAATCTCCGCAAATCCCGTCGTTTAGCCGTCTGCATAAATCTCCACAGCTGGCCTTGATCAGATGCAACTCTCGTTGTTTAAATCAAAACGAAGAAACGAACGTTCGTTCTCTCTGGCTTCGTCTCCTTCACGCACACAAGACCTCCACTCGTCCGAAAGCCTCTTCCGTAATTCTTCTCCTACAGTCCGTCCTCCTCCTCACGCAAAATCCAGTTGTTGTTCAAATCCTCCCTCTAGCCGCACCGAACAACTTCCGATCCCCTCTTCCGGGCGGAATCCTCCTCTCACAACCATGCTCTAAGTCAGGTTGTGCCCGTCCTGACGTCCCTTGCCTTCCATCCAAACAGCCTAAAATTTACCTCTACCTGGGTCGACGTGCTCCCTGTGGCTATTTTTGATCCAGCTGCAGCCGCAAGAAATCGACGTCAGCTACCATCCCTCACTCCTTACCAGGTCTCTATTCCCTCAAGCCCACCAAACCCACAGCCGACTCACGGCTTGCACCTCAGCCGAACGCCAGCAACAGATAAGAGCTTGCGCCCGTCTGCCCCTATTCACATGTCTCTTGTCGATCTCCCTCCCCTGGCATGCGAACCGAACTTCAAAATCGGACAGGTCTTCTACTCTACTCGAGTCTTCTAGTCCACTGAGCTTGCTCCAGCATTTGCAGGCTCGACGTATCCTGCCAAAACACACGAACAAGGCCTCCGTTCTTTTCCGATTCGCCTACTTCAGTAGTTAAGCTATATCTCTCCCCGAGCAGCTCGATTTCATCTATACAAACCCTTCGGAAGCAGCAGTTCAAGACTGGAGTCACCTGCAGCCTTCCTGTTCAGTCATTTGCCGTCTACACCTCACACCAATAGCCGAAATCCACGATTGAAGCCCATCCGTCCCCTTCCTCACCCACACAGCCAACTGCCAGTAGCTCACAAGCCTTCTTTCTCACACTACTAGTTCCTATCCCTCTTTTAAAAGCCGAACCCAACCCTCCTCCACCTCTTCTTCACGCTAAAACTGACACCAACAGCCCTACTTTTGCTTTGTCCCTTGGCAGCCAACAGTGAATCTACAACCCCTCTCAGCTTGTTTCCTTTCACATGAAGTCCTTTGCTTGCCTTTACATCAGGTAAAATCAACTTAGTTTTTGCCCTCATACCCTCTCAATAACTCGAAAAAAAAAGCAGTAATTTGCCTTACAATTATTACTCTTATTTTAATATTAATGATTATTGTCAATTAATATTAGTTATTACTAGTTTTAATTATTGTTAATATTAGTTGTTATTAATATTAGTTATCATTAATGTTATTATTATAAAAAAAGAGGAGAAGAGGAGAGGGAATTTCCAAAAAAAAAGAAAAAAAAGGAGAATATGAGTTTGTGCATGTCTGATCTTCATCACCGCCTCGACCCCGATACCTCATCGGGCAACGGTATAAATTTCTAACTAAAAAATCTCGCACTCGACACTTGCGGTGAGCCGATAGACCTCCCTACGAGCTCACGTAGCACGGTGGGAGGGAAAGCAATGCGACGCTCGCGACAAGGCGAGTAGGCCTCCTCGAAGCGCTCACGTAACGTCACGAGGACGAAACTAAGTATCCTTAAGCGCTCGCGTAGCATGGCGGGGGAAAAATTGCATTTTCAAGCAAGTACCCCGAAGACCCTTAAGCGCTCACGTAGCGTGGCGGGGATTAAAAAAATGCGGCCGCGGTGTCATCCGACACCTACGTGAAGTGTTCACGTAGCGTTGAGGGGAAGGCTATGTCTCTCGGCTTTCCCCTAAACAGGGGAGACACCGGGAGGCTGCTGGATTTTTCAGTGAAACAGGAGACTTGAACTTGGACTTGATCTGAATATTAAGTGAACTGAACATGGACTCGAACTTGATTTGGACCGCAAGAAACTTAAGTGAATACAAACTGAGCTCAAATTTGAATTAAATAACATGGACCGGACATTAAAGTAATGAATGCACAATCATTTTGAAATGAAAATGATGATTGACAATCCTGATCAATTAATTAATCATTAACAAACATAAAAATTTTGAAGCTGGAAATTGAATGACAAGAGACAAAATCTATGAATTGAATCATAAGAAGACTGGACTTAACGTGCAAATGCAAAATAAAATAAAGATATGAGCACACATGTGAGAAATTGTAATGAGCTAATAAAGAACCTGTGACAAATGTAACTGCCCACTCACAAGCAGTTATGGGACATTTATGAGTGCTTGTAAATGACGATGAGTAGTAAGCAAATGAATACACTAGCATTAGATGTATGGTGTGACGGTCATCCACTGACGATGAATGGAATTCAAATGAAGCCCTTGATAATTATTCTACGAACAAAAATTAATGGAGCAACAAAGGACTTATACCAAAATTTCAATGAATATGATTTGCTCATAAGCAAATGAGAGACTCGTAAAGAATCATCATACATGTCGCAAACTACGTACGGAGACAAGGAATTTGCAATTATGATTTGTCTACAAGTAATGGTTGAATTACTGAAGATATGACTTAATTACAAGTCATGACATGGAATCTTTGAACAATGACATGCTTGTAATCAATAACACAAGGTTTTCAATCAATGCAAGAAATTACCATGTGCACAAGAAAATGTGACCGTTGGCATATGATTGTGAGCGTGAATATAATGCTTGCACAAACACAATGATTCATTTGTGAAGAAGAGATTTATAATAAACATACAAATGGAAGGAAAGATACTTGCAAGCAACAATCAAAGATTGGGAGCATACATAATAACACCCTTCACAATCGACGCTAGAAGAGGCCATACTAAGTATACTGGTCCTTTGCAAGCGGGGATGAATGATAAGCAACAAATGCTAGGGTGCTTCTACTATCAACAACACTAGAACATAAACAAGTATATTCAATTCCGCTAGCAACGAGAGAAATCCAAAGCATACGCAGTGACATTATTCATAACAAATACTAGAATATGTTATGCCAGAGATGAAGGTCATATGTGAACACAGATATACACACTGAACTACTTACGAACGGTAATGAGAAACATCCGACGAATGTTGCAACACCCTCACAATCAACTAGCATTCAACCGCAAGCAAATACACTGATCCGTTTCAAGTAGAGACGGAAGATATGCAGCAAATGTAAACTCATACATGTCGCTGTAGAAGACCCATCGTGCACTCAACTTGTCACCTACGGGCAAATACGAAAAGACTATGACAAACACAAGTTTCTGCGAACTGCCGTAGAAGACCCGTCGAATATCCAAAAATGTCCCCACACATGCACTACAATATGTATACACCAAACACAGAAGTGCACCTGCACAGATATTAGCCTGTATACATATAAAATCACACACCCGCATTGTCGCGATCCTTTTGTGCGAGTAGGTAGAAGTCGACATGGCTCAAACTGTCAAACAAATGCACGGTCATGGCATCGACCAGGGGTATTTATTTTAATACGTTCATATTAGACCTTCAAGGTCGATAATCAAGAAAATTCATTAAATAAAACCACAAAGCCGGCAACGAACCCGATTCTCTGTCGATAAGTAGACAGAGTCGATAAGGTCCAATCCATAAATGAAATTCCCCACGAATACCTCGATGATGGCCGCATTGAATGAAAATCTCAATCAGAGGAGATCACAAACGTTCAAGCAAATGCCACCCAAATGCCCATGAGATTCAAAACTCCATAAATATCAAAAATTGAAATATTTAAAATTGAAATTAACCATCAAACGCTTAAAGAAAAATCCATCCATCCTCTGCAACAGTTTGTCGAGGTGGACAAATTTTAAATATCGCTTCAGCTCACAAAGAGCTAATGTCTGGTCGAGAATATCACTTGGATTCACTCTCAAACAATCTTCTGCCAGTAAGGACGTGACACGTGTCCTCTAACCGGCGGTTTTGCCGCCAAATAGCACCGTAGGTAAACAGTTATGACATGTGCTCTTTGTACCAGGTGGTTTGCCGCCAAATGGAACCAGTAAATTACGGTCATTGTCAGAGCCCGTATGCTCCCCAATGACACTAAATTCTTGAGATATGAATCAATAGGATATGATCAATAGGGCACAAAGTCCTCTGTTAGCTAAAGTGGATCCAAATTTATCCCCTTAGATAAATATTCACCTCAGTTCTACAAGGTACCCTTGGATGATGCAACCCATGGCTGCCGACAAGGGTTCTCCTGTCAGGTTGGGTTGACTAACTCCTTTGACTAAGTAGACCAGGGACCATGATGACCCGGGACGACTGAACCATGGGATCTTGATCGGGTCCATCATCCATTCCCCCACCATCCTCTTTAAGTGCAAGATTGCAAAATTTTTAATTTTAAATATCAAATTTGCAAATACCTCAATCCATCCTAGATACACGTATCTCTACGTATCTGATTGCCAACTAGCCCTAATCGAAAGTTCTCTCTCGTTATCGGGAGGGGTAATTAACTATAGGGGCTTGCGCCTATAGGAAATTAGGACTCATATCATAAAGTCCTTGTAAAATGAGGGCGAAATCTCTGGGTAGTGTTATCTCAAACCCAATTTGTCTTCTGAAGATTTACCCTGGAACTTAATTCGTTAAAACTCCCTCGAAAGCAGGGGAGGCCGGGGTGCGAATTTTTGGAGCCCACAATGTCAAAGCTTCCACCTATGGCACTAAACTTTTGCGAAAAGCTAGAAGAAAGGCCAATGCTAGCTCTCGGGCTAATGGTTGGAAGATACCTTGTGCAAGCTAGGAGCAATCGCCTCAATTGGAGGCCAATATTCCCATAGGTAATGGCTTCGGGCCACTACAATGGGTAAAAAAAATAATTCTAAAGGGGAATTGAAGAAATCCTTCTGCGAAGCACCTCTCCAAACACCACAGCCACAAAGAAGTGAAGAATCAGTTTCTTCCCACATCTATAAACTCTTAAAGGCTGTTAAGAATAAGAGTTTGCAAAAGAAGTTGAAGAAATCAGTTGATTTGGCCATTAGCCCGGCTTCTGTTCATCCTAAAAAGAATAATGTTTTAAAGAAACCTTACAAGGATGATGTCAAATGTTCTTTTTAACTCGACGAACTGGAAAACTATCACTCGGGTACTGAGCAACATCATAATACTGTCTTTAAGACAGTCCATACTCAAGTATGTTACAACCCGAGAGCTCGACAACTTTATGTAAGGTCAATTCAATTGGAAGAATATACTCGGCCAAATAATCTGTATCACCCAGCATCTGATATGAGCCTAAGAAAGCGTACCGGTACAAGACGCCATCGTGTATGGATTCCAGAAGAACCAAAACTACTTGAAGATGCACATTGCAAATGTCGTGATCAAGGATCACACTCTGACGAGAGGTCTCATGTTAAGCCTATCCCGTTAGACAAGGGGACAGCTATCATGTATGATGAAACCCCTGACTCTCCAATAATTCACTAGAAGCGGTGGGTCCAACAGGAAGATGACCTTGAATACAAAGATGAGTATGAAGACATTGAAAAAGTAAGAGACGTTGATCCCATGGATGTTGAAATTGTCCGAATAGTTGATCACACTCTTAAGCCGTCCCAGCTAAGGACATATTCTCATAAAAGTACAAATGCAAATCAACGAAATGAGGAGCAACTATGAGATGATCCAAAGCAGGCAACGCCTGCAAATAGAATTTCTCCACGACAAGAAGAGATTAAGGAGGAAGAAACTGATGAGGCTGTGAGAAAACTGCAACAAGAGATGCAGGTTCTCCAACAAAAGAAGCATCAGGAGATCACCCAGCTGAATGCTCGTCTCGATGAGATGAGTAATATGATGAAAGAATTATTTGGACAGCTTGGTTTTGCAGCTGTAGCTGGCCAGCCGCCAACAACAAACTTCAAACTTCCGAGAGAATGTTGGAAATCTAACATTGAATGCTGGCAGCACTCAAGATACTCATCCTGATCCAGATGTTCCTAACTAAGGGATAAATGTATAAGAGCTGATGCTGACAATGCTCAAAGAAGATGAAATAGTTTGCAAGACCCAGATTGAAGACCTTATCAATAAAAAAGTGAAAGCAGTTATCGGTGCCGAAACTGTTGAAGCTTTAGTTGGTACAGGTCGCCCGTATCCTATTGAATACAATCGGGTGAAATATTCTAAAGGATACGTGGTACCTCAATTCAAGACATTTTCTGACATGGAAAATCCCCGACAACTTCTAATAGAAGCCGTAAGTCTGACTTTTGAGGGAAATATTTAGGTAATAACATAGCCCTAGACCCTTCACATGGGGATACTAGTTTATAGTGCTAGGTTGTATGACCCACTATACAGGCCACTTAGCTTGTACGGCTAGATCGTAAGACCCGTCATTAGGCAACTTCTAAGGAAGCCATATGACCTATCCAATAAAAACTTTCGGGCATCTTAGTCTATAGGGCTAAGTTATGGACCCGCTATTTGAACCACCTCTAATAGAGGTCGTAAGACCCACTATTATGACTACTTTCAAATGAAAGTCATAAGCCCCTTTTCAAATCCAATCACACGTGCAACTCTTAAGCAGAGCTATAAGTCCCAACCCAACCCAAACCAAACTAAACTAAAATTCACATTTCTTCACTTCAGTTTACTCAGGCAACTCATGGCTGCTAATCAGATTTCCTAGATACTACAATCAATGGTTGTTAGTGTTGGTAAATTAAAACTCACGGTATATCCGGGACGATGGAACCATGGGATCTTGATCATGTATACCTTTATCCCCTATAATTAAGATTAAATTGCACAAACTAAATATATTTTATCCTTAATTGAGAGTGTCTTCTAATGCGTTAGAAGGGGTATTTAACTATGAGGGCTTGTGCTCATAGGAAGTAGGACCCAAATCTAAATAAACCCTGACACTACTCTCAGGGGAAATCTGATTAAATGTTAAATTTCAATCTACCTCAGGGAAAATTGGAACCTTAAGCTTGTGAGACTTTAAACCCTGATACAACTTAAACTGGGGATCATAATCCTTTTTCACTTTAAATATATTTATTTTATTTCAGTTTATCATTAAAATAAAATAATATACTAGGTCTTTGCACAATATTTAATTCCATACAAATTAAATGAGATGTTATATAAGCCAAATAATAATTTAATTCTAAATTAGATCACGAATTTAATTAGCTCAATTTTGGATAGTTACTAATATATAATACTTAATTTATATTTATATATATATGGGCCCACATATAGATATTTCCCAATAGATTCTAGTAAATATCAATTTATAAATTAATTTTAAATACAAATGAAAATTATTTTATTTTCTTATATATATTTATGTGTGTGTGCGCTAACATGCATGTGCATATAGGATATATCAAGTTGAATGAAATGTATTTCGAGCGGACCTTATTCAAGTCGGAGCATTTTGATTTTGATATGATTAAAATTAGGGTGATCATTGAGTGAGTTTTGAGTTGACAGTTTTGAGTTTCGGACATTATTACTATCTCAAATGTAGATTATAAGCCTTATTAAAGGATTCAAAACTTTTCTCTAAGATTTTCCGTTTTAACATTATTTCAAAGGACTTACATCACCACTTCTAGATCTTTGAAGCCATTGTCTCGTTCAAACATTTGCCTTTGGGTTTATTGGATTCTTATGCTTGTAGATACTTGGAAATTGTGAAGTCTGAAGGACTGGAGATATCACAGCCAGCATTACAACCCCATCTATCTGAAATACATCATCAGATCACTGTCCGCAGGAAGAAGAGCAAGGTTCATAGGTAAATCACAATACCGTTTTCTAGTTGAATGTGCTGTATAACCATGCATGATATATTTTACAGGAGAGTTTGGGACCGGCAAGCTGGAAAGTGTTCACGTGATAGTGAGGAGCCACCATGCGTAGGGTAAGTAGATATGTTTTGTGGCTTATGAGTTATGACTTTTTTCAATTTTAATGGGAGATATACCCACCCTTAAAAGGCTGCTTTGTACTTTAACATCTTCTGAATCAGTTAAATTAATCTGATTGTTTTCTGTACTATAATTCAGTGCAATTTGTTTGTTAACTCTTTGATCTACAAGACCACGTAATATTGCTCTTGGCTATTAAGATCCAGATGAAAAACTGAATATTGTTGTGAATGTGTGTGCAGACAAACATCTTGCATGCTATTGTTTTGTGACACCACAGAACTTGGCTTAATTGTCCAATTTTTTCTCGTTTAAATTGTATTCGACTTGACACATTTTAGCGACAATCATTCATATCCACGCCAGATCCTTGCTGGGATGAAATTTTACTAGTAGCATGTTTTTCGTGTAGTGATTCTTAGGCAGATCTTTGAAGTCCGCCATGGGCAGCCATTTTCTGAGCTAACTGCAGGTTTTGAGCTCCACATCAACAAACGGCAAGATAATCATTGTATTTACCAGTCCCCCAGTCTTTATCATCTTATATGCAATGTGCAGTTGGTATGCTGACTTGATTAAATTTGGAGAAAATTTCCGTTGACTAGAATGTCTGAATTATGAGTATATAAAGGTTTATTAAAAAACTATCAACAACAACAACATCAAGCCTTTATCCCACTATGTGGGGTTGGCTACATGAATCTTTTTTCTTCATTGTACCTTATTAAAAGTTAAATTCTCATTTAAATCTAATAAAAAAAAGTCATTTCTAATATTTTCTAACCAAGTCTTTTTATGTCTACCTCTACCTTTCTTAATATAAGTCAAATCTAATACTTTCTACTTTTCTAACCGAGTCATCGAAAGGCCACCGTTTTATGTGACCAAACCATCTAAGGCGACTCTCTCTAATTATCTTACGTTGGAGCTACTCCAACCTTTTCACGTATATGCTCATTTTGTATCTTGTCTCTAAGAGTAAAGCCACTCATCCACCTGAGCATCCTCATCTCTGTAACACTTAACTTAATATTATGCTTCTCTTTTAATAGCCAACATTCTGCACCATAAAGCATTGCAGGTCTAGCCATCATCTTATAGAATTTTCCCTTAAGTTTGAGGGAGACTTTTCTATCACACAACAAGCCCGATGCATTCCTCCACTTCAACCATCCAACTTGAATTCTACTAATAATATCCCCATCTATTTCACCATCACTCTGAACAATAGACCTAAGATATCTAAAATGTGTACTCTTATTAATGACTTGATCACCCAAAGTCACAATTCCCCCATAAGAACTATTATTACTAAAATTACACTCCATATATTCAGCTTTATATCTACTCAAACGAAAGCCTTTAGACTCTAAGGTTGACCTCCATAATTCAAGTTTACCTTCAACTCCCTCTCTAGTCTTATCAACTAGAAGAATATCATCAGCCAAAAGCATACACCAGGGTACAACCTCTTGCAAATGTCTAGTGAGAACATTCATGACTAAAGCAAAAAGATACGAGCTTAATGCTGATCATTGATGTAATCCAACTAAAATAGGAAAATACTTGGTTAAACCACCCTATGTTTGAACACAAGTAACAGCTCCTAGATATATATCCTTAATGACTTGAATATAAGAATTATTAACCCTTTTTTTTTCTAGAACTCTCCATAGCACTACTCTTTGAACTTTATCATATGCTTTCTCTAAATTAATAAATATTATATGTAGATCCTCCTTTTTCTCTCTATACTTCTCCATCAAACCTCTCAATAAATGTATAGCTTTTATAGTTGAACTATCTGGCATGAATCCAAATTGATTTTGAGAAACATTAGTATCACACCGCAACTTATGCTCGATAACTCTCTCCCATAGTTTTGAAGTATGACATATTAACTTAATTCCTCTATAATTCGCACAATCGTGTGCACCTTTATTCTTAAAAATAGGAATCAACACACTCATTCTCCACTCATCTGGCATCTTTTTATTCTTCAAAATAATATTAAAATGTTTAATAAGCCAAGAAATTCCTTCATCTCCTAAGTATTTTCGCACCTCTGTTGGAATATCATCAGGTCCAACAGCTTTTTCACTTTTCATTTTCTTTAAAGCCTCTCTAACGTCGGTTTTACTAATACGCCAATAAAAATAAAAAAATTTATTTTCATTTTGGGTGTTAAGATTACTAAAGTCAATCGCATTCTCATAATCTTCATTGAAGAATTTATAAAAATATCTCATCCACCTTTGTTGAATATATTCTTCTAATAAAAATATTTTTTTATCTTCATCCTTAATACACTTCACTTGAATTAAATCCTTACTATTATCTTTATATTTGGCTAACTTATACATATATATCTTTCGCCTTCCTTAGTATCTAATATTTTGTATAAATCATTAAAAGCTAAAATCTTTGCATCACATATTGCTTTCTTAGACTCCTTACGGGCATCTTTATATCTTTCTCAATTATCAAAATTTTTATATCTAAATCAATTATTATAATAAATCTTCTTATTTTTTATCTTTTATTGCACATTTTGATTCTACTATCAACTATTTTTACTATTAGGAGCTTTTTCCTTTGATACTCCAAGTACATCTTTTGCAATATTCTTAATATCACTAGCTACTTTGTTCCACATAACATTAACTTTCTCATGCACAGACAAAAAACTTAAGATCTATAATTTTACTCTAAAAAATATTTTTATTAATGTTCTTTAAAAGCCCCATTCTGATCCTAGAACAATATTTTACTTTATTTTTTATTTTTTTTCCCTTTATCTTAAAAATCCAAAACTAATAAGCGATGTTGGGTACATAAACTTTTACTTAGAATAACTTTACAATATTTACAATCTAAATAATTTATTTTTCTTATAAAAAATAATCAATATGTATATCCATTCTTATAAGTAATGAGATGCTCATCTTTTTTCTTAAATAAGGTATTAACAATTACAAAATCATAAGGTAAAAAAAATTTAATATGATTTTACCACATTCATTAGTCGCTCCAAAACTATAGCCACCATAAATGCTTTTAAAATCATCCACCTCTCTGCCAACATGTCCATTAAAATCTCCTCCAATAAATTTTTTTTCAAGAGATATCTTTTGTATTAATTCTTCTAAGTCATTCCAAAATTTTAATTTTGAACTCATATCCAAATCTATTTGAGGAGCATAAGCACTTATAATATTAATAATCTTAGCATCAACAACGTTCTTTAAAGCTATAATTCCATCTCCAATTCTATCAATTTTTACAACATTATCTTTTAAACTCTTATTTATAATCACACCTACATCATTTTTTAGTATGACTCTTATTAAGGAACTATGCTATAATAAAATGTAATTTATTTGTTTCTTTATTCTTTCTAATAATGATTATTTTTTAAGTCATCTAAGGTGTTTGAGGATTTCTTTTCCTAGAAAAAAAATAATATATGGTCTATCGTGCTTGTTTGACCTAATTTTTTGTTGGTTTGCAGATGGGTGGAGGGTATGGCTCCAGTATTTTCTAGATCTGTTTGGCGTTGTGCTTGGAATCTCATTCAGGTATGATTCACAACATCATAAAAATTATAATCATAACTTCTTTTAGATTTGTAGAATCCAATCTTTCCTTCTGAATCAGGCAGTCAATTTTATTTTGAAGTCTGAAAATGTGTTTAACTCAGCTATGCTAGTGAATATGATGTGAATCCACTTGTAATTAGTTTAGTTGTTGATAATTAATTAATTAGGAGTTATTATCTTAAGGTAATGCGTTTGATAAATAGGACCCGTTAGGGAGGATGATGGGATGTGAAACCAATGAATGAATTTTTTCCCTTGTTGTATATCCTTATTTTTTTTCCTTGTTTCTTTTGGGGTGTTGACCAACATGAAGTATTTCCATTAGGATTGAGGATCCTATTATTGATGGTGCTTTTGTTGCACTGTTTTTCATCCGCTAACGCCGATTTAGAAAGCACAAGCTTCCACCTCTGTCTACATCAAGATCATGTGCAAGCGATACCCATGATTGTTCAACATTCACATCTACATCCGGTTTTTTACCAGCTCTACAACGAGTAGAATCACAATCCGATTCCATTTGTGTCAAGAGAGGGCCCAAAACTCTGCATCTCTTGCATCCAGCAACGATCACTTCTCGCATTTGCAATCAACCTTTCGCTTGAGTACTAGCTACTCCAACTGCAAATCGCTCAACCATCTCCATCATGTCACATTTTGATGGTTCAAAAAACCCAGTTCTGTCAACCAATTACATGATATTCTATTCTCTTTCAACGACAAGCCAACAAGAAATCAATCGCCCACTCCTCCATACACCATACATTCGTTCTAGGCTTTAACTTTTACTCCTCATCAATCACATTAAACACAGACCACCATCTCCATCTCTGTAATCAAATCCTTGTCGTCAATCTCAACATTTTTATTGCCACCAAGAGCATCCCTATACTTCCAATCTAGCGTCACAAATCCAAGACCTTTGGCAAATACTACAATTTCTGTGAGATCACCTAGATCCGAAGCTTTCCCACCATTACCGCCTTTATTGGTCAACTATGCCTTCCTATATGATTGCTAGATCCATGACCTTCAACAATATTTTTTTTAATATATTCAAGAACCAGAGCTTCTCATGCAATACATTGTGTTGGCATCATCTATTCTGTCAAACACTTTGCCTTTGTCAAAAATCATAAGCTGCAATCTTGTCGCTCCAGCCATCCTCGCTACTACCGCTTTCAATTTGTTACACCCCAGTTTGGCCCAACCCTTACAGTCAACCTGGAGTATAACAGAGAAGGAAAATTTAAACAAGCCCCTTCTTACTAGCACCCATTATGAGCTACTTCTATCAGAATCAAATGAGTAAAAAAGAATCTATTTAGGCTCACATAACATATCAATATATAAAGCTTTATACTTAACAACAGGAAGATATAACTCAATTAAACTCACATAATCAAAAGAAATACAGAGCTTTACTAGATAACTTTTCAAAATTTATTTAAATACCCCAAAAGTCTTTATACAGCCTCCACTTAGACCTTTATGTACACCCAAAATATATTTACAGAAAAAAGGACAGTCACCTTTTTTTTTAACTAATGCCCTATGAGCTTCTTCTCCTTTCCTACAGTACAGCCACTTCTAGTGAGCTAAGGCTCAATAAAATATACAAGTAATGTATAAAAAATGAGAGTAACCTTGATAACAATTAATTTAAAACCATTAAAATTTCATGCTGATCGTAAGAAATACATAACATTACTTTCTATCTTATTAACTATTTAATACCTTTAGATAAGTCATATGATGGCTATAAGCTTTTGCACTCTTTTAGCTTTCCAATTCAAGGTTGGATCCAAATTCCCAACTTTTAGAATTGAAGCTACTCTCTCATTCAAGGTTGGGTTTGAATCCCCAACTTTTAGAATTTTGAGAGTGTAGGCTTACCTCGTCAGGTCTTTCGGCTTTATTTGTGCAGGTCAATCCCCCATATATGACTTATTTCACTTTCCCAATATCAATCCTTTTTAACCATCATGACTTATGCTATTATAGACATCACTTTATGAATAAGCATATTCATACATAATAAACATATTCATATAAGAATAAACTAGAGTAAACTGAAATAAATGCTATCATCAACATAGTAGATATGAATTGCATTGAAATAACACTTTTACTAATTCCTATAGCATAATTTGGGTATCTCACCTCATCTTTCAGAACAGTTGGATAAACTTGTTCACCCAAAGTATTCTGATTTCTTTTCCTTTGATTTACAACCTAAAACATAAATTTCTTCATTTTGATATATATACATTCATAAACAAGAAATAAAATAGGTAATATAAAATCTTACAAACTTTACCTCAATTAAGTTCCTCCTCATTCAACTATATTCTTTTTCTCTCCTAAAGTTCCTTTTCCTCACTTGATGTCCACTTTCATCCTCTTTTACATCAACTACTACAGTTTTTACAGCAACCTTCTACTTACAGTTTCAGCAAGTATCAACCAACAACAGCAGTAACCCTTGATGACAGCTCTTATTTTATTATCTTCTATACCATTTTCTGAATTACAGCAAAATGCATTATTTCCTAACTGATTTCGTCATTTACATTACACTACAACCTATATTACCTATATCTTATCTATATCTTACTTTAATGTAGCTGAGTTCTTCCCCTACGGCAGCCTACAGCAGCTGAATTCTTCCCATACAGCAGCCACAGTAGCCTACAACAGATGAATTCTTCCCATACAGCAGCTTCCAACTGTTTGATGTACCTGAATTTCACCAAACATCAGCATGTTCTGCAGATTTCAGCAAACAACACTTAATTCCAGCAGATTTCAGCAAACCACACTTAATTCCAGCAAACAACACTTAATTCTAGCATCTACCTAATCTCTTACCTTAGTTTGTTGAATTATTTTCTTCTCCAGCAACCTATAACAGCAGCCTACAGCAATTTCTTCCCAGTTTCTCAGAGCCAGCTTCAGCGCCAGAGGTTTATTGGGTAGGGAAAATGGAATGAAACGAAAGGTTTAAGGCAAAAGCTTACTATCTTAATTCTACCCTATCCTCCACTATCTATTAATTTAATATATACTTAAATCCACTAATGCCATTTAGCTATTTCCAACCATCAGATTTCATCCCTTTCATGTTGTGCTTAGTGGAAAAGCTACAGTAGAAGAAAGAAAATAATGAAAACAAATGACACTTGATACTATAACTTAATAGTTAATTAATTAACTTAGTTTTAATTAACTGATCTTGAAATATTAAATAGTTATGCATTTAATATTTATACATATACAATTAAATTAAGATTTTACATTTACTTCTATATGTCAAAATATTCGGGATTAAAAATAGGATTTAATGAAAAATAAATGAACATTTAAGAAAAATTTATGTGTATATTATTTGAACATTTTTTATTATTATACAATGTCTGGTCCCTATCTAAATCTTCACAAGATCATGCCTCTAATGCCATCTCATCTCAAAGTCGTGCACGACCGTGAAACTTGTTGAATATTTTTTTGTTACTACCATGTCAAGTTCATGCCAAGCCAGATCGCCTTGCTAGCGATCCATCGCTCAACAATTTGTTGTAGTATCTTTGTTTCCGATTTTCCATTTATCAACAAAGCAGCTCCATCCCTTCCATGAAAATCTAGTGAGTGGTTTAAGAACAATTAAAATAGATATTCCTCAGTTCAGTAGAGATAATCCATTTGAATGGCTTAAGGTTGATTAGTTCTTTTCGTACAACAATCTATCTAATATGCAACATGTTTAAATTGTTTCGTTGTAAATGAATGTTTTGCCATTTACTACCACTAGATGTCTTTGAATGGAAAATAACAATTGACTCAAATCTTGAGGATAAGATGGCAGTGGATAACCATCATCGGGAAAAGCTGTTCGACCCAGGTGGCTTGGTTATGCTTAGATTACGGCGGAATAGAAGTATATCCCTAATCCTTGTTTTTCTGCAGTATTTGAGTGATAATGTTGATGCTTTCGATGGTGTTGATGCAACTGAGAAGGACCGGTTTGATGATAAGGAGAAATCATTGATGCCTGGTACTAGCAAATTGTCGCAAAGGCTTGCTTTCTCTGGTGCATTTACGTCAGCCCAGGTTAAGGATGTGATTGAGACCAAGATGAATCAGGATAATAGCTCTGACAGAGATGGCACCAGCACCTACCTTTTGGAGATCATTGAACGTCTTCTTGAAATTATTGACCATCCTCTTAAAACCACTAATCATGCTTCTGGAAATCAAACTTTACAGGATGCCGACCATTACATTGGAAGTCCATTTGAAGAGATTGTACAAGAGTTGAATGTGCAAACTGTGATTGCATTACAACTTGTGCATAAGATTGATCAATTAGAATTGTACCTAGACAGATGACTGTCCTCTCCTTTGTGGTCACCAATGGATGAATTTGAGGAATTAATATGATGTCTTTTGGTCTTTTTTTTCTTTTTTGACTTCATTGTTAGTCTCGTGCACAATAAGGATCCACTTGAGCAATTGTTGCTGAACAGATGGTCGTTACCTCCTTTGGATCAATTTGAGTTTGACCTTGAGGGCAAGGTCGTTTTGTTTACACTCCTAATACTTGCAACCCAATAAGCCCCTTAGTTTATGTAGTGAGAATGTGTGTTTAACTTGCAGTTTAAATTTCAGCTATCGCTACTTTGCCAGTTATGCCAATGTACTTGGAAGCCTCTTTAATTGAACTTGTTAGCATAAGTAACCATGGTCATTTTACCTGAGCACGCGCCATTCGAATTGAGTGCAAGCTCTCCTTATCGACTCACTGTCTTTGAACCTCAACCTGTTATGTAAGACATCGCTAGATAAATAGGAAGCCATTGCTTAACCAATATGCTGCCATGAGCTTGACTTGGGCATTTTAATCTTATAATGCACTGTGTACCAACTAATGTGAGTTTTTTTTTTTTTTTTGGCGCTTTAATGGTTTGATTTTTTATTTATTCCATAGAATGATCTGATCCATGGATGGGGACTGGATATGAAGCTTGGATATTGTGCTCAGGTCAGTTTTGTCCATATAATCCTTGATTTTGTTTTACGTATTGTGGCGACTCCTGGGATAAGGCTAATGATGAGTTGTTCTTCTCCTCTATATGCTTACTACTGAAGTGATATAAAAGCATCCATACAAAACATGCTATATTCTAGGTGCAAACACACACCTGTAAGACAAATAAGCTCTCCTCATGTTGGGACAATGCTTCTTTCTTTGAAACCATTGAAACTTTTGGAACCTATGAAAAATAGGTGCTTGTATTTAACACACCACAAAAGCACTCGATTCTAAATCTAGAAAATACTTGTCACACCCTTCCCAATTGTTTTGAAATTTTTGGTGTCTTAATAATCGCTAGACGCCATAATTTTTTCCAATTTACATACATTCAAAATTAACTTGCACATCTATTCATAATATTATTTTCTAGCACAACTACGTCATATCCACTACAGTTAATCATCTGTAATTTATCTAAAAATAGAATATAAATCTAATTATTCTAATAAATTTTAAAAGGAGTAATCTAAACTTCATGATGTATTATTAACCATGCATTACTTTTTCACTTTCCATTATTGTGGGCACTCTTATCTTTCCCTGAACTTGTGATATACAACTAATAAGTCAACTATGAAACTTTTCACTTGCTCGTGGTACAAACAACTCTCTTAATGTCTTAAATGTAGCAAAAGGGATACCTATATGAAAAGAAAACATCTTTTGGGGTGGGCACTAAATTTAGTAGCTAATACCAAATTTAAGAACTTAGGTAAAAATGGAAGTGAGCTCATTTTGATTTGCACTCGATTATAATATTCATAATTCAGGATTTCTATTTCAAAGGCAAACATCAAGAACAATAGGGGTGTCAAAACGGGTCGACAGCTCGGGTTCGGGTCCAACCCGAGTTGACCCGGGTCCAAACAGGTTGACTCTAACCCGACCCAGGTTTGCAAACGGGTCAAGATTGTCAACTCGAACAAGACCCGTGTGGGTTACCAGGTTGACTCGACCTGACCCGCGCGGATTAGGGATCACGCGCATTCTCACACGCTACAGCAGCCAGGAGAATTGGTGAAGGCTCGAACACCGCAAAGCCAGCTGCTGCAGTGCACGTCTGGCCGACTGGCCATCTGGGTCTCGCGACTCGCGAGACGTAGCATGGCGGCAGCGCCCACCGGCCAGCGCGACGGGACGACGTCAACGACACTGACCAGGCAGCCAGCACCAATGGGACGGCGATAGCAGCACCGGCCAGCAATGTTTCTGACTTCCCGGTTTGGTATTTCCAGACTCAAAGAGATGTCATACGCGGTCACGCAACGACGCCAACAAGACGAGGTCACGTACTCACGTGCGATGTTCCCTGGTCAACCCGGATTGGTTTTGGGTTTCCGGGTCAACCCGAATCCGACACGTATGGCAAATGGGTTGACCTGAACCTGAAATTTTCAGGGTCGAGTTCGGTTGGGTCAGATTTTGACACCCCTAAAGAACAACTATAGAATTAAGGCATTGGTGAAGGATGAGAAATATGTTTCCTTGAGATATATTCATTGCTAATAATAATAACTAGTCATCAACGGTGAAGCAACAAATAGCAAGCCATTAGGCAATATGAGTGCGCTATAATAGTCAATCTGCAAAATCTATATAAAAATGGTCTGTAGGTATGCCGATCCTATTCCTAATTAATAGGAAAATCATCTTCGGTAAATTTTTATGTTGTAGTTTGAGCCCATAAGCTCTAATGGTGACCATCCATCCTAGTAGTTGGGACTTGGGAGCCATCGGTTTGCCTTTAAGCCAATTGTAATAATAGATTGCCAACTTTTCCATCAATCTCAAGTGATATAATCCCCCGTAATATAATAGTATTTGTATTATATTGACAATATAGTTGTTAAATTGTAACAAATGAACATTTAGAATGGGTGTTTCCAATATGCTAAAATTTCACTTATGTGTGTTGATGTTGTTAGAAGAACGTAGGCTTCGTTCTGACCTTGACTTTAACAAAAAGCCTCAATGTTGAATGCTTTTGCTTAAACAAATTCTTTATGACTTTGTTAACTTATTTCAGGGGAGCACCTTTAGTACACCATTTTTCTAGTAGTTTTTTTTAATGAGAGGTTCTAGTTACCCAAACTCAACAATCAAGTTCTATTACGCATTTTCCCACGCATAACATAATCTACTAGTCTACATGTAACTCAAAAACTATAGAATCCAAAATTGTTGGCTTCTAAGAGCATGATTGAAGAATAAAATTACATGTTTTTGTTTTCCTTAGAATTTAACTAATCAAGAATTTAATCATTTTCTGGCTTCACTCCTATTTCTCCTATCAATTACCACATCAGGCATTCATATGCAAAACCTTTAGCATTAAAAATTATGAAAAATGGCATTTACTTATGAAAGGGTTTCACCCAAACCATCCATCTAAATAGGAGAGGATGAAGCTAAGAGGGATATAACCCGATCTTTGGAGAATTCAACTCTAACCGTCTTATGCTATGGTTGGAAAAGGGAAGGGGGAAAGAAAGACAGCCATGCACCAATACCTTTTGCAAGCTAATTTAAAAATTGTGATGATGTCCTGCCCGGATTGCAAATCTGATAGGATATGCTTGGTTTCACAAGCAATCCTATCCAAAACGACAAGCAAACAGCAAAACTGCTGCAGTTTTGAGCAGAAAATCAGCCAAAATCAGAGAAAAAACAGTAAAATCTGAGAGAAAAACTGAGGGAAAACAACTCCAATAGGATATATTGCACTAGTAGATGATTAAAAACAACAAAAGATACAACGTTCTTCAATTTGAGAGGAAGAACAACTCTCCAAAACTCTCTTGCAACACCAAGAGGCCAATCACCAAACCCTAGATCTCAAATTAGATTCAAATTCAAGATAATCCCTTTTTCCCTCATAATCCTCCTAATTAACCATAAAGGATTCCTACAAAATACCCAAACAGCCCTTTGCATTCAAAAATTTCCCCCCCATGCAATCAATTTAGCCCCAAATGGGGCCCACCTTGTCCGCCCCCTCCCTGGCTCTTCCGCCTCCTGACATAGAAGTGGACCGGTCCAGCCGGCCCCTCCTGGGCCGGCTCATGTGTAACATTACTCCCCTCCCAAAGACTCACCTTGTCCTCAAGGTGAAAAGAGGGGAACTGCTCTTTCATTCTTTCCAATGGCTCCCAAGTAGCGTCGAAATCAGGGAGGCTCTTCCATTTGATCAGCACTTCTGTGTTGCCCATTTTATCTGATCGGACTCCTGCCAGCTCTAATGGTTCTAAGACCACTTCTAAATCTTCCGTCATGGTGGCTGGTAGTTCTACACTCGCTGCATGCTCCCCGATGGCTCTCCTTAGCTGAGAAACATGGAAGATTGGGTGTATAGTGGCTGAGGAGGGTAACTTCAATCTGTATGCCACTGCTCCAATCCTATCCAGCACTTCATAGGGACCAAAGTACCTCGGTGCCAATTTCTCATTCCTCCTTCTAGCCACTGTCCTCTGTATGTAGGGTCGCAGTTTCAGGAACACCTTCTCGCCCACTTCAAACTGCATGTCTCTTCGGTGTGAATCCACTTGCTTCTTCATGCTCTGTTGTGCCCTCATCAGATGTTTCTTCAGTTCATCTAGTATCTTGTCCCTTTCCTCTAAGTACTGCTCAACCGACGACACTGGTGTACTACCTCTCCCGTAGTGTACTAGGTGTGGAGGGTCCCTTCCATATAGCACTTTGAATGGGGTCATCTGTGAAGCGGAATGGTACGAGGTATTGTACCAATATTCTGCCCACGGCAGCCACTTTGCCCACATCCGTGGAGTTTCAGAGACAAAACACCTCAAATAGGTCTCCAAGCTTCGGTTTACCACCTCTATTTGTCCGTCTGTCTGTGGGTGATAGGCGGTGCTTCTCTTTAGAACAGTGCCCTGCATCCTGAACAACTCTCTCCAGAACTGGCTGAAGAATACTTTGTCTCGATCAGACACAATCGATTCAGGAATCCCATGTAATCTCACAACCTCCCTAATAAAAGCTGCCGCTACAGACATTGCGGTGTAAGGATGCCTCAGAAGGATGAAGCGTGCATACTTGCTAAGTCTGTCAACCACCACCATGATGACTGTGAACCCTTCTGATCTTGGTAGGCCATCAATGAAATCCATGGACACTTCCTTCCAGACTTTGTTTAGAAGTGTCAATGGTTGTAGTAATCCCCCCGGAGCCATAGCCATGTACTTATTCCTCTGACATACTTCACACTTTGCCACCATCTCTTCAACATCTCTATGCATCCCTTTCTAGTATAGCTCAGATGCAAGTCTCCTGTAGGTCTTCTGAACTCCTGAATGTCCTCCAACGACGCTGCCATGAAACTCCTGCAACAAGTGGGGGATGTGTATGGAAGTACGTGGCATCACAAACCTCCCTTGATACAATAGTCTCTCCCCCTCAATGTAGTAGCCCGGATGACTACTCTTGTCCTTCCCCAGATCCTCCCTGATCTTCCTCAATTCTTCGCTCAGCTTACTTTCTTCCTTGATGGCCCCCCAATCTATCAACAACGGAATTGACACCGCTAATTCCTGAAGCTCCCCAACACGTCTGGATAGGGCATCAGCAGCTTTATTTTTCAAACCGGGCTTGTATTGGATCTCAAAGTCATAGCCTAGTAATTTGGATAACCACCTCTGATGCTCCTCGGTCACCATCCTTTGCTCCAGAAGATATTTTAAGCTTCGTTGATCAGTCCTTACAATAAAATGCCTTCCCAATAGATAAGGCCGCCACTTCTGAATAGCCAAGACAATGGCCATTAACTCCCTCTCATACACTGACTTCAGTCTAGCCCTGGCTGACAGCACTTGACTGAAATAAGCAATTGGCCTGTGGTTCTACATCAACACTGCCCCCAGCCCATATCCCGATGCGTCAGTTTCCATGACAAAAACTTGGCTAAAATCTGGAAGTGCTAAGATTGGAACTGTAGTCATAGCTTCCTTCAGTTTCTCAAAAGCCCGGGTGGCTGCTTCTCCCTATAAAAATCCATCCTTCTTCAGTTGCTCAGTCAAAGGCCAAGCAATAGCACTGTACCCCTTCACAAATCTTCTGTAGTATCCAGTTAACCCCAAGAACCCCCTTAACTCCTTTAAGTTCCTAGGCATTAGCCACTTCTGCATTGCTTCTATTTTATTCTGATCGGCGGCCACTCCTTGTGAGACCACGTGTCCCAAGTACTCTACACTGGTCTGGGCAAAGCTGCACTTCTTCAGGTTGGCTTGTAACTGATGTTCCTGTAACACTCCTAAAACCGTCTTCAAGTGCTCCAAATGCTCCCCTTCAGTCTTGCTATACACCAAGATGTCATTAAAGAATACCAGTACGAACTTCCTGAGGTACTGCTTGAAGATCCTGTTCATCAAAGATTGAAAAGTAGCAGGTGCGTTAGTCAAACCAAAGGGCATTACCAGAAACTCATAATGCCCTTCATGTGTTCTGAATGCTGTCTTGGGAACATCTGCCTCCTTCATTCTGATCTGGTGGTATCCGGACTTTAAGTCCAACTTGGAAAAAACCACTGCCCCAAAAAGCTCATCCAAGAGTTCATCAATCACTGGAATTGGGAACTTGTCTGGTACAGTGCCCTTATTCAGAGCCCTGTAATCCACACAGAATCTCCAACTCCCATCCTTCTTCTTGACCAGGAGGACTGGACTAGAGAAAGGACTTACACTTGGTCTGATGATCCCAGCCTCCAGCATCTCCCGGATCAGCCTTTCAATCTCATCTTTTTGAATTTGAGGGTAACGGTAAGGGCGGACGCTGATCGGGGTCTCCCCTTCCTTCAAAGTGATGGCATGCTCCAGCTCCCTCTGCGGTGGCAAACCCTGTGGAGGTTGAAAAACCTCCCTGAACTGCTGTATGACCGGTTGCACTTCAAGAGGAATGTCTCCCTCTTCCCCCACACTGACTTTCTCCAGTCGTTGCAGCTCCACCAAGTATCCACCCCCAACCTCCTGGATGGTTCGGATCATGGACTTGAGAGACACCCCCATCCTAGACAGGCCGACATCTCCCTGTATCACCATTCTACTCCCCCCCCCCACTACCAGTTCCATCCGCAGTTCTCCCCAGTTCACCTTGGTCTCCCCCAAAGTTTGCAGCCACTTTATCCCCAAAATCACATCTGTACTCCCCAATTCTAAGGGAAGGAAATCCTCCCTCACCTGTATCCCCTGAATGGTCATCACTACACCCCTACAAACTCCTCTACCCATCTCTACCTTCCCTGTGCCCATCATCACCCCATAGCCTCCCGTATCCACTAATTTCATTCCAAGCAACTCAACAATCTAGGTGGAAATGAAATTATGGGTTGCCCCACTATCTATCAAAACCACCACCTCGTGGTCAGCTATCACCCCTTTCACTTTCATAGTGTGACTCGAAGTGAATCCCACTACGGAGTTCAGAGAGACTTCTGCCACATCCAGATGCAACTTCTCCTCCTCCACTTCGGACCTGCTCCCACCTCCCTCTTCGTCTTCCTCGTCTTCGCAAACAAGGAGAACCTGAAGAGTCCGGTCCTTGCACCTATGACCCGGCATGTACTTCTCGTCACACCTAAAGCACAGTCCCTTTGCCCTCTTCTCCTGCATCTCCCTATCAGTAAGCTTTTTAAAATTTCCCCCAGGCCCTCCTCCTCCAGACCTCTCCTTTGGTACCTCTTGTGTACCCCCCGGTGCAGCTCCCTTGGGAGCTAGAAAAGTGGTCGTCATCCGGTAGGATCCCCCAGAGCTGCTGCCTCGAGCCCCTCTCTCCAGATGCTTCTGGTCCTCAACCGGCTGTGCCAACTCCATGGCCTCCCCCAGGTCGTGTGGTCTCATCACTCTAACGGCTACCCTGATTTCTGGTTTGAGCCCTTCATGAAGTTCCCCTCAAGCACGGTCTCAGAAAGACGATCCAACCTACTAGCTAGGTACTCAAACCGGTCCCGAAACTCTGCTACTGTCCCCTCCTGTGTCAACGCAAAGAACTGCTCGTAGAAGTCTCCTCCCCTGCTGGTTCGAAAACGTTCTAGCAGACAGTCCTTGAACTCCCCCCAGCTTCGAATGGGTCGCCTCATATCCCGCCACTGGTACCATGCCAGTGCCTTCCCTTCCAAACGAAGTCCTGCCGCTGTCAGTTTCTCCTCCTCTGTCAACCCGTTGACTGCAAAATACCGTTCCACCTTGTAAATCCAGCCATGACCATCCTCGCCCTCAAAGATGGGCATCTTCAGCTTCCTCACCTTGGGATCCCCCCCGTACCCTCAGTAGCCTCCATAACCTCCCATTCCTCGAAGAGGAGGTGCTCCCCAAGTGTCCCGATCGTCCCTCCGACGATTATACCCAAACCCTTCCTCATATTCCCCTCTTCTCCCTTCAAAACCAGCACCCCTGCGGTGCGTTTCCTCCCTTCTTCCCAAAAATTCAGCACCCCTTCATTCGTACCCCTGGCTCATCTCCTCTCTAGAAAGCGGTTCTAGAGGAGGCATGTCGTCTTCCCCCTCAAGGATCTCCACTTCCGGATTTCTCCTTCCCCGAAATGGGTTCGGATTTCCTCCTACGCCATGACCGTCGGTAGTCTCTCTTACTTCTGATGCCGCCGGGTTGGTTTTTGCTTCCAGTAATTTCTTCATCATTTTTTCCATGGCAGTGAACTTCCCTTCCAACCTTTCGTTGTTGGAGGTGATTTGATTTTGAAAATCAGAGAACTTTCCTTCCAAATCTGATTTTAACTGTCCAAATTCTCCTTCCAAGACTTCCACATTTTTCCCGGCCATCGTTCTTCTCAAGAAACTCAAGGAAAATTTCTTCCGGTGCACAAGCGAGTTGCTGAAATTTCAGGATTTCAGCCGCCAATGGTCCCAAGACGATGCTCTGATACCAATTTGATAGGATATGCTTGGTTTCACAAGCAATCCTATCCAAAACGACACGCAAACAGCAAAACTGCTGCAGTTTTGAGCAGAAAATCAGCCAAAATCAGAGAAAAAACAGTAAAATCTGAGAGAAAAACTGAGGGAAAACAACTCCAATAGGATATATTGCACTAGTAGATGATTAAAAACAACAAAAGATACAACGTTCTTCAATTTGAGAGGAAGAACAACTCTTCAAAACTCTCTTGCAACACCAAGAGCCCAAGCACCAAACCCTAGATCTCAAATTAGATTCAAATTCAAGATAATCCCTTTTTCCCTCCTAATCCTCCTAATTAACCATAAAGGATTCCTACAAAATACCCAAACAGCCCTTTGCATTCAAAAATTTTCCCCCCATGCAATCAATTCAGACCTAAATGGGGCCCACCTTGTCCGCCCCCTCCCTGGCTCTTCCACCTCCTGACATAGAAGTGGATCGATCTAGGCTGGACCGGTCCAGCCGGCTCCTCCTGGGCCGGCTCATGTGTAACAAAATCATTGCAAATTTGAAATACTAATTTGCAATTGAAAATTCAAAAAACTAAGTTTGCAAAAACATGTTGCATAGGTTGCAAGTCCACCTAGAAATGGATGCATTCTAGCAATGCCCCCATTACCAACTAAGTATCTATTGTTGGCCTACTTTAAGTCATTGGTTGCCTTTGTCTCCTCCGTTTCCTATCAATCTCATGACAAGGCTATGATACGGCGGGAGAAGGGGTGCTGAAAGGCTGGTCCAACCCAACCAACTAGTTAGGGCCAAATCAGCCCTTAGGCTAGGCAGAATTCTCAGCAAAACCAAAGGGGATTTCGTTCCCCCTTTGTGGGGCCCAGCAAAGCTATAGATCATTATGAAAGAAGGAGGAATTAAGGAGAAGTTATTTAGGGAAGTTTTGATGGGGACATCGGAGCTTGGAAAGTTTATCAAAGACGTGGCCGTCGATCAACGGCCACGATTGAGTCAATGTATTTTTGAGTATTATTATGTATTTGTTTTATTAGTTTTTTGTTTTCCACTTTTAGCCGTACTTAAGGGAAGTCGCATGTAAGCCCAAGGGGGCATTGTCGTATTTTATCTTTGAGTCCTTTGTATGAGGCTATAAATAGCCCTATTGTTCTCTTTTCATGGTTAATGAATTATTATCAAGAGAATTTCTGCATTCTACTTCCTTCTGAGAGTTTGAGAGCTAAGGAGAAGGATCCCTAGGAGAGGGAGAATTGCGCATCACCCACCAACTTTGATAAGTTAGGTTTGTGGTTATTTTGTTATCTTTCGTTCTCCCCTTCTTCCCCTCCACCACCACTGGCCCCAATTTCCCCCCACTATTCCCACGGCCAAACCCCACCCGTCGGCCCCTCTCCCCACTTCCTTTCCCCCTTTTTCTACCAATGCCTCCTTTCCTAATTTAGATTGAATTGAAAGTGGACAGATTTTGAATTCAAATCCAATTGATTTGAAATCGAAAATCTTTCCTAATTTACTAAATCTATTTTAGGAAAGTTTCCTATTTGAGTCCTATTTAAATTTCAAATTAGATGGGATTTAATTAAACCTTTCCTAATTTCCAAATCCAAAAAAAGAAACCCAAGTCAATCCCTATAAACCCCTCCTAGCCCCATGCATGCCGTTGGCCCCCTTATTAATTCCCTTGGGATTTGTTTCCAAATCCACCAAACCCTCTCTTGGAAATAATTTCTAATTCCCCTCCACCTCCTTTGACCGAAATCCCCTAAGCGCCACATGTTTAATTTATTTCTAAAGGAGAACATCTCCTTTTGGAATTAAATTAATTCCTTTCCCTCTCTCTTGCTGCCGCCCCCTCCCTCTCTCCAACCCCATCCATCCACATTAACTCCTCTTCCCCCTACTAGGAATTAAATTCAATTTTTAATTCCTATTCCCTCCAAATCTGAATCTGAAATCAACTTCAGATTTTAGAGCTTTTCCTCCCTAAACCCTAACCTTAACTCCACAAATTCTGAACCTAATCTCCCCCCCAAGATCCCTACCTTTGCCGGCCACCCTCTCTTCTTTCCTCTACTTGGATTTTGAAGAGAGAGACCTCTCTTCTCTCAAGGGAACCCACAAGGACAGCAAGAAGAATATTCTCTTCTCATCTCAACAAAGCTAGATCGATGCATGGATCCCGAAGTTGATTTCGTCTACGCCTACGACGAGCAAGGTTTCGTCCACATCCTCTATTCGACCTTCTTCGACGTCAACCCGAGGATCGACCACACGGTTGAAGAATACGTAGAGCGGATCCTGGATTCTCTTGTTGAAGCTATCGAAGAACAGCTGGGCAACGCACAATGGTACATCACCTCCGGTTCTCAATAAGGGTGAACCTCTGCCCCTTATTTATTTATCTTCAAAATCCACTAACCTTGTAGGTGTTGATTGAATCGTGAAGAATTGTGCTCCGCTAAATGCCATTGCTTAGTAAACGTAGGATTTGAGTTTCACTTTCTATGTACTAATCTTATTGTTAGTGTAGGGATTTTGTTGAGAGTCTACTTATTTTGTATGTCATTGAATTTCGATATTACTTGTAATAGTTTAAGTTCTTTCATGTGATTTGGCCTAAACGAAAGTGACCGCTCTTATATTTTATCTTGTCGTTAAGATTAGCGAATAAAAATAATTGCTCTTGTTCTTTTCAATTCGTGCAAAATTCTTATCACATACAGTTAATGCATTGTAGTCCTACATCAAGTTTTAATTAGAATTGAGGAGGAATTAAGGGGAAGTTATTTAGGGAAGTTTTAATTAGAATTGAAGGAAAGAATTCTAATTTTGAATTGAAATAGGAGAGGAAAATTAATTAAGGCAATAAGGGAATTAATTATTGTTTTAACTCTAATTTGAATTCAAAATAAGAGAAGCAATTAGTTAAGGCAGTAAAGTTGTTTGGGAGGGAAATAGGAAGAGCTTATTTAAGGCTAGTTATTTTGTTATGAGGGTTATGGGTGTTTTATTTGTTTGCTGTAGTTTTCTTTTTAAGGGCTTCCTAGCGGCATCTAGGTTGATTGGGAGAGCCGATCTACCCTCTAATAGTAAATCACTTATATCTTTCATTATTATTGAAGTATTCATAACAAAAGCAGCCCCTATATTTGTATTCCTGCACTTCTTCTTGTTTATTGTGTTGTTTTCACTTCCAAATCATATCAAATTGGTATTAGAGCTTCCTAGCGACGTCTAGGTTGATTGGGAGAGCCAAACTACCTCTCGAATAGTAGATCACTTGTATCTTTCATCATTGTTGAAGTATAACAAAAAAATCAGCCCTATCTTTGTGTTCCTGCAGTTCTTCTTGTTTATTGTGCTATTTTCACTTTCAAATCGTATCAAATTGGTATCAAAGCACTTTTTTAGGACTTATGGTGGCAAAGAAGGTGAATGTATTGGAAGGCAAAGTGGAGCAAATCAAATCCCGGTTGGTGGATAAGTTCTCAACCATCGAAGGAAGACTTTCATCCATGGAAGGAAGGCTCTCATCCATAGAGAACCACTTTGAAAACTTGGAATATATGATTAAGAAAATGATCGATATGCAGTAGAAAGCTTTACCAATGATTCCTAGGGTTAAACTAAAGAGAAAGAAAATTTTGGAGGAGATGATGAGAAAGCTCATGGAGATGCGATCCAAAACCCACTGACAATTCCAATTGCTAACTCTAACAAAGATTTGACCAGGATTCTCTTGGCCTAATCTAAGGGAAAGGAAATTGTACGGAAGGGGTTCGACAAAGAGAGTTTCGTCCATCAAGAGCCTCCTAGGGCTCTGATAAAGGGTGGATCAGGGTTTTTGGAAGAGGGGACAGCAAGGAGGGAATTGTGTGGTGGAGGTGGTGGGGTGGCCGACCATTATGAGAGGCAGTTCAGGCAAGGGGAGTGGGCGACCGGAGATGGAGGGGGTCGAGATGAACCATGGGATCGGGTCATACAAGAACGAATGGAAGAAAAGTGGAAGTCCCACCCTCGATACACAGGGGAAACATTGAGGGATTATGACAACCCCTATATTGGAGGAGGAAGAAGCAATTGGGGCGATGGGATCCTAGGGTGAAGAAGTTGAGGATGTCAATATTTGAAAGGGAGGATATATAACAGCTCAAACTTTTAACTATCAAGATATTGTCTGCTTTGGTCTAATGGCCTCACGGTTTTGTCCTATTGGTGTAACTTGCCAGGAGGTCACCTCTCCCAAGATTTCTCCGAGATGAGCATACTTAACTGCGGAGTTTCTTAAATGAAATTTCAAATATTACACCAAAAGACATCTAAATGTTTAAGAGTTTAGCTTCTTTTTACTTAAGGGGTTTCACAATCTCCCCCACTTAAGTAACTAACATCCTCGTCAGTATTTTTATCCCAGAATCATCCACCAGGCAGATAGGATTTTAGAAGTGGCCTCTACAAATTCAAGTGGTGACTCCCGTCATGTACTAATTTGTCCCATATAGAGTTTAAGAGATGGCTCCCATGGCATAGCATTTTATCTTGTATGACACTTAGTTCCCATCTTTTGGCTGGTGTATTGCTCTAATACCATTTGTAACAGCTCAAACTCTTAACTATCGAGATATTGTCTACTTTGGTCTAAAAGCCTCACGGTTTTGTCCTGTTGGTGTAACTTCTCAGGAGATCAGCCATCCCAGGATTTCTCCAGGATGAGCATGTTTAACTGCGAAGTTTCTTAAATGAAATTTTAACCATTACTCCAAAATGTGACTCGATGTCTAAGAGTAGCTTCTTTTTACTTAAGGGGTTTCATAGGATGCCTATGGGTGGGTGTACTGGGAGGAGATGTATTTTATGGTGAATGGGTTGAATGAGGAGGAGAAGTTTACGGCTGCAGGGCTATGTCTGGAGGGGAAAGCCCTAGCTTGGTTCTAGTGGACGATAGCATGGCCACTGACTGAGCAGCTGAAGAAATCCATGACCAGCATCCCATCCTTCCACCTTGAGGACAAGGTGCGTCTTTGGGGGGGAAGTATTGATACGGCGGGAGAAGGGGAGCAGAGAGGTTGGTCCAACCCAACCAGCTAGCTAGGACCTAATCAACCCTTGGGCTGAGCGGAACTCTCAGTAGAACCAAGGGGGGATTTCTAGCGGCGTCTAGGTTGTTTGGGAGAGCCGACATACCTCTTGAATAATAGATCACTTATATCTTCAATTATTGTTGAAGTATTAATATCAAAATCAGTCCCCATCTTGTTGTTCCTGCACTTCATCTTGTTTATTGTGTTGTTTTCCCTTCCAAATTATATCAAGCTACCAACTTGCTTGCAATGAACTCTCTTTGTCAAACCTCCTTGATTTTTCCTGGCTCTTCCTCGCCCACTACAACCCATTTGTCGCCAGCCAACTTCAAGAACCAAAATTTTTACTCACTTTGCCTTAATCGTAGAGGTGGTGGGATTTAGTAGTAACAGATTTGTTTTGAGAGATTTTATTGGTTAGAGCATAGACAACCATTTGAAAAAAAATTGACTTAAAATTTATAGAGATTTAACTTAAAATAAATTCATAGATTTTTTGTGAATTATCCTGATTATTATCCAAAGCTTTCTAAATTCAAATTTTGAAGAAAAATAGGCCCCATATCTTAACAATCACTCAATTGGGGTTTAAAATTTTGATGTATTGTCTTTAGAGAATCATTTTTACACGACACCTCTCAATCCCTTACGAAGGGATTAAGCTTTTTTGTTGCCTCAATTCACCACTAATAAACCTGGTAGCAAAGTTATTTGATCCATTTACCATAGCCCTCACTTTGTTTCTTATTTCGCCACCGTACTCCTCATTGATCCTAGAAAATCAATTGACTTGTAATTCCCTCTTATCCTTGGTGCCTCCCGAAGTTTTTATCCAACATTACTCTTTTTGATTCACTAACATTGGTTAGTAATTAGTAATGAAGGAAAGATAGTATTTGTGCATAAACTTCAGCATGCATCCTTTGAGATCTTATTAACTCAATCACAAGCATGCTAGGCCTAGTCCATGTCTTAATACTCCAAGATGTTGCATGATTGCTTCCTTATGCATCATTTTTAGATATACTTTTTATTCATCTGAAAATCTGTTGCCAAGATCATCTTCTTCATGTCCAATCAAGTAACAGTTTGGATGGTGTTGGTAGGAAATATGTTGACTGGATTATCTGCCTCTGTTATATTTCATGCTTGACTGGGAGGGGTGACAATGGGGTACGTTCGATTACCTTTAAATGAGAAAAAAATTTCTCAATCAACGCTTCTTTAGGTAGAGGAATTTAGGGTCCTCTATTAATTAGTTAAATAAAAGTACTTGCACCATCTCTGCAGGAAGTCTCAGACAATCCAACATTGAAAATTAGTACTTATGCTTTTTTATTTAGAAGTTTCGTTCATATTCTTAACAATCCAAAACTATTATGGCTTGGACATGTCCTCTCCATATTTATTTTGCTAATTGCGATAAATTTTCTAAAGTCTATGTAGTGTTCTTCTCAGTTGTATGATCTTAAGATCTTCGCATCAGATTCATTCTCTACAAAACATTTTCTGTTGAAACAAGCAAACACATTAGATTTATTTTTTCAAAAGTGTGCACATATTTTCTTGGTTGTATCATCAATGACCCTGATTTAGTTCAATGAGCCACGTAGGTATGTCATTTGATCTCTGAGAAGCTAACCTTGCTCTGCTTATCAAAGATGTAATCTTCATAGAAATCAAGATCTAATGACTTCAAATTTAAAAGCTTACCATTTGAATGTAGTATCTTATTCTTTTTTCACTCATTTTTCTTAACCTTTAATGCCATATAAGTGACTCAACATCTAAGCCCACAGTAGATCCGACTATTTTAGTATTTGAAGTCATATACGTTGTCAGCTTTATTTGTGCTATCACCATAGCGCCCTTGATCAACTTCCGAGCATTAATAATTAATGTTGATACGTATCCTTCTTTATCTAGCTATCCATTTAGACAAGGCTTCTCTAAAATACGCCTCTGAAGTTCTCATATAGTCCTATATACATGTTTAATTTTATCATCATCCAAATGCACTTTCTCGTAATCACCTATAAAATAGTTAGGCATAAGCTTTTTATGTGAAGTAGAGTGAAAAGGCTCATCTAAGTCCAAGATTTGGGACACCACAGGACTACAAACATAAATGATTTGTGCATCGGCAATATTCATATATTCTTGTATTTAATTTGAATCTTGTCCATGTTTCTTCTACAAATACTATCTTCGTTAATCTTTTCACATGGCCACCATGCACCGTTGTGACTTTTGAATTATGGCTTATTTGATATTTGAATCCATCTTGTTAGTTACCCTTCTTTACAATTCTCTGTCTTCTTTCAAGACTCAAATGAAGTAGAAGAATAGCATTCACTTAATCCTGTCTTTAGATATCCTCACTTAAGATCAAGTCTCAGGTGTTGCTGACCTTTAGCTTCTTAGACCCATGAGAACTACTCACCGCTACTGCCTCTGACTGGTCCACTCAGTGGGGCTCCTCGACGACAGCACCTGCAACCGAAGGGGTTTTTCACCGCCAATGAGCCTTTAGGGCTTGCTGGACTTTACCACCATCCAACTCTAAGTCAGCTCCTCGATGCCAACTGAAGAATTTGTCGGACTCCAATCAAGCTCTCCTACTCTTCCTCGCTGGCTACAGCCAATCTGTTGGCTGTCAACTTCTAGAACTGGGAAACTCTTACATAGCTTGTCTCAACCGCAGGTTGCCGTTTATAGGTTAAGTGAGACGGTGTGATTAATTGATAACAGATTTGTCTGGAGAGATATTCTTGGATAGAGTTTAGGCAACCATTTCAACAGTTTTAACCGGATTTAAACTAGAAGTCCTTGGAGATTTAACTTCAATTAAATCCAGAGATTATACAAGAATCGCCATGATAATTATCCAAAGCTTATATGCTAATTCCAAAATCAAGGAAACATAGGCCCTACATGTTTTTGTAGAGGCATGCATGTCTAACCCATAATTAAGGACCCTACTCGAGCACAATTATTCTACAAGAGCAACTAGATGTATTGCAACTTTCTCTCACTGTTTTAGATGTTTTTTTTTTTTTTTGGGCAGGAATGAGCCTTATTCTGCATTTTAGTTAATTCATTTAAAATGCAGATCATGCACCAACACAATTAAATTTAACTGGAGCATTTTCAACTAGTTCTTGTAGCTATCATAAAATTCTCCCTACTTTATAGTCTTAATCTTTATACAGCATCTGGTTGCTAAAACTCTGCATGGTTTTGCAAGGGGGACCCAATTAAGAAGGTAGGTGTTGTAGATAGTGAATTCATCGTCCATCAAGGTGTGCAGACTTTGGGAAGGGTTTCAACTAAAAAGGTTACTTACCGTCTTCTTCTTGGTTTTCCTTTTTTTTTTTTTTTTTTTTTGATGATTTAGAATTATCATGCCTATATTTGTACCTTACTGATGTTATTGTAAAGCTAAATTTGAAGATCTATTGTCACCTTTTTACACTGCCTGAAACAGTTTGTTTTCTTAACTTTTTCCAGCATAGAAGTGGAACTCCAGTTATGGATTCCCGTGCTGAGGTAAGATTCAAGTAGCCTTTTGGTTTTTAATTCCATGATTAACTCATTAAGTTTGACCCACCCCAATGCATCAAAGTATCACTGTTGCTTCTTCGTTTTTGGCTTTGATTTTGAAGGTAGCTTAAGGTCACTTCTTATTGCTATAATAATGGGGAAAAAAATTTTGGGTAACAAGACTGTATAAGAATACACTCACATCAAAACACACCATCTATATGACGGATATGCAACCATATGCAAGCTTTGAATTCAAGATAGTCAACGCTCCCAACCACCAGATCAAGATGAGCTGCATTTTTTGCCTATATTTTAGTAGGCGGTTATTTATTCGCACCATCTTTCATACAAACTTGTGTATGACGGCCTAAATATTATTATTCATGTTAGTAAATTCTATGGTGTATAACCATTGAAAAACCCAAATGAGGGGGAATTGAAATCTGAGTAAAGCGGAACTAAATAAAATACAACCTAATTTAAGGATTACAACATATTCCCCACCCCTTTCTAGAAAAAGAAACCCAAAAAAAAATTCCTTGTCAATTTCCTTTCCCTTATTATCCAAATTAGCAAATGTAGATCCTCCTTTTATCCATCTTACCAGTCATTAATTAATAGTTTATGAAACATTAAGGTGAGGAGAAGTGCGAGATTAGAGCTTCAAAATTTTGAGGAGCGATGGCTTAATGCAGTGAAAGAAGACAAGGGCTGGGTTGATCCATTTGAAAAAACACGAAAGAGGAGGAATAATAAACGCAGCTTCCATTGAAGGGATTCATTCGGTACTAATAATTTAAACATTTGGGGTTCATTTTTGTATTATCTTTTTCATATGTTTTTACCGTTCAGTTTATTTATACTAGCTTGATGTAACGGCTCTTTTTACCGTTCAATAGACTAATCAGATATTTTTTTTTAGATTTAAATGCCACTTTCTATATATCAAACAAAACATAAGATTTTTTTTTCTTCGTTTGGTAATGCACAGATTGATTTCGCCTTAGGATTTGTTTGGGATAGCTTTTCTCAGCTGTTTTTTTGTTACTTTCATATAAAAATTTGTACTAAAAATTTAATTTAGAAAACAATAAAAAAATTATTTCAAATAAAATATTAGTCTTTCTGAATTTACTTGACATGATAATCCTTGTGTCATGATAGATAATAGGAATAAAAACTGGGTCAAGCTTAAGGCTTCGTTTGGGACGATTTTTTTACTATTTTGTAAAGTTATTTTTTAGTAGAAAATATCGTGAAAATAGAAAAAAATAGTAGTCTAAAGCTATATCAAAAAGTCTAAGGCTTTATTTGGGATGGCTTTTTTATTGCTTCTTGAAGCCGTTTTTTAGTATAAAAATTAAAATTTTGTACTAAAAAACTGCTTCAAGAAGCAGTAAAAAAGTCGTCCCAAAGGAAGCCTAAATCTTGCTAGCTTCATTTTCCAAAGTTAAAATCTCTTGTGATTCTTTGAAATGAATCAAAAGATTTTCTCTTTGTGAAAGTATTTACTAAACTTTTTAAAATCTTAGGTTCGTTATATAAAGTTGCTTTTCTTTTCATTCTTTAAATCAAAAGACTAAGGCTTCGTTTGGGGTAATTTTTTCATTGTTTTCTAAGATAACATTTTAGTACAAAAATTTCTAACTCAAGAAAATTTTTAACTATAAAGTTATTTAAGAAAGCATTAACAAAGTTGTCCCAAACGAAGCTTAAGGCTTCATTTGAGATGATTTTTTTATTGCTTTTTAAAACAATTTTTTAGTACAAAATTTTAATTTTTTGTACTTAAAATTTGTTTTAAGAAGCAATAAAAAAGCTGTCCCAAATGAAGCCTAACTACTCTTGTAATAAATAATAGTATTATTAAAAATTAATAAAATTAACATAATAATGATATTATCATTTCAAATATGAGATAAAAAAATGAAATAAAAAAATTATAAAACATAAAATTTACATAATTAATTAAAAATCTATTTTTAAAATCTCACATAGAGCGGGAAATCTCCAAACCTTGTAATTTTAAATAGTTTCACTCATAATAATATTATAATTTTAAATTTAAATATTTCTTCAATTTAAAAAAAAAAATAGTTTACATAATTAATTAAAAAATTATTTTTAAAATCTTACATAAAAGTAGAAAATCTTCAAACCTCATAATTCTAAGAATTTGCATTCATAATAATAATATGATAATTTTAAATTTAAATATTTCTTTAATTTTTCAATTTTTCAAAAAAATTGATTTGCATATAATCATATAATTTAATATAAATTATTACTTATTTAGACATAATTTATAAATATAAATTATATAACAAATTCACATTATAAATTTTATATATATATATATATTATTTATGTGTATAACTAAATATATAAAATTAATTTTATTTATAATATAAAATTAAATATTATCAAATAAAAAATAAATATTATTCATATTATAAAAATTAATTAAAATTTTATTTAAAAAAAGATATGTGTTGTTAACATGAAACTAAATAGAGCTTTTTATTTTGTATGGTTTAGTGTTACATCACTTGTGAAGTTTAATTTGCTTTGTATAGTTTATATATTTTTTTGCGTTTAGCTATGATAAGAGCTCACTCCATGAGAATGAAGCTATTCTTAATCATATGTACTTAATACTCATTTAAGAGTTTTAATATTTAATATATTACTTTATTAAGTTATTATTATATTTAATATTAAATTAATTTGTTTAATTATTTAAATAAAAAAATTGTTGAATCAGTCAGTTTTAGAAAATCGAGACTGGTTCTCCGGTTGAATCAGTGGTTCTTACCGGTTCAGCCAAGTTTGATGCAAAGTCAGTTCTTAAGTTGGTTCGGACCAGCCATCTGACTGGTTCACAGTTGAATCGACTGAACCCATCGATCTGGTTTGAATTTTAAAACTATGCACTTTCGACCGCTTCATCATCGTTTAGTTTTCTTCATTTATATAGTTTGTAAGTCGAAATCGTTGTCTACTTCGTCCTTGATAGGTAGGCATAGCTAGTCCAAAGTATACTATATATTGGTTGTGAGGTGATTTAAAATGAGCCACCATAGAGTTTAGGGTGGAAAATCAAAATATTAATATTTCGTTTGGAACAGTTTTCTTATTATTTTGTAAAATTACTGTAAGAAATAATAATTTTCTAATATAAAATTTGTTTGGAAAACAGCGAAGCCTAAGTTAAGCTTAAACTGCTTAATATACTAACACGTCCATGCTTTTAAATTAAAACTTTTAAGTGAACGATTAAGAGCCACAACTAGCATGTTAAAAAATGACTTTTTTTGTTTTATATTGTTGCAAGGATATTATCACTTTCATCTGGTTTTTAATATCCTCCCCCTTATATAACAATTTTTCATATTAATTATCACTTTCTTTCGACTTTATACTTTTCAATTTAAAAAAAAATATATTATGAATTAAAAGCCTATTTGATAATGTGGGGCGGGGCCTGTTAAAATTACCTTCTGTTATACTAAATTTACCTTATAAATAAAAAATTTGAGCAATAATTACAACGGCGCATCTGGTGTAGTGGTATCATAGTACCCTCCCACGGTACTGACCGGGGTTCGATTCCCCGGATGCGCATTTCATTTTCAAGTGTTTTTTTAAACCTTTTTCAATGAGAATATATTTGCTACTATTCGGTACTGCAAAGTATTTTTTAAAAGAAAAATAAATGTTTTAATTATATTTGTTACTTTTCGGTATAACAAAGTATTTTTTTTAAGGAAAAAAATAATTTTAACTATTTTAAGTGTTATAAAAAATTCTTCATAGCCTGTCATTTTCGTTCTGCAGCTTGTCGTTTTCGCTCACGCTCCCTCAAATCGAATAAGGGGTCCTTTTTGAGCACATTCGACATTCCAGACTCAACCAGGAAGTCAATTTCACAATCGAGCATTATTTTGACGATTTTTATACAACATCGTGCTCACCCACCATTGTGCTTGTTATTGCTTTTGTCTTGCATGCTAGTGATGCTTCTTTGGTAAATTTGATATTTTGAATATATCGACACACTCCATTTTGCATGTGTATGATATTTAACTAAGTTTGTATGATATCAAGTTAGTTGATGTTGCATTGGTCGATCGTTGTCATATTAGAACACTCTTCTAGATTGACTATGTAATATATGTGAAGGCCAATAGAGATCAGTGGCACTGAGGCGCCACTTTTCGGCACTTTTAAGTGCCGTATCGCTCAAAATAAAAATTTTCAAAAAAAAAATTTCTAGATTTTCATTTTAAGATTACTTTCATAATTATCAGGTTATTACTCAAATGATAAGTGGTAGATGTGCAGTGAAATTAGTAATCTTAATTTGGTCAGCCCAAAAAGATAGTTATTCATTCTTATGCATTAATACTTTATTGTAATGTTTTTCAAACATATTATATGTAAGTCATTATTGATCATCCACTGAAGTCAATTCCGGCAAATCCAGAGACCATTCTAGAATACTTCTTAGGCCTCGTTTGGTTTCCCCGTCTTTTTTTTCGTTTTTAAAACGAAGGTATTAGAACAGAAAAGCCGAATTTTTTTCTTCTCAGATCGACAGTATTACGTAGATATAGAAAATGTATTCTACAAAAGGCGTGTTAACAAACACGATATAGTAACTGCTTGCGCCGATGTAAAACGGAAACAGCATAAATAAGGAGAAACAAACGAGGCCATAGAGTGGGCTATAGAACTCCATAAGTTTCATATTGTACATATGCTAAGGACAGCCATTAAAGCAAATGCATTAGCAAACATGTTGGTTTATTTCACTATACATATGCTAAGGAATCCAACATATATAAATACTCTATCATGCTATCAAAATCCACTTGCAAATAACAAATTACTAAGATGAATATAAAGCAATAACTACCAGCTTGAGGTTTGCTATAGGAGCAGACTAAAATAATGGCAATTCATTCATAAATTTGACAACATCGAGATGTATAAGAGAATATGAAATCACTAGGACTATTTAAGAAGTTCATTCTAAAGAATGTGAAAATCATTTAAAAGGAAGGGCTTTGACCAACAGAGCTACGATGGTTGCAAAGAGGCTAATTTTGTTATTCCTACACAACAAGCGAGCTAGTTAAATGACGAGCCTCGAGTGTCCCCTCGACGCCCCTAATGTGGATCCATCCATAATTACATTTAGAATATAGAGTTTTTAACTATTTACAAAACTAACACCAAAATTACTTTTATTTTTCAACTTACCATAAAAATATGCATACTAGTAACAAAACCTCAATTTATATATTATTATTATTATTTTTAATTCTTGGCATACATAAATATATAAATTTACCAATTAAAAAATGGCATATTACTTTTATAAATTTATAAAACTAGTATAAATGCACGTGCACATGGTGCACGTGAATAAAAAATAAATAAATAATGTATAAAAAATTTAAAAAATCATATATGATATGCTATATCAAAGATATTAAATTATATATCAATATTAAATATAATATTTGTATCAATATAGGTGATTTATACTTCTATTATATTTGAATTAAGATAAATTGAATTACATATAGCATCTAGCACAAATTTGATCCTATCTTTAAATGAAAAAAATATCAAAAGGAGAAAAAAATAACAAAATTAAATTAAAAATATGTACGTAGAGCAGATGAACAAAGACCCCCAAGAGCAGCGTATAAAAAAAGCTTGCCCACGGGTACTTTCATACCCTCCATAAAACTTAGAACAACTCTCACACATCAGAACAATTGGAAGTCTAAATGAGCCAAGCTTGAGAAAGTTTAGCCTTGTTCCTAGCAAAAGAAAATTAGACATGAGCATCTCAAAGATAATGCACACAATTAAACATATTATAATCCCCAAGTACACAAAATCACAGTTGGCCACCTATTTTCACGTGAATGCAATCCAACTTACTTCTATGTGATGCTCAACATTAAGCCTATCATGAACAGTTGCACTTTTTTTAGGTATGCATACAAAGGAATCTTATCATCACTGTCTCTTCCATGAAAAAACAGAAATAAAGAATCAAGTAACTTCTAAGGAATGTGAAAAAAAAAAAACATTGTCCAGTAAATAATACATTAGCATTTGAAAAATAATTATTATTGATGCAAATGATAAATAAAAGATTTGAAAGACCTTTTCAACTACATTGAGAAACAAAATTGAATTTTCTAACTAAACACAGAAGATAGATTCAACATACAACTATCAGGAAGGAAGACAAGTCCATATAAATGGTGTAAATGTGAACAACACATTATTTACTTGCAAACTAAGTATCCTAATCACAACCAAGAGCGGATCTAGCCTTGTTTTTTAGGGTGGGCAGACTTATTATATAAAAATTTAAATAATTTTCGATCATAGAATGCACACTTCGGTGCCATGTGATTAGCATTCTCCATTACTAAACGAACAATCTTCCTACTTGTTTGTCGCTTTGCCTCCATTGATTATTCCTCATTATGGGATTTATCCTTATTAGCATAACTTGTCTGACAAGATGTGGCAACATTAATCATGTAGGCAGGTGAAATTACATAATCAAATCAAAATAGAATAGGTGCAAAGAGTAATCATCATTCATAAAAATCCTCAAACTTAATTCAACAACAAAATGGCCAAATAATAGACTGGCTTAGTCTAATATGAAATGAATATATAATCTGATGAATGAAGCAATCCATTATTATAAGTACATAACTCAATGCAAGCAACATAATTCTCTTAGTTTACTATAATTTAAATTAAGAAATCCTTCATCTTCTTCCTTGAACTGTGAGTAGAATGTTGCAAAACTTAAAAGCGTTAAGTGAGTTTGCCACATTTTATGCGCCAAGTGAGTTTGCCATATCTTATAATATATATGAAAACCTAATCATCACATTTTGAATCTTATTATGGCTATAAAACATTGTGTTGCATAAAGAGGTCCATCATGAAGTTAGCCATTAATACCAAATTATAGAATGCACTTAGGATGAACATTCAAGCATTATTATTTCTACTTCAATGAGCAAAAGCTAACTAAATAGAAAAGATGAGAACGAAGCTGATAAATCAATGACCACAAGACAACAATATGCAAATGTGATGTGCAAAAAATTAACAGCTTTGATAAACAATTGGTATAAAACCTCACTTTCGGAAAGATCTTCAGACTTATCCAATTACTAAAATAACAGTATCAGAAGGAATAATTTTATAGGTCGGATATTACTTTGATACATTTAAGCAATGATTTCCTTTTGGAGAAATCTTACAAAATGACACTTAAAACTTCAGTGTGCAAGTGGTCTACTAACTATAAGGTGCATCATAAATAATAACAAACATTTGATGGGTGGCACTACATTGGTTGCATGAGAAGAGAATCCCAAGCTATCCATGATGCAGCATGCGAAAGGGGTGAAAAATTATTACCTTCTCAACGAGTAATTCTTATGAAAAATGAATAGTATAGTTTACTTCCAACACATGAAAGAAGCTAAGCAAATCGTTAAATTCAACATAAAGAAAATTCAAGATCAACTGACTAAATGCAGGTGCACATGGTGCACGTGAATAAAATTTTAAAAAGAGAATCTTCTATGACGATTGGTCGACCCTAAGGCAATCGAGATCGATAATCATCTTCCCAACTTAATTTCTCACACACAACAACATTAAGTAGCAGAAGACGATCTACCAAGATTTATTTCTTTATTATGAGAAAAAATATACATGGAAAAATGCAAATACAAATAAATAATAAGAAACAAAATGCTGATGTTATATAAATATATTGAAAATAGAAACCATGATTGTACATAAAATATAATGAAAATAAAATCAACTAAGTACATGAATCATCATACACAATTTGTACATTCAGACCCAAAAACATGGTCAAAGCAGCATCTTTTCTCTTTATTTCTATTCTGAATTTTGTCAAGGTAATCCTTGGAGAAGTCTATATCCAAAAGAAGAATCAATCAGCACATTCCAACCGAAACTGCATAAAATCAATGAAAATTTTCAACAGTAAAATGCTTATCCCACCTTATCATCAATAACTTGAATGAAATTCCTATTTATGCATCATTCTGCTTCAGTCAATGGTCTGCATTTGACTGTTACCTATCACCAACAAAAACTATAAGCCAAAAAGTTAAAAAAAAGCACACATTAATTAAAAAAAATTTCAACCTTTTTCATTTGGGCTTGGGACCAGCATTAGCGGTTTTAATTTTTTTTTTATAATATTACCTCTACAAAATTTGTTGTATTTATTGTGAAACATTGTGCTATAGAAATTGTTCTTGTGAAGAAGAAAAAATTTAAAACATTAAAACCAAAGACTAAAAAACAAAAAAAACAAAAGATTCAAACCAAATATTAAAAAAGTTAAAGGTTACTAAAAAACCAAAGACTCAAAGTAAACGTGAGACAAATAATCTGCCATTAAAAATAAAAAGAACACTCTACCCATAAAGCAGGGTATCTCAATTGCGAAGAATACTTAAGACCCAATCATATATGTAGAAAATAATAGCAGAAGAGGAGCCATCCAAGAGAAACCCTAGGGTCATAAGACTCATCATAGCCATCTCAAAAGAACAAATCCATCAAGTAGGCAACCACTGAATTGAAAAAGATGCACAAGCAGCCAAAAGCCATTTTAGAAGGTTATTAAAATCAGAGAAAGTCATCTCAAATGCACCATCTACTCGAAACGAGAAATCTATGAACTAATAATTTACCATATAATGCATCAACTCGACATATATCTAATTTTTTCAGCATAAATTCAAAAAAAAAACCAAAACAGAGGAACCATCAACACACAACAGAAATCAGTAATGAAAAGTATTAGCCAATAGAAGTTGTATTGCTTGCATTAAAGAAGAGGAATAAGATACTAATGATATATGGAAATTATGATTTTTGCAACCATACAATAACACATAATATTTAAAATGGAAGAAATACAAAGATGTGAGGCCATATTTGTTGTGTTTCCATTCCCTCCAGGCATGATATACAAAACAGCATACAGAGCGTAAAGAATATTTCCTTTCATCCCTTCCAATGAGGCTTTACTTTCTGACATTTGAGTAATAGTGGCTCTCATAAAGGAAAAATCAAACAGCCTAAATCACCTTTTATGAAAGGCATTGGATAAAAGTTTAAAACAGTGATATCAGAAGTGCAAATTTGGGGCAGAATGACATATGAGTGCAAAGTAGAGAATTGGAGAAGATGACTCGGCAAGAAGATAATTAATGCAAAATTTTAATTAAAGAGTAGATAGTATCATTGTAAACATGTACACTGATTTTTAATGACAAGTATTCATGTATCAATAATTTCATATTCATACGAATAATGAAAATTTGATATATGAACAAGCATGATAATATTAATATTGATTAGTTAATTATTTTTTAAAAATATAAATTATTTCTCTAATACTCTACTAATGATTTAATTAATTAGTTAAAGGTTAAACTAATCTAATGATAATTATATTACTAATAGCTATAATAGCCAATTAATTACAAATATTAATTAAATTAATTTAATGATAATTATACTACTAATTATTCAATTAAATTAAATTAGATTATTTAATTATACTACTAATTATTTAATCAGAATGACTTCAAGAGTAGGCCTAGCTCTATCGTGCCTCCACTAACGCTTCAGTTCTCCAACATCTTCATCCAAGATAACCCATAAATTCATTAAATACCCCTAGTTTGGAATTCCCCACACACACTCCAAGAGATAAGAAGAACGAAAACAATTATCCAGACTAATATCATTGATTTCATTCCAAATAAAGAGAGATTAGAGCTTAGCCTATCCTTTCCCTTCCCCTCCAATGAGCCAAAGATTGCTGTAATCAGCTAAACAATGAGCACTGCTTCAAGTATAAGGCAATGATCATTAAAGAATGTTCTATGATATTTGCTTCAGAGAATTCAGAAGATAATATTGTGTCAAGAAATCGAGAGAGAGTGAGTGAGAGACGTAAAGGCTATAAATTACCTGAGAGGAATAATGGAGATCTGGTCGCAAAGAGACTTTACGACGAGGGAGATCCGACAGCAAAACAAGTAGCAAGCTCGTAAATCCTTCACGACAAGAACTTACTCATGCGCAAGCTCGTAAATATGGTTGTCTGTGAATCCGTAAATCCACCAAATCAAGGGATTTAGCAAATCCTGGATTTATGCTATAAATCCCTAAATCCTGGATCTACCGAGCGGCGGGATTTAAGGTGCACACAAAAACTGTTTTGCAGGATTTAGCATAAATCTCGCTTAAATCCAGCTATAAATCTGATACCAAACAGCCCCTTAAGAAGAAAATAGAGAAGATGAAGAAGAAGAAAATAGATACAAGGAAGAAAAAAAAAAGCATAAAAGAAGAAGGGAAGAAAGTAAAAAACAGAGAAGAAGCAGGGGAAAAGAATGAAGAAGAAAATAAAGAAGAAGAAGAAGAAGAAGAAATGGAGAGGAAGATCAGGAAGGAAAGGAGGACGAAGAAAAAGAATAAAGGAAGAAGATGAAGAAGCAGGAGGAAGAAATGGGGTACCTGTGTGTGAGAAAGGTCGGCAGCGGGACTTCGGGTCAAGAAAGAGAGGGGAAGGCAGAGGGCTTCGTTCCGCCTCTGCGTGCGAACGAGAGGGCACGAGAGAGTGAGAGCAGCGGGATAGATTTCATTAGTAAATAACAAAGGCGAACGAAAATTTAGTTATGCAAGTGAACGGATGTAATCACATGTGAATAGTCATCAAAATAATAAATGGCAAGGATTTATTCCACATTTTAGAAGGAACGATCAAGATATTATGTGAGAAGATTCACAAGCAATATTTTAATAATAGCATAGATAGTATAGATTTGAATATGTTGTATATAATTTATCCCTATTTTTATATAAAATGATAATAAAACACACATAACAAGGTTTTTTTAGCCTTTTTTTAAAAAAAAGATGAATAATTTCTACCTTCCCTAAAAATGGGAAAATTATTAGGTCCGGTCACTGGACCTATCTCTGCATTCGGACACCAATAAAAAGCAGACATGTGGCTGAAATTTTTTAATATAAATGTTTTACTTTATGTCTTGTCAGCTCGATCAACCCGACCTAGTAACCCAGAGATGGTTCAAATAAAAGAATTGAAACCAAACGTTTTTTACTTTTCACCCGATATTTTCACTTCTCTCACTCTCTGACCTCGGACTCGTGCGGTTCTTGAATTCATTGGCACTTTTGTTATGCAATACATTCTTCCTGGCAATAGACGTCGATGTTGGAGTACTTCTGCATTGAAGAAAAGGTAATGCTGCACCTTTGTTGTGCCATTGTTGCCCCTATGTTGCATTTAGGTTACGCTTTATGTGATATTTTTATTTTTAGGGTTTAGTGTTAATTTCATAAATACTAATTTGTTCAATTGTGATCTTAAAATATTTATGTTCTGTATTTCAACCTTCTTCATAAATGAGAAAAACTGTATGATGCGAAAGCTTTAATTGCGCTTTAGTTGCGCTTTCATTGCACTTTCGTTACGCTTTAGTTATGTTTTAGTTGCGCTTTCTGAATTATCTTTTATAAATCTTTTTTTCAGATGCCGTATTAAATGCCAGTTACTTCTCGATGCTATGTTACAACTTTCAAAAAAAATTATGATGCTTTTGTCGAGATAATTGATGAAGAACTTGAGCAGACTTTTAAGAATTTAATATTTGTCAATTTTTTAAGTTTCCAGCATTCCAGCAGTGTATACCACTTTTATATGAGATTTTGAAATTTTAAAATTCTGTTGATGAAGGCTTTGTTGACAATGTTGTGAATGGTCATTTACTTAAATTCACTTATGATGAGATTGCTTTGCTCGCAGGTCAGATTTTGAATAAAGAATTATTGATATATTTTTTTACTTTAAATGTATTATGTTTGTCTAATTAAATAAAAATTTTCTAACAGATTTGTCTAACAGAGGTGATGATATCAAATGGAAGATTGATTCCCTCACTGGACCTCTATCAACTGAAATGATAAAATTAGATAGATTAACTGATAATGTTATTAAGTTAAAAACCTTCAAAATATTTTTATTATCTAATCTTTTCTTTCCACTAAATAACCATAAAATCCCTAGAAGGCTCATATTTGTAGCAAATAATGTAAATGAGTTCTCTTTTATCAATTGGACTTCATGTATAAAGAATTTTATGGTCGATGAATTCAATAAAATTATTGACAAGTTTGCAATGAAAAAACCATTGGGTTACATCAATGATTTTCTTCCCCTCCTACTGGTAAGTTTCCTCTATTACTTTTATTTTCTCTCATTAAGGTTTTTAATGTTAATTTATAATGTTTTGTGTGGTATTATACAGATTTGATTTTTGAAACATATTTCTTATAATAAACTATTCAATTCAGAATTAAGACTGCATTTTTTGAGATGGGAGGGGAATACTGAAATATACTATACCCAAGACAGTGCTACCAAATTATTTAAATTTTTGAGGAACAATGAGGTACGTTTTATGAGTAAATTTAAATTATTTATTTCTTAATTTCAAATGCTACTAAAATGCAAGTAAAGCGCAACCAAATTTTTTCTAATATTAGTTTTAAATTTTTTGTAGATTTATCTTGTTCTACAGAATGTTACAAAAGAAGAAGCTGAAAGATTTAGGGCTGACTTAAATGCTATTCAAAACCTGGAAATCTAACCTCATCAGTATTCTAGTAAAATTCATTCACCACAATAAAAAAAATTCACACCCCCACCTCCCTCTCCACATTCTCCTCATCAAGAACCACCTCAAAGTTCTCCTTAGCCGCCTACTCAACCTTCTACTCAACCTGCTGCTCGACCTCCTAGTGAACCACCTTTTGCAAAAGCTGAAGATTGGTTTACTGTTCAGAATAAACTACTAGAAGCATTGCAAAACATATGCAATAAAATTGAAGATAATTTGGGCAGAAGAGTGGATCGACTTGAAGACAATTTAGAAAAACTTGAAGCCACTGTAGATTCTCTGTAATACAAATTCATCCACCATCTTACCCAATGTGAATATCATCAAAATAAATCCTATTTATCTTCCTCTTCCTCCAATAACCAATTTGTAAAGAAACCCAAAATTTCAGTTGCTCCACCATCACTAACATCAGAACTTGCGCCAACACCATCCACTAAAAAAGTTGCTCCACCACTAACCACTACAGAAGTTCCTCCACCACCACCCACTTCATAGTTTGCTCCACCACCAACCACTACAGAAGTTCTTTCACCACCACCCACTTCAGAATTTACTCCACAACCACCCACTACAGAAGTTCCTCCACCACCACCCACTTCAGAATTTGCTCCACCCCCACTCATTACAGAAGCTCCAACACTACCACCACCACCCACTAAACCTACAGCCAGCAATCAGGAGATCATCAAGTACGAACCACATAAAGTAAAAAGAAAAAGAGATGAAAAAAATAGCTTGAGAAACCAAAGCCAAACCAAGAAGTGATTTTGGTGGATAAAATAAAAGTATTACCTCGCTATGCTGACATTAACATGGAATATCTCGGAAAGGATTTTCTTATAAAAGAACAACAAACATTCATGAATGAATGTTTAAAAAAGTTTAATAAAAAGTAAGTTATATTAATCTTTTTCCGTCAGCACTTTGAATTCAGTTTAGTTGTGCTTTAGTTGCGCTTTACTTATGCTTTACTTGTGCTTTAATTTTTTTTTTCAGGGACGACATTATTTTTAAATTTGGTAACATAGTAATTAACAGAGATGATATTGATAATATTTTGACAAATCAATATTTAGCTAATAACCATGTAGATGCATTTATTTTTTTGTTATCCAAAAAGAGAAGGATTATGACAAATGAATTTCAACCATATATATACATTTCTCCATTGTACAGGATTAGTAGAATTTACACTCATCTTATATAATCTATTAATCACATTAATTTTGTCTAAGATTCAACTCATGTTGAATTATTATAGGTATACATAGGTTATAAACAAGATTATGAAATGTTCATACAACACATAAATCCTGATTCTGTTATGGAAAGCAAACTTATTGTTAAATCTATTGTTTACCAGAACCATTGGACACTAATTATAGAAAGCTTGAAAGAGAAAGTTTGAAAATTATATGATTCGTTACCCAATCCAAAACACAAGAAAATTTATTATGAAGTTGTAAGTTCAAAGCTTGAATTTATTAAACTTTTTTTCTCAATATCACCATAAGAGTGTAACATTTTTTTTATTTTTTTTTTCAGATTAAACATTTATATGAAGACAAAGTAGGAGCCTTTCCAAGCGATATAATAACTTGGAATTTATAAAATATTCATGGAATTCTAACTCAGTCGAACGAATTTGACTGCAGAATTTTTGTATGCAAATATATGGAGAGAGCCATACTTAGAAAGAAAACAAACTGGGCTTCTTTTAAAGATTAACAAAAATATATGCCAAAATTTAGGGCTGAACTTGGTTATGCTCTTTTCTTACAACCAAGATGTAAAGTTTTGTTGTAAATTTTATACATATGTTGTAAATATGAATATTTTAGTATTTAAATGTTAATATATAGTTTCTGTTTTGTAACATTTATACATATAAAGTTTTTTTACAAAAGCGCATCTCAAGCACAACCAAAGTGCAACCTAAGCGCATCTCAAGCGCAACTAAAGCGCAGTTGAAATTTTAAGAATCACTGAAACATTCTTATAATAAATAATTATTATAATTAATATAAATTCTTAATTGAAATTCAATACTTATTACAATAAATATTTATAAGTTCGCAATTGATATTATTTCAATAAAAATTTATTAAATTCCAACTCTGAAGTAATGAAATCCATCATCAATCTGGTGTACTTAGCACACGGTTGGCTTGTTGGTTGGTCGATTATATATTCCTCACTGAAATATTCAGGCATGCTTGAGAAGTTCATTTGTGCTGAAGAAGGATCATCCATTATTTTTTCCTCCACTGAAGGTTTCTTCCCTATAAAAACTATAGTTTTAGCCTTAGGTAAGAAGATAATATAATTGACAGGTTATTAAAACTTACTCTTAGGCCGCTTCTTCTTTTTCCAATGACTTTTTAGTCTTGCATTAGATATGCCTTTAGGTCTATGCTTTAGTGGATCTTTCAAATTTGCACTGCCACCTTGGGATCTTGCAACATACTTCTGATTTGTTTTCTTACCACCAAGAATTAAGTATAAGTTTTCAGCCATGTCTTTCATTGAGGCAAGAATATACTCTTCTGCCTCCTCATTCACTTGAGCTTCTGTGCTCATTTGATATACAAATCTGCTCACTTGATTTTTGAATATGAATCCCCTATCACCTTCAAAGTTATTTCTTTTAGTATTGCCCAAGTTACCTAAATAAATATATTTTCGAGCCCTTGTTGACTATCGCAACAGTAGGTACTTCTCAAGGATTTTAGCAATATCCAACTATCTCAAAACCCTCATATTATGATAACACAGCAATCCCATAGTATCATACTTCCTACAGGTACAATGAATGTTACCTTCTGTTGCATCAAAGTCAACCACCCAAGGATGATGTTGGTCCTTATTCTCTATGTAGTTGACTAGAAACTTTGAAGAATTAGTCGAGACAAAGTCTATACTCATTCCTCCCACACCCTGTATAAATTCTTCCTCAAAAAATGAATATAATTTTCTTGAGTAAAATCGAGCAGCTTGCTTTAATATTGAGTTGGTCCTTATCATAGGAATAATTTCAGACAGACTGCATTTGTACTCTTCATCCTGCTTATTTCACTGCCAATTCATCAGTACCTTTTCTAATCCAAGAAAATAATTAATTAATGAACTTATTGGCTTCAAAATGCCATGACACACATTATTAGTACACTCGATACGCCGCGTGGATAAAATGTTCATGCTAAAATAATCCTTATTGAAAACTGTTGACCACTTTCTCCTTATATTATAAAGATTCTACAATCATTCATGGTTATGAAGGTTCCCTTCTCTCATCATTTCAACCTATGCCTCCTCAAACACTTCCTCAGAATTACACTTCCTCAAACACTTATAAAAGAGTCCTCTAGCTTTATTGTTGCTATTGAAGATATGTACTTTTGATGGAACCTTTTTAAAGATGTGTCATTAGCATAATCTATGACGAGTGTGAGGTAATGCACTTTCTATGGCCCTAACCATAGCTTGGTCCTGATCAATGAATATTATTGTTGGATGTTTATTACTCATTATTCTTACAAATATTTTAAACAGTCATGTAAAACTTTCAATTATTTTTTCTGACAAAAAAATAACCCCTAACAAAATGTTCTGCTAATGATTGTTAATACCAACAAATGGTGCATATACAAAATTATACTTATTGAGCCTGTAGCTGGTATAAAAAATCAACACATTTCCAAAACATTCATAATCTATCCTGCCTCTCCCATCAACCCAGAAAAAATTTAACAATCTATCATGCTCATTAATTTGAACATCCCATGTGAACATGTGGTTCTCAACTTGTCGATCTTTAAATAATTGAATCAAAGAATTTGTGTCACCAAATTCAATCCTTGCTCTTTTCTCCTTTTGAATAATATTGTAGGCAGCCATCTTAGAGAATCCAACATTCTCATATCCTCCAACTTCCTCTGTAAGGTAGGCATATGCATCAACGGTTCTAATCCCTGCATTTATCATTGATTTTAGGACGGAAGCTTTTTCCTCAACAACATTCCTTCATGATCTTAGAAGGTGTCGGTCGGCTGGGCTAGTCAATTCACGGTTGTGGGATTTAATAAATCTTTTGACATGCCAATAATCATCTTTATCAACTGCAAACCTCACCATAGATGAACAACCGGTTCTAACATCTGATTTAGTAAATCTCTTTCTTGAATTCAGATCAATACTTCTCTTGAAACTAACTTTTGAACAGACAAAGTCTTTGGATTTTATCTTCCTAGTATTTAGCCAAAAACTGTGATGATCCTTTTGCACGCTAAAGTCATTATCATAGGCATAAGTACAATAACATTCGTATACTTCTCTCATTTTTATAAACAGCCTGAATTGATAAAAGAAAAGATCAGAAAGCGCAACTAAAGCTCATCCTCTTTATCTTTACCAACACTAAAAACAATGATATTCTTCTTCTTAAAAAAATTAATTAAAGCTAAACAACAAGATATAGGAGCTTATTTACTTTTTCACCTAAACCCTAATCGCACTTCTAAGAGCTTGAGCCTCTAATCAATGGAAACCTATGCCCTTTTTCTTCGCATCTTTGTTTACAACTTTCTAGCTCGTTTTTTGTTAATACAACTTGAGATGAGATTGAAGCTTACCGATATGCTAAAACCTGAGGAAGTTCCAGCTAAGTTAACTTCCGATTCATGTATCCTTTCCAATTCATGCACCCCTTCCCCCTCTCTCTTCCTAGAGCAATTCATCTCTTTTCTGTAATTTTCTAGTCCGTTTTTTTTTCAAAAGCAATAAACATTTAGATCTTTCGCGGGTTTCTAAAATAGCGTCAATCCTACATTTAAAATAAAAAAAAATTTCGGACTAAATTGAGTTGATCGGGCTGATAAGATATAAAACAAACAAATTAATATTAAAAAATTTCAGCCACATATCTGCTTTTTATTGACGTCCGAACACAGAAATAGATCCCGTGACCGGAGCTAATAATTTTCCCTAAAAATGTGGCGGTTCCAATGTCACATTCGGGATGGAAGAACCGGACATTTCATATCTTTGCTTTTTTGCGGCCACGGCGGAAAAAGAATCCATTTATAATTTCCTGATTTCATCTCTCCTTTTATCGTGTTTTATCACTGTAAAATACCTACTCTCATTCTCTCTAGATACAAAATCCTCTTTTTCGATTCCTTGCCCTCGCTCTCGTTCTTCTCTCTATCGCATGGCGGGTCGCTACGACAGCAATCCGTTTGACGAGGAGGACGTGAATCCATTCGCGGTGAGTCTACATTATCGACTTTTGTGAGATTGTGGGGTTTTGATTTAGTGATGGCATTTCCTCACAGGATCTGGAGAGTGACTGCCTAGGATTTATGAGGGCCGATAAACTCGGCATTTTCAAACTCTTTGTTACTTCAAATGCTTCTAAATTGTTATGCGTGATTTTGGTTTATGACGGAGTTTTAACTTTGGTATTTCTTTTAGATTTATTGTCGTGCTATTGTGTGCACATTTTACTTTTCATACATCTTATTGATGGATTAATGCAGTCAGGGATTAGCTGTTGGTTGCTTATGATGCACGATGGATTTGGCAATTTTGAATGTGATATCTTTGTGATGCAAAAGGATAATGCTAAACTAACACGAGAAGTTATTGAGTAGTAATTGTATTCTATAAGTCTAGCAAGTGGGATTTACGGATTGAAAGTTTTGAAAACCATTATGACCAGGCGGTGGCTTAAGATGATGAGAAATTAAATTTCTTGGTCGCACATCCACCGCTGGGTAATTTTGTTGCAGGTGATTTATATAGTTTTATTGTAACCCATTTCTCTATTTTGTCTCTATGTTGACGACTGCATTTTTGCAGTGCTTTATTAGTTTTCAGTTAGAAAATTTTCAACTGCTGAATAATATTATAAAAAATTAAAGCTGAAACCTTTTTTTTTTTTTGCTATCATGGAAGACCTTTTATTGAATGCATTCTGGAGCTTAACTTGCTGCTTAGATACCGAAGTCCAGGGCACATGCATATTCCAGTACATAAGTGTGGTCTGCTTTAAAATGAGTTTGAAGTTGGAATCAATCAAGGACTACCCCAATTCTTACATCAACGTGAAGTTGAACTGGTCAATGATAGCCTTTTGGTTATATAACAAGTGCTTTGGCTATCTGACAATTGTATTGCTTTTTATACAATATTTTTTCCTGTTCTTGAATTCTATAAGATAGTGCACAACTTCATTTATGTGGTTTAATTGGGGTATCTCATCCCCCTTCCTATGATAAACTTCTTCATGACTTTTATTGTGTAGGGGATAAGAAGCTACATCACACTTGCTAGGTTGATATTAAGCACTAACAATCTAACCTATTTGTAGATATGGTTTATGGGTTTCAATAGTTATTTTACTGAGATTTCCATTTTCAATAGATTTCACGATCTAAATTTTAAATTGTATTCTTGCTGGATATGCAAATCATTTGCATTGACATTGCTTAGTTTTTTAATTCCTAGTTTCATATTTTATTTTGATCTAACCTTGCTTATAATGTTGGTGCCTATGTGAGCATGACAAGTTCTCCAGCATTTTGACTACTTTGGTAGGCTTGATTCCCCTCTGAAAGTTGACCTCGATTCAACTCTTGAATTCCTTTGTTTAGTTATTTTTATTCTGTATTTCAGCACATGTTTAGCTCCCCTATTTTCTTTTTTGTCATTGTTCAACCCCAATTTTGGAAGATCATTATTTCTATAACCTCTATTTGGTGTTATTTTATGAAACTCATATCCTTGATCTACCTAGCATATGATTTGGATTTGTCTAATTACTATTTATTGTTATTGGCCTATTATGATTTGAAAAACAAACAAGGCTTGGGATCCAGCCTTGCTTGTTTGTAAATTTCGGTGTTGTAGCATAGGATTTGTGCTAAGTTGATTGTTTGCGTTTTGCCTTATGCAAAATTTGCTAAGTGTTGGTTTTCCATATGTAGTTGAGTTGCTACTAATGATGGGTTTATGCTATTCCTTTTTGTAGCAGGAATCAGGGATGTCTGGCTTTCCTTCTATAGTAGTACTATAACAATAATTTTTTCTTTCTCGTTTGGGATTGGAATTTGTCGTCTTTATTGAATTTGAAGATGCTAGAGTTGAATTTTAGTTTTACGTCAGATCTAAGACATTAATAATTTTGGATCCTTTTTTGAGAAATGTTTGGTCTCTTACCCCTCCAAATCTCATAAGAGGTTTTTTCAATAAGTGGTGAGACTAGGTTTGTGATCTTATTGGAGGTGTGCATGCAGGTCTATGACAAAGGGCCTTTCCACCATTGTAAAAAACATCTTGAAATACATAAACGAGGCATATATTTATAATGAATTACTATATATAATTTCTATTTCCTTTCAAACTTATGCTAATACTAGTGGATGTAAAATTGTCAAGTGCGTTGCAAGTATTGATAATAACTTTTGAGAAAAAATTGTCTCCTTGTAGTCTTGTACTAGCGTGAGTTCTAGACCTCAAGGTGTCCTCCATCTTGTTAGTTTATAGATCAATATTATCATCAAAGTAGGTATTCTTCTATCTATAGGAACTATTTGTAAGTATTTCGGCATTATCATCATCTGCATTGGCCTCAACCCAACTATTTAGGGATGACTTCATGAATTTTCATTTTTCTTTCGTTCTTATGGAGTGTTTCATGACATTTTAAAACTCTTTTTATAAATCTTGTTCCTCAACTTAAATCCATCTACCTTTTCGTCCCACTTTTCCTTCCTAATCATAGAACATCAGTTTTAGCTGCACATCTTAGCAGTGCATCTTCTAGTCTTATTGTACATGGTAAATCATCTTAGCTTATTTTTTACAATCTTATTTAAGTATTTTCAATAGATGCTATTCTTGTTTATTATTATTTTTTGGCATCCATTTGAACTTTGTTGTATGTGACCTCTTTTCAATAGATTCTAAGAAGTTATTAATTTTAGGTCCATTTGATTATAAATAAACTCACAATGCATATATTTTACAATGAATTATTAAATATAATTTCTGTTACTTTTCAACCTTGCGTGGATGGTATTGGATGTGGAATTTTCAAGTGCATTGCAAGTATTGATGATAACTTTTGAGGGGAAGTTTTCTCCTTGTATTGTGTAAGTCCTAGATTTTAAAGAGGTCTTGCATCATGTTAGTTTATGGGTAGTCATAAATATTATGACATCAAAGGAGGTATTCATTCTATCCACAATAACTATTTTTTGATATTCCAGTTTTATCATCATTATCATCATTAGCCTCATCACAAGTTTTTAGGATTAGCTTTATGAATACTTATTCTCCATTCATTTTTGTTGAGTGTTTCTTGACATTTTAAAACACTTTTCATAAATCTTATTCCTCAACTTCTATCCATCTACCATTTCGTTTTACTTTTCTTTTCTAATCATACGGCATCGATTTTATCCACATGTTTTAGTAAAGCGTCCTCAAATCAGATTGAACAGGGTAAATCACCTAAGCCTATTATCGTATGACCTTATCTAATTATATTCAATAAATACTATATATATTTTTTAATTTTTTGCTTTCATGTAAATTTGCTGTCAGTGAATTTTTTTAGAACAATAATTGGATCCATACAATATAACCGATTGAATATATAAAAACAAAAACTAAAAATATTCTAACTTCTAATAACCAAATTGTGTATTTTATGATGGGAAATAATTTTTTCTGTTTCTGTTTTATTGATTTTCTAATATAAGAACTGTGTAGACAACCATTCGAAATGTGGTTTGGACAAGGCCAAGAAAGATGAAGAGAAAAGGTAGAAGCTTAGCTGATCAATTGTGGCAAAATCTGTGATCCTGTTACGATCTCCTTCCCTTCCCACTCTCCAATCATGAGGAATTCACCCGAAAAATAGGTAATCCTTCCTCCAATTCAAGAAAACCTAAACTAAACATCTCCAAAACTCCCAAACATCTATTAACACGTAGGGCCCCTAATTACTAAACTATCTTGCATAAGAAAGTAAATAAAAAAAACCTATAAGCAATTTTATTTATGAAATAGGACCTTTCATAACACAATGTCATTCTCTTCGGGTTTTTAAGGAGATGCATCCTTAATATCTTGAACATATTCTTACTTGTAGTAGGATGAAATTTTTGCAACTAACTTAAAGGCTTTGATACCATTTGACACTGTACTCAATTACAACGGGCAAGATAAACTAAGATTTATGCAAATTGATCAATCGAACGAATAAACAGGCTCAAAAGAAAGAACCATCAACAATATTGATTCAATTAATAACCTCATTCTTTTCTAAGACTTAGCACTGATATATTATTGCAATTTTGCTATAGGATGCCTATACGGACATTCCAATCCCAAATTTGCTAATGCTGAAGCGTTGAGTTTCCGTGTAGGTTCCATAATGCTATTGCTTGTTTTCTCTTTGAAAACCTGCAACAATCACCAATACCTGCAAGGGAAACAGCAGAGGCAAGAGGTAGATCTCTTATATACCGTATATACAAGAGAAGGCAGAACAAAAAACGAATAACAGAGAACCTAGTAAGCGTGCTGGCATCCAAATTTCTTCGTTTAATCAACTTCCTTGGAGGTTTTCTTGAATTCTTGAAATTTATTCTTACTGTTATGCTTGTGATTTCAGCCTAGTGGCATTTGTTCAAGTATTAGTAGTTCATGTTTAGTCGCTCGCATTCCAGTTATCTGATGAAAACAACTCAAAGAAGGTATCCAAGTGCTGCTAGAAGTGTAGGAAATTCTTTGATAGCTTTGATGATCGATTTTTTGGATTTATTTATTTTTTGCATTGTTTTTTGAAAATTTTTGCTACAAGAATTGTGTAGACAGCCACTTGAAATGGTATCAGCAGGGCTGAGATAGATGAGGTGCAGGTGTAGAAGCTTAGGTCATTGATTGTGATGAAAACCTAGACTCTGCTATAATTCTCTCCCCTTCTCACCTCTCCAAACTTGGGGAATCCACCTAAAAAAGTGGGAATCCTCCCTCAAATTCAGAAAAATCTGAAATAATCTGGAAAACTTTCGGTATTTATAGACAAACACTTTTTAACATCTAGGGCCTTTAATTACTAAACTATCCCTCATAGGTAATAAGGAAAAAAACCTATAAGCAATTTTATTTATAAAAAAGACCCTTCTTAATACTATGTCACATTTTTAATCCATTTTTATCCTCTTTGAATGGAGATTATATTTTGTATAAGTTTCCTAATGTTGATATCTTTGTATGAGCTTAATAACTTTTTGACCTTTCTGTATTTCCACATGAATCTGAAGTTTCGCCGGCATGCATAGTATTTTCTAATCTCTAATCTCATTTTGTGAGGATGCCGTAGGGGAAGAAATTTCGTAAGAATTTTACTCTTTGCATTTGGTGGCTTGATAATTTTATTTGCATTAACTTTTAGTTTCTTAAAATTTGTATTTCAGCATAGCCATCCCCTCCAAGTAAATGTTGTTCAGGTTATCAAAGAATTTTTTTTTTCTTGGGATACCCTATTTTGTCTAATATTATTTTTTATTGTAAGAGTTCAAGAAGAAATTGGTATTTCTCATATTGGATTTTATAGAGATATTTGTATCTTAATTCTTCACTGTCATGTTCCTCTTGGAAACGTGCTGATTTCATAAGGACATTTTTAAATGAAATTATTTTCTAATGCTTTCAAATTTTAGAACACTTCAACTCGTGGAAAAGGAGCCGGGCAATCAAATTATGGAGGAGGCACATTTTATATGACAGTAAGCCCATAGAGATGATATATTGTAAATTGTTTCCTCTCTCATTAATGGATTCATTGGAAGTATCTTGGAAATGTTCTACTTTCGTTTCCTGTAATTTGAAGCTTCTATCATTCTATTTCTGGGCATGCTTTGGCTTTTCTTGATACATTCGCTTACATAAATCCTTTTCTGCATTATGTTCCAATCATGTAGAACCCAGGCAGCGTGCCACCTGCTTCAAATTCTAGGCTTTCACCACTTCCACCTGAACCTGCTGATTTCTACAATGACCGTACTGCAACAGTGGATATTCCTCTGGATGTCTCTATGGCAAGTGCTTTTTTTTTGCATAAAGGACTAAGATTTAATTTTTAAGTTAATTCAATGTAAGAAAATTTGTGAGCAGAATTACTCTTCGGAATGGCAATGAGATTTGTTTGACACTAGGGATGTCACTCAACAAAATGTGCACAATTATCTTAGAGCTGCTTGCACAATTACCATAGCTACTTATTTAGTTGTGAGAGCTGAGGCTGTTTGGTCTGGTTGTATTTTACAAGGCGCAGAAACCAATAATCTAAGTTTTAATGTTGTTTGTTAGACCGGTCCATACGGACCTGCTCAACATAATAGAGGCAGAAGAGTCTGCCTCTTGTATGAGTCGCACAAGCCGCAAGATTCAATGGAGCTGTTTTGGAAGGATTTTTGAGGGAGTTAGGAGGGAAATTTGAATGTAGGGACTGTTTAGAGATTTCCTTTTTGATTGTATGCATTAAATAGTTTGTTTTCCTAGGGTTAGGGCATCTTGAATTTTGGCTGAATTTGAGATCTCTTAGACTTAGATTTTTTTTTTTTTGGCTCTAGCGGCGTCTAGAGATTTGGGAGAGATAGATCCTCCTCTCAAATAAAGAATCAATTGTATATTGTTATTTTCCTTCCGTTAATTTGATTATTCCAATAAAAAACTACTGTTTTTTCCGGTTTTTCCTTTGGATTGGTTGATCGTTCTCGTTGTTTTTGTCAAGATCGTTAGGTTTCACTTGAGATCTTCAAGTGTTTCCTAACATTGTTCTATTTGTCATATTTTTTATGTTTCTATTTTTGTTTGGAATATATCATGCTTATGTTGTTGGTTCCTATGAGAATTGGGATGTGTTCTCTAATGTTTTTAGTATCTTGATGAATTTGATTTATTGTTGCAAGTTATTTAGATGAGTTTACAACTTTCTTTTTTTAGCTTTGTTCGTCTGTCAATTTCCTTTTCCTACATAACCGGCTGCCATGATCAATCATGGATTTGATACTTGCTGCTGGTGGGAAATGTCAGATTTCTAAATTGAAACTTGTAGCTTTAGGTTAGATCTAAAGGATTATGAAAAGTTACTAATCTTGGGTTATAAATATGACCCTTGAGACCTGTATTTTATAATAAGTTACTAAATAAAAATTTATGTTTCTCTCTCAATCTTGTGTTAGCTGATTGGATGCAAATTCTTCTAGTGTGATGCAATTCTTGATGATAACTTCTCGGAGATGGTTCTCCTTGCACTGATGCGAGACTTTGAATATTCAAATCAGTGACTTCTATCATTGTTATTTCATCTATATTATTTTGTGATTTGTTTGTGTTCGTGATCGAGATTTGATATTTTAATATGTAATTTAATTGTTATAGACGTCAGTTTCCATTTTTTATAGGTATTTTAATGGTTATGGAATTTTATATCTGTACTCATATTTCAGTTATGGAATTTCAGCCATTGTCTTCAGTACATACTAATTTTAGCAAATTTCAGCAACAATACACACTAATTTCAGCAATTATATAAGCAGTCTTTCACTATTCTCCTCACTATTTCTGCACACACTATTACAAAAAATATTACTTTAAGAATACAATTATTGATTTCTTTAACTTTCTACAATCCTAAACTTCCTTCCTACATCTCATTACCTGAGAAATCAGCAACCAAAAACTGCAACTCCCACACGTAGCAGTCCGCCTCCTTCAGCCCCTCGCTCTCCCACAGCCAGCAGCTCTCGGCAATAGCATTGCTTCATATGCTATGGAGCAACGTGAAAGGAACAACGGGGAAAATAAAATGCCTTATTCATAGGATGAAATTTCACTAAGCAATATTATATTCTACTCCTACTCCAATAATTCCTTTAAAAAAACTCCACTCAACCGTTGATTTTCTGCCTTTTTAATCAGCCCATTGCATGCATAGCTAAGTGGTGTGGTTACTGTAATAATAATAAAATAATGAAATGGCAAATATTGAAATGGCTGTTATTTAAAGAATTAATTAACCTTTTTTTTTAATTTCAATTAACTATGAAAGAGATATTAAACAGTTATTCATATAATAGATGAAATATCCGAAATTAAAAGTTTATGCTTACATTTATTTTAAGCATTTTGGGTATTACAAATCACCTCTCCTTATTTAAATTTCGCCCTCGAAATTCATTAACTTAGTTGCCATAGTCTATTAAAAAAATCCTAATATATCATAACATATCAAGTTTTTCATAATAGGAAGTATATGTAATATACCTCAAATAAAATGCACATCTCAATTAAAATACAGAGCTTTACTAAAACCTTTAAAATTTACTTAAAAGTATGTACAGCTCCTCAGATCTCTTTATATACCAAAAAAGTATATGTACATAAAAAGTAGCCAACTACCCTGACTACTATCCCACTGTCTCATTTCTCTGCATACAATATAATCATTACTAATGAGCTACGGCTTAATGAAATACGCAAGGTTGTGAAAACCGGACCGGACAACAAACCGGAAGAGTGAGAGGTTCACGGTTCGACCGGTTCGATCGGTCGAACCGGGGTTTAACCGGATGACGTAATAAATGCTAATTTTATTTTGTTAAAAAATAAATTATCAAAATAATGAAGTTGTTATTATAAATTATGTGACAAAAAATTAATCAGAACATAAATTTATGAATAAAACATATAGACAAATACACAAATAATTAAAAGAGCTCTAAATCACTAAATGTCAAACATTAAACACAAAAGAAATATAAAGTATCAAAAGTTACATCCCTAAATCCTTGTTCATAAGTTCATATAAAGTCAAATATTAAACATAAATATGCAAACAAATCTAAAAGTCATCTCCTAAATTTGAAGCATCAAAAGTTACATCCCTAAATCCTTGTTCATCAAAACATTCCCCTCCAAATGCATCAATATCATCATTGCCAATTAATTCATGATCATCTCCAACATCATCATCTGCATGATAAAAATATAAAATATATATTGAACATCTCTTTCTAACGATATAACTTAATCCAATTGACTAATTGAGAACTTACTTTGAGGTTCTTGAGCACAGCTAATATTTAGTTCTTCAGTAACAGGAATGACATCTTCAGCATAAATTTCAGTCTCTAGATTCTCCAAAACTAGCTCTAGAACTGGTTCTTCATCAAGCACCAAAAAATCCACCATCTCTATACTTGTATAATCCAAAGGATCATAATTTCTTTTTTTTGTTTGAAATCTATAAAATTAATATAAATCATCATAAAAAATTTATTCATGGTTATATATAGAAATATTTAAATATAGTCATACCTATGCCTCAAATTGAGGTTGTACCGAACAAATACAAGATCATTAAGCCTTTGATGCTCTAGATTATTTCGTCTCTTGGTATGGATTTGTTCAAATACACTCCAATTTCTTTCACATCCAGAAGATGAAGATGTTTGGCTAAGAATTCTAACAGCCAATCTCTGCAAATTTGGTGCACTTGATCCGAACATTTTTCACCATTCATCTACAAATAGTTAATTATTAGTTATTTGATATGCATTAAAGAAGAAATGTATACTAAAATATTGGCTTTACTTACCAGGCTGCATTTCTTTGGCCATCGATAATGCAATTGGTTTGCCAAAACTCTCTAAATTGTCACGGAAAAGCCTAACCTCATTCATTGCTGCTAATGGTTTAGGACATATATCTTTATTTCCAATCATCTCAATTAAGCCTTGCATCACTTCAGGTTTGTGGCAAAAATTTTCTTTATCATATTGAAAATATGGATTAAGAAAATAAGCTGCACAATGTATGCATTGTCTTAGCTGACTATCCCATCTCGTCTTTATAATAGTGGTGTAAGGTTTGTACATTCTTTTGGCATTTCTAAACATGACCTTAATAGCTTTCCTTGCTCTGTACATGCCATCATAAAGAAATCCTAAAGATGGTTTTTCATCAGAATCTACAATTCTCAATAATCATATTAAGGGGCCAGATAATTTGGAAGCTAACAAACAGTCATTTCAAAATTTGTTATCTAAAATGATGGATGATACTTCTTTCCCTTTCACTGTTTTTGATATCTTTGAATCAAAAAATACTTTGCTTGTTATGAAAGCCTGTAAGTCGAGCTTGTGATCATATATGCTTCTCAAAGTTATAAATGTTGTAGCAAATCTAGTAGCTCCGGGCCTGATAATTTCCTTCCAACCATCTCTTTTTCTTAGCCAAGCTAAAATAAAAACATGATTGTAAACAAATATTGTAACTTTTGAAGCTCTTTTTGCAAGACTCTGAATATGAGACATGTTTCCAATATCTTTAAGAATAAGATTTAAGCAATGAGCCGAGCATGGAGACCAATATATATTGTTAAATCTTTCATGTAGTAATTCCCCTGCCTTCTTATAGTTTGCAGCATTATCTGTTACAAGCTGCACAACATTCTGTGGCCCAACCCATTCAATAACTTCACTAAATAATGAACACAAAGTCTTTGCATCCTTCGAAACATTAGAAGCATCCACAGATTTCAAGAAGGCTACACCCCTTGGACTATAAACAAGAAAATTAATCAAGGTCCTATTCCTGTTATCTGTCCAACCATCAGCCATGAATGTGCATCCTATTTCTGTCCATGATCTTTTATATGAATCAATCAACAACTGACATTCCTCTTTGCAATCTCTCAAAAGATTAACTCTCAATTTATAATATGATGGCAGCTTATACCCAGGTCCAATTGCAGCTATAGCATCAATGACCTTTTGTGCAAAGGCAGAGTTTATGGCATTAAGAGAGACGCAACTGTCATAAAACCACCTCACTACTGCCAAATCAGCACGATGTACTGCTTCTTTGGATGCCATAACACTTTTCAATGAGGGTTGAGAACCTCCTTTAGTTCTTGGTGCAAAAAAAATTTCTATTTCATCTATTTTTCTCTTCCCTCTATCAATACCTTCATGGTGTGCATCAGATGATTGTGACTTGGGAAGTGATGAAGAGCCCCTTTCTTCATCCATATGTTTATCCACAAACACAGTTGTGTTCTGCTCTAACTCATCCTGGGCTTGTTGTTTTCTCTTGCCTATTTCTTTAAGATTTGATTGCATCTGGTGACGAATATCTTGTGGGATTTTTTTACACGAAGCTATATTACCTCTGATTCCTGCTAAATGTTGTTTTATCCTATTAATGCCTCCACGTTTATAAATAATCCCATAATGTAGGCATTTATATTATTTTTTTCCATCTGGACATTTACTTTCAGTATAGTGATTCCAAGCAATGTCAACCTTTTCACGCACACTATGCGAAGAACTTGTCGGTGGATCCATTCTACAATAAAATGTACTACAATACCAATCAAGCAATTTAAACATGTACTACAATACCAATCAAGCAATAAAATGTACTACAATACCATTCTACAATAAAATATATTGCTTAATACCAATAATCTAAATGATCTATATAAAGCAATTTAAACAAATTATATGAAAAAGCATATTAGGCATGTTTGCATTGGGTAGGAATGCATACCTATCAAGCCTTTATTTTGCGTTGAGTTCAACTTGACGTTCTTTATTGGGCCGCTAAACAAAGAATATGATAAAGAAAGCAACGTAAATAAAAAGGTTAGGCATGCTTAGGCATAGAAAGTAACATAAAGTTTTTAATCATAAATCTATTTGACATAGAAAGCAACAATAACAACTTTCATCTATCTATTTGACATACAAAGTAACAAACTATTTTGGATAATTGGTCTCCAAATCAATCACACATTCCAACATGTACATCATATCTTATCAAACAAGCAACTTTAACAAAATAAGAGAATAAATATACACCTAAGTGACCTAACAAACTCTACCACCATACAATAAGACAAACTATTAAGTTATTAACAGAATATGATAGTAAGGACTAAAAATTTCAACTGATGAGATCAAAGTATCAAACAACTTCAACAGCTTCCCAATGTAGCTTAGCAACCTCCAAACCATCAATTGACCGGACTATTTTGCGATTAACACTTACCAGCTTCTTCGGATAGCTTCCGAATCCAATCATTAGTGTATATGTGAGTGCAGGAGTTCAGTAAAATCTAAAATAATATGATACATGAATGCAATCCCGGTTAGGGCTTCGACTTCTTGCGAATTAGGAACGGAAAATGCTTCATCTCTCTCGGTTGCAGGCCTTGCGGCAAAGGTGAATGAACCAAATTAAAACAAAAAAAACTCTAAATCTACCTCTCATGCATTGTATTCGAACAGCTGTGATGCAGGAAATAAGAAAAACAAAATCTCAAACTATTTCTCCCATATCTTGCTCGGACAGACCGAAGTATGCCAAAACAAACGCCAAAACGTCCGACCAAAATGAGAGACGAAATCACAAAACCATTAAGGCCTTAACGAAGACTTACCTGCAAACAAAATGCAAACGAGAGAAGATGCGTTCACCTTTCCTAGTCGTCTTCTTCGTTGGTCCCGTAAGGTTCGCGAGCAGCAAAGCAAAGAGTCTCAATCTGGGCGAAACGAGGAGTTTCGACTTTCGCCTCCCGCTTAATGAAACCTAAATCCCATTTTGGCCGTTCAATTTGCAATTAACGGCTCTGATTTGATGATTTTGAAACCGCCAGGTTCCTTCATTTGATCCCGGTCCGCCGGTTTAGCGGTTTAACCGGAAATTTAACCGGTTTAATTGCAACCCGATTTACAGGAGTAGCCCGGATCGGCCGCCAGACCGGGTCCCGGTTCGACCAGTTGAACCAGCCGGTCCGGTCCGGTTTTTAAATCCTTGGAAATACGTAAACAATGTATAAGACATAATAATAACATATTGACAATTAATTTAAAACACATGTAAATTCCCTACTGGTCATAAAAAATGCATAACATCACCTTGTTTCTTGTTTCTTGTTCCATACCTTTATACAAGTCGTATAATGGCTAACTTCCAGCTTTCTACTTCAAGGTTGGGTTCAAACTCCCAACTTTCAGAATTGAAGTTTCTCTCTCATTCAAGGTTAGGTACGAATTCTCAACTTTTAGAATTTCGAGAGTGTAGGCTTATCTTGTTAGGTCTTTCGCCTTTACTTGTGGGGGTCCTATCCCCCATATATGACTTTAATCATTTTAATATTATTCATTTTTAACAATTATAAAATAGGCTATTGCAATCCATACTTAATAATTCAACAAGTTATACAAGAATAAACTGGAATAAACTGAAATAAATGTTATCATAAAACATAACAAATATGAGTTTGCAATTATATAAAATTTTTACTATTTCCTATTGCATTGTTTGGGTATCTCACCTCGTCCTCTAGGATAGTCGGGTGATGCTCTTTGAAACCCCAGCTCCTTTTTCGTTTATAAACAACCTACGCATAAACATTTTGATGTGCCGGTTCAACCTGAACCGGCCCAGCCGGTTCAGGTGTATAGGAGGCGGAGGCTTTCCGCCTCCTTCTCTTAATCCCGCCCACAAGGGGGCCCCACCTCAAATAGAGAGTTTGAATTTTGAAAGGAGGGTGCGGTTTGGGCTTAGGAGGGATTTGTTTTAGGAAAGTTTTGATATTAAAGAGGAGGAGAAGGGATTAGGGCTGTTTTATGTTTTGTTTGATTGAAATTAGGGTTTCCTTGGAGGCTTGGGCTCTAGACGATCTTGTCTAGAGAATTGGGAGAGACGATCCTCCTCTCGAATTGAGGATCTCTTGTATCTTGCTTTCGCATTTGCTTTGCTTTATTTCCAAGTCGCAATCTATCGTTCCTAGTTTGATTTGCTCCAAATCATTGTGTTTTCCCGCTGTTTTTATCAATTTTGCTTAGGGTTGCTTGCGAACTCAAGTAGATCCGGTAGGATTACTTGCAAACTCAAGTATTTCCTATCACATTTACCTTTCATAAACGTTCTACCACAAATTCAGGCTATATAAAGAAAATCTTACATGCTTACCTCAAAAGCACTCTTGCTCATTCAACCCACAATCTTTCCTTTCTCCTCCCTAATCTCCCTCTTTTCCTTCTTTCATTTTTCCTACTGAATTCAACAACTGGTTTCAGCACAATCAACATTCAGAAATACTTTTTTTTTTCCAGCAATTCTTTACTAAAATACCGAATTCCAGCCATTGTCTTCAGTACATTCTAATTTTAGCATATTTTAGCAACAATACACACTAATTTCAGCAACTATAGCAACAGTCTTTCACTATTCTTCTCACTATTTTTGCACATACTATTACAGAAAATATTACTTTAAGAACACAATTATTGATTTCTTTAGCTTTCTACAATCTTAAACTTCCTTCCTACATCTCATTACCTTAGAAATCAACAACCAAAAACTACAGCTCCCACACATAGCAGCCCGCCTCCTTCAGCCCCTCGCTCTCTCACAGCCAGCAGCTCTCGGCAATTGCACTGCTTCGTATGCCAGGGAGAAATGTAAAAGGAATAAGGGGGAAAATAAAATGCCTTATTCATAGGATGAAATTCCACAAAGCAATATTATATTCTACTCCTACTCCACTAATTCCTTTCAAAAAACTCCACTCAGCCGTTGATTTCTAGGCTTTTTAATCATCCCATTGCATGCATGGCTAAGTGATGTGGCTACAGTAATAATAATAAAATAATGAAATGGCAAATACTGAAATGGTTGTTATTTAAGAATTAATTAACCTACTTTTTTTAATTTCAATTAACTATGTTAGAGATATTAAACAATTATTCATGTAATAGATGAAATGCCCAAAATTAAAAGTTTATACTTACATTTATTTTGTGCATGTCGGGTATTACTCTAAGTGGCCATTAACGAATGATATAAATCACCTAACACCCCATATAAGATATCAATATGAATTGTTGTAAAGCTTATGAGGCTTTATGGGGTTTGAGTTGGTTTTGATAATTGACATGTTTTACATTCCAAATTTGTGTAGATGTAAAGAAGATGGAATGCTTTTTTATGCAATGAAATTTGGATGACCAGGTGAAAGTACCACAACATAATTATATGGTGAATCCCCTTAAGTAAAATGAAGCTAAACTCTTAAATATCGAGGCGCATTTTGGTGTAACGATTGGAATTTCATTAATAAACTCCAAAGTTAAGTATGCTCGTGCGGGAGTAATCCTGGGATGGGTGACCTTTTGAAAAGTTACACCAACGGGATAAAATCATGAGGCCATAGGCCAAAACAAATAATACCTTGATAGTTAAGAGTTTGAGCTGTTATAAAATGGTAGCAGAGCAATACACCAGTCGAAAGAGGAGATTTAAGTGCCATACAGGATAAAGTGCTAGGTCATGGGGGCCACCTCTTGAATCCTATATGGGACAAAGTGCTATATAGCGCGAGCCACCACTTGAACTTGCTGGGGTTATCTCTAGAATCTTATCTGCCTGGTGGATGATTTTGGGATAAAAACACTGTCACACTGATGATAACGTTAGTTACTTATGTAGGAGAGATTGAAAAAGAAGCCAAATTCTTAAACATTGAGGCGTCTTTTGGTATAATGGTTGAAATTTTATTAAGAACCTTCACAATTAAGCGTGCTCATGCGAGAGAAATCTTGAGATGCGTGACCTCTTGGGAAGTTATACCAACATGTTAAAACCGTGAGGCCATTAGGCCAAAGCAGATAATACCTCGATAGTTAAAAAATTTTGGCTGTTATATATGCTTTTGTTGGAGGAAGATACATGCTACGTTTTTTTTTTCTTAACTTCAGGATTCTCTTCATAATCTAGGAGATAAAGATTATTATTTTTCTTTTCCTTACCAATTATCTTCCTCAATCCCTATCCGTAAATTCTCAATGAGAAGGAAGACAATTCGTAGTACAGTTTATATCATTGATAATTTTTGCTAATTGATAGTAAGTTGTAGGAAAGCTTTGTAACTAAGAGAACTTAGTTAAGAACTAGAGATCTAGTGATATTGATTGTTCCTATGCTAGTTACTTGCGAGGTTTGATTGTATAGTCTTTTAAACATGGATGAAGGGTTTGAGGTTTGATTGTATAGTCTTTTTAGCATGGATGAAGGGTTTGAAGTAAGTAGGCATCCCCTTTGATATAATTAGAGGCTCTAAAGTCCAAGTCGTAATTTTCAATTTAGACATTAAAGGTATTCAAAATCATATATTTTTGAGCAATTACATCGATGATTATTTCTGATGCAAAGAGCTTAAGCTTGATTTGGATAATCTATAACTTAGAGAAGATTTATTGAATAATAGTGTCTCAATCGAATCTTGATTCATGGCGGAAGGTGGCACCAAATGAGTATATTCTTTTCAAGGCTATTTTGTGTTTAACCATCATTATGGTTTAAACAAAAAAGTCTTTAGAAGAAGGAAGAGGATGTCTTATAATTTTGAGATGTGGAAAATAGAGAAGTGTGGCTTTTGTATCATGTTGTAAAATATGAAAGAAGAATACTGTTTATTTTCTTTTCCAATTGGTAGACGAAATACAATATTTATAGGAAAGCAAAGCCCATAAAAAGGGAAAAAATAGAAAGGTAATTAACCTAATTAAGTACAATTAATTCAGCATTAAAAGTTATATTCTGCATAAAAATAGTGGTTGCTGAACTGCATATGGGAGGCAGAATAATGCTGGATTGCCAATGTGGCCAATCACATGTTCTGCTACATTTTCATCCAACGAAGGAGGTGCAGTAGTTATGGATTACCAATATGGAGCTAGAGGTGCAGGAGCTACAAATTGTCAAGGTGGCACAATGGAATTGAATGCATAGTTTGATGTTATTTTTAGGATTTTCACATTATGGTTCTGGACGAACACACCATCATTACCATGGAGATTAAAATTATTTTCTTAAATTTCATAGGAAACATAATTTTATTGAAGTTTCAAAAATGACCAGATGATTTTGGATATTTCTTTGAATATTATCATTTGTTTAATTCTAAAAGAGTTGAATGTGCTAAACCAAAACTAGTGAAATGCTCAATTATGTGGCTAAGTTTTGCCATGAAACTAAACCTTCATAGGCTACCCAGCCTACCCTTAAACATAAACTTAAAAAACTAAATGTCTTTTTTTGAATCTGTTGATCAACTGCATGAATAAGCATCGTAAACAAGATGAATATGGCGTATATGAATATTATATTAAGTTTATAATTCTTTCTACTAAAAGTCATTTGTCACAAGTCTACTTTGTTGCCATTATCTATTGTTAAAGGTCTTAGACAAAAGATTATGAATGAATGAAGCTATAATTCATCTGAAGTACTATATGGGGCTTTATCTTTATCTTTGAATGCTATGTAATATCATGAATGTTTTGTTAGGACTGTCAAACATGCAAGTAAAGTCTCCAAAAAGATTTTTTTACCTTATTTAAAACTTGTCAAATATTCTCCGACATAAGCATCATGCATTTTGAATATTATCTTATTGAAGAGACTATGATATACCACTTAATTTAACACCATTAACTCCAAAATTTGATGTTACGACTAAAAAAGCCCCTTTTTAAAGAGTTGAGGGACCATTTTTGCTCTTTTCTAGAAAAGGGCAAAAATGGTCCCTCAACTCTTTAAAAAGGGGCTTTTTTAGTCGTAACATCAAATTTTGGAGTTAATGGTGTGTTAAATTAAGGGGTATTTTAGTCATTTTTTAATTAAATTATTTATTAAATATAATTTTTAAGTAATAGTAAATTTTTTAAACATTTCTTTAATAAAAAAAGTTATTAATAATTCTAGTTTTAATTTAGGATGATTATATACTAGAATTATTAATAATTTTTTATTAAGAAAATGTTTAATACTTTTTAAAAAAAAGACTATTACTTGAAAATTATATTTAATAAATAATTTAATTAAAAAAAATGACCAAAATATCCCTTGATTTAACACCATTAACTCCAAAATATAATATTAGGACCAAAAAGACCCTTTTTAAGGAGTTGAGGGACCAAATTGGTCTCTTAAAAGAGTTTGGGATCATTTTGGTCTCTCACAAAGAGTTGAGGGATCATTTTGATCCTTCTCTCTCTTTCTCTCTCTCTCTCTCTCTCTCTCTATATATATATATATATATATATATATATATATATATATATATATTACTCAGCTTTATAACTCCTGTTCCATATACAAAATTTGTGTCCACTTTTGGTAGTAGATTGCAAAAATATCTTATGCGTTGCGATTACAAGCCAATTTGTGAGGAGTCATTTTACTTTGCAGGATTTGTTTGACAAACATTAAATGTTTAATTCATTAGAGCCGAATTGTTTTAAGTCAGGAAAGAATGGTGCAAATCAATAACATGAGCTTTGATGTTATTTTGGTTGTCTTATTTTTTTGTTTTCTATTTTATTTTGAATTCAACATGTGAATGACTTTGGTGTCTTTGAGAATGGAAGGTGTTCTCTCATATTTTGGGTGCCTTGGTGGATTTTGTTTAGTGCGAAGTTGTTTTTTTCATCTCTTTAATCCCCTCAATCATTAGTGTCCAACTTCTTGTTATGTCCGGTTGAGTGATTTGAAAATTCCTGCTCTGTTTTACTTTTCTCCGTTCCAGGTTTTGCTGTGTAGCTGTGATTGGCGCTTTGGCATTGTAGGAGAGATTAAGTCTTGATTATCCTTGGCTTTGCCTTGTGTAAAATATGTTGTGTCTTCCCTGTTTCTCTTAATTTTATCTTATTGAGGTTGATTCATATCTGTTATCGTCATTTCCCTGTGTTGGGCTATAGCTGGCTTGTTTTATGACTTACCGACTATAGCTTTATTTGTCAGTTGGTTTCCTTTTTCTATAAACTAGTTGCTGTATTAAACATGGACTGGATGCTAGCTGTTTTGCGGAAAATCTAAGATTGATGAACTGAAACTCACAGTTAGGCTAAATCTTGAAGGATTGTGAGAAGTTACTCATTTTGGCTATTTTTGAGTTATAAATAAGACCTCTAGGATATGTATTTTATAATGAATTACTAAATAAAAATTTTAGTTTCTTTCTTAAATTTATTTGTACCACTTGGATGTGAATTCTTCGAGTGTGATGCAAGTCTTATCAACAACTTCTTTTTGATTTTTTTTTATATCGGTGTGAGATGTAGATCTTCAAATTAGTGACTTCGATAATTTTTCTTTCAACCAAGCTGTTTTATAATTGATATTTGCGGATGATTGTTACATGCTTGTTTTCTCTCCTTTTTTTTATATTAGTTCTCCAGTTTGTTGTTGCTTGCACTGTTATCCTATATAAATATCATAAATTAACTCCAAGATTGTCAACTTCAAAGCTACTTGCCATAACTTTTCGCGAATAAATATTTTCAGTGCATTATTATGAAGCTATTGGTTCTTTAACTTGTTCATACGTTTGTTTGGTGCAGGATTTGAAGAAGAAGGAGAAGGAGCTCCAAGCAAAAGAGGCAGAACTGGCTAGAAGAGAAAATGTATTTTGCCAACATAAAAATAAAAATATAGTAATGCAAGGTGTTTATTTATGTTCAAACGTTCAGATGTGTGTGTGTGTGTGAGAGAGAGAGAGAGAGAGAGAGAGTAATGCAAGTAGTTCCTTTGAGAGAGAGAGAGAGGACCTAGAGTTCTTTCATATTATACTATTTTTCTATGTTTTAAAACCCCCTTGCAATTGGAGCATATAGATTATTTAGCTCTAACCTGTTGCATAATCAATAAAACATTAGTAGAGCTTTTGTAAAAATATTAGCCATCTATTTTAAACTATAAATAATCTTCTTAAAAAGTATGATGTCATGAATGAAATGACAATCAAAGCCAATATGTTTTGTTCTTTTATAAAGCATAGGGTTGTTGACAATGTGAATGACTGTATGATATCATAGTATAGAACCATAGGTTATGCAATAGGAAAACCATACTCTTCTAGGGAACCTTTTACTTGCATTATTTAGCCTCAGCATTAGATATGGTTACAAAGGTTTGCTTATTTTGTTTTCAGTAGGGGTGTCAATATTGGACACGACCCGAAAACTCGACTCGAACTCGTTCAAAAATTTTTGAGTCGGGCAACCATTTTGGAAAATGGTTCGGCAGTTGTAAATTCGAGTCAGGTTCGGTTCAACTCAAAAACTCGAAATCAACCCGAAAGTAACATGTTCATTTCGTCCGTCGCCATTGCAGTCTGTCCGTCGTCGCTCGTCCACACTCGGCTCGTTAGTCCACCGCAAACTTGCGATCGTCCTCGTGCTTGCCCTACGCCCGCACACGTCATGCGATCTTGGCCGCTCTACATGTCCGCATGCGCTAACCTGTACGCCCTCTCGCCTGCTCGCTTGCACGAGGCACGCCCCCTAGCAACTCGTGACTCGCCCGCTCACCTGCACATGCGCGCTCGCCTGCACTCTCCCGTGCAGTCGCCTGGGTTAGTTGGTTAGGTTAGGTCGACCCGGGTTAGTGGTGGGTCGGGTCTAGGTTTGAATTTCCGACCCGTTAGTCTAATCGGGTCGAGTTCGGGTTGTATCAGTTGAAGACGGGTCAGTTACGGGTTAGACCCGAACCCGACACGAAAACCCATTTTGACACCCCTAATTTTTAGGTGACCATATTACCTTAAAAAAGAATGCAATATCTTACTTCTCATCTTCATCGAAGCCATCACAACCAACATGAAAGAAAGCTCACATTTAAATGCTCAGCCTCAATATAAAGTAACCCTCTTTAGGAGACTTTTTTTTGAAATTTATCTAAATATGCACAAAATAACCTTCCCTCTTAATGCTTCAAACATGGATTTTTCATGTGTTGGCTCACAACACTAAAATTAGATAAATCAAAATTCCAACTAAACTTTGATGCCAAGATAGATCATCAAGGGGTTTGTCGTTATCTTAAGTGGCTGGAGCATCTTTAGGAGTCTCAACAAATTTGCAACATGAAAGTCTCTTTTAAGAAGATTGGTAGTAGCATATTTCCTCTAAAATGGAGAAGCAACATGATTATCATAAATTGGAAATAAGAGTACTCACCTCAAATTTAGATGACTTGATAATTCGCTTTACTCCTTAATCCGACTTCGATAGTTTGACACTTGTAATTAATGATAATTATGTATCGGATTGTACGCTCTTGTTATAAACTCTTCAATTGCCACAACTCCTTTGGCTATAGGTCTTGAATTAGGTAGTACCTCAATGGAAATCTCTACTTCATGATTAGGAGATAAGTTAGGCAACTCATCAATAAACACATCAGTGAACTCATTCACTGTAGGGATTTTTAATTTCCCTGAATGAACCAAACATTCCGTTTTCTCAATAATTTATGCATTTGAAAGGTTGACCCCAAGAATGCCCAATTGCCCACACTACTATTTTTCTTAAATGAATTTTCTCACTACCCAACAATAGGTCGTTTTTTTTTTCCTGCAGCAATCAATGTACACGCTATATCTACTTAACTAGTTTATTCCTAGAATCATCAAACTCAGTTAAAGATAATACCATTAGCTTAGATTTTAATTTTCTAACCCCTCTCAGCATTTTACACATTTGTCACATGCAAAATACTTGGTTGAGATATGATACAATTACATAAAAATATGTAATAGCACCAGAACAAGAAATTATTGGAAATTACACATTGAAAATTACCATACAATCGAATTCTAATTTAATCAAAATTCATATAATTAGAACCTACGATGCACGGACACGGACATGGCGACACGGACACGGCTTTTTTTTAAAATATAGGACACGAGTGCGGCGTGGATACGGCATAATAATTTTTTTAATATAGCATATATAAATTAAGGTAACATCATACTAAATGATTGTTCAACAAACATGGAAACATTCTAAGTGTCGTAAAATTTCAGAACATTTCATTTGATAATTTAAACTTATCTTTTAAATAATTTAAACTAAATACATCAATAACTAAACCAATATGTTCAGGAATATCCACATATATCAAACTTATCATCTAAATAATTTAAACTAAAGAACAAGATAAAATATTTGACATTATAGTTGTAAAGAACGAGATAACCACTTAAAAAACAACCAAATTTAACTAATTAACTTGAATTGTGCATGTGTAAAAATAGGGCTGATAAATTATTTGACATTGTAGTTGTAATTATCAATCAAACCAATCTATTTAGGGCGTGGGTAGCAATACAAGCATATAAATTTCATTTCAGCAAACAATTGAATGAAAAATGCAAATACCTAAAGAGAAAGTTATGAATAATGTGAGAAATCAGAAACAAATACCTAAAGAAAAACAAATACCTCCTCCTCTGCCTTCAATGGGTCGCCTGCACGCAGATGATGAAGACGCCGACTCCCTACTTCGACGACTTCACTCGGGTTGGCCTCGCCTACGCGCAGATGACGAAGACGCCACAAAGACTTAAAGATGTTGACTCCCTCCTTCGATGACTCTGCTCGGTTTGGCCTCACTTGCTTGCAAAGATGACGAACTGGCAAAGACTCCTCGGTTGTTTGGCCGCCTTGCAGACGAAGACTAGGGCTTCTCGTGTCGTGAAAAATAGCGGATGTTTATACGCGGAAAGGGTTTAGGAGGGGTATAAATATAAAATATAAAATTTTTATTATTAAAGATCAGGATACGCATGTCCGTTTTAATTTTTTTTTTAATTGGACACTTTCCTCCCATGTCAGACACGTGTACCCGCCGTGTCGGGCGCGTGTACATGTCCGTCACGTGTCCGGCACTGCATACCCTCTTTAAGCGGAGTGTCCGTGCATCATAGATTAGAACACATGAAAACACAAGCAAAATCATTGATTTCTTATATAAGGCAATGGTGTTAATCTCAATATTAGTGTCGGGGTGAATCGATCGCGCACAGTGAATTTCAAAAGGCAAAGAGTGCGGCGTCGCACAAAATTAATTCGATGAGTATCGGCCAAAAACTCAAATCATCAAAATGGCCTCCATTCGTAAAATGGATAACATCGGGGCTTTCAGGATAATTGAAACAGCTAAGATTGACACCCAGATTGGCCGGGGTTGTCGACAGGTCTAAAATTAAAATTTCACGTCCGCAGATCGATGCGATATTGATGTGTGTGAATGATGTTGATTTGGTGAGCGAATCGAGGCAAGATTATTCTACATAAATGTTTTTTTATTTAATATTAATTTTATGTATTTAAAATTAAAAAAAAATGAGAAAAAATCTAAATTTAAATACATTTAACTCTAAATCCCTCCTAATAAATACCTCTCAAACGTTCATCCAACTCACTCACTTAGTCGCCCCAACTTCCCTGCTCGAAAAACTCACCCACATAACCCCCCTCTCCGACCCTTTCTCTATTCATGGGTGATCTGATGCCTCCACCAGCCCAACCGCCTCCAATCTCCATGTGGGCTCCAAAAATTCGGCCCCAACCTCGTTGCTTTTCGGGGGGAGTTTTAATGGATTAAGTTCTGGGGTAAATTTTGGGAAGACAGATTGGGTTTGTAGATAAGACACTACCCAGAGATTTCGCCCTCATTTTGCGAGGACTTTATGATATGAGTTCTGGTTTCCTATAGGCGCAAGCCCCTATAGTTAATTACCCCTCCCAATAACGAGAGAGAACTTTTGATTAAGGTTAGTCGTCAATCAGATACGTAGAGATACGTGTTATCTGGCATATAGTAACAGCATGAGTTTGGATATTGAAAGTTTGAAGATTCGATATTTAAAATTAAAAATTTTACCATCTTGCACTTAAAGCGGATGGTGGGGGAATGGATGATGGACCCGATCAAGATCCCATTGTTTTGTCGTCTCGGGTCATCATGGTCCCTAGTCTACTTAATCAGAGGAGGTAGTCGACCCAACCTGTCAGAAGGATCCTGGTCTGTAGCCATGGGTTGCTTCGTCTAAGGGTAACTTATAGGCTTGGGGTGGATGTTTGTATAAGGGGACAAATTTGAATCCACCTTAGCTAACAGAGGGCTTTGTGCCATATCGATTATATCTTATTGATTCATATCTCAAGGATTTAGTTCCATTGGGGAGCATACGGGCTCTGACCATAACCGTAATTTAGTGGTACCATTTGGCGACAAACCACCCGATTTAAAGGGCCCTGGTCATAACCGTTTACCTGCGGTGCCATTTGGCGGCAAAACCGTCGGTTAGAGGATACATGCCATGTCTTTACTGGCAGGAGATTATTTGAGAATAAATCCTAGTAATATTATCGATCAGACATTAGCTCTTTGTGAGCTGAAGTAGTTTTCGAATTTGTCCACCTCGACAAACTGCTGCTGAGGATGGATTAATTTTATTTTAAGTGTTTTGATGGTTTAATTTTCATTTTTTTAAATATTTTGAATTTTGGAATTTTTTGGAGTTTTGAATTTTCAAGGGCCTCTGGGAGGCATTTTGGATATTTGAAATTAACCCCTCTGGTTGAGATCTGCGTTCAACACGGCCATCATTGGGATAAATGTGGGCAATTGTATTGTTGGTTGGACCCTGTCAACCCTGTCTGCTCGTCGACAGGGGATCAGGTCCGTTGGCTTTATATTTTTGTTGATGAATTTTTTTAGTTATAGATCTTGAAGGCCTAATATGAACGTATAAAACAGATATTTTGGTCGGCACCTTGACAGTATATCTATTTGATAGTTCGATCCATGTCGACCCCTATCTATTCACATAGAAGGATCGAACTGGAACTCGGGTTCATTTACTAACCCGCGCAACATCTCTAGAGTCACGTGTGTACTCGTAACTTGCTCGTCGAGGCCCATGCGGGTGCATGATTGCATGTGCACTTCTTTGTGTTTTGTGTGTATACATGTTGTATGTGTGTGTGTTGGGGCATTTTGGGATATTTGATGTTGATCAATTATGCGAATTTTCATCATTTGGGTGTGCAGAATGCTCTATGTAGAAGCCCATAAATGTCTTCTGTCCGCTTGTATGAGTGTTGCGGATCCTGTGGCGTGGCGTCACTCTACAATCTTCACCCGTTTCATATAGGTAAATTATCGTGCACTACTTGTTGCTTTTTGCAGGTGGATTGTAGTGCACTAATAAATCTCCTGCTTTTGTTAGTAGATAACTGCATTCACTACAGTTCTCTTGTATTTGCTCACATATAGCCTGTTGTATGCACAACAAGTTTCTTACTGTAACTCGTAGGCGTCCGCATTTGCTATGATTCTTTGGCCCTTTGCTCATAGGTGACATTTAGCATGTATAACGGGTCTCCTGTAAGGGCCCGCAGGCATTTGCATTTGTTGTATATCACCCTCCCTACTTGCAATAGGTTGATGTATTTGCCTTTTATTGGATAGTCATCGGGTGTGAGGGTGTTACGGTATCTTTACTACAATAGCTCGTAGGAGCTTGTGTATATCGCCAATTGACTACCTTTTGGCTTGCGAGAGAGTTGTGTATTTGCATGTATGCTTGATTGACACTGATTATAAGGGCGCTTTTGTAATCATTGCATGTCAAATCCCTCTGCTTATGGGGAATAGGTGTATTGGCTTAACATTGCATGGTTGTCGATGGTAGAGATGCTGATGCATTCATCTGCATATTTTCTCCATGCACATTGACTGGCAAAATCCTATATCTGTTTGTGTATTGACTTTCAGTGTTCGTTGGAGACTGTTATATTTGCTTCGATTAGCGCCAACTGTAAGGACGTTGTTGTATTTGCTACACCGTCTCTATATTTTCTTCATGAACACATGATTATGCTTGTTACAACTATCACGCCTCTCCTACAAGTACAGATGTTATGCATTAATTAACATCACTTGTGGGTGATATGTTTGTTGAAGTTCTCTGCTCTTTTAACTGCGATCAAGTTATATATTTCTTTTAGTTTTCATTGCTTGCGAAGCTTGAATGCAGGTGAGTTGTATTTGTCGTCATTCTTTCTTATGCATGTTGGTTGGTGAACTGTTGCATTTGCTTGTGTGTCTTTCAGTGCTTGTAGGGAACAATTGCTCGTAGTTACACATGTTTGTAGTGAATTCATAGTTCTTGCTTGCAATCAGACTATGCCTCATCTCAACTAACTTGTTGTATTCATTATAACTCTCTTATCTATTCTTGCAAAGAGCTCTTCATGTTTATCACATATTGATTATCAACATTTGTAGGAGTTCATCATGTCCATCATGCATCGCTCTTCATTACTTGCAAGGTTTGATGTATTTGCTTAACATTGAATTGTTGTTGACTATAGAAGTATCCTCGCAGTCATTGCACGTTGTATTGAGCATGTCGGCAAGAAACTTCGTTGTTTGCAAGGGTTATCGTGCCTTCTTGCATGACACAAAGTGTTATTCATTGCACCTTGGTCTCATGTTTGTAAGGGACTGTTCTAGTCACTTATATGTTGATCAGTGTTGACTCCATAATACTATAGTGTCCACTGCTTGTCGATGATCATCACTTGCAAATATGTTACTGTGATTGTGACGAACTTCTTCTATACATTTCAGGTTTCATTGTATACCTTGAGTTATCATGTGTATCATATGTTTAACCCTTTTGCTTGCAAGGGATAAACATGTATACTTGCCATGGTATTATTGCATGCGGTATGAACAATTATTGCATGCTTCTATGTTCATCATGCTCATTGTAGAGACGTTAGATCTCCAAACTTTGCTTATGAGCGTATCACTACACTATTCATGGATAAGTCATTGTGTGCGTTTGAAGTTCCGTCATTTGTATGCATGGAGAGTTTGTTCTTCATGAATCTTTTGTTTATTTGCATGATATTCGTCCGACCACTTTGAATGATTGGAGTTATTATTTGTTTTCGATATTTTCTTTTTGTTCATGCATTTATCAATTCAAGGTCCAGTTCTGTGCCATTTGTTCGAATTCAAGTCCAATTCGTCGTCGTATTCAAGCTTGCAAGTCTTCTGTTTATTCAGTTATGTTCACATTAGGTCCCTTGTTCATTCAATTAAGTTCATTTGCCTAGTTCAAGTTCAAGTTCAAAAGTCCAAATTTTGCAAGGTTGGTTCCTTATAGTTTCCTTGAATTTCGGCAGCCTCCTGGCCTCATTTAGAGGAAACTACAGGAGTCTTAGCCTGCTCGTCACATCAAGAAAGATGTGTACAATCGGTGTTGGGTGACACCACGGTTGTAGTCTTCATCCCCACCACGCCAAGAAAGGTATGTATGGGTCTTCGAATATACATGTTTGAAATGCGCATTTATTTCTCGCGCTACGCTACATGAGCGCTTAAGGGTACTTACAAGAGTCTCCATCGCGCTACGAGAGCGTGTATAGGGCTTACTCGCCTCGTCGTATGCATCGCACCGGGTTCTCTTCCCACCACGCTAAGAAAAGTTTGTATAGACAGTTTTTCGGTGCGCTGCAAACGCCGAGGACAGGATTTTGAATTTTACCCGACTCGTCGCGAGCGCTGCGATGAGCTTCCTCCCACCGTGCTAAGAAAAGTGCGTATGGGTGGTTGCTCGCCGCGCTGCAAGCGCCGAAAACGTGGCTTTACGGGTTTGAGGGATTATACCTATGCGATGTGGTAGTGGCGACGGCGAAAAATGCACAAACTCCCTCTCATTTTTTTCTCATTTTTCTTTTCTCATTTTTTTCTTCTTTTTTTTTGCTTCTCTTTTTCTTTTGGAATTATATATAAATATTATATATTTATACACACACACACATTTATATATATATTATAATAATAATAATAATAATAACATATAACATTGATATTAAAGTAGAACAATTATAGTGATATTACTAAGGTTAGTAGTAAGCAATAGCAATTAATAATAACTATTATTAGTGATAACAGAGGAAATGGAACATGGCTTGCAGACCTTAGTAAGGTCGGGATCTATGCGGCTTTGAGAGGTTATGGACTTGCATCTTTTTGAGGAAGAGGAAATCGGTGTGGAAGGGGGAGGTCAGAGTAGGCTAGAGCAGAGAAGAGCTTGGCGTCGGGCTATAGGCGCTGGCTGTAGGGATTCGACTGGAGAAGGCAAGGATCTTCGGCTAGTGTAGAGAGGAAGAGGCATTAAGAGCAGGGATCGATCGGGTCAGGTGGGGTTGGGCTTGGTTGAGGTAGGAAGAAGCTTCCTCTCTCTCCCTCTCTCTCTCTCTCTCTGGACCGACAAATTGAAAGGCTTGTGGCTATGGTGTTGGCGATGGAAGGTAGGATGAGACGTCGGAGGCTTGCGAGGTCTTGCGATTTGATGGAAGCGAACTAGAGCAGGAGGTGCTAAGTAGGGCTTGGGAGGTCGGAGGTGGTCGCGGCAAAGGGAGGAGAAGTCGGATGGGGGTTGGCTTCTATCTAGATGAGGGAGTCGGACACAGAAGGATCGGAAGCAGCGACGGGTTGAAGGCTTCGTGTGCGGGAAAGGATAGAAACCGAAGGCTTCGTTTGCTCAGGCATTTAACGACGATTTGGCGCAATCGACGTGCTGCAGTGCGAGAAATTCGGAAAGCGATCGTGGAGCAGAGTAGGTACGCGGGATTCGTGGATTCGACGGGTACGAGGTATGTTGATTGAGTTGATTTTTTTTATTTTAACCGTTATTTGAGCTGAGTTTTAGTTCTTTATCCAGAGGTCAACACTCCACTTGGCCATACCTGCTGCCGCTAGCCTGCAGCCCGGCTCCTCCCGCTGCCGTCCCCTTGGTCAGCCGCCACCTCCCTTTCTTTCCCTTTCTTCTTCTTCCCTCCTCTTCCTCTCCCTCATCTCTTCCCCTTCACCTCATCTTCTTCCTCCCATCTTCCGCAAACCCTCAAAAACCTTAACCCTAAAAAAAAATTCTTTTACCCTCTCTACACTCAAATCCCTACATTCCATTCACAAAACCTCTTCCCTACAACTCCCTACACCCCCCTCTTCTAAAACCTAACATCCCTTCCGCTTACTCTCTCTAGATCTAGAGAGAGAAATCAATTCTCTCTAAACAGAAAGAGAAAGCTTATTTTCTCTCTCTGACCTTCCCTCCAACACTCTCACACTCTTTCTCTCTCTTCTTGGAGAGAGAAAACATTTTCTATCTTGAAAAGAGTAAAATCCTACCATAATCTTCTCTTTCTCTCTCTACAAAGAGAAGAAGATAGATCTCTCTTTCCCCCACTCTATCTCTCTAAAAAAAGAAGAAAAAGTCAAAAAAAGAGTGAAAACTCATGCGTCATCATTATCGTCGCCGTCGTCTCACCGTTGTCACCTCCGTCGTGCATTTTTGAGGTATAACCTCGACCCAATGCTAGTATTTATCTTATAAATTACAAAAATCTCGAACGCAACACATGTGACGCGAGGAGCGGAGCTTGTGTGTGCTTTTCTTAGCCGGCCGGTGAAACTTGTTGGTAATATATACAATGCGGCCGGGTGAAACCCTAAGTATCCGTAACTGTTTTTCTTGACAGGCAAAAAAATACTGCTGTGCTTGAAAACTCTTAAGTACCCGTGACTGCCTTTCTTGATAGTCAGAGAAATATTGCTATGCATAAAAATCCTAAGTACCCATAACTGTCTTTCTTGGCAGACAATAAAATACTATTATGCATGAAAATTCTAAGTACTCATGACTGCCTTTCTTGGCTGGCGGGGAAATACTGTTACTTATACATAAGTACTTAACGACCGGTGGCTGACTTTCTTGGCAGGCTAGGATTGAAGATTTCGGCTACAGTGTCACTCGACTCTGACCATGTACTCCTTGACGTGGTGGCCTGGTGGGAAGGCTTAGCACTCTAATGCAGCCTCCTACGAGGAGACAACGTCGAAGTGTTGCCAAAATTTACACCAACATAAAAGCCTTAGACTAAATTTAGGGGAACTAAAATCTAATCTAATTCCTAAGCCAATAAAAAATAAAAAATGCACGAAATCTTAAGTTTCAAAAACTAAAAAACAAAAATGAACGAAAACAAAATGCAACAAAATAGGACTTATAGTGAACTTGTAGGAAAAATTGGTTGCTGGCCAATAAGCACGAGCGTGAATTAAAACTTCCCCCCCTTTAGCTCTTAACTAACTCATGCACACTCAAATTCTTGAGTAGCACCCTCTTCTTGCAAGCTGAAAATGCGTGAAAATGAACTAAGTCAAATGGGCTCCCTATTTATAATTTAAGAACTGATTCCCCTGTGGGACCTGCTATGTTTAAATCCAAAACACAAAATGATTGAACGTATGCAGAGTTTTTGCCCTCATTTTCCCATCCATCGAGATTTAAACTTGGCGGCATGGGTTCCGCTTGTCGTGTCACATGTGTCGCGTTCAAGATTTTTGCAATTTATAAAATAAAGGAACCTAGTGTCTGGTCAAAGTTATATCTCAAAATGTGCGGTGGAGGTGGCATCAACGAGCTAATGGAGATGATGACACATGAGTTTTCTCTCTTTTTTGGCTTTTTTTGTAGAGCGATAGAGTTGGGGAAAGAGAAAGAGGAGTATGATAGAGTTTCTCTTTTTTTAGAGAGAGAAAGAGGGGGAAAATTTATTTTTCTTTCCAAGTAGAGAGAAAGAGGGTGAGTGTTGGAGAGGAAGGAAGGTCTGGAGAGAGAAAATGAGTTTTTCCCTCTGTTTAGAGAAAGAAATGATTTTCTCTCTCTAGATCTTGAGAGAGAAATTGGAAGGAATGTTAGAGTTTTGGTAGAGCGGGGGTAGGGAGTTGTATGGAAGAGGTTTTGTGAAAGGAATGTGGGAATTTGAGGTGTTGAGGGTACAACAACAACAATATCAAGCCTTTATCCCACTACGTGGAGAGGTTTAGAGAGGGCAAAAGAAAATTTTTTTCATGGGTTAAGGTTTTTGAGGGTTTGAAAAATATGATGGGAGGAAGAAGATAAGGTGAAGGTGAAGATATGAGAGAGGAATAGGAGGGAAGAAGAAGAAAGGGGAAGAAAGGGAGGTGGCGATTGACAAAGTGGATGCTGGCGGCATGAGCTGGGCTGCAGGCTGGCGGTGACAGGGTTGGCCGGTTGCTGGGTGGCCAATGGTAGCAGGGATGGCCGAGTGAAGAATGGAGGGCAGTTGGGATGGTGGAGGCATCGTGTCACACACGAACAGAGAGATGGTCAAAGAGGGGAAGTCGCGTGCATGAGTTTTTCGTGAGGGGCGGCTGCGCCCGACTAAGTGAGTGAGTTGGATGAGGGTTTAAGAGGTATTTATTAGGAGAGATTTAGGCTTAAGTGTATTTAGGTTATGTTTTTCTTCTCAATTTTTTTTATTTTAAATACATCAAACTAATATTAAATAAAAAAGATTTATGTATAATAATCATGCCTCTATTAGCTCACAAAATCATCGTCGTTCGTGTATATTAATATTGCATCAATCCGTGACGTGAAAATTTTAATTTTGCCTGTCGACAACTCGTGTTAATATGGGTGTGGATCTTAGTTATTTCCGTTACCCCAAGTGCCAAGGCGCTGCCCGTTTTGTAAACGGAGGCCATTTTAGCGATTTGGATTTTTGATTGACATGCGTCGAGCAAGTTTCATGTGATGCCGTGCTCTTTGCCTTTTGAAATTTACTGTGCGTGGTCAACTCAACCCAAAACTAGTATTGAGTAGGGGTGTAAATGAGTCGAGATGGCTCGAACTTGACTCGCCAATGAGCTCGTGAGTCGAGCTTATCGAGCTACATGCTCGAGCTCGCGGACCTATTTAAATAATATAAATATTAAAAATATTTTTTTAGTGAAATAAATATTTAAAATTGTTATTCAAATTAAATATATTTAATAACAACATTAAAAAACCTGTGCAATATAGCAACTTTTTAAAAGAAAAGTTTTATCAGCATTAATGAATTTGTACTTTGTTCAGTTTTTTTAGGAAATAATAAAAAATAAAAAGCTGCTTCCTTCTTATTCCTCGACTACAAGTTATTTCGGTGAACCAAAAATCCTGCAGCGACTGCAGATCGAATCAAGTTCTCGAGCTTCAATATGACTTGGGCTCGAGTTTGAGCTTTCTATTTGAGCGACGAGTTGAGCTCGAGTTCGAGCTGTCTATTTGAGTGATGAGTCGAGCTCGAGTTTGTTGTGACTCGAGCTCGACTCAGCTCATTTACCCTTTAGTATTGAGATAATCATATATACGATCATTCAAAGTGCAAAATCATTGAAAAATAATTGTGGTATACATAGGGGATATCACACATAAAAAAAACATATAAGTAAATCAATTCAAATAGAAACTCAATAATTGCTAAAAAGTAAGTCAATTTTTGCCAGTGTTGTGATGGGCCATGTTACACTGAACAAAACATATGGATGTCACAATACAGCAGTCTGAAATTGGTTGTAAAAGGGTCATGGGTCGCAAGTGAGTGGTAGGATTGTGGGCAAGTAAGAGAATGTAGTGAACGAGGTCGCAGAGGGAAGGATCAGGAGTGTGCGGGTACGAAATTGTTGGCGAGTGGCACGATCAAGGAACGGTTTTGTGAGTAAAGGCAGTTGGGGTGGGATTGGAGAGTAGAGCCATGGGAGCAACGAGCTAGGGGGTGGGGACACAATTAAGATTTTTAGGAGGATAGCTAGTATAAGGTTCTTCTCACTCTAATATCATGCCGAGAAAATATTTTTTCCTTATTCGCCAGAGATCCCCCCCCCCCCCTTATTTATACTAGGAGAATGAGTACAAGGGTCTAGGGTATACACACACAAAAAAAATGCTGCTCTCCAAATAGCATTCTTTCCTATTATTATGTTTCTCTATGTTTAACATGTTTTCTTGCTCTATATCTCGATGCAATTTTGACTATCCATCAACATAATATCTATAGGGTTTACCAGCTAGACAATGCATAGATAAAGTTAATCTTGTTTTTTATCACATAAAATAATATATTGTAATATGCATAATATATGCTGCCTCGATATATTCCACTATAGGTTATGTTTCAGTTACTTTCTTTTCTAGACTCTAGGCTATCACCACAATTTCTTTGTATTTTTATGTGCTTGATCATATTTTTGTTAAGGACTTCCTATTTTTGCATGCACGTGATAATTATGAAAGCCAACTGCGCATTTAATTTATATTTTTAGAAGCCTTGCGTTTGCTATTATGGTGTGTCAGCATTTTATTGATGCAATTTTTTTAGGTGGATTTGAACCTCGTCCTGCTTTTTTTGATAGGCTAAGGCATCTTAGCTGTTGCTTGTAGATGCAAATTAGTAGCGGACGTGCTTTCTATTATGTCTATATAATAGTAAATTTTGTTTTAGCAAGAAACCTGCTTGTTGTGTTTCCGTTCATAGTACAATATTAACAAATTCACAGTTATATTTGGCATTTAGAATTTGAATATGTTCTGTAATCATTTTTTTATGTTTCTTTGCTGTGCAGGAGCTTAAACGTAAAGAAGAAGCTGCAGCACGAGGTAACTTCATTATTTCCTCATAAAATAGGTAGTTATGTCAGTAGCTTGTTTCTTATTTGCATAATTAGAATATAACCTTTTAGGCTAATAGGTCCTTCCATTTTTTCTTTATTGCAGCTGGCATTGTTATAGAGGTGAAAAACTGGCCAGCATTGTTCCCCATCATCCATCATGATATAGCCAACGAAATACCGATTCACTTACAACGGATGCAATATTTTGCATTTGCATCATTATTAGGTAGTTTTTTTGAGTTTATCTTGGTAACTTTTTTTGTTTCACTGAAGAAGATTCATTATCTTATTTTTTGGGACATCCAATATATATCGCCAAAAATTAGGTGATACATCTATTTCAACTATTTCACGCCTATATCTATGAGTCTTCTGTGTTATACTCAAATCATTGAACTCTTTCAAATATCCTTATGTAAGAATAGTTGAAGCTTCTCAAAAGTATTTCATTTAATTTCAAACAAATTTCCCTCGTCATTCTCTCTTCTGTTATGCTAGAGAGAAGCTAGTCCTTGTGGGTGTCACACCCCATTTTGGCCCCCTTTACAATCAACTTGGATTGTAACAGAGAAGGAAAATTTAAACAGATCTCTTCTTACTGGCACCAATTCTGAACTACTTTTATCAGAATCATGTGAGTAAAAAGTAATCTATTCAGACTTTCCTACCCTAACTAGTTTTTGTATCTCATAACAGGAATCATATTTAAGACGTCTCAAATAAAATACAACAAGTAAAATACAAATCTTTACTATACTTTTTAAATTTCATTTATATACTCCAAAAGTCTCTGTACAGTCTCCACTTGAACCTCTATGTACACCCAAAACATATGTACACCAAAAAGAACAGTACTCTTTCAGCCTAATGCTTTACTGGCTCCTTCTCCTTTCCTGCAGTACAACCACTACAAATGAGCTATGGCTCAATGAAATATGCAAGCAATGTATAAGAAATAATAATGAACATATTGACAATTAAAAATACATTTAAATTTTTATACTAAACATAAGAAATACATAACATCACTTTTTGTTCTGTTTACTGTTCAACACATTTATACCAGTCATATGATGGTTATAGGCGTCTGCACCCTTCTAGCTTTTTCATTCAAGGTTGGATCTGAATTCCAAACTTTTAGAATTAAAGTTGTTCTCTCATTCAAGGTTGGGTCTTAATTCTCAACTTTTAGAATTTTGAAAGTGTAGGCTTACCTCGTCAGGTCTTTCACCTTTACTTGTGCGAGCCTCCTTTCTTTTCAAGCGTTATTAACTCCTTTCTTTTCAAGAACTCTCCATAGCGTTTATGTTAATTAATTTTGGTTAATTTACTTATATTTTTATTATAATTTAATTAAATTACTAACATTCCTTTATCATTCTAAGATACAATTATACTTGATTGATACTTTTAGACTTATCGCCTCTCAATTCTTATAACATAACTTCAAACTTCATTTATCTTATTTAAATGACAACTTTAATATCTTGCTGTACAAACACAAAGTTCTACTTATTCATTTGATTAATTTATCTTATCAAAATTAAGCTTTGATACTCATGAAGGTAATATTAAAATCCTAATGTAAAATTTTAGATTTTTATTAACTTAAATTAAAGTATAAGATTTCTATATTAAATACATTCCTCAGTTATTCTTTCCCTTTCTTCATTCTTGTAAAATCAATTACTACCTCCACTTGATGTGATCTTTTCCTAAGCTCTGAAATTCTGATAAGATTTCTTATAATTAGAACATAAATCTAGGCTTTTAAATATGAAACAATAAAATTCTTGATTGTCTTTATCTAATTTCATATCTAGAGAAAAGCAAAATTACTATGTCCCCAATACCTTAACTCGTTTCTCTGGTTGAAATTGACATCTAAGCCATCATCTAAACCTTGTTTCACTTGGCCTTGAATATCTTGTCAAACCTCACCTGCTCAATCTCTCTTCCTTGGTCTTGATCTCTTCGGTGTCTTCTAATCTCCCTCTATTTCTATATTGCTTGCTCTCACCATCCCTGTTTCTTTGTTTGGCCTGTTCTCTCCTTAGATTTCGCTCTCTTTCCCTTTCTCTCGCTCTTCTTTTCTCTCTCTATCTCACATTCAATTTTTCATCCTACTTCGCACAAGCTGCTTCTTCGATCTTTCTCTGTCTCTTTCTTGCTCTCTCTATTGCTTGCTCGTGCATACCTCCTTGCCTGGCCCTCTTTGTCTCTTTGTAATATGCAGAACTAGCTCATCGGTTCATTTGAACCGACACAATTGGTTCATTATTATTATTATATTTTATTACATTATATTTTTAAAAATGGATTTTACATTTACAAGGAAATTGATGTCTCGCCGACTATCCTGCTATGACTATTATTATTATACTTCTTTGTATGATATCTCGCCAACTATCCAACTATCACTAATTGTTGCCCACTTTGATTTCTTCTTTATCTGTATCTTGCTAACTCAGTTTATCTTTTTGTGGGCTTCATGGCTATTTGACATTGATGTTATGTCTTGTATTTTATTTTGAGAAATTATATTTCATCCTTTGCTATAAAAAAAGAATTAATAGAATATTATATATATATATAATGCTTAATTTCTATCTCAAAAAAATATATTTTAATCATTATTTTGCAAAATTTTGGTGGTTTATTGGTTGGAGGGAGCAGAAATGCATGGGAAAATGTTTGTTAAGTATGCAATCCTTGCAAAATCCTAATATTTGACGTCCTATCACAAAATGATTGTTATGCAGGGTTGACCATGTGTCTAATTTGGAACATTATAGCAACGACAACTGCTTGGATTAAAGGGGAAGGTAACAAGGATGGCCTAGGATCTATTTTTTGATATAGCTAATTTCTCCCACTGCTAGATTTTTGAATTACTTCCCATGAGGTACTGATTTTAGTTTCCCTTTCAGGTGTAAAGATCTGGTTGCTTTCCATCATCTTCTTTATCTCTGGTGTGCCTGGTGCTTATGTGTTATGGTACCGACCTCTTTATAATGCCATGAGGTACTGATATGTTGCATTGTTCTTCCTAATTTTGATTTTTTTTTTCCTGTCATTTTATTCACTACTTATAATGTGGAATCTGAGAGTTATTACTAGCGTTGAAGCTGTAAAAATTCTTGCAGGACTGAGAGTGCTTTGAAGTTTGGATGGTTTTTCCTGTTTTACCTGGTAAATTATATGAATTCTGTTTATTTGTTTAAGAAAGACATGAAGAAAATGAAAGATTTTGTATTTGAATCTTTAATTAGGTGCATATTGGTTTTTGCATCTACGCCACAGTGGCTCCTCCGATATTCTTCAAGGGAGAATCTTTGACGTGAGTTCCCTTATGCCGAAAATTCATACTTTAATGATCTTCATTAAGATAATTCATCAGATTAATATGTTATTATATACTCATTTCGTTGCTAATCATTTGGTGTTACAGGGGAATTTTGCCAGCCATAGATTTATTGGGTGACCATATTATAGTTGGGGTGAGTATCTCTTTATCAGAAGTTATACGTCTGTTTTTTGTGGATGGATATCTCATTCTAGAAAACATTTTCAACAAGCGTGGTACTACTATTGTTTATTTTTAATTTACACGGGATTTGTCAGATTGCCATGATTAGTAGAATAATATTAATGACAGTAACAATTGACTGGAACATTAAATAGTTTCTTGTGATGCCACGCAGGAGTGTTTATTGCTGCAACCTATATTTTGCATGTTTGCGAGTGCAAGTGTGCTTTGGCGTTTCCTTGTTATTTTTTTTATCTTTCGGTCGATTTTATATGGTATAAGTAGCTTTCTCGGGGTGTTGTGTCCATGCACAATACCTTTTGAATCCTTGAATGCTCCAAGCCTACCATGTTAGGCATATGTAATGGCATGTCTGGTTACAACTTCCAAATAAAGTTGGAATGTCTTGGATGATCTCACTGATTAAACTACTTGATGTTTTCAAAACATTAGTGTATGTCTGAACATCTGGTTGAATAAAATTTGACTGCATATGGTTGTACTTCCAATAAGATGATTAATATATTGTTCTTGATTTATAATACTTCTAATGAGAAGAACTCCGAAATAGTTCCCCGACTATTAGTTAATGGCTAATTTAGTCGTCAAATATCATAGTGTTCAAATTTAGTCTTTCAATTATTAAAAATTATTTCAAAATAATTCCCCCATTAAATTCACTTTTTAATTTGATGGAAAGTAAGTGAGAAATTGCCTAACATATTATATGAGAAGAGTATTTTTAGAAAATTTAAGATTTATGATTATTATACCTTTTTAAATCCTATATAAGCTTAAATCTCATTTCTCTTCTGTTTGCCCTTAAATCTAAGTTTTAGTAAATCCTAGCATTGAACGGATTTAAAAAATTTGCAAGTCTTACAAACTCTTCTTCACACATTGCTGCTTCCTTCGATGTCTTCTCCAGTACACTATATTCTCGACTTCATGGCTTCTTCATCATTGAAGGTTTCGATCCTCTTCTTCTTCACATGCTGCTTCTCCCGCCAATGCCTTCTCCTTTGTTGACCCGGGCTTCTCGACAATTTGGGGGAGAAATAAAAGGATTTGAAATTTTAAAATTATAAATCTTATTTGCATTAATTAAATAAGATATATTAATTAAAATTTTAATTTAATTTAAGAATTAATATTATTTTTAATTTGATTAAATGAAATAGAATTTAGTTATGTTTAATTAGTTTTATAAATAACTAATTTATGATTAATTAGTATACTACAACAACAACAACATCAAGCCTTTGTCCCACTACATGGGGTCGGCTACATGAATCCTTTTTCTCCATTGTGTCCTGTTAAAAGTAAAATTCTCATTTAAATCTAATAAAGAAAGATCATTTCTAATATTTTCTAGCCAAGTCTTTTGACTTCACATACATAATATGTATAAATTAATATAAAGAGTATAAAGTATTTTATCATAATATCATTTTTTACATTCAAATATATTAAATTATACACTTGTAATTTTATGTAATCATACAAGTAACACCACACAAATAATATAAGAAATTTGACTTCACACACATTTGCACTTCCTAAGATACCCTCAACTTTAACTTTCAGCACTAACTTTAATTGTGAATTTCTATCTTGGAATGATTTGGGATCAATTTTCAATAGTTGCAGGACCAACTTGGAGCACTCTGAAACTTAAGAACTAGAATTTGACACTTACTAATTGTTGGAGAGATATTTTGGACTTTTTCTCTATTTCTAACAATATGAGCATATGTATATGTAATATGTCTATATGCTTGAATGTGCAATGAATATTATGTTTGCTTGCTTGATGGGCACATCTGTACCAAATACAGTTAGCTATTTAATAAACTTGTTTTTTTTAAGGAGGAAATAATGAGATTTATAAAGTAGATGACATGAGACAAAATATCTATAGGTTTTCAAGTTTTTATTTATTAGAAGCTTAAATAATAGGATTTAAGTGCATATATTAATAAAATATGAAATGTTACTTTTAGAAATTATTAATTGAGAAATTTAAATAATAATTTATTTTGAAAGAACATAGTGAATAAAATAATAAGGTTTATATAAATTCATCTAAAAAAATGAAGTGGAGTTAGCTCTTAAGAGAATCACAAAGTTTGATTTTTTAGATCCAAAGAGAGATCTTCTAAGATTTGGTGTTATGATAGATACTGTAGTATTTTGGTTAATAATATTTTTGGTGAAAATTTGAAGATTAAAATAATATAAAATGATTACAGAAGAAGCAATTTGGTATCAATATTTAAGAAAATAGAGGATGTCAAATTGTTATAATTATTGAGGAATCTTTTGGGTCATACAATGAAGCTATTGGAGAGGGATTCATGGAAGATAGACTTAGAAAAAAAATTGCTAGTTTCAACTAAACAATTTGTTTTATGTCAGAAATATCTATTATGAAAGTGATTTTTTGTTTTAAGATTTGTAATGAAAAAGTATTTAGTGAAGAAATGTCTTTCAAGTATCATTGGAATTAATTTGATACACATTAAAGAAGATAGTTGTCTTTAATATATTAGGAAAGTATTAAAGATATGTATGATGGTACATTGACCATGAAATCAGAAGTAGATTGAACTGCCAACATTTCTTCATTAGAATATATGATTTTATCATATGAAATATTCCCACCAACATGATTGTTTGAAGAATTCTTGAATTTTGTGTGCGCCCTAAAGCATTCTAAGAAGTTTGTGGCCAAAGATAAATGAATACATTTTTCTTGACCATTTTTTTCTTTGGGGCTAATTTCGTCCCTCAAACTATGGAAGTATTTGATCCAATTTCCTTGTAGATATTAACACTGTGGAGCTGTAATGGAATGCTGTATTAGAATTCCATGTAATTGTAATGGATTACTGTGTTAGATTTCCATGAATTTTGCTTTGTGAAACCATCAGGGAAACCCTTGGTTCCTTCTACTTAACCTCAACTCTTTTTCTGCAGATCTTTTACTTCATCGGCTTTGGTTTCTTTTGCCTAGAATCGCTGCTCAGTGTCTGGGTCATTCAGGTGCTATCTTCCTCCACGTCTTCTCCATCTACTGCTCTATTGTTTCATTTGTTTTACTTGAAATGTTGAGTAATTGGATGAAAGATAAGCACAGAAACGTTTAGCATACATACTAGTGGTGTAAATGAGTTGAGCTTGAGCATGAGCTTGCGCTTAATCTATATGGTCACGTTGAGCTCATTCAATTTTGAATCTATTGAATTTGGTTTGTATTTAGTTTCGATCGAGGCTCGAACTCGATCAAATAAGGCTCTAATTATATTTTTGTTCTTTAACAAAAGAAGCTCTAACAAAATGTTCAAATTCAAAGGACTTTCTCAACGAGTTATTTGTGAATAATGAGTTTTTTGTAACAGCCCTCTTTATTAGTTTCTTGATACCCGTGCAGCAAGTGTACATGTACTTTCGCGGCAGTGGAAAAGCAGCACAACTGAAGCGCGAGGCCGCTGCTGGTGCCTTCAGGGCAGCAATCTGATTTTGATGCTATGTAACATGTTAGCAACGGCATGCCATGTCTGTTGTGAAGTGCAGGCTTTTCTCCTCTCTGTTCATATTTGATTGGTCTTTTTATTCTCCATCAGCAAAAAGTTTATTGTGTTGGATGTTCTGAAAATGTCTTAAGTAGGTATCTGCAAAATATGGTGACCTTTTTTTTTTTTTGGTGCTTTTTAATTCTCTTAGATGATTTTGTATGAGATGACTTAGATTGACTTTCTTACTGCTTCTTAAAGTAATTTTTAAAATAATAAAAAAATTATTTCAAATGAAGCCTTAATGTTTGTATCTCATTGATTTTTCCTATTGCATTATATGCCATCATCATTAGCCATTACTTATATTATTTTGGAATGATGAGATATTGATTATATTTATCTATAAAATGTTAGGTCTGCAATTCAATTATGTTCATTTTTTTCCCTTCTTAGCTGATGGAAGAGAAACTCCTAAGGCTCTGTTTGATTTGGTGGAATTGGAAGATAGAAAACAACATAGTTATTTCTCTTTTTGGCTTGAAGGAGTGAAGAGGAAATGAAAATGGTAATTGAGCAATTTTTTTTTTCTTTATTTGATTCATGAGAATTGAGCTTTGTTTCTTATAAATTTCTTTTGTTATTTTATGCTTTGGTTAAAGTGAGATTTGTTAATAGAAACTGCTTTTATTGATTTTTTAAGGTAATTTTAATTATCTATGAAGTACATTAAAAATCAAAATTTTATATATAATAATGAAGTAAAGTACTAAATATTATTTAAATTCTCAATTTTTTCAAACAAGACCTCACCATTCGGCTACATAATAGAAAAGAAATCTATTTAGCTGCAACCAATCCAAGTCATTTGTAGCCTGTTCAACCACTCTCAATGTAGAGATTATTGCGTGCGGATGCCGAACGTGTTTTGAAGAGAATGAAGAGGTGCCATGTCATGCAATGTATTGTGCATTGAGTGATGTGGCGTCTCCTCATTCGTCTTCGGACGCGTTCGGCATCTACACATAATAATTTTTCCTCAACGCAACTTCCGATCGTTTGACTACTCACTCTATTTCATATCTCAAGAGAATTAAAATTTGAAGTTGTTAAATTAGTGGAGAAAAAAGATTATTTAAGTAAAAATTGGAGGCTTTTATTTTGATGAAAAAGAAATTTAGGATAAAAGAAATATAATATAAAAAGTGTAATGTATTTGTAATATTTAAAATTATTTGGATGAGTGCAAAATAAATATAGAGAAGTAAATGAAGGCAATATAAAGTCTAATGATAATAGCTGGTGGCCAATGGGTAGCGATGGTAATTGGTAGGTGCGCCTAGGGCGGGTAACATGCAATGACATGAATGTCAAATTACAGTGAAGAAGGAATTTGATTGAAAATGAATGAGTTTATAATATATCAAAATGAATAAGTTTAGAATATATCAAATTTATTTTATGAAATTTCTAGTTGTGAATTTATTTTAAGATGAATGTAATATAAATTTTAATGAATTTTTAATTTTTATTTATCTCAAAATAAGTTTAATGATTCAAAATTTATCTATAAATTTATGTTAGAATATTTTCACCCACATTTGTCAATGAAATTTAACAATGAAGTATTCGAAGAGCATATGAGCTCTGATGGCCTTATTGGCAACAATCTCATAGTTTAGTGGTGGATCTAAGGTAAGTCTGCTGAACTCAAACTTCTCACTTCAGAAGCGCTGGCAAGCTTCTGCAAGCCATCAATATAAAGCTAACAAGCAAATATTAATCTTCCTGCCGTAGGTGGGTTGTTGTTGTTATGTTGTTCAAGGAAGATTGATAGACAATGGTTAGTTAAATAAAGTATATATTTAGAGTCTGTTTGAGCTGATTATAACTTTTTATAAATATGATTATAAAGTTATTATAAATAAAAATAATTTTTTTTAAAGATGTTGTAGAAAGTAGCTTGCTAGTTTAAAGATTTATTGAAAGTTGTGAAAAAAATAATGATCAAATAAAGACTGTGGTTGCAGCTTTAGGCTTCATTTGGGATAACTTTATTATTACTTTTTATAACAATTTTTTAGTACAAAAATTTTATTGAAAGCAGCAAAAAAATAGCTGTCAAAAGCTATCTCAAAAGAAGCCTTAGGTTTCGTTTGGAACAATTTTCTTACTGTTTTTTGAAGCAGCTTTCTATTCAAAGTTGTTTTAAAAAGCAATAAGAAAGCCATCCCAAACGAAGCTTTAATCTTGGAGTCCAAACGAATATTAACATGATCTAAGTATAGAAATTAGATGAATCATCATCTCATTCGATCATCATTATGTAAAGAACATAGGAACACGAATCTTGACATCTTTAAAACTGATGATGAAAATCAATTCAAAGCTGTATTTTCAGTAAGGCACCATAAAGATTTGACAATTACCAATATAAAATATAGTAACCACACAACTGCATCAGTTGGGCTGAGCTGAACAATAACCATTGCATTGAGATCCCCAAACACTATACTCTGTGTCCTGAAGCCACGGACTTTGTACCCTTACCATTACATTCCGTGTCATATAGCTGTGCTCGCCGGCATCCGAAGACAATTAGCATCTAGGACCACGAAATCAACGGCTCTGATTCATTCACACGATTAAAAGGAAAAATAATTAAAATGGCATGAAGCTTTCAGTAGCCGTTTCATTTGATAACTGGAAGATCTCAACTTATATATATGGACAGAGAGCAAAGTTGATCTACTGGGTTTTTCTTAAGAGGAGAAAAATGGCAGGGGAGCTTGTGAACAGAGGAAGGAGTCAAAGGCTTTCTAGCCGTCCAATCCCAAAGAGAGGGAAGGTGAAGGTGATGATTGCCGTTGGATTGGTGCACAGTTGTGCTGCTCTCTTCTCTCGGGCCGGCCCGCCCGTTGCTTTTCGGGCTGCCCAGTGGTGGAGGAGGCTGCAGAATCAACGGCTGTGATCATCTGTGAGCCTCCAAATGATCATGGGATGGGTCTCTCCACGATGCAGGATTATTTTATTTCCTTTTTCTGTTTCATGTTGCTCATGAATTTGGATAATCTTAGTAGTTCTTGTTAGGTGAAGAGGAATCACTGAAAAGGAAACTAAAAAAAAAAAATCATACGGGTGATCCCATACAGTTGGGATAATAAGACATGATGATGATGATGATGATGATGATGATCTAATTAGTGTTAATGTCATGAGGTTTTGATGTAGAGTTTGATCTGAAAGATATCAAAGCATAAATGGAGAGACTTTCATTTTTCATGCTTTTGAGTAGGTTCTATACATTCTGCTTGGTCCTTAGTCGCAGAGATGAAGTGTCAGCTAGCTGTTTGAAGCTTAAAAAAATACAATAATTCTTCATAATACAGAAATTTTCATAGTTGATTACATCAATTTTCAAGAATTGTTACTCTTACATGTAATTAGTTGTTTATCGATATGCATTGTCATTAAAGGTTGTTGTATTAGGAAGGTGAAACAGAGGAGTTTAAATTAATTAATTCAACATATTAACTATGGACGTTTGTTAACACGAAAATTTAACCGTATATTAAGTATAAATGTGAACAACCCAATTATATATATATATATATAGAGAGAGAGAGAGAGAGGATTTTTAAGCCAATTAAGAAAAACTCACACACTTCACATTCATTTGCTTCAAACTCAAGACATCTTGGTTGGTAGCTGAAGCTCCCAGCCAACAGATTAAGATGAGCTGCGTAAGAGAGAACATATATTGAGACGAGTTAGGAGAGTCAACGGTGAACAAGAACTCTCTCTCTCTCTCTCTCTCTCTCTCTCTCTCTCTCTCTTTCTTTAATATGTTGAAAGCTTGGATTCTTCATTGCTTGAGACAAGTTAGATGGAGTTTTTAAGAAATAATCAACGCTCAAAGTCGCTTAAATTTTGTCTAAATTTAGATTTAAATTTAGTTGGTTTTTAGCCCCACTTTCGATTCATTCCAGTTTTGGCTCGGTTTGGCTTTTTCATCTTAATGGTTAAAACAAGGAAACTGCTATCAATTTTGCTCAATTTTTAACACAAAACATTTATTATATTTTGTGTTCGAGGAAAACTGGTATAAAGCTGAGAAGAAAAAGAGTCGAGCGGTCTCTAGCTCAAAGTTTCAAGTTAATGTTATGATCGAGGGTCCCTTTGAATTTTATTTATATAAAGTAATGATATTTTAGTCTGAAATGAACTTTTTGATATATTTCTCAGAAAAAAAGCAAGTGAGATAATGCCCGACCTTAATTTCTGTTACTATGGGCATACAAAATCAAAATTTTCTTGTATAATAACTATAACATAAATATAAGTGTTGCATCCAAATATGCACTTGGATACATCCGACCTTATTAGCAAGCAGTTCTAGTGGTGCACAAGAGAACTTATATGAGAATAGAAGAAAAAAAGTGAGAAAAATTATGTAGAAAATAATCTACTTAATTTATAGAGGTCTGAGGGCTACAGAAAAGGTCAGATTATAAAGAAATAAAAAGTGCATAAGATATTTACTCTCGATATAGACTATTTAGACACATGTCACACCCCGACTAGCTTGATGGAAGTGTTGGGATTCTTGACGAGTTGTGCTTCTTGAATGTAGAGGAAGAGAGGGAGGGAAGAGGGGGAGAGCCAAAAATGAACTACAATATTATTACTTGGCTTCTCAACTATTACAGTCTTATACATTTATTTATAAACAAACCAATGAACAACTCTAATCAATGGCTATACAAGACTGGACAAAGAAGAACCTAAAAAAAGTACAACATGGTCCTAAGGAACAACTAATCTAAAATTAGACAAAAAATCTAACAATCTTGACCTTGATTCAGAGTTTACAATCCAAGAAAAGCCTTCCCTGCTTGTTGCTTGTACCTGCTGCAACAATAACACTTGGTTCTCCTTTCCATTTGTCACCTCCTAGCAGCTGCACCTCCACCTGCCTTGATCGAGAGCCACTGCTCCACCTATTTCCATCAAGAAAAGTCTTCGCGTGATGGTCTACTTCTCCTCTACTACTTGCCCGGACCCATATCTACTACAATTTGATCGGCTCCATGCACAAACTCCTCGAGCAAACCCTTTGAACTGAGCCTAATACTGCTCGCGCTCAACCTACATTGTGCGTTCCGATCCATGGCCTCAGTTCGCGCTCCTGTTGCTTGCATGACACCAATCCACTCCCCTGCACAAAATCTCAGTCTGACCAGAATCAACCGTCCAACCCTTACTGTAGCCTCAATTAAGTCTCCATGAGTTGTTCTTGGATGGTTCTTCCTGTTGATCAAGTTCTTTCGTCCAGTCAGCGTGGAATCTTGCCTACTTTTGTGCCTTGCCCGAGCCCAGAAAATGTTTCCTACATAGCTTCGATCCGCGTGAAGTTGCGCATTCAAGAAAATATCCCGCCCGCCTCCGCGCCCTTAGCCCGAACTCCCAAACTTGATTGCATCTTGCTTCTTGCTAACAACTTTGCTTGAATTTCCCAAACATATTCAACACTGGCACACCAACCTTCGCTCGTGATTCCAGCTGGTCTCCATCCCTCACGATCCTGCTAATACCAAGAGACTGACTCCTGCTCACTGCCCAGACACGTGAAGCTCGACGTTCCAATCCCACACAAGCGCAGCCCGACTCCCTGTTGCTAGGATTCAGAGTCGTTTAGGCACACGCGCAAAATCGTGCCTATATAGTTTCGACTCTAGCGCTGGACTCACAGAAAACCCAACTACGCACCTCCACGTGAGCTTGGCACCCATGCACGTGTTTTGATCCTAAATCTCTGCACCAGACCTCGCCTCGACCCGCGCCACACTAGGTTCCAACCACCACATGAACGACCTTCTGTCGATCGCTATTTCACACGAACCCGAAGGCCACACTAGTGAGCGCGTTCTCTCTGCCCACGCAAACCTGCCACTGATTGTCCGCTCTGCCTCGCGTGGTCTCCCATCTGCATCGCACACGCGGACGAACCCACTCCAGTCCTCCTGTGCAGGCTTTGGTTCCGCTTCTTACAGGCTCACAAACCCAATCCCTATTGTAGTAGCCCGAAGTTTAACTTAGGCAAATAATTTTTTTCTGAAGTCATTATAAGTCTAAATTATAAACTGTCTTCCTCATAGCTTTAATATTATAGTATTTTAATTACACGAATTTTTTTCATAAGTTTTGAGCACTTGTGAAAATTCTTAAAAATTAGGCAAATGTCGGTATAAGTGGAGATTTTGGGATTGTTAGGTGTCCGTTTTATAAATTATTTTCATTAAAATTTTCTAAATAAAATAATTTATTTTATGAATATTCTTCTACTATTTTTAAAGCCTTAAAAGAATTTTTATGAATTTTATACTAAAAATTGAATAAATTATATATATTAATATTATATTATTATTTTATTATTAAATATCTAAATCCATTGACATTATAACATCTTTTCCAAATGTTTGCCGCAAGCCAGAGGATGGATTAGGGAAAAATTAGAGAGAAAGTGAGGAGAGAGAAAAAGAAATTTAAGATTTAAAGGTCGTGAAGCAATTTTTATCTATCGAGCCTGTTGGGAGATTTACTTGTCTTGCTGTAAGAAATCATTACCCTATTTCTGATTTCAAAGATTTTATCTTTTTAAATAATTTTTATGATCAAGTTTGAATTTTCGTTATTGAAAAATTATGACAATTTTGTATTGGTAAAACTTTACAGTGTAACTTTTTATATATTATAGAGATTGAGATTATAAATATTTTGAGTATTTATTTGATATTTTTAACCTGGTGATTTTGAAAATATAGTAATTTTTGCTTACTCAAATTTATTTTGACGTCTAAAATGGTGATTTAGTTCAACTAAAGCTTCATAATGTTATTTTATGTAATATTTGATAATTTGGTTAAATTCTGAAAATGTGAATTTTTGCTCAGTATGATTTTTATTGTCTACCGTTACGATATTTTTACACTTTCTAAATTAAGCTTAATTATGCTTTATTTACTGCAATGCATTGAAAATGAATGTGGATATGTAATTGAATAATAGCTGGTTATTATTTCTGTTATAGTACTGTGATAATAATATGTGTATAAAAGACAAGTAAAGACTGGTTGACCCATTGGTTTGAGACTGATTGACCTGTACAATAGTTTACCGAGGTTGACAAATTTAAATATCACTTCAGCCAAAGAGCAAATGTCTGATCGAGAATATCATTAGAATTCATTTTCAAACAGTTTCCTGATAGTAAGGACGTGATATTAGTTATCTAATTAGCATTTTGGCCGGATGGCTCTGTAAAGAACCCATGGCTTGGCTAGATCGGCTCCATATGGTTAACGATTATGACTGCGACCCTTTGACCTAGTTGTTTGGTCAAATGACTCTACTGTACTATGATTACGATCATTGCCCGTATGCTCCCCAATGGCTTCTAATTCTTAAGATATGAATTAATAGGATATAATCGATAGGGCACAAAAACCTCTATTAGCTAAGGTGGACTCAAATTTGTCCTCTTAAACAAATATTCATCCCAGGTCTATAAAATTTTATTGGACGATGCAACACATGACTGCCGACAAAGATCCTTCTGCGGGTTGGGTCGACTACGTCCTCTAACTAAGTAGACATAGGACCTTAATGGCCCAAAATGATGAAATCATGAGATCTTGATCGGGTCCATCATCCATTCCTTCGCCATCCATTTAAGTGCAAGATGATGAAATTTTTAATTTTAAATATTAAATCTCAAAAATTAAACTCATACTACTATTATACACCAGATAATATGTATCGCTACATATCTATTTGATGACTAGCTTTAATTGAAAATTCTCTCTCATTATCGATAGGGGTAATTAACTATAGGGGCTTGCGCCTATAGGAAACCTAAATTTATATCTAAAATCCTCGCAAAATGAGAGCAAAATCTCTAGGTAATATCTTATTTCAAACCCAATCTGTCTTCTAAAAATTTCTCTCAAAACTTAAGCGTTAAAACTCTCCTCGACAACCCGAAGACGAAAGAAAGAAAGGGTCCGTGGAGAGGCCGGAGCACAAATTTTCAAAGCCTACACTATTAAAATTTCATTTGAGGCGGCTTTCTTACTTTATAAAGTAACTTTTTACTACAAAAATTTTAAAAAACTGCTTTAAGCAACAATAAAAAAGTTGTCCCAAACGAAGTCTAAATCTTACAAATACAAATCATAAATCATGAAAGAGTCAAGCATAACGCATATTAAGGCCTGCAAATGTAAAAACATTTATATAATTAAATTTAAACTACAAAAAGTTTAGAAATAACAGAAATTACAATGATGATTAGCCACTCACTAATTAAATGCCAAAATAGATGCCTCATTAAGCAGACCACATGTTTACATAAAAAACTTTTTAGCCATCAAAAATAAAATAAAAATAAAATAACACATCAGGAAAGCTAATAAATTAACTTAAGCTTCATGAGGCACAAAGTTTGATTCCAAAAATCATTATTACAGCACAAAATTTTGCTACTGAAGAGTCATCGTTCAAGATCGATTTAAGCCTCTTCAATTCTGAACTTAATTCTATTGTTGTTTAAACTTTTTGCTTCTTCAGAGCTTTTCTCTTCTCTTCCCTGCAAAATTCCAATATGAAAAATTAACATAAAACAGAATAAAAGCAAGTAAAATTTTAAAGAGAGAAAGCATATAGGGAAGAATTCATCTGAAAATCCTCAGGGAAAAATTAAAACGACCAAAGTAATATGTACAAAAAAACATTTGTGAGCTGCAGAAGTCTAGCAAACCAATTACATCTTCGATGGAATAAATAACGCAGAATTTGGAGAGGCATGAGCCCTCACCTAGCCTGGGAAATTTCTTCTCTTGATGGGAATTTACGCTTCTTTTTGGCATTGTCCACGCTTCTTTTGTGATATTCTTTTCCATTACTTTGACTGCTGCCTGCCTGTCCTGAATTTCGCTTCCAAATATTCCTCTTGCCAGATTTAAATTTGTGATGATTTACATTAACAAATTTCTTTTGGATAGTAACTTTCCCATCACTTAGGGTGCTGCTTTTAGAAGCTCCCTCATTTTGCTGCTTCATCGCCATCTTTGAGACTTTTATGGTCTTTTCATTTAGGTTATTGTCAACATCCATTCCTTCGCCTGCTTCCTCAGAAGCCTTGGAAGGTTCGGTAGTCACTAGTTTGGAATTGCTTTTCTTCTTCAACTGCAAATGATGAAAAGAGCATCTATCGTCGTCAATAAAAAGCTCAAATCAGTCGATGAATACATAGAAAATAGTACCATGGTTAGGATCATGTCATTCACCCACACAAAAAGGAATTAAGATGCCTAGGAGAACATCAAAATGAAAATTATTTTAATTGGGCGCAAAATTCTGAAGAGATGTGTTGAATAAATATTGATGTTGATGATGATAAATGTTTTAATCACATGCAAAGCATTTCAGTTAGATAATTAATCATGTTTGTGAAAAGACAGAATATAGTGATAAATCCAATCATGCCTAGAAGGTTGAACAAAGTTTAATGCAAAGGGATTTAAGAAATTTTTTGCAAATATTAATATGTGCCAAGCAAACAAAAATCTAATTACATTTAAATCAATATAAAGTACTTTTAAGGGTAAAATTTATCATGCCGTAATCATTAGAATCCCATAGTTCATATTATATAAGGCACAAATCAATTATAATATTAAATGCCCGTTATCGGATTGATCCAAGTGAATTGACCCATTTGTTCAACCCATTGGGCAAAAGTCTATTTTGCCATGAAATTATTTATCGGGTGAGTTTAACGATTTTGGCCATTTTACTTCAGATGGAAATAGATCAGCTTAATTGTAAATAGAAAGTGAAACTATAATTTTTCGACCATTTTGTCCCATTCAAAATATTATTTTTAGCCAAATCTTGAAATGTTCAATTTCTATTAATGGAAAATTGCTATATTATTTGAGGAGATTTGAGATTGAATAGGTGTTACTCAATTTTCGGATCGAATGGATTCAAATTTGTGAAATTGAACTAAGAATTTCAAATTGAACTTAATTTTCAACTCACACAACTCAATTTGACTAAATTGTATCAATCAATTCAATTTAATTAATGTTATTGATTTGATTTGGCCTTAAATCCATTAATTGAGTTGAATCAAGTCAAATTGAACATAAATTAAATCATGTTGTGCCAACCCAAACCAAATTGAGCTCAAACTAGCATATCTGATCCACCTCACACTCAAATTGGTTTTCAAAAACTTCCAGAGACTTCCAGTGAAATGCATTCCAGAGCTAAACATTTTTCATATATACCTAGAATTAATCGCAGGCATGCTAGCATTTGAGGTGGATCTCAACTGCTTGAAGCCACAGGCTTCACCAATCAGGCTAGAGTCAAAAAGAGGGCTTTCGTTTTTCTTTCTCTCGGGCAGGAGACGTTGAGAGGTGGATCGGATAAAGGCAGAGAATGGTTTTTTATTTTTACACAGAGGTGAAAGCTGAAGTTTGAAAGGATGCAAACTGTTGGCAAGCAAAGGTGATAAATCAATAGTCTCTTCTTTAGGTTCTCTCTTCCCCATTCATTTCTTTCTAACGTAAGAGGTTCCGTTATCCCAACACTTGAAGTTGGTTTAGCTTGCCATCGATCTTTGCGTCAAATTGCTACCTACTCGATGTCTCTGGATGCATTTCACTGGTTCATTCTCCACGTTTAGCCACTGAGATCTTTTCCTTTTCATCATTCATCGACTCCAATGAGTTGTGGTGGTTACATTTATAATAGTCCAAACCATTCATAATAGTCCTAACAACAATATTCTTCGTTTCAATTACATTCGTCTATGATAGACAAAGGTGCTATGGCCAATGACCACTAAAGCATAGCCTCAGTGAGGTAAATTTCTGAAAACTTAGAAAACCTTAGTCTATCGACCATATGACTGTATGTGACAATCCTAATTCACCTTAAGTCCATTTGGATGACTCATGTTGATTATTTTCAACCTAAACTCTTGTTGTCCACTCCATTAATACAATGAAATCTGGTGATTTTTTTAATTGATGGTTCTCACTTAAGAATCCAAAAGAGAATATGAACAAGCATCAGTTTATCAAATTTGGGTCTGATAACTCCCCCATGCATGAAATTATATTAATGTTTGGACCTATCAATTCACATACATCAAAACTTAAGTTCTTATGGTCATTTAACCTCAATCAAGTGACTATGCACTTGTTTGCATCAATACAAATTATTTTCATTCCTACCAAAATCTAAATTATGACAAAACAACCTCAAATATCAAAAACTTCCATTTGCAATATAGTATTTAATTCTTCTTAAGCTTTTGGAGAGTATTGAAATGAATATAATTATTTTGAAAAATAATAAAACCATGTTGGGATCTTTTCTAGACCTTCAAGGTCTATATTTCACATCACGAGATGGTTGAAATTAATTAAATTCATGTTTGATAGTTTTCAAAAATATAGAGCAATAAATAAAACATCAATTGCTCTAGATTTATAATATTCTTTAAAATGTCAAACCAAATTTCAATAAGCTTTTAAAATCAATAGATAATACCAAAAATGATCTCATTTGATTTCCTGAGTTATAGGTGTGCTATGCATCTTTGATGAATCCAAAACATTCAAAAAATAGGAACATTCTTAGGAATTTTCTAACCATTGATGTTGTTTTGAAGCTGCTTAATGCTTTAAATGTTTCATTTCATGAATCGTAGAGCATTCTTGAAGTTAGTTTACCCTTAGACAAACCATAAGGTTGCTTTGATTCAAGTTGAACCAAACCCATCTTGAATCTTCACCTATCTTGGCTCTCTTTATTTTGTACTTTCTTAGACTCACATAGATGTTTACAAATAATATAAGAGAGCGGCAACAATCCTTAGAACCAAATACTAGGTTCTTTTAGCATATTTGTTTAAGCCAAAATCAATCAATAGTTTCAACCCTTACATAGGACTCAAATTCTACCTTTCCTTACTTGGTTAACTCAATCAACCAAGTAATAGCTCACAATTTCAATCCATTTGAAAACCTCCCTCCCCCTTCAACAAATCTTAAGATGATTTGGAATCCGCATGGATCAAATCCAATTTGACCCTTCTCTAAATGGATTTTATTTTATTTTATTTTTTTCTTTGATTTCTCTAACATCATATGAAAGTTTCCTAGAACTCTTCTAATGAGTCTAATAAAGTCTGAACACTCCTTACAACCAATTCCAAAGTTTGTAGGATCACTTTGCTTGCCCAAAAAACGAACAAGGGATACTCTTATCCCAAAGACATATAGCCTAGTTTCTTTTTTTTTTTTTTGCTTGAAGAACTCTAATTAATCAAGTAGTTTTCCACTTTGCTAAATTCATTTGGAAGCCTTCTCTTGCTTTTAAGCAAATTTTAAAGTATCCTGAGTCATTCAGGTCAAACCCAAATTTGATTTTGTCAAATGGATTCATCTTGCTTGGTGCTCTACATAAAGATCCTCTAAGATCTTTTAATGAGTTTCAAAGGACCTTAGCATTTGTTAGGGACCTTTCTAGAAACCAAGCAACCACAGTCAAGCTTTAGATTTGCCTTGGTTGGGATTGAGCCAATGTCAATCCAAGCTTCTTTCTATTTAGGTTCTTCTCTTTAATGCTCTTTCTAAATCATATATTAAGATTCCCAAATAACCTCTAAAGTATTACAAAATAGAATTATTAAATTAACAACCAAAATCTATAAATCTCTTCATTTATTTGTCCTCAAAGTCAATAATGATTCCAATCATTTGCTTAAAACGCTAATCTTAACGCCTTTCATTTGTTTGACCCAAATTAAGCAAATGAGTTTCATCCCTAAACTTCCCAAAATATGAATTTCCTTCATTGATTTCAACTCCCAAGTTAGAGAGCAAAATACTTTCATCGCAGTTGCTTGAGCCCAACTCAAGCAAATAGGTCATCATCTTATGTAGCACAAAATCATATAAACCCTTTATCCTTTTGTCCTTAAGCTGACGGATCAATCAAATTTCTTTGACTTTAAAAACCATCCATAATCATTTACTTAAACATGAAATTGAGTGAACGAATAAATTCACATGTGATCCAATCCTGATAATCCATCCTATTTAACCTAAATTAAATAGGTCTTTTTCCTTTGGCCCCAAAACCATTGGCACACTTGCTTTACCCAATTAAGCAAATGTCTTCCTTCCCCATTAGCCTCAAAGTCAAAGATCACTCATTTGACCCGATCAAATAGGTGATTTTGTTATATAAACCAAACATTAAATTTTATCATTTTGCCAAAATAGGTGATTGTATCATTCATTTTAAAATTAAACCAAAACCTTCAATTCTCCTTTAGAGCATTTGTTCTAAAATTTACCAAGCTCCATTACGTGAATTTCATAAAGTCCTATGTGAAACCATTAATAATATTTGTTTGACCCAAATTAAGCAAGCTTCTCTTTCTTTTACCCAAACATTAAGAGAGTCACTAAAATCAATAAAAAAATTACACAGGTTTCTTTGTTGCAATGATATGTCATTTCACTCCAAAAAGTGTAATATCTAAATCACAGGATCTCAAGACACTATGAATGATAGTCGTGCCTTCAAGCAATAGTGGTCATTCTAAGGGTTCTCTATAACCATTTAAAAATATGAAACTCTTTAAATCACAAACTTAAAGTAAAATAAGTAAATAACCATTATATTAAAATTAAATACATTTTTATTACACAATAAAATAATACACCAAATAATAACATGGCGAACGCATAAGCTAGTTCATATTAAATACATAACCCTTTAGGCATCATAAGTCTAATTTTCTTTTTTTGCATATGGTTGTAATGTTTGATGAGAAATTATTATTTAATAAATAGTTTGTGTTGTGAGCACTTTTTCTTAAGTGTTTATATAGAGATATATACTTTTCCATACAGGTGATCAGGCCCAAATGGGCAAATAAATAAAAAAGCTATCATCTAACAAAATTTGCTTGCAGGTGCTGCCTATATGCTAAAACCCTGAGTAGGCATGGCAAACTTGATCCTTATTTTAAGTCTAATCTTTTTATTTCACAAATATTATTCATTTATAATTTAAGAAAGTCAAGTAAGCCTATGAGAAACAACAAAAAAATGATGAATAAAAAAAATAAACTTCCAGGTGAAGCCATGAATGTATCAAAAGCCAAAACTTCAAGAGTCATAGGCCAACTCCATAAATTTAATTGGGTTGTACAATTTAGACAACTCAGCTGTACTTATTAAATTTTATTGGTTGCATCAAAATCTTCTATAATAATTTGCATTTGATTTTCTATGATTGATTTAATTTAACTTTGAGTATGCATTAAAAATGTCTACTTTTTTCCTAAGCTTTGTCAGATTCTTTGCATGAGTAAACTGGACATTTTGTGCTATCGGCTCTTAGGAGTAAATTTCCTACTAATTAAAATGTAGATAATCTTAAAATCAATCATAAGATAATATTTTTGAATAAACTTGCATCGCTTATCAAAAATAAGCTAAGTTTTTCAAAACCAAAAAGAAATAGCAAAGTCTCCTAATAGATCCTATACAATCTAAAATTTGATTGATTGCTTATCTATAAATATATGCTTAACTTATATCAATCAACTGTGTTCAGATATATTATGTAGAGCTTAAACCACATTAATCAAGCTCAAGTCAGGGGTTTTCATCAACTAAGCTCATCCTTGGAAAAGTGCAATCCCCTATTAACTAGCTCTCACAGGGAGAACTCATCAATTGTGCTTATATATATTGTGTAGATCTTCACCCATGTCAATCAAACTCAAATTGGGGGCTTTCAAGTTGATAATAAATTAAACAAATCCGATCACGACAATGCATTTGTTATGATTGTATTGTCTTATGACACCTGAACGATAAAGAAAGGATCATAAACAATGTTTCAAGTTTAAAGTTAACCGTAGTATAATATTCTTAAATAAACTTGCATAGCTCCTCAGAATCATATGATAATATTTAGTACCTTTGAGCTTCTCATAATAAAAAAACTCCTATCATTCCTCATTTGGCTTCCATTCAAAATCAATTTTAAGTTGATCCAATAATTTATGAAATTCTAAAGTCTAAATCTTTGAAATGAATTTATTTGAAATCAAGCAAATATTTTGATAAAAATAAGAAAACTACTATTTTAATAAAAAAAGTTCTTAAAAGCAATAGATCTTTGAGATGTCCTTAATTATATATCTTGTCCTTATGGGGAACTAGGGATGTAAACGAGTCAGCCAAAGCTCAAGTCACTCTTAGCTTAAACTTGAGCTTGATTAATTAATCAAGTTTGAGCTTGTCACACCCCATTTTGACCCCTTTTAGTCAAACTGGAGTGTAACTGAGAAGAAAATTTTGGAGAGACATAACTCTTACTAATACCCATCCTGAAATACTTCTATCAGGACAAGTGAGTAGGAAATAACCTATCTAGACTATCCCAACACATCTATTAATCCATAATTTGAAATCAATAATCAAATGACTAGAAGCATACTTAAAACACATCAAATATAATACAGAGCTTACTAAACTTTCAATAATATTTATATACCTGAAAGATTGTTTGTACAGCTTCTACTATGACCTCTATGTACACCCAAAATGAATATACACAAAAAGTACAGTCAACCTTCCTGCCTAATATCCCACGGGCTCCTTTCCCTTTCCTACAGTACAGTCACTGCTAATAAGCTAAAGCTCAATAAAATATACAAGCATAGTATAAGAAATTAGAAACATGTTTGCAGTCAATTGAAAGTAATATGGGTATTTATATACTAATCATAAGCTGTACAATGTACAAGACATCAATGTACATCTAATTTTTCATGTTTCATGTTATGTTTACTGTACAATACACCAGGCAAGTCATATGATGACTATAAGCTGTTGCACACAGCTCTCAAATTCAAGGATGAGTATATATTCCCAACTTTTAGAATTGAGAGTCACTCTCTCGTTCAAGGTTGAGTCCGAATTCCTAACTTTTAGAAGTGAGAGAGTGCAGGGAACCTTCTATACGGCTTTCCTAAGGCTTACCTCGTTAGGTCTTTCGCCTTTACTTGTGCGGGCCTATCTCCCATATATGACTTATCTCATTAGCTTTTTTATTTACCCTTTTAATGTGTTTCACATTTTCATAACAATCATCAAAATTGTTATTGTAACAAATACTTGATGAATGAGTTATAAAATACATAATGAAATTGAAAATAATACTATCACAATCATGCGGCCACACATATATAAAGTGTTACTTTTTCATATACTATAGTTTGAGTATATCACCTCATTCTCTAAGGTAGTCAGATAATTTGGTTCACCTGAAGTACCCCGACCTCTTTTCCTTTTGTATATAACCTCAAATAAACTTCTCGTTCAACCCAAAATTTCCTTTCCTCTCCTCTCCTTCCACACTTCCCCTTCTTTCCTTTCTCTTTTCCCCCTCCTGAATTCAGCAATTAGTCACATTTGAATTCAATCAACAATCTCTCTTCCTCTCTATTCCTGAAATCAACAAACATAAATTTTAGCAAACACTGCAACAACCCTTACACAACTATAGCCCTTTTCCTTGCTGAATTTAACAACATTAATTCCAGCAAATACTGAATTCAGCAAACATTACATCTCTTGCTTGATTTCTTACTTGTTTTTAACTTTTCTTCCCCCTTTCCTTACTGATTTCAGCTAAAAGTAGCTGATTTCTACAAACTGAATTCAACAAACATCAATTTCAACAATTCCTTACTGAAATCCAACAACTACCGATGTTAGCAAACCATGATTTCCACAAACACACACCCCTTACCTTACTATTTTCCCTCACCTGAACTCAACAAGTCACAGCAGCCCCATAGGGAGCACCATTTTGTCGTCCATAGGAAGGAAGAGAGGGGTCAGCGAGTAGGTCTTCCCCATCTTTACCAAAGGCAAACAGCCCCCAGCGTGGGGAGCCTGCATAACAAGAGCAGGCAGCAGACATGGTGCATGGGACCAACACTTCTTTTTCTCGCCACGCCAGCCACTTCATTCAATCAATCATATGTTCTATTCCGGGACACTGGCATTCATTACTTTTTTCTTTCGTTTTTGGGGACTTTATGAAACGGCTTATTACGCTGCTGACTTATAGAACGTATATGCTGCGCTGACTCACTTTCTTTGAAGACAAAGAGGATAGCGCGCTTCTGACACCACCACTTCTCAGATAAGAGACCACTCTTCTACTTTGAAAGCGCTACTGCTAACCGGTTGCTTGGTACCAAGTGGTTTGTTGGAATCAGAATAGAATAAAAAAAAAGGCTTATTAGGCGCAAAAGGTAGAGTTCAAACTAGTGACTCCCTATCAACTGACGCGAATCTGCATCTTTCTCTACTTGCGGCCTCAGCACTCGAACTCCAGAGAACAGGGAGCAAAATGACGGGTTGGAGGAAAAAATGAGCTAGAGGTTTGTAGTGCTTAACTTAATAATATAATATTATAATCCTAATGAAATTCCACTACAGCTCCGCTAAAACACTCCCAAGCATTCTCCACCGTTGATAACAGCACTCGTTAATCAGCTCCTTTGCATGCTGATTTTGGTGGCCTGTTACAGCATAATACATTAAATGGATCCATTAAATGGCTGATTTAGCTTTGTGTAGTTATATAAAATGTAATTAACCTTTTAATTACTATTAATTAATTACTTAAGCTGAGATACTATTAAATAACTATAGATATAAGTACGTTTATGTTTTAGGTATACTTAGGTATACTTTTGTATATCAACATGCTCCAAATGGATTTAATGAAAATAATTTCAACATTTTTGTATGTTTGAGACAATAGGGTAAAATTATATGCTTACCTTTTTAACAAAATTTTGGGTCTTATAATTCACCCCTCATTGAAATTTCGTCCTCGAAATTTATTATCTTAGCGGCCATTAAACAAATGAGGAAACTTCAAACTCATATCTTCTTCCTTCTCCCAAGTTACCTCTTTTCCTGGTCTACTTTTCCATTTCACTTTAACACAAGAGAACTGGCGATTTCTAAGCTATTTGGTATCAAAATCTACTATTCTTTCTCGTTCTTCAATGAAAGTCAGATTCTTCTGTAAATCTATTTCATCATGTAAAATTCTTTGATGGACATCTGTAACACATTTTCTCAACAATGATATATGAAAAATATTGTGAATATATGACATGTCAGATGGAAGAGCAATGCATCCATTTAATGCATTCTGCTGTAGCAGTCCACTAAATCCAGCACGCAAATGGGCTGATTAACAAGTATTGTAATCAACTGTGAAAAATGTGGAAGTGTTTTAGTGGAGCCGTAGTGGAAATTACTGAAATTGATGTTTGTTGAATTCAGTTTGCAGAAACCAACTGTTGTTGGCTGAAATCAGTAAGGAAACAGGGAAGAAAAACTAAAATCAAGTAAGAAATCAATCAAGAGCTATAATGTTTGCTTAATTCAGTATTTGTTAGGATTAATGTTGCTGAATTCATCAAAGAAAAAGGGTTGTAGTTGTGTAAGGACTGTTGTAGTGTTTGTTGAATTCAAGAATAGAGAGGAAAAGATGTTATTGACTGAATTCATATATGACTAATTGCTGAATTTAGGAGGAGAAAAGAGAAAGGGCAAAAGGAGAAGTGCAAAAAGGACGTTTAGGAGAGGAGAGGAAACTTTAGATTGAATGAGAAGTTCAATTGAGGTTGTATACAAAAATAAAAGAGGCCCAAGGTACTTTAGGTGAACCAAATTACTCGACTATTTTAGAGAACAATGTGAGATACTCAAACTGTGGTATATGAAAAAGTAACATTTTATATAAGTGTGGCAGCATTTTATATGATTACAATGGTATTATTTTCAGTTTCATTATATATTTTGTAACTGATTCATCAAGTATTTGTTTCAATAACAATTTCGATGATTGTTATGAAAATGTGAAGCACATTAAAAGGATAAATGAAAAGGCTAATGCGATAAGTCATATATGAGGAATAGGCCCACACAAGTAAAGTCGAAAGACCTGATGAGGTAAATTTTAGGTAAGTCGTACAGAAGGTACCCTACACTCTCTCACTTCTAAAAGTTGGGAATTCGGATCCAACCTTGAACGAGAGAGTGACTCTCAATTCTAAACGTTGGAAATACATACTCATTCTTGAATTTGAGAGCTGTGTGCAAAAGTTTATAGTCATCATATAACTTGTCTAGTGTATTGTACAGTAAACAGAACAGGAAACATGAAAAATTAGATATACATTGATGTCTTGTACAGCTTATGATTAGTATAGAAATACACATATTGCTTTCAATTGACTGCAAATATGTTTTTTATTTCTTATACTAAGCTTGTGTATTTCATTGAGCTCTAACTCATTAGTAGTGGCTATACTGCAGGAAAAGAAAAGGAGCCCATGAGACACTAAGGCGGGAAGGTTAACTGCACATTTTGTGTACATTCATTTTGAGTGTACATAGAGGTCATAGTAGAAGCTGTACAGACAAACTTTTTGGTATGTAAATATTATTGAAATTTTAGTAAGCTCTATATTATATTTGATGTGTTTTAAGTATGATTCCATTCATTTTATTATTGATTTCAAATTATGGATTAATGGATGTGTTGGGATAGTCTAGAAAGGCTATTTCCTACTCACTTGATCCTGATAGAAATAATTCAAGATGGGTGTTAGTAAGAGATGTGTCTCTCCAAATTCTTCTTATCTGTTACACTCCAGGTTGACTAAAAAAGGTCGAAAATGGGGTGTGACAGAAATTGGAATCAGAGCTAAATCAAATCAAATGGAAGCATAATTGAATTTAGACAATTAAGTGGGATGAGATAAAATGAATTTGATTTATATAGAGCTATTGGTTGGATTGAGGTGGAATTGTACTGTGTATTCATTATACATGCATAATATGGTTTAATGCTTTAAAATGATCACATGTATCATATAAATTATCTATATACATACAGATAAATATACCTGAGAAATTGCCAAAAAGAAAGACTGGCCAGTCATCCAGGTCAGATACAGCAACAGAAATGAATGAGGGGAATAAGTTTAAGAAACTTCATGATATTGTACATCTGATCTCAAAAGTGGTAGATAAAATGACATCTAGGGAGAAGTCTTCTACTAACAGTAGCTCAGTCAGTGATATAAAATTTAATTAACCTTTTAATTACTATTAATTAATTGCTTATGCTGAGATACTATTAAATACATATAGATATAAGTAGGTTTATAATTTAGGTATATTTAGATATATTTCTGTATATCAACATGCTCCAAATGGATTTAATGAAAATAATTGCAATGATTTTCGTATGTGTGTGACAATAGGGTAAAATTGTATGTTTACCTTTTTGACAAAATTTTTTGTCTTATAGAGCTCGAGCTTAAGTTCAAAATCAATTATAGGAGTTTGAACTGGCTCATTTATTATGAAATAGAGAAAATTATTATAATTGAAGTAATTATTATAATAAAATAATAAAAAGAATGAGAAATTAAAAAAATAAAGAATCACTCAATATAAGAAAGTAACTTAATATAAGAAAATAAGATATAATTTTTAAATATTTTTAACAACTTTGTACTTAAAATCATGAATGCTAATAAATTAAGTGTATTTTATATTAATATTTTTTAAACGAGCTAGCTCGCAATCTAACAAGTTGAGGCTGGCTCAAGTTTCGCATGGTAGCTCATCAAGCTCAACTCACTAATAATTTATCGAGTCAAACTCGAGCTGACTCACAAGTTGGCTTGGCTCACTTACACCTCTATAGGGAACTTCTAACCCTAGAATAAAAATAAACACTATTCAATCATACAATTTTTATTATCGAGCCCATAGCAAAAGATTTGTTTTTTTCCCATCAAGATAAGGTATTATTTTCTACGTCGTAATTGATCAGAAAATATTTCAAATCCATTGAAGAAATAAAAAATCCTAATCAATAGGTGATTTAAATCCAAACTTCTTTAAATTTCAAAACTCAAAATATCTATCTTCTCCCTCAAAAAATCAATGTTGAACTCCATTTTTAACTATTTAAATGAAGAAAAAAAAACTGTCCAAGAAACATTATAAACACAAGCTTTCTTTCTTTTCTAAACAAAATTTTTTATAACAAATCTCTAAATTACAAAATCCTTTTTCAATTTTCACTTGTAATTCTTTTGCTAGAGGTGTTCTGGTCCTTTAATGACTTGTAACTAAATTTTAACTGTTGTTTTCTTGGTCCAAGAAAAGAAACACAGGGTTTGATCCCAAGCCTTAGATAAGGATCACTTGTAAGGTTATTCATGAGCTCATAAAAAGGATTAATTTCTCTGTTGGCCACAAATAGAGGTCTTTGTAAAACGTATTTAACTTTAGATCTAATGAAAATCTGAAAGTTTATAGCCCTCAAAAAACATAAGATATAAGAATTAAAGATGAGCACAGTGATTTTATGAGTTTTGATGTTACTTTTAATCTTATTTTCTAATTTCTGATTTGATTTTCAATCTATCACGTGAATATAGGCGCCTATAAGACCAAGATGCGCGCACTATTAGTTACCTTGTTGGGCTTAGTTTATTGCTGGTTGCTTTAAATCAACTCAATGTATTTCCTAGTTCATGTAACTTCCAGTCCCATGTTTCTACATCTTTATTCCTCCATTCTGACCCAAATATGCATTTGCTTGCATTATAAAGATGTTTGGCTCTTTGTTACAACAACTTTACCATGGTGAGCTCAAAGAATTCCTCTGTTAAGGAGTTCACGGCAATGATATTGGATCCTTAGTAACCTTTTGATAGGAAGTGCTTGCAAAAATTTAGGAAAAGTCTTTGCTGAGCTGAAATTTGATTTCAGCAATTTTAGAAAAACTAACGATAAGAAAATCAAGAATAGAACACACAATGACACTTTTTTTAATTGAAAGTTTTATGAAAGAAAAGACAAGATACAAGTGGATCATCAATTGCTCCCAAATCTCCAGCTGCCGGCTAGAGCCCAAACATCCTAAGAACAATCTAATTTCAACAAACAACACATGACCCTAACCCTAGGAAAAACAACCTACTTAAATCAAATAATAAACAGCAAATACCCAAACAGCCCTCCCCTAATTCCCTCTTATTTCCCTAATTATTTCCCTCCCAAATCAGCCCTCAAATTAACCCTCAAATCTGCCCTCTTCAATAAAAAACATTTCATAATTAAATCCCCTACAAATCAACCCCCAAATCTGCCCTATTTAATTAGAAAATATTTCATAATTAATCACCTCTAAATTAGCCCCCAAATATGCTCTCTTCAATTAGGAAACATCTCTTACTTAATGCCCTTTGATTAAAAACCTTCTTAAACAGCTCCCTCTTGATTAGGAAACTTCTTAATTCCCTCCCAATCAAATCGGCCGGTCCATCAATACTCTCCTCCAAAAGTGCACATTGTCCTCAATGTGGAACAAAGGAAACTGCTACTAAAGCACTTGACTAATAGCACCGGACTGAAAAATAGACTAGAATTGGGTCGAATAATCCCGCCTTCAGCATCTCCCTGTTCAATCCCTCGGTCACATCCTTCTGGATTTGGGGATAACGCTACGGACGAATATTGATAGGTGAGACTACATCCTTCAAGATGATACCATGCTCATGTTCCCGCGGAGGAGGCAACCCCTGAACTGGCTGGAACGCCTCTCGATTGTCCCCAAAGTTTCCAAAAAGTCCCCAAGTGTCCAGGAAGTTTCATTTTTAAAGTATAATACTAGAATATGTCAAATAGCTTGCCCAATTGCCCCAAGACTGTCCAAGCATTCGCAAGGTGCCCAGCACTGACATTGTGAGTTTGTGCTTTTTAGATCAAATTCCAACTCAACCTTAATAAGTAGCAAAAAACCTTAGTCAGCTGCATAACCTAATAGTACACAACAAACATATTTTTTACAAATAATAGGGCCATTAAAAATAAAAGAATATCAAGAGTACGGAAAATAATATACATAAGCTGAGAAACATGAATGAGATTTATTGATCACAATTCACAATGACCAAATGTGTCTAGCAAAGTCATTCAAAATTAGCACACTGCACAGTCTAGAAAGAACTAGTACCTTAGCCACAAAGAAGCCATCCATGTTGTTCACATGGGGGTAGAACCTTCTTGTCTTTTCCAAAGACACATGAAAGCGATGCTCGCGAAAACGTATGAATCTGTTTAGAAGAGAATCTCATCAAAATTTGTGCTTGTGTCATTATAAATGAAAGGCAAATTGAAAATCAACTCACCCGGGGCGACCAAAGTCTAATCCACAGGGTACAACCTGCACATCTCTCTTCTTAAGAGCATAGTCTATCACAGCCTCATTCTGCAAATGTAAAGGGCGGATTAATAGAACAATAAAATTAGCAATGAATATTAAAATATCTCATAAATTATTAAGAGACAAAGAACCTCTTCAACCATCATGGAGCATGTTGAGTATACTATATATCCTCCAGATTTTGAATTAGCATCAACTAAGTCAATTGCCGCCAAAATCAGTTGCTGCAAAGATATCAAAACAAAGCACACAAAATCTCAGACCCAAACAGGACAAACAAACAACATATCAAGGAATTACATAAGCATTAAGGACTTGAGTATACATAGCAAATAATATTGGTGAATGTTGTGAAGTCTAAAATAGATTGCTCTTCAGGAGCTCTAAGTTAGTTTGAGCTGTAACTTCAGTCAAGAGCAGCAGTGTGATTGCAATGCAAGAATGTCAATTTAAATGAAGGCTGCACACACAAGAAAAGGACAAGCATGTAGGAACTATGGACTAGTCAATATAAAATGTATTTAGTTTGTATAAAAGCTAAGACATGCAAGTGGAAATTCTAGGATGTATACTGTTAGCCCATGTAGGTATGAGTAGAAGGATGTTCATGGAGCAATTCAAATTTGCCCTCTGTAATTCATTCAGCTCCAGCAGGCATAATGCTAGTTAATGCTCCATTTAGACTTTCAACTTACAGTCACAGTGTCACAGGCATTATCTGCTAAACTAGTATACATTGATACTTTTCATGTTCTATTGTTTGTTCTCTTCATCACATTATTTGGACTCAGTTTTTATTACATAGCTTGGTATTCAAATGCACTTACTTGGCATAGCAAACTAAGTTTCTTTAGAAAAATTTTATTGCAATTATACATGCAACAAAAATAACATGAAAATAAAAAAGAGGCACCAATTCCTGATATTACTTGATTATCATTTTATTGAGATTTTGATTATGTTTCCTTTCCGCTATGAAATTTTCATATCTTCTTTGCAATAGATAACTACTAAAAATATTCAGTTATCTTTTTCTGGTATGAGCGTTCATGTGTGTGAAAGGGAGTATGAAGCTCTTTTTTTTTTTCTTTTTTTTTTTCTTTTTTTTTTAGTATGAAGCTCTTCTTAAACAGCTTAGCAATCAATACACGAAATGCTATTTTTGTTTGTGGGTCTAAAAGCCCAAGACTACTAATGAAGAAATGAACATTATTTTTCTTCATGTTTTCAATGAGATAAGATATATTTAATCTAAAGGTAGATGAATGTATTAAATAAAAATATATTGTTTTCAAGCAGCATGTATTCAAAATTAAAAATTATACCTTTTGCAGAAAAGCACAGTTTCGAATATCTTCGATGGCCTTTGAGGTTTTGACAGATGGCTCATTCCATATGATCTTCAAGAATGCAAGAGAATCAATACATTTGCCATTTTAACATGAAATACAGAAAAAGGAACAAATCCTTTACAGAGTTAATATGATCTTTTTTTAAAATCTTACCCCGGTACCACTGCATGGGGCATCCAGCAATACTCTATCAACAGATTTATTTCCCAAAATTCTGGGCAACTAAATCAAAACTACAAGATGTTAGACATAGCAGATTCCAACTTAACCAGTATAACTAACAACTAGAACACATAGTCCGCAGAAGCTTTTCAACATGAACAACTAGAAAGCAAGAAATGACGAGATGACAACATTGCTATAATGTGAAGTTTAGAAAATAAAGCTAACATGATGGAACTGTTATCGTAGAAATTTAGAGATTAGAAATTAGTAATTATCATACATCATATCTTTATTTAGTAATATATTCTCTTAATAGAGGATATTCTCCCCAGTATCTCATTTATATTCTGCCTTTAGTTGCTTATATATAAGCACCAATATAATAGTGAAAAATATCAGGTTGTTTTCAAATAATTTGCAGAAACTTCAAGGAAAAAAAAAATCTATTTTAGACTAGCAAATCTGGAAAATGAAGATCTAAGGCATTAAGAGCTCGCATATTAATGTAATGGCGACCACTCTGATTTAGTACAGATAACAAAACTAACCTCCTTTCCATCATAGTTGCACACAACAGTATTTGTCACTCCCATGCGATGGATATTGGCTGTTAATGACTTCAGCCTCTTTTCCTTGAACTCATTCGCATAAATTATACCTAAGAAAATAGGAATTATGATCATAAATTCCAGAAAGAAAAAACATGCATATTCAGGAGAATTTAGACGGAAGAGTGACAGGGTGATTAACAACAAGTTTCTGGCATAAGCTTATTGATGTAGTACTATGTGCTTAGAATGAATGGAATGGAGTATTGCACGATTTCTTGTTTTAAAGCATTAAGGATTCAATCATTAGCCGTTAAAACGATAAAATAAAACTAGTGGCGGATGCCTATGTTTAGGCTAAATCACTGGCCAAGTACTAGGACAAACAAAATAACTTGAAATTCAATAACATGCGTAATGATAAGAGTTCATTCAAAATCCCTACTCTAACAATGAGATTAGCAACATAGAAAATCAATAACTCTTTCCCTACGTTTACTAGGCTTTAGCAGGAGTTAGGTGGGGCGATTCCTTGCGCTTCTGTCACTACCTACAAGGTTAGGAAAACGAATAGAGAATTGAAAGGGTAGAAAAGTCAACCCTTACTGAGAGAGGAATCGTCGCCGGATGAACTCCTTTGAATCGCTAAGAGTACCGGTAAGGATGTGTAGAAGACGATTGAAGTAGCCTTTGAAGGAGAGCAGCGAAGTAGTCGGAGGAATGGCGGGTGTGAAGCGACCAACGGTAATCCACTTTCCTTTGGTCCTTTGATCGTCGAGAGTATCAACCAATGTAATGTGGATCCTCTCCAAGTACTCTTCAACGGTGGTTTCGTAGCCAAATCCAACGTCGAAGAAGGGGGAACGAAGTACGTCGAAGAAGGGGGAACGAAGTACGTCGATATTGTCTTGATCGTCAAGCACTAAACCCGAATCTCATGGACGGGCTTCCATTCATGCTTCTTAAGGATCAAAGGGTGGTGAGGTCGCCGTAGTATTGCTGTCCTTGAAGGTTCCTTCCAAAGGATGAGAGCTTTTTCCTTTGAAAATCAAGTGGAGAAGGTTGGGGAAGGGGGCGGCCAAGGTAGGGGTTGGGAGGGAAACTTGTTTGTAGAGCTAGGATTAGGGTTGGAGAAGTTTAGAATTCCAAATCTGAAATTTGATTTCAGATTTTGAAATTTGATGGTTACTAGAAAAGGAAATAGGACTTATTTAATGAGTGAAGATTGGAGAGAGAGAAAGGGAGAGAGGGGCGGCGGCAAGCATGGGGGCCGGCGGCTTTAGGGAGAGGGGGAGGGGATTAGGGAATTGATTTGGGTTGCCTTATTTGGGATATTAGTTTAGGAAATGAATTAATTTACTCCTATTTGAATTTAAATTCAAATTGGACTAAATTAGAAAAGTTTCCTAAAATAAGTTTAATAAATTTGGAAGGTTTCTAGATTTAATTCAAATTGATTTGAATCAAAATCCTTTCTAAATAAGGATCATGCTAAATTAGGAAACCCAAAAGGGAGGGAGAGGGAAGGGGCGGCCGGCGGCTGGCTTAGGGGAAAGGGTGCCGTCGGCTTGAGAGGAGAGGGGCGGGGAGGGGCTAGGTGGCCGACGGGTGCGGCTTGGGGAAGGCCCTACCCGACGGCATAGGGAGCAAGGGGGAAGGGGAATAGGGTGTTGGGGGAAAAGAAACCACGAACCCGGCCGTCTCCAAGGTTGGTGGGTGATCCGTCGTCCCTTCCTAGGGAAACCTTCAAGACTCTCAACCTCTCAAACTCTCATACAAAGAGTGCAGGAATTTTCTGTAATAATCATTCATCAACCAAAAGAAAATACATAGAAGGCTTTAAATAGCCTCACACAAAGACACAACATAAAGACGACGATGCCCTTTGGGCTTACAAACAAATACAGGGTAAAATAGGGAAATAACACATAGGAACTAATGAAAGAAACAAAGACCCAACAAGACTCAAAAATATAAAGACTCGATCGTGGCCGTAGATCGACGGCCACGCCTTCGATACACTTTCCATGTAGAGATGTCCTCATCACTTATTCAAAGATAAAAGTTTTACCATATAACTTCATGCAAATGTTGTGCTGCTACTCAATTTGAAATGTCAGTTTTTTAAAACCCTTTTAAACTATAATTATACTACTAAAAGAAACCTGAAAGCAATGTGCCTAAGATTACTAGAAGGACATCAATCGTACTACAGCGTTTTTTTCTTGCACAAAAGTGATCAAGCAACAAAAAAAATCTTTTTTTGTTAAAGAAATTTGGCAAGAGAAAATTCCTTCCCATTCCTCTTTAGATTCCAAGTTTTTTGAGATCCTCTTTACTTCTTTGTTGGATATTTGAGGAGATAGTTTGATCACTTTGTTACTCTTCTTAATTTATACCCGTTATAATTTTTTACAGTGAATTTATATGGACATCCTCGCCCCTATAGATGTAGGTCATTTTTTGACAAAACCAAATAAATCCTAGTGTTCTTATGTCTATGGTTGTATTTATCATTTTCTATCATATAAATGCACGTTGCATTAGTTTTGTTTCTCCTAGATTAATTTGATTGCTCTCTTTGGCACTCTGCACAAAAAACCTAGAATTAGAATAGTCGTGTTGAGCCTAAGGGAAGTATCATTAAGGCTTTTTGCCATCAATACAAAATATGAGTTACAGAATTTCAATGGGAACAATAATTTCAGCATTAAAAGAGGAAAATGAGGCCATCTTTGTCCTTAGAGGGATTGCTTAAAGCTTGGAAGGGTAGGGTTCCCAAACTAGAAAAGATAAGGAGAAAATCAAAGAGAACTTAGTTCAAACATCCTCAGTTTGGGAGATGAAGTCCGTCAAAATATGCCATTCCAAAGCAAAACATACCAAGCATCTCCATTTAAAGTAACATATATAAATATTTTGCATAAACGAGGGTGAATCACTGTAAGAGCTCTTGGATGCCTGCATCAAGCTATTTTTTAATCTGGCAAATCCAAATGTGAAGATTTGAGAGGAAAACAAGACATTGATCATGTTTTGCTCTCTACAGGCCACTTGTCAACATTCTGCTGAATGGAAAGAACAATTTTAGCTACAAGCGAATTTTACTCTTTTATCAAATGAGTTGAGAAATAAGGTTCAAGGTCAAATCCATGTTGAGGGCGCATTTGTGAGGACCAATAGAAGATCTGGGAAAGTAAATAAGAAGGAATTGAGCAGATCAAAATCAAAGTCCAAAAAAAGGATAGTATCATTACTACTAAAAAGCTTAGATACTAAAAATATAAATGCAAACTATTGCTGGGAAATCTCAAAGGAAAAGATAATTAAATAGCCAATTCCAGTTCTGAAGCAGCATCTGTTGAGGAGCAAAAAGATGAATCTAATCTAGTTCTAACAATTGTAGATTATTTTGTTTCTTTTACTAACAACTGAAAACTGATTTTGGATATTCATAACATAACCCCTCACAGAGATTGCTTTACTTTTTAAAGATCTATCAATGGTAGAAATAACCTTATAGGGAATGATATGACCTGTAGGATTATTGGGGTAAAGAAAATTTAGGCTAAGCCACATTATAGAGCTATGAGGACTTTGGAAGAGCCGAAGAGGCCATATATGCGCAACTTTTGAAGAAAAATATTGTCTTTGGGATGTTTGGACTCCTGTAGGTGCATATTCACTGTTGAAAGTGGAGGTCTATTCTAAATGTGTCATAATTTTGATGAGGAAAAAAAATAGATAATATTTACTTGCGACACAATGATAGGTGATTTATCAGTGTCATCCTAAGACGATTTAACTACATTATGATATACAATACTTGGGCATCTAATAGACCATCAGAGTGGAGCAAAAATGTTTATTTTGCAGTTAAAAAATTGGAGCTTATCTATCAGAGCGGGGCCTATTTGAGCGGAGCAAAAAATATTTATTTTGCAGTCAAAAGATGGGAGCATGTGAGTTCTGTAAGCATTCTGCTCAAGGTAAGCAATACAAATTGAAGTATTTTGTAAGAGTTCAAATGACTAAAGGTACATTGGAATATATTCATTCTAACTTGTGGGCTCCTGCTAGTGTTCAATCAAATTGTGGTTAAAATACATGCTTATCTTCCTAGAATTTATTTCATTAAAGGTATGTGTTTTCATACTAAATAAAAGATTAATATATCTTAGACATTAAAGAAGTGAAAGGAACAAACTAAGGGGCTGTTTGGCCGTCTGAATACGGAGTGCAGTGTAAAATGAATGAGGTATAAAAGAATGCAGTGTAAAAATGAAAAAAAATCAAGGATAAAAATGGGGTTTAGGGCTATTTTTCTAAGCTTAAAATTTTTGTCAAAAGAATGCATTGTCAAAAAAAAAAAGAATGCGATTAGTACACCAAAATAGAATGTAAAAATTGGATGAAATAAGACACTCTTGGAGATGGACAAAAGTATGTAATTCTATTGTTGATTTGAAAAAAAAATTTGGGAGAGTCAATTAACATTATATGCTACTTAGTGAATAAATCCCCTCGTATAATTGAGTGGACGAGCTACGGAGATACTGACAAGTCAACCTCTAGATAATTCAATTCAAGTGTCTTTGAATACCCTATATATGCTTATCTCAAAGAGGATAAGTTATGCCCTAAAGCCAAGAAGCACATATTTCTTTGATATGCAGATGCAGTAAAAAGATAAAAGCTTTAGTGTATTGATGCCAACTCATATGGATTCTTGATCGACAGGGAAGTTCATTCCAATGAGTTAAACATGTTTAGCAGAAATCATTACCAAATCATAATTAGGGAGGAGATTACAAAGTTAAAAAGACAAGTTAGTTCTAAGATTCAATATGAACAATCAAAAGCACACCATAATCGCCCACCATGCCTAGACCTTACGAGGTGGAATGCTGCATCAAAAAATAATGCTTCTCAAAGGAGCAAAAGGCATATTAGAGCACCTTAGAGACTTAGTTATGAGGATCCCTCTGGTTCTCATAAGGTTGCTTATGCTAAGTGTTATAGAGTCTATAATGATCAAGAAGCATTCACATTTGAGGAAGTTATTAGTGGTAGAGAATCAAACCACAACAATTGCTAAGTTAGAGAAGTCTTCATTAAAAATAAGACTTAAATTTTGGTATCCTAAGTTTAATTCCCTAAAGGAAAAAAGATTGTTGGCTACAAATGTATCTTCAAATGCAAAAGAATCGAAATTGAAGATAATATCAGACACAAAACATGATCAATTGCAAAGGGCTACCATCAAAAAAATAGTTTGAACTTCAAGGAGATTTTCTCACATATTGTCAAGCATCTGTACTTTATTAATAGCGATTGCACTATAGGACCAAGAGTTGGAACAGCTAGATTGAAGCCAACTTTTCTCCCAGGTGATTTAAATGAGAATAGTCACATGCAACAATCACCAAGGGGCAAAAAATTGCATGAAAAGAAGACTATGTCTGTCTATTGAAGTATTTTGCATAGACTAAAGTAACCTCCCAGGCATTGGTACAAAAAGTTTGATAACTTCATAATTAATAATGGGTTTAAAAATTTGAACACTTACATAAAACCATAATTCATGGTTTAGCTTTATAAATTGAATGTGTGATTTACACTTAGGGGCTGTTTGGTATTGGATTGGATTTAATTTAGTGGGATTTACTAATTCATGTAAATCCGAATTTAATAAATCTTGAAGCTGTTAAATCCTGAAAACTGTTTGGTATGATAAATGTTAAATCCTGAGAAACTGTTTGGCAACAAATCTCAGGATTTAAGGCTGTTAGAGATTTAAATATGAAATTAATCACTTAAATTAGTTTTAATTATTAATTATAATATTAATTATCTCATCAATCACTTAAATGTTCTACTACAAATTAATTATTTATTATATTAAGTAGATAATAATTATTTGTATTTTAAAATATATTAATTAAATCTTTTATTTATTTTATTATTATTATATTACTAATTATTCCATTAAACTAAATTAGAGTATTTAATTATACTATTAATCATAATACTAATTATTTATTTAATCTAATTAATTATTGATGCTTAAATTGTACAAAACTAAACTAAGTTAGATTAATTTCAGATAAAACCCATGTAGGTTTTTATTTTTCATCTTCTTCATTTCCTCGTTTCTCCATTACTTCGTTATGTTGCTTAGATTAATTTCATTTTGTTGCTTAGATTAAAAAAAAGCTAAGTTAGATTAAACTAATGTAATGACATTAAACTACTCATAATTTATTTAAACTAAGTTAGATTACTTAATTTTACTATTAATTATTTAATTAATCTGACTAATTATTAAAGTTTAAATTATAGTAGTGTTACTTTAGATTATTTTATAATTTAGGGTTTGCCTACCTCTCTTCTCCTCGTCGACATTTCTTCGTGGCCGCTTCGGTCGCGTGTTGTGCGTACTTAGAACGACGGGAACTAATTCGAATGGAGCAATGGAGAAGAACGAGGGGTAGTTTTGAACGATTCAGATTTGAAACCACACCTCCTCGTCGTTCTCTGTTGATTCAAAAGTAACAACGACAATGGGAACTTGCTCTTGCTCTTTGCCAAGGTAGCCATCTTTCTTTCTTTCGCACGCTTCTTCGGCCAAATCCTGCTAAATCCGCCAAATGACGGGATTTAGATTTAGGCGGATTTACACCATAAATCCGTAAATCCCAGATTTACACAGGCGTCAAATTTATGCGACCTCAAAAAACCGTTTGGCTGGATTTACCTTAAATCATACTTAAATCTCGAGGCAAATCCGATACCAAACAGCCCCTTAATATTAGAAGTTCAAATTACTTTTATTATTCCCGTCCTTATTAGGAATCACCATGGCTAAGGAGATGAGAAGAAGGATAATAGTGTATGTGGATCAAATCACTTTTATTATATGAATAGCGGAAGGATAATCTTATCTTCACTATTATCTATTCCATATGCATCATCATGCATGCTCTCTTCCCCATGACTTTATTTATAGCACTCGATCCACTTTCTTTTTGGACTCAATCTCTTAATCATTATGATTGATTATTTTATAACTTAAAACATAGATAGATACATTTGATCTTGCTTGTTTCTTAGTGTATATTCTTATTTTCCAACTAATGTTCTTTCCAAATTAACCCTATGTCAAATTATCAACATCAAAACAAAGTGTTGACCTAGCTGCCTAACACCTTGAGCCAAGCTCTCAATTGGGCAATGTGTGAGGTACTATAACGACGTCTCAACTGACATCTAAATGAGTGCTTTGTTCGCATTTAACAACAATAGATAAATTAATATGAAAGAAAAAGAAGAGGGCACTAAGGACTCAGAACCAATCACAAAGAGTTTGGATAAGTTTAATTAAAAGAACAAACATGTTCAAATTTAATACAAAAAATTTATAAAAAAAAACAAGAAAAATTGAAGCCAATTCATTAATAATTAGTAAAACTACACTCGAAGCACATACATAAACTACTTATCAAGTTCATGCATGTAAATTCAATAACACCATACACTGTCAAATCTATGTAAACAAAGATACATTGTAAATGCAGAATGAAAAATCTTGCAGAAGTCACTAGGCATGTATGGGAGAGAATGATAATGATGTTAGTTTTGCTAAAAGTCACGCACCAGTATTCTTCATGAGAGCAGCAATGTATGTTGTTTTGCCACCTGGAGCAGCACTGCAGAAGCATAAAGTATTCACAAAATTAAAGTAAAGGTGCTCTTCCTGGTCAAAACCAATAATATGATATTAAAAAGCTTCTAGTGCATGTAACCGCAATTGAAACATACTTTCTCCATACATACCACCTCATTAGAACTTTGGAAAGGAGGAACAGAAGCATCGAAATTGCAGAATGCAACTCTTAATAAATTTTGGCATAAGGTTTCATTTTTCAAGTTTAATCTTTAGATTGGATGCAACAGACACTTGGGAACTGTAGGATGTAGCAAGCGAAGATCCACATTCATAGTACTTAGTGTACCTTGTAAATAGATGCGTATCATGAACAAAGGAGATAAAATAACAACCTTTAGAGAGAATGAAACAGTCATCTCGGAGCTCAATTCGTAAATTAAAAGAAGCATGAACCATATTACTAAAATTATTTTTCATTTCTGGAGTTATCACAAGCATTTCTTCTTCACCTATGTATGCATGCATCAAAGTCAGAAAGGCCATGAGGAAAAATTTAGGCTCTGCAATTTCAAAATTTTCAAATGCCTAAATCTTATTAGCTCTTATCTTACTTGGAATGCATTTACTTTTGTCATCATCTCCTATGAAAGAATCAGGTTCAATTTCTTTTTCAACATTAGACTAATTCAGATTTCCAGAAAAAATTAATTGGCATGTATCCAGCCTTTTGTATTTATATTTATATAATTCAAACAGACTAACAATTTAAATATACGACCCCACTACACTCCATGACAACATACCTTCAAAACTTTGAGCCGTACATGGATATGAAATAACAAACTGAAAAATTCTTGATTATTTCAAAAGAACAGTAGGCAAGCTTTACAACTGCAACTATAATATCTTTTTTTATTCTTCAAGCAGCTCCAAATTTGGAATTGAACTGATTTTTGAAATATACTAAAACCCCTAAAAAGGTCATAGAGATCTCAGGATAGTGAAAATCATTTGATTCATCATCTTCATTGTTCGTCTTATCCCAACTATTCGGGATAGCGAAACTTTTTTGAATGCTTTTGAGAAATCACAACAATGAACTTCCTAGGTGACACGGGGAATTGGAAAAAAATGACTTGGCAATACATTTAATGGGCATCAAATTTGTGCATTTTAAGTTGCAACTACTAATTGATTTTCTTATTTTGCACCAACTATTCACCCCACCCAACCCTCCGGCTCAAGTAGTGATGCTTGTTTGCTCAAAGCATTCACATTTCAATTCAGCCATCAACTATACTCTATTTCTTGTCTCAAATAAGTGGAAACGTTAGAGAGTTATTTTGCTTTGAGAGGAATAGTTTTTATTTCATCACCACCCTAACAGACAGAAAATAAAAAATAAAGTAAAGGGATTTTCTAGGATTAGATGGGGGCATTTAAAAAATAGTAATAAAAATATTTTTGAGAGTAAGATTTTAGATTCTAAGATTTTATTTGTGCATGAGGATACTAATGTTATGTGGGAAAAAGTGGCTAGTGATATTAAAAATATTGCAAAAGATGTGTTTGGAGTATCAAAGGGAAAAGCCCCTAATAGTAAAAATAGCTGGTGGTAGAATCCAATTGTGCAAGAAAAGATACAAAATAAGAAGATTTGTTATAAAAATTAATTTAGATGTAAAAATTCTGATAATTGGGAAAGATATAAAGAGGCATGTAAGGATTCTAAGAAAGCAATATGTGATGCAAAGATCTTAGCTTTTAATGATTTATATAATAGATTAGATACTAAGGAGGGAGAAAGATATATGTATAAGCTAGCCAAACAAAGGGATAGGAGTAGTAAGGATTTAATTCAAGTGAAGTGTATTAAGGATGAAGATCAAAAAGTACTTTTCTTAGAAGATGATATTCAACAAAGGTGGATGAGATATTTTGATAAACTTTTTAATGAAGATTGTAAAAATACAATTGACTTTAGTGACCTTAGCACCCTAAATGAAAATAAAGATTTCTGTTTTTATCGGCGTATTAGTAAAACAGAAGTTAGAGAGGTTTTAAAGAAAATGAAGTGTGGAAAAGCTGTTGGACCTGATGATATCCCAATAGAGATGTGGAAATGCTTAGGAGATGAAGGAATTTCTTGGCTAACTAAACTTTTTAATAATATTTTGAAGACTAAAAAGATGTCAGATGCGTGGAGAATGAGTGTATTGATTCCTATTTATAAGAATAAAGGTGATGCACAAGATTGTGCGAATTATAGAGGAATTAAGTTAATGTGTCACACTTTAAAACTATAGGAGCGAGTTATGAAGCGTAGGCTGCGGCATGATACTAATGTTTCTCAAAATCAATTTGGATTCATGCCTGGAAGCCATACATTTATTGAGAGGTTTGATGGAGAAATATAGGGAGAATAAGGAGGATCTACATATGATATTTATTGATTTAGAGAAAGCATATGATAAAGTTCCAAAAGAAGTGCTATGGAGAGTTCTTGAAAAGAAAGGAGTTAATAATGCTTATATTCAAATCATTAAAGATATGTATGAAGGAGCTATTACTTGTGTTCAAACACAAGGTGGTTTGACCAAGTATTTCCCTATTTCGGTTGGATTACATCAAGGATCAGCTTTAAGCCCATATCTTTTCGCGTTAGTCATGAATGTTCTCACTAGACATTTACAAGAGGATGTACCCTGGTGTATGCTTTTTGCTGATGATATTCTTCTTGTTGACAAGACTAGAGAGGGAGTTGAAGGTAAACTTAAAGTCTGGAGATCAACCTTAGAGTCTAAAGGTTTTCGCTTGAGTAGATCTAAAACTAAATATATGGAGTGTAATTTTAGCAATAATAGACCTAGTGAGGGGATTGTGACTTTGGGCGATAGAGTCATTAATAAGAGTACACGTTTTAGATATCTTGGATTTATTGTTCAGAGTGATGGTGAAATAGATGGGGATGTTATCAGTAGAATTCAAGTTGGATGGTTGAAGTGGAGGAATGCATCGGGCTTGTTGTGTGATAGAAAAGTCCCCCTTAAACTTAAGGAAAAATTCTATAAGATGGTGGTGAGACCTGCAATGCTTTATGGTGCAGAATGTCAGCCATTAAAAGAGAAGCACAATACTAAGTTATGTGTTGCGGAGATGAGGATGCTCAGGTGGACGAGTGGATTTACTCTTAGAGACAGGATACGAAATGAGCATATACGTGAAAAGGTTGGAGTAGCTCCAGTGGAGGATAAGATTAGAGAGAGTCGCCTTAGATGGTTTGGTCACATAAAACGGCGGCCTTCCAATGACCCAGTTAGGAAAGTAGAGGTATTAGATTTGACTTATATTAAGAAAGGTAGAGGTAGGCCTAAAAAGACTTGGTTAGAAAATATTAGAAATGATCTTTCTTTATTAGATTTAAATGAGAATTTGACTTTGAACCGGACACAATGGAGAAAAAGGATTCATGTTGCCGACCCCACGTAGTGGGACAAAGGCTTCTTGTTGTTGTTGTTGTACCACCCCAACAGACTGGATCAGCTGTGGTTGGACTAGAAATGCATGTTTGCTTCTCGATCCATCCATCACATTTTCAATGCATTTGAAGAACCAGTCACATGGCTGTTAAAGAGTGCAAAGCATCCTTCTTTCATATGCTACAAACATAATAATATAACTAAACTATATTTAGCTCTTGAATAGCTTAAAGGGGCATAAACTAAAGAAATTCCATGCTAAAAAATATTAAGGATTTAGGAAAATAGTTGGCAAACGGCGCGCCAAGAGTTCAAAACCACAATAAAAAACTCATCACACAATACATGATCAAGTTCTATCATTATCAAATATAATATGAAAATGTCTCGCAGATCATATTGAATCTCCTATTGCTGATATGTAAATCTGTGCATTCATGCAACCATAATGAGGATAAACATGTGGTATATAGGAACTTACGCCATGTCAACAATTCGCTCCTTCTCTTGCGGGGCAAGGGCCATAACAGGTAGAAATGAACTTGCACCTTGTCTCTAGAAGTATTACAAAATCTATATAAATTTTGCATCAAATAAAAGTTGGAATAATTATAATTAGTGGAGAAAACAATCTCAAAATACTCTACAAACCAACATACCATGTAGTGACCAGCCATAATCTCAGGAGTTGCACCAATAGGCACTTGTGAATCATAAACAACTAGCCCAACCTGTTTTTATCATGGAAGACTAATTAGATTCTCAACATAGAAAACAAGTTGGGCACTCTGCAATTGTGCAAAAGCAGCTACCTTAGACCACTTCCCTATTGCATCAAGGTTTACTCCCCTATTAAGAAGGACAGCTGCAAGATCCCTTCTACGAGTCTACAATGCACCATCAGAGAAAAAAAATTGAATATTCAAGCACTATAGCAAAAATCATTGAACAGCATTGAGGTTCTGTTGACATATAATGCAAAGCGCATAGGCAAACCCAGCGTACCTTCAAGGTATTTGCTCGCAGTGTTTCAGGACGATTCTTTTCCAAAGCTTCCAAGAGCTCAACAAGCTCAACAACGGGGAATATCTAGAGTACAAAATAAAAAAAAGTTCAATTAAAGAACTTCAAAGGGTTGTAGATGCCAGCAAAATTATTTAAAGAAAAAAGTAGTAGAAAGTCAAAGACAGACCTCCATGAAACTGCCAATGAGAAATTCATTGTAACCATAATATGAGCATAAATCAGCCTTAAGCTGTTCAAGATACTCCTTCCTAGAAGTATTCTCTTGCCTTAGAGACTTGAAATTTGACAGCACGCGGGAAACTGCGAAAAAGGAGAGTTTAACAATAATATTACAAATTTGGAAAAATATATACTTGACATAATACAGGAAAATCTTAATAACATATAAAATTACAAAAAACAAGGATGGGTATTGCAAATAAAACACTAATGAAGTTCTGAAGAAGAGAATTCAATTAAAAAAAACGCACTCTCTTTAATCCTTCTTTGCAGATTTTGAAGGTTTGGTGGCTGCTTGGCTTCATTTTCTAGCTCCTGCACCAAAATTCACAAAAGGTATTAAAAGTCACAGCTCTAGAAACTACTATATAACAAATATACAAGTAAAAAATAAAAACTTGCAGGGGTGACCTCTTTGGTGGGCAATCTAAATTCGTCCGACTCCTCCTTTATATTTAGCTTCAATTCCTCCTCTGCTTCCACCAAAGCCATCGCCTTCGCCTCGTCTATCGCTCTCGACTTCGCTTCCAGGTCGGACTCGTCCGATTCCAACCCGGAATCATCTCGCCCCTCTACACAATTCAAAGAGGGCATTAAACCACTTGCTCGGAGGTAGAAAGGGAATAAATTTCATACCTTCGTCGCCATCTCGGAGGAAGTCGTCAGCAAAGGGGTCTCCATCAGATGATACCTCGGACTCAGATTGATCGTCTTCGATATCTGATGCCTGGCTTTCGTCTTCATCCGCTTCTGCTGTGTCGGAGACTTCTCCGAGAAGATCGTCTTCAGGATCTTTTGATGAAAGATTGTATTTTCTCTTCTCCTCCCTTTGGCCACCTTTCTGCTGCTTCTTAGCCATGGCGAGAGAAAAGGAGAGATCAAAGGCTAGCTGAATGGCGAGAACAAGCGAGCGACGGAACACAGGATCGACTCAGATTTATGGAATTCAGACGAACAGAAATGCGCGCATCTTTGCCTTCGCCGGCTACCTCCCGTCGCGACTTTCTCCCTTCTATTCGACGAGGGTTTCGGGTAGGCGAACTCCCTTCACAAATTCGCTTTTTCTGCAAGGGTTTAGGGTAGGCGCGGAAGGGGAGTGGAGCAAGACGAGGGTTTGGTTAAAGTTTAAATACAAGTTTTACTGAAATTAATTTTGATAATTAATATTAATTAAATTAAACAATTTAATATTATTTACGATTAATTTGATTAAATAAAAGTTTTTATATTTAATTATTTACTTGATGTTAATAAAGTATCAGTTAATGTTAATCAAAATTATATTCTGTCAATTATAATTTAGTTGTATAATTAAATTTGATAAAAACTATTAATATTTAATCAAATCATAGTTATAATTAAATTAAATTATTGATTAATATCATTAAATTAAAAAGACATTAACTTAAATAAATTAATAATATTTTTATTTAATTTCGTTAAATACAATTTACTGTTTAATTAACTTAGGAAACTATTAAGTAATGATTAATTAAGATGTTAGCCTATGTTAATTATGATTTAATTTATCTAATTAATATTGACATAGGATTAAATAATATAATAAAATATCAGGATTATTTAAATTCTTAAATTAAGAAAGAAATACCCAAATAAAATCTCGAGAATTTAACCTCATTTAACCTTCATCATTTAAGAAATTTTCATGATTTAAGTGTCTAGGGATTTAAATCCTTATTATAGGATTTACTAAATCCTATATCAGCCAAATAGCCCGTATTTTAAATGCGCAACATCTCATAAACTTCTATTCTTCTTCGCATAATGTTGGTCTTATCAACGCCTTATCCAATAAGACTCCGATTTCCTCACTTTGACATGGAGGGTTTCAAGAATATGAGTAGGAGTTGTCTAGAGTTATAGGAATTTTAGGTGGGAATAGACAGAGAGCATATTAAGATTTTCATGAATTAGGTACATTGTGGTAAGTTTATAATAAAAATGATTATTTTATATATTATTGATACAACTCCCGAATATTCATATGATTGGAAAATTTCATATGATTGGTATAAATCTCAAGGCAATATTTAAATTAAAAAGTTCTAGAATTAAAATCAAGATCATCCGACCTTTGATTTCAATAATTTTTTTTATTTTAATAAATTTATAGTCGAATTAAATGTCTCAAACAGACGAACATATCGACGCTACAAATGATCTGCTTCGAATCCAAATGAGTTCAAATCCAACACTTGAATTAAGTTTGGACACTTCTGGATACAAATTGATTGACCAAACAAACTCCAATAAAAGCAAGCTTATAGTCAAATTGAGCTGCTTGATGAGACAAATCTAACGAGCCTAAAATCACTTGATTCTAGCCTCGTTAAGCATTTAAATGTTTGATAAGCGATCTATGATAAAATGGATCAATATAAATCGCATGATAGAGTGTTGTTGATTCTAACCAAATTTATCAAAATGCTCATCTCAAAATACTTATAAACAAAGGTCCATTCTCTACATAAAAGGAGGTTTAAGAACTGAGAGAATTAAAGAACTATCTTACATTTGCTAGCTATTAATGTTGATGACCACCACTAGTAATCACCACCGCCATCGTCAAACTTATTAATATTTAACTCTGTTGTTGAGTTTTAATTATCCTATTGTGGAAATCATATTTCAATAATTTCTATAAAAAACCTTCAACAATTATCTTCACTTGTAAAATCTCATTTTTCTCCAACTATGAGAATCCGTGAGAATGGGGATTCTTGTATCTCATACTCTATAATAAAGTACTACAACTATGCTAGGCCCCATAGTTTTCTCCCTTTCCTTGGTTTTCTACAAAAAAAAAATTGGTCAACTATAACATTTTCTATACGTGTTAGATTTTTGTCAATAGCTAAGATATTAAATATCAACCCTACAAGCACAATTTTCTAACATTTAATTTTTAAGAAATATTTGAAATATTAATATTGTGGGTGTTAGCTAACTTGAATATATTATTTAAAATTAAATTAACTTTAATAGTTAATATTGATTAATTAAATATAATTACTTAAATAAGTTGATATTCTTTGTGATTTACATTGATCAAGTAGGTGTTATTATGTTTAATTAGGTTCATAAACTATTCCTTAATAATTAATTAAGATGTTATTTAATATTAATTATAATTAAATTAGTCTAATTATTATTGATAATATATATTAAAATACTAATATTCAATATATATTAATTAAAAATGTAAATAGGCTTTAATAATAAATTTTAATTAATTAAAAAATATTAACTTAATCATGTTAGTATTATTTTTAATTTAATTTGATGAAATCGATGTGATTATTTAATTAGCATAGTAAATTATAAATTAATGATTAATGATAATGTTATATTAAGTAAACTATGATTTAATTTGTCTAATTATAATTGATAGAAGCCAACTAAACATGATCAAAGATGTTGAATACAAGGATATGGCCTATTACTCATGAAGGAAGGATGCAATAATTCAATGTTGAAGCCAAAGTAATGAATACTACTTATCATGGGATAGTTGATGCCAAGAACTTAGATATGTGGATTGACCAATTAGAGATTTACTTCACTTTATATGAGTACAACACCTATAATAAAGGTGTCTACACCTAGCTAAAGTTAATTCAACATGCCCCCGGATGAATGACCATTAATAGATGATTTGGTAGATGTTCGAGCAATTTATACGCCGAGAATTCTATTCAATGGGTACATAGAAGATCGATGGAAGAAGTGGCATAATTTGAATTCAAGCTAACCATAATATGAGTAAGAATACAACACAGAGTTCTAATGTCAAATAGTTGCATTGGGAATAAATCTCGGGGAGGTGGAAACACTAATGAAGTACACTTCATGCCTTATTTTCATATTAGAAGTAAATTTTGTTTGTTCTTAATCACTAATCTTAATCAAACCTATATGATGGTGATGACAATATTGCACAAACATCAAGTCAAAAAGGAAAAGAAAGATCTTCTTTCTCCGAAAGCAAGAAGCAAAAAAGACCAATGCATATAGGAGATTTTTGTAATTATTATCAAATAGTTAGTCACATCAAAGAAATATGATGAGCGTTGTGTCCTATACTCTTACTTTAAAAAAAAATTAAATATAATGAACACGGTGGTCTCTTCTCTATCTCTAATGGTAATACCAAATGATATAGTTTTGGGGTCATCATCCAATGTGAACACATGAGGAGTCACTACCCTAGGGATATATGCCAAACAAGATGCTATTAATAACATCACTGACACTAATCGCTAGAAGAAACTCATTTATGCCAATTTGGTTCAAATTTTGGAGTTGGACACCATACATGATTCTTATCATTCGGGTTGGATTCATTAGGCAGCATAGATGAAGTTTAGTTGTTAATGTCGATTGAAGTTTGTAATCACAAATGATTACATCAATGAGGGGATATGTAAGGTGGTATAGTTGACATTTGTCTAGTCATCTTTGATAGTATATACATTCAATATAACTATGTGATATTACATCGACGACCTTATTAGTGTCATCTTACGAAGTAAGGAAAGACGTTTCTACTAGAAAATGACTACAACATGCTGATGGAAGATGTAGTAATAATATGATGAGCAGGTAAATTTATCAATGCATGTTAGAAACTCTATTTATTTGGTCAACCCTAATGAAGAAAAAATGAGAAGTCATACATTCATGTTCTCTTTACCTTGGGCAAAAAGTGGCTTGGTTATGCAAAATTTGACAAAGCAAAACATATAGTCCATTGCTAACAAATTGCTACAAATTTGGCAGTATCTCACAATTTGATCATTAAGATATACTCCATCAAAATAAAGGAGATCAAGGGTAGCACATTAGAATGTTCCATAGCATAATGATGTCCCTTCAACTACCGAAAGAAATCAATAGAGAAGAAAAATATGTCATTCAATAGAGCAATAGGGTAAGAGCATTCACAAGTAGATGCCTCCATTATTTAAAAAAAAAAGAACTAAATGAGTCACTCTCTTATCAATTTAAGTAGGAAAAGGATAAGAAGAAAAGAGGGAGTGTCGTGTCATTTTTGGCAAGCTCAAATGAGGACATAGTTCTATAAAACCAAATCAAACTAATGTAGTTGACCTTATATGACTATGGGCAATAACAACAGCGAATAAGAATAAAAACAACTCAACATATTTTATTTCATTAAAATGAATTTATACAATAATCTAGTCAACTTTCAAACATCTATATTTTAAAATAAATTAAAACTAAATTACAAAATAATACCTTAATCACTTAGACCCAAAAAATCCTGCAGGTATACTTTTCAACTCTGTTAGGCCCTTACCTTTCCTGAAATGCTAGAAAACATTATAGAATGACCGAATGAGCATAAGCAGCTCAATAGACTTCCCAAAACCCATCGCATATATCAATATCCAAATAAAAATATTATATAGCAGTTAACTAATTAAAATAAATATAATGCCTTGTAAGGATTAAAAAAAGTATTAACATGGCATGATTTTTCAGGGTTTCATATTTTCTTGATTTCAAGGATCTCTTATACCTTTGAAGCCACTTTGATAGAAAATTCAGATGCGTTACAGAACACTTGCTATCGGAGGTTCACTTTCACTTGAATTTCATATTTTATCAAGGTTTATCCACGATTTTAGGAATTAATGACATTTAGTTCAGAATATTACTTATACTTAATCTATTGAAGTATTAAGATAAGTAATATAATGATTATAATGCATATGATCTGACGTCTATTGATAATTCTATTTCTACTTATGCCTCCCATTAACCTCCTACATATGTATATAATAAATGGGGTAAAAATCAGAACATAATAGTATCACATAACCTCCCACACCTATTTTCAGCAAGTGGTGCCAGAATTTCTCACATTCACACTAGGTAGATAGAGTCAAAACATAACATATAGGGCCCTTGCAACATATCAAAGAGTGCATTTTTCTATACATCAGAATATTTTTGACGCCATGCTATGAACAATGTAAATGCTAATGCAATACTAATGAAATTATAAATTCAAAGCATTGCTTAAATAATGCATGAATTGACCGTAAAAAATCACATTGCTTGTCTAACAACATATGCACTCACTCAATCTTTTTTATTCAAATTTCAACTTCAGAGAGATATTCATAAAAATATTTTAAGACTTTTATATAACTATTATAATTGCGAGAAAAGCCTGAATCCATTTATATGCTCAGAAAATTGTTAGAAGGACAGAGGGACCGTAGTTAACAAGCGAAGGAAGCCGGAAAGATCGTAGTCGGCAGGCGATGAAGGCCAGAGGGACCGTAGTCGGCAGGTGACGGTGGTCGGAGAGACTGTAGTCAGAGGGTGATGGAAGTTGGATGAAGGATCGATGAAGGCTATCAAATTGAGATTCGACAGCGATGGTCTTATAGAAGTCCTGCAGCTGCAGCCTGGTGGTGAGGACTCGCCGATGGTGGTGTCAAGGTGGAGCTCTAGGATGCTTCAAGCCTAGAGCTCTCCTAAGTCTTTAGTCCAAGATTTAAGCCTCCAAAAGTCCAAGCCCCCTTTCATGTGGGAAGAGTGGGTCTATTTATAGATTTTGAGAGTGACATGCTCCATAAATATGAAGAAGATCCAGGCTAAATTCGGAGTGCTCCATCGATCGGTCCATTCTGACTCCCTCGATCATGGAGTATTTGTTCAGCATTTAAGTTCCTTAATGATGGTAGAATTAAGCAATCTTTGGCTAATTGGATTCATCTCGTCGAGTCGCTTGATTAGACTATAAGCATGCTATATTTGGATATCATTTGATCATCCAATTAATGCACTTAAACTTCTAAATATGCTTTGGTCCCTTGATTTGAGCCCATTTGGGCTCGGATTGGACCGGCTTTGGTGTCGTTGGATTCATCTCACTAAGACATTAATTTTGACAATAAATTTGCTAAAATTGGAGTTTAGATGGTACCTCCTTTAAATTTAAAAGTTGTCAACTATAATATGCCTCAAGACTCGATCAAAGCAATTTTTGGTGATGTATCAAAAATCTTTGAGATTCTCCCAAATCTTACCACTTGACAGCCTTGCGCCGCAGTGGTGCCACCCAGCGTCATAGTGAATGATCAAATTCCCCCCTCTATTTGAAAGCTAAATATCACGGCGCTATCCATCTTAGCAATGCGGCTCTGTCAGAAAAAATCTAATGAATTGAAATTTACTTCCCTAACCAACCTCTTAACTTACCTAACAGTTCATTAGACACTTTAGGACTTATAATTACAAATTAAATCAAAATTAAACAGCATTAACAGTAATTACCTGGGTTTTGGTTATATGGATGTTACAAAGGGGGTAGCCAATTCCAAAGCCATCTCAAAGAAGTCCGTAAGACTAAACTATCCCCATGATTTGGGCATCATAAGGTGAAAAGATCAAAAAGATTATATTCATTAGAATTTTAAAGGTCTCATTTTCTTTATGGAAATTATTGACAGTGGCAATTGTTAGACCACACCGTTGATATTAAGAAAAATGTTACAACTAGTTTCTAGGAGTAATAGGATTATTAATCAAACATCATATACTCTGAAAGCTACTTTGTTGGATCATTTTTCAGATTATAACAAGATAAGGAAGAATTAAATTTTTTTTTTTTTAAATCCTGTTTGGATAAATTTGCATTTGAACTTAAAATCAAATTAAAAAAAAAAATAGATTTTAGTTTGGACCTATATATTTGGATATGTGCATATGTTTTTACTCTCTTTATAAAGAATTTTAGGTGTGCGCTAAATCGCATCCCTACTAAAAGTGTCTATCTTAATGCCTTAATTTCTAAATGGAATTGATCATCAACAACAACAACATTAAGTCTTTATCCCACTATGTAGGGTCGGCTACATGAAGCCTAAATGGAATTGATCAAAAATAAAAAAATATTTCTTAAACAACTTCTCTTCCACTATTTCAAATTAAGCGGTTATCTTAGGCTTCGTTTGGGACGACTTTCTTACTGCTTCTTAAAGCAACTAAAAAGTTTAATTTTTGTACTAAAATACTACTTTAAGAAGTAGTAAAAAAGTCATCCCAAATGAAGCCTTAATTGCAATGCTCATGCTGTTTTCCTTCATGGCATTATAGCAAAAATCAACGCTATAGTGTCGATAGAACTAACTGTAGCTACTTTTCTTCTTGTATTCAGTTCCACGAGCACTAGGGGTCTCAAAAAGCTCATCGTTCATGAAGAACTAGTGTTCAGCTTGAAGAAGTAGTGTTCAGCTGGTTAAAAAGCTCATATTATATTAATTCTTTAACTAAGCAAGCTAATGTTGAGCAGTTATTTTGGGCTCATTTTGTTAACTGTAAGTGCATACCTGAAGGCCTTAATTCCTATGATGAAATCGATTGGCAATCAAAAATATCTTCGAAACACACTGTCATCCCTCTCTTCTACACCTGCTAATTCGTTCAACCTACCTACAAGCAGTTGTCTTAATTGCAATACCCTTGCTTTTCATGCATGGCACTGTAGCAAAAAATCAAAGCTAGAGTGTTGATACTGTAGCACAAATTGCAATATTTTTTTCTTATCCGCAGATACTAGGGCTTTTAAAAAGCTTATCATTCATGGGAACCTCGTGTTCTGGTCACTAAAAACCTTGAGTTTAATCCATTCGTTAAGCAAGCAAAATAATATTGAGCAGTTATTTTGATTTTGATCTGGTTTTACTAACTATAAGTGCCTACATGAAGGACATAATTCCTACAATGAAATTGATTGAAAACAAAAAATCTCTTCGAAGCAACTTCATGTCCTTCTCTTCTATCTTTTGAATTCATGTAGTCTGTGGCGGGCCAGAAACTCTTTACAGTGGGATCCAAATATCTTATTTCAAAAACTTTCTCCATTTTTTTCATTTGGAATTGGGACTGACCGGCATAGGCAGTTTATTTTGTATTCTTACTTTGGTGCACTCGATACCTGATCCATACCTATGCTGAGAAGCATACTCGCATTGAGATAAAAAAGAGGTATCCTTTTGCCTAATAACCTGCCAACCAAAGCCTTCCCCAACTTCATAGTTGTCATTAACAGCAGCCATGTCAAGAGAAACAGACACCATCTGCAGCCACAATTTGTGCTTTGTCTATAGGGATAATATTGATAAAATCTCTTTGCTTCCAAGCATTTGGAGCAGCAGGAGTGTTCGACTGCGGAGAGGGATTGTTGGGATGCTAATTTGGGGTAGCATTTTGGTGGAAATCTGAGTTCTGCGTCATTGTAGCATTTTCACAAACATCTTGAGTGCAATTGGCTGCATCATGATCATCATTCACGGCCGAATCCTTGGATTTTATACACCTGTTTCCTAAGCTTCCAATAGCATCCACATCAACAGAGAATTCTCTACCATTCCAGCACAATCATTCAAAGGCATATCGACGTCCACACACTGGGCGTTATTGTTCGAATTGCTGACCTGTTCGTGGAGTTCGGCGGCTGCTCCAGCAGGAAATTACAATCATCCTCCAGCTCCTCTTCGTCGGAAGCAGCATCGCTCTCTGACATGTCTTCATTGCCATCAGTGGCTTCGGAATCTTCCATTTCATCATTCGAATTGTAGTGGGCGAGCGCCTGGGCACTTTGATCTCAAGCCATATTAGCAGGAATGGCCGATTCTGGGTGTGATTCGCGCCCAGCAGAAGCGACGGCATCCTCCTTGCGCGATAAAGCAGCCGAATTAGCTTCCTCCCCCATTTGTTCTGCCCCGTGCGAATCGTGCAACTAACTCATCAAGGGCTGAAGCCGCTGCTTCATCGGGCTCCAGATCGTGATCAGCCAGCTCGTCGCAATCCGCAGCATCAGTCGTTCGAATCTGCTATGCGAAACCGTAGCCTGTTCATTTATCGCATATGCTCATCTACAAGTATTGTTTCTAAAATAATTTTTTAATACAAAAATTATTTATTCAAAAAACATTTTATAGTAAAAGACTGTTTTAGAATGTCATAAAAAAGTTGTACCAAACAAGACTTAATTATAATGTTCCTGCCATTTTCCTTCATGGCATTGTGGAAAAAATTTGAGCTATAGTGTAGATACTGTGGCAAAACCTCCAACAACTTTTCTTCTCATATTTAGCTCCCAGAGTTATAGGGCTTTCAAAAACTTATGGTTCATGAAAAACACATGTTCAGCTCGCTAAAAGCTCATGTTCAATTCATTCATTAAAGCAAGCTATTAATGGCGATAAGTCAAACACGAACGTAGCTTTATTTGATCGTTTTGCTATTAATATGTGTTTTCAAGTATATTAATTGGTTAGTAAATAAGTTGAATGATTCTATTATGTTTTGTTCATTATTTATTTGTTCAAAATCGATTTGAATTTAGCTCGAACTCGGATGACCCAAATACATACAAACACTTAAAAGTTTGATCAAGTCTAACAAGAACACATTGCCAAGTACTATAACATTGAGAGGTTTTGTTTATGACTCAACATTTTTCCTTCTTCTCATCGCTCTGTCTTATTTATAAAGAGGAAAAGAGGAGGGTTCAATGTTACCAAAATAATATAGGAACAAACTTACACAAAAAAATGGAAGGATGGGCAGAAGGAAGAGATAAGGGTTAGGAGTGAGAAAGGGATGTGAGTAGCTAAAATGAGTTTTGTTCTCAACATCATAAAGAGGTGAAGAAATGTTATTAATGATTCTGATAGAGGGAGAAGCAGGGCTAGGAAGGTTTGGAATGCGTCTTCTCTTCCTTCTAAATCTTCTCAACCCCCTAAAGCTCAAATCCAGAATTCTACCTGTTCTCGGGTTATCTCTGATCCTGTTCCTCTTTCGGAACCTAATTTACAATCTTCTCAACCTATTGGTGTTATAGAGTCTCAGCAAGACATTTTGACTTCTGAGCATATTAATTTGAAAGATTCAATTTCTTTTTCGAAAAATATTTTATTAGAAAATTTAGAAGTTCATACTTCTTGCATGAAAGAAATTCTGCCTAATCTTAATTCTCCTTCAAATGAGCCGTCTTTTGATTTATTAGAGAATTCTGCTTCTATTATGATTAATTCTCATAATCTACCTATTCATGATGTTGTGTTAGAGGATTCTAATATGCAAAATAAGTTTCAGGTTTTACAGAGTTTGGAGTACCATATAGTGGAATCTCATAAAGATGACTCTATTTTAAATTCAAGAGGTAAGGATACTACTTTTCCGAAAGATATTGCTAATGTGCAACATGTTCTTAAGGTTCCTTTAGCATCAGGAAAGTCTACTCGATCTAAATATGCTAAAAAGGCACTAAACTCTATTATCAAGAATTAATGTTTTGCCTAATATTGCATCCTAGAATGTTATGGGTTTTCATAATATGAATAGAGTTAATGCTTGTAAAAATATTGTTAAAAAGTTTGATGTTGACTTCTTTTGTATTCTTGAAGCCAAGATTAAATTGGATCAGGTTAAAAATCCTTGGTTTGATACTAAGCATAGAATTTTTCAACAAGAAGCAAATTGTCATTATTTTAATTTCTCTTCTCCAGGAAGGATTTTGTTGAAATGGGATGCTTCTTGTATTTCTTTTAATAGCATTATCTCTACCAATCAAATTTATTCATGGCACTATTAAATTTGGTTCTTCTTCTCCTATTTTTATTAATGTAATTTATGACTCAAATTTAGCTGTTGATAGAATTTCTCTTTGGCTGGACATTCTTAATTTAGCTTGTACTATCACTTCCCCTTAGGTTTTATTAGGGGATTTTAATTGTTGTAGATTTATTAATGAAAAATCTTGAGATAATTCTCTCCCTTGTGACAAATTGTGGGATTTTAATATTTTTATTTTAAATGCTGAATTACATGATCTTTTTTCTGTTGGCCATTTTTTTACTTGGTTTAATCAGCAAGTGGATTATCCTGTTCATATTAAGTTGGATAAGGTATTGGCTAATTGTCATTGGCTGGATGTTTTTCCTTATTCTTGCTATCATGTAGATAATCCTATGTGTTAAGATCATTCTCCTCGTATTATTTGCAATAAAAGTTTGACTTCCTACAGGAATAGATTTCTTTTAAAAAATTTTTGGTGTAAAAAGACGGAATTTTTGGATTTACTTATTTATGTATTTGCTAAGGCTCTGTTGGAAATCCTATTAATAATTTTTATGATAAATTGCATAATCTCAAATGTTTAATCAAAGAAAAGGCTTGGGCTTCTTCTAAGATTGTTTCCAAAAATATTGATTCTCTTCAAAAGCATCGGGAAGATTTATTTAAAAAAATTTAAGAGAATCCTTTGGATCATGATCTTAATTTGGCTCTTAAAGGTGTTAATGGGTTACTTAGTTTTAATTTGTCTTTATAGTCTTCTTGGATCATTCAAAGAGCTAAATCTAAATGGCTTACTTGTGGAGAAGATGACTTGAGTTTTTTTTATTCTAAAATTCATTACAGAAAAAAAAGGAATAAGATTCATGTTATTTATACTTTTAATGGCATTATTGCTGATTCTAGAGGTATTTCTGATGCTTTTGTGAATCATTTTAAGAACTTTTTTAACTCTCCAAAATTGATTTTAGCCTCTTCTTTCGTCATTCCGATTGGTAAGAGTGTTCCTAATGTTCTTATGTCATCTCTCATTGCTTCGATTGCTTTTGAAGAGATTAAAAAGGTAGTTTTTTTGGGTCCTTCTTCTTCTACTCCGAGTCCTGGTGGTATTACCTTTGAGTTTTTTTAAGAACTCATTAGATATTGTATAATCTTATTTTCGTAAAACGGTTCTACATTTCTTTAAATCTGGTTATATGTCTAAGACTGCTAAAGTCACAGCTATTACTCTTGTTCCTAAGCATGATAATACCTCGTAAATTTTTTATTATAGGCCTATTTCTTTATGTAATATCTTTTATAAGACTAACAAAAATTTTAGCTAATAGGATGCAAGGTGTTATGCCTTTTATTATTCATTCTAGCCAATCTGGTTTTATTAAAAAGAGAATTTCTACGGATACTATTATTCTTGCTTCTGAATTTTTAAGAGAATTTAACTGCTCGAGTAAAGATAAATTCTTTTGCTCTAAATTAGATATTCATAAAGCTTTTGATATTGTCTCTAGAGACCTTCTTTTTAATAGATTGGCTCAGAAAGGCTTTCTTCAGATTTTTATTTCTTGGATTAAAGGTTGTATTGATGATATTTTTTTCCCTATTGTGCTTAATGGTTCTCTGAATGGTTTCTTTAGTTCTTCTTCTGGACTTCGTCAAGGTTGTCCTCTTTCACCTTATCTTTTATGCATTACTTTGGATACTTTATCTAATTTTTTAGAAGATAAGTCTCAATCTATAAATTTTCAAGGGGTTAATGCTGGTGAGAGTTCTATCTCTCATTTATTATATGCAGATGATGTTCTTATTTGTTGTAACGTTACTATCTCTAATGCTGAAAAGTTAAAAGACATTTTGGATTATTTTATCTAAAGCTTCGAGTTTATTTGTTAATCACACTAAGAGCTCTATTATTTTCTCTAAAAGTTGTTCTATATCGAAGGAAATTGATTAGATTTTTGGTATTCCAATTTCTTAAAATTCTATGAAGTATTTAGAGCTGCCTATTTCTTATAAGAGGCTAACTCTGGTGGATTTTCAACCTTAATAAAATTTTGGCTCTTCTTGCTGGGTGGAAAGCTAAGTTATTATCTTTTGCTAGAAGGATCCAATTTCTAAATTTTACTATTTCTAATGTTATTTCTTATTGGATTAGAGGCATTTCTTAATTGTTGTTTATCTTTATATTGGGATCTTCGGTTAGATATAAGAGATCTTCATGAGATAATCACTAATATTTCGGTGAATTCGATCAATTTCTGTACTGTTAGTGATTGGATTTCTAATGACAAATGGATGATTATTGTTAATATTTCTAATAATATTGTTATGGCTGTTTCTGCTATTTCTATTAAGAATCAGGATATCTTTAATATTTCTTAGGATGATATGTAGTATCATTCTTTTAAGATTTTTTATAATGCTTTTTATAATAATCTTACAAGAGTGGAATGGTTCTCTTATATTTGGCATAAAATGTATGCTATAAGATTTTCTTGTTTTGTTTGAATGGCTATGCTAAAAGGGTTGAAATGGCCAATTTATTGGCTAAAAGGAATTTGAATGTTCCTTTAACTTGTATCCTTTGTTCTAAAGCCGAAGATAGGCATAATCATCTATTCTTCGAATGTGATTTTTTCCTTTAGGATTATTTCTAAATTTGTGCTAGGGTTGAATTATTTTATGCTTAGGCCTAATATAGTTCAAATCCTTGAATTTATTTGGGATTCGGACTAGTTTTCGGATGCTAAATACTTATTTTTACTTTCTTCTTGCTGCTATATTTATTTCATTTAGAAAAAAAGAAATAGCAAAAAATTTGATAATAATTTTTGTTGTTCTAACTCTATTTGTAATAGTATCAAGTTTGCTATTAGAGCTAAAGTTGCTAATTGGGTTTCATTTCATAAAATCAAGCATTTAGTTTTTTAAGTGGTGTTGGGTCTTTTGGTTTTGTTTCTTGGTTGTATTTTTTGTCTTTCTGTCTATTTGATTGTTTAATTGGTATCTTTTGCTCTTTGGCTACTACTTGTAGATTATGTCATTGTTGGAGGTGGCAGATTTCCTTCTGCTTGCTTTGTTTTTTGGATGGTTGGCTTAGCAACTAGGTTATTAACTTGGAAGGTTGGGTCTAGCTATCTTAGTTGTTTTATTTATTATTCCCTGCTTTTGGTTGTTGTTTTTCCTAATTATTGGTTGTTCTGTTTAGGCTAGTGATTTCCCTTCTCTGCGTTTTGTTGGTTATGGTTACTAGTTGTTGATTTATTTTGTTCTTTGTTAGGTGGTGTTTTGTGGTGTTGTGAGGTTTGGTTGGTGGTTGCTTTTAGCTCCTTGTTTTAAGTTGGGCTTGGGTTGTCATTTTTCTTCTTGTTGGTCTGTTTGTGCTGTTGTTTTTTGTGATCCTTGGAATTTTGTTGCTTTCTGTTGCTTGTTTCTTATTTTTCTTTTTCTATTTTGGACAATGATGATTGGGTTCCTTCTTTTCTTCTTCTAGATGGTTGGCTTGGCAACTAGGTGCATACCTTGGATGGTCGGGTCTAGCAATCAAAGTTGATTTTTTTTTTCTGTTGTTAGGTTTGGGATGAAGGTTTCCCTATCCTGAGTCTATCTGGTGGGTGTTGCTGGTGTGTCTCTTTGTTTTTGCATTGTTTCATAGTTTGTTAGTTTTTCCCATTGATTGTTTTTTGTTGCATTCTGGTTTTTTAGTTTGTTGTTTGATAGTTGTTTTTTGAGTTGCAGGCGTTTTTGAGTTATAGGCATTTTTGAGGCTCGGAGGCATTTTGAGGCTCGGTTGTTTACTATCTTAGAAGCTTTGTCCCACTTTTAGCTTTGGATGTTGTTTTAACTGGTTGGAAGATTGTATTGGTGGTCTCTTGTTGTTGTTTGGTGCACGGGTGGTCTCATGGCGTTGTTTGGTGGCTCACACAAGAGTTTCTTTCCATTTCTTTGTTCAGCTTTTTTGCTGGCTGGAAGCTTGGACTGGTGGTATCATGCAGAAGTTTGGTGGCTCTGATGGAAGTATATTTTCTATTCCTTGTTCTGATGTTTGATTTGGGAGCTGTTTTTTTGTTGGTTGGGCAGATTGAACTAGAAGAGCTTTTTCTTAGTCTCTTTTGATGGTTATATTGGACTTTGCTTGTTGATGACTAGTCATGCTAGTCTTGTTTGTTCTTGTTGTTTAATTTTCTCCTTCTTAAAGGAGTTTTTTTAGGTAGTTCAGTTTTTTTCTTCTAGTTTTGTAAGTTTTTCTTTGCTTTTCTTACAAAGCTATTATTTTTCTCTTATAACCTTTCATTTTTTGAATGAAATTGGTCATATTTGTCCCTAATTTTCTCAAAAAAAAAAATAATAATAAAGAGGTGTGGTTCCCATTATCATAAAGAGGTGTGGCCTACTTTAAGAGGTGACACATTTTTTGTATGTTTTAATAAATAGATTATATTTTTAATATCTCATACTTCATTATTATTATTATTAGTTCTCTCAATTCTAATCTCTTTTTATAAGTTAGAGTGATATGGAGAAATTTTAGGCACACCGCACATGTAGTGAATTTATGACATTTTTTTTTTGGGACATTAGGCCAATTAAGGCAAACTCACACACAAATCGCATACATAAAGACTCGAACCCAAAACCTCTTAGTTGAAAGCCTAAACTCATAACCAACAAGCCAAGATGAGACTACTGAGGGCATTGAATGCACCCCCTCTCTATACTATAAATCAATTTGATTGGCCTAAATCATAGCTTAGTCTAATGCTGAAACATGTAACAAATATAATTGTCAACACGGCGAATCATTCTCCTTAATTTCTCAATATAATTGTCACCAATATTTGGCTCTACTTTTGCTTTTTGCTAACTTAAGCTCTCTTTCTAAATGTTGGATGCACATGCAATAAATGTTGGTTTCATAATAATTTAATATTTTGGCATGTTGGATTAAATTTAATTTTGAGTATTTTCAACAGCTAAATTTATTGTTCTTGTCATTGCTTGGTTATAAATTATTAGATTTGTAGATTTATTCAAAATTAAAAGGTGATAAATAAATTCATCCTCATTTAAATATTATAATTAATCAAAATGGGTTTTCCGGTTGGGTTAAGGTCCAACGTGAAACTGACTTACCCTCTATTGCTCCAACCCGAATACATAAATAGGTAAGAAATTTGAACTCGGAGTGGCGAGGCTAGGCTAGGCGTGTAGTGTGCACGAGCGGCGAGGCCAGCGCGTGCACTAGGCAAGTCGTGAGTAGGAGAGGAGATCTGCGAGTGGGTGCTACCGGATATTATTAGCGGGTGAGGTGAGCCACGAGCACGTGTGTCCCTACGATGGCCCAGCAAGTGCAACCGAACGGTGGGCAACGAGTGCGTGCACGAGGCGAGAGGTGGCGGAGACGATCCAAAGTCGCACCCAGTCCAATTTTGGGCTTTCAGGTTAACCCGAACCTGATCCGATTTTTGAAACGGATCAGATTGTTGAACTCGAACCCGACCTGTCAGACAAAGGGTTGACCCAAGCCTAGAATTTTTCAGGTCTGATTCATGTCGGTTTCAGATCGGATCAAATAATGACACCCCAAATATATAATATTGAGAAATAATCCCAACTTGATCCTCCATTTAGTGTGTTCTTACTTCACTCATATATTTTACATTAGAATTGGACAAAAAAAAAAAATCAAATTTCTTCCGTCTAATCAATTTGGCCCAAAGATAGACCAACACATTCATCATCTTCCTCGAAACATTAAAATATAAATACATAAGATTGTGCTGTTCATTTGGTCGCATCGACTCATGATAATCAATTAAAGGGGAACAATTTAATGCCTAAATAAGGAAAAATTATCACATGCGGTGTCTGGATTCATCCCTGGTGATGTGGCGCGTCCAAATTTACCTCCGGACCATTCGGACCCGCCCATAATAATCTCTTCTAAATAAGAGCTTAAAAGAAGCCTTTAAGATTAGTGAACAGATGTTCTCATCCATTCAATGATCTGAAGATTTATCTTTAAAATAGACTCGCTTATTGCTTACCGACAAGACGCGAATAAACAATTCCGTCGTGCTTTACGCAGTGTCCATTGTCCAATCATCGAAGCTCCACGTGCAGCCCCGCATGGAACAAATTATAAAATAATCCAAGGCTTATCGCATGCTGATTTATTAATATCTACCGAATCTTTTTTTTCTTACATTTATATTAATTAAGTTAAATTCACACACACATCATAACATAAATTTTAAATTTATGACCTCTTAATTGATAGATAAATCTCCCAAACAACAGATCAAGATGACCTGTGTACCAAACATATTCTCCGAACTTTCGGCCAGTCATAAACTGTTGTCGGACTTCCGCCAGACTACTAGTTGTCACCGAACTTCCGTCCGACCACCGACTATCGTCAGGCTTCCGCCAGGCCACTAATTTACACTCGGCCACCAACCGTCTTCGAACTTCCATCTAACCCCTGCCCATCGCTAGATTTTAACCCGACGATTGAATATTGTAATATGACCGTCCTCAACTTCAAGGACGAATCATTTATTTGTAATCTATTCAAATACTAATGGATTCATTTCAACTAGGTGTGGCCTTGGGGTTTTTCGCTTCGGGATTTTTCACGTAAAAAATTTTAGTGTTTCTATTCGTTCTGTTTGTGAGTTGGATACTCGTGCAACTCTAAAATAAAAGATTTTCCTATTTTACCGCCGCCAATATTCTAGGCACAATAATATATATATCTATATTAGAAGACCTGGACATGATCGAATAAAATTCTATTTGTTTTTAGCTCATTAAAAAAACAAGATCAAAATAATTATTCAATATTAGCTTGCTTATTTAATGAATAAATCTAATATAAACATATTAATGAGTTAACAAACTATGAGCTACAGATATCGCAATGGTCATCATCTTTATATAGGGGTCTCAGTGAGTCAAGCCGACTCATGTGCCAGCTCGAGCTAACTCAATGACTGGCTCATGAGCCGAATTTGGTGAGCTGACAAGCTAAGTTTGAGCCAGCCTTAACTTGACTCATTAGCACATGAGCCTGCTCGTTTTAAAATATATTAATATTCAAGATTTTAAGTATAAAATTGTTAAAATATTTTTAAATTACATCTTATTTTCTTATATTAAATGATTCATCATCATTTTTCTTCTAATTTTTCATTCTTTTTACAACTTGATTATATTAATTGCTTGGATCATAACTATTTTCTCTCTTTTAAAATAAACGAGCCGGCTCCCGGTTCAAACTCATCGAATAAAGCTCGTGCTCAAGCTCAAACTCGTTAATTAATCAAGCTCAAGCTCAAACTTAGAGTGACTCGGGCTTGGCTCACCTAGTTCACACCCTTATCTTCCTCACTTCACGGCATTTCCAATTTTTGTTTCATTTTTTAAAATAATAATTGTATTTGTATATTAGAAAAATAGCTTTCTGTGGGTAAAATTGTAATTTGGGGTATAGACCTACCGCACCTATTTGTATGTGGAGGAGATCATTCTATGCATTCCGTGCAGCTTCTGAGATCAACGCATTGTTTGCGGCTTGCAGTGATTGGCTTTCTTCTACTTCTGTTCTCTTCTCTGTGTAAGTGTATCCGTTTATGGAGTTTAATCGACCGAGTTCATTTCTCTTAATTTTCGCCTTTAGGTTTTGTATACTTCTGTGATCTGCTGCTTCTTATTTATGATTTCTGCTTCTTTTGGTGTGTATTTTTGTTCGGTTCATAAGCCGTCTTTCTGCTTTTGCAGTATTATTTTTTTTATTTACATACATACCCTTAAAATAGTCTTATTTGCAGATTAAGAGGTGATTTTATGATTTATTATTTTCTGAAATAATTTTTTAATATGAAAAAATTTATTTTAAAAAATAATAAGAAAATCGTTTCAAATAAAATTTTTGGCTTTGCTTGGGACAACTTTTTTTTTTTAATGCTTTTTAAAGTAATATTTTAGTAAAAAATTTCACTGAACAGCTTTCTTAGCTAAAGGCTGCCTTTGAGTTCATTATATTTCAGGCAATTTTAAAGAGTTAATCTTTCTTACTCAGCAGCCGGCTTAAGGATTTATTAAGGGTAGATATAAATTTTTTATAAATGTGATTAAAATATTATTAATTTTTTAAATCACTAAGAATATTATAATTTTTTTTTTAAGTTGAACAGTAATTTTCTTAGGAATACTGCACTCAATCTGCGAAAAAAAGACTTTTCATTAAAAAATAAAAAAACAATAACAAAAATTAGTAGACGAACAAATATGTAACTGCGGTGAAAAAACTTTGGACAAATAGACCAAAACTATGAACTCAATTTAGGCTTCATTTGTGAAGGTTATTACTTTTTAAATCACCTTTCTAGTACCAAAAAATGAATTATTTTTATTTAAAAATTATTTTAAGAAGAAGTAAGAAAGCCGTCCAAACGAAATCTTAGCTGCTATTTAGGCGTACACTTCATAAGCATATTGTCATTTGAAAATGTTAATAATAATAATATTATTATTATTATTATTATGAAAAAATAGTGAAAAAGTCAAATTAAATTAAGTAATCCTTGCTCTTACCCGCATCTGAAAAATGGGAAAAAGAACAGATAAGAAGTCCATTCTGTCTTCAATCCTAACTTCTTTTCAAGCTCTCCTCAGAGCCACATTAACTGATCGAGTAATGGCGAGCAAAGTAGAGTTCCAAGTTCAGGCGGATCAAGTTGATATCGAAGTTCTATGGAAGGCATTGACCAAAGACAAATTTGAAGTGGCCAGAAAAGCTGCTCCTGATCTATTTGCAGAATGGCAGGTACTTGAAAGTGAAGGCAATGGTGGCAATATTGGCCTTGGCTCACTCTTGTATTTTAGGTTTGGCCCTGGTGAGTCCTGCTGCTCTTAACTTCAGTCTTTAGACTTCTCAAATGTAAATCGAAGAGTATTTTGAATCATATTTGGGAAGAAAATGACTAAATTTAACAAATTTATAGTTTGAGAGCAAAATGACAAATGAACCATTTTTCCCCCCATGCAATGTTGCTATAAATTTTGTGAACGTAACTAGTTATTAATTTGCTAATTCCTTTGTTTTTTTTTGGACAAAGTTGCACCTAACGTTGAACCCTTCAAGGAGAGGATAGTTGAACTTGATGAAGGCAATCACCTCGTGAAGTTCCAGGGGATAGAAGGAGGCTTTATGAAGAAAGGGTTAACTTACTATGTCCTGTCCTTCAAGCTTGGTCATATAGGAGAAGGCAATACCAAGATCAATGCCACTTTCACTTACGATTTGGAAAAGGACTTCGATGGAACTCAACTTTTGGAAGAATTTATAAAAGTAGTAAAATATTACCTCAACAGTGCTGTGAGTTTTCTGCAGCAGAAAAATAATGCCTGATCGAGAACATCATTCTTGCTTGGAGTGTACTTTGGAGATATGGTTCTATTTCACATCAATAAATATGTTGAGAATATCTAAAGATGTTAAGAGCTTTGATTTGATTATGTTCTCTTTTTGTGTCATCTATGAATGGTTCAAGTCATTTAAGTTACTTTTTTAATGATGAATGTTTGCTAATTATTCATGTTGTTAATTGTATTTAAAGGATATCCTATATATCATCTTCGTAATTGTACCATCAAATATCTAAAAAATTGAGTACAAGTCATGTTGGCTGTCCTCAAGCCAAGCCGACCAGGTACGTTAATACGATTCGGTCTACTCAATCTTAACTCAAAAGGGACTTGCTCGTCCACAAATGAACTCATCTCATGAAGGCAACTACGATCTATGAACTCATCCCAAACAGGTGCGTCAGACACAGAGTCAACCAAGCATGTAAGATCTACGAAGTTCGTCTTGGTTACTACTCAAATGAGTAACTTTCTTCGTATAGGAACTATTGATCAGTTATTCAAATACTTGTTCACCAAAACACGCCAAACTAATAACTTCTTACGAGCTTAGTGGATGACTTCTACAAATTGTACATTCTTCTACAAATTGGACATTCTAGACGAACTATATAATAGTAATATTTTTCTCTTATTTTTTGAATGATCATGTATATAACCAATTCTATAATGTTTAAGACCTATCTCAAATATATAAATAAGAGATCAAAGTGTGAGCTCAATTTACATAATTTTTTATCAAATTTATTTTACAAAAATCTCTTAGCTTCTCTATCTCTATGCTCTCTTTTCATGTGATTTACAGATAATTATGAATTCAACAGTAAAAAAATTTTATTTTGTTTTATGATTTCCGATATATCATCTTCAAGAGTTAAAGTTCATGTTACCCATGAATAATTCTTAACACGGTAACAGCCCTACTAAACAGTTAACTGTTTTATGTGGTGGATGTAATGGAACTATCTGTATGTGACTATGACTTTAATAATTCCTGTAATTTGTTAACCTCTCATAAAAAAAAAAAAGTAACAGAATTTTCTGTCATGCAAGCATGTTTGGCGAAAGCAGGTGAAAGATTTATTGTGCAATTATGCCGAATTATGAGTTCAGAGCGTCCTTTAAATACAGAGCAGAGAATTTAAATCTTCAAACAAGGCATTGGCCAGTCTCATCATCAGAATTTTGTTTAGTGACAACTAGAAACATGTCGAGGTGAAAACTGAAGATGAGGCATAAATGGTGGTCAGTAATACTCAAAAGTTAAAATTTCCAGCACCGCTTATGGCATAAATAGAAAAGTTTTTCATGGAGAGAAAACAAACAGAATCACAAAGAGAGCTGGACGTAAACTCTTTCCAACATAGCATTTCTTCAAGCTCTAAGTTCAACATAGGACCCAGAAATCCCAGAGGTTCCTAGAAGTGTCACCTGCATATTGGAGAAGGCACATATTTTGTGAGTTGGGCAATCAAAACTAATACATATATATATAGAAAGTTTAACACCAATGTAGGTAAATTATCCTGTCCAAATCGACTACGTTGATCTAGCTCTGGCATTATAAGGATATCCTAAACGAATTATGGCCTATTTGAGATAACTACCATTTTTTTTAGTAACAGGTCAACTAATCTCAAAATAAAATTATGAGGACATACTTTAGGAGTTCTGCTTTCCCAAAACAGATTTATCAATTCAGACTCCTATCACGCATCCTTATGACAAATAAAAAACAAAAAATTCAAAGTGCAGCTGAAAGGATTCGAACCCAACTCGTTTCATACCTGCACAGAATGATAAAGGGTACATTTGGAGGCATCTATAGCGATTTGTTAAAGAATTTTCCGAGTTACTCTGAGAAAAGTAATATTTTAAGCAGCTACAAATATCATAAATATTTTTCTCTTTTAAAAAATTTAACGATTACACCTACCCACATAATAATAGTTCCAAATATGAAAAATTATTTCTCACACAATTTTTTTTAAAAAATAATAAGAAAATAATAGTCAAATAGAAATTGAATGAATATATTAAAAAATATTGAAAAAATTGTTCCAAATCAACTGAGTAAAATAAGCAATACCGGACAAGTGCCAAAATTAGCAAGTCCTGGCTAAAATAATGCATAAAGCAACTCAGTAAGATGCAACGGTGCATGACAGTAAATTAAAATACTATCAGTTAAAATATTTCATTTTTAGAAATTAAAATACTATCATTTGATTATTAAAAAATGATTAAATATAAAATCTTTCATTTTTAGAAATTTGATTTATTATATGTCTACATTAGAATTATAATATTAACTTGAAACGGTGCATGACATCTTATAAATGATTTTATTTTTTAATGGAGTTTGTTTAGGAGTGCATCACATCTTATTAATGTTTAATTGACTATTTAAAGGCCTTAATTCATATAATGTTTGATTGCATGGATCGGCCGAAGGTCTTTCGTATTCCTTCGGCCTGTCTAAAAGCTTTGTTTTAGGTGTATTGTTGTCCCGGAACAGTATCAAAAACCACAGCTACAATATCAGGTACTGGCTTTGCAAAGTGGATGAGATTTGGTTGACTACTGTTGTTGCTGCCCAGTTTGTTGACACTACTTCGAGAGTGCTCATTATCCAACAAAAGAAAACAGTCCAAATTGTTGCTTGTTGATTTGAAATTATTTTCAAATTTAAATAAGCTTTAATTGGAAAGCTTTAGTGGCTGATTTTTGCATTAATTAGAGCCCTATTTGTTGTCAAAATTAGGAGATTTAATTTGCTTTGATTGGGGAGATCTAATTGGAATTAATTAGATTTTCATTTATTAGATTTCCTTATTTTATTTTGCCTCAATTCTATAAATTTGGGGTTGAGGGCTGTTGTATGCAAATGAGAGAGCTTGAGAGTCTTCTAATTTCTATTTATTTCTCCAAATTAGTGAAACCATCCCCTCCCCGTGAACATAAGCATCTTCGCTTAATCATGTAAATCGCTGTGTTTGTGATTGTTGGTGTTTTATCTTGGGTTTATTTCCACTGTTTGCACAATAAGTGGTATCAAAGCCGGATTTTGATGAGATTTCTAGCGGTGATTTGAAGAACAGAAGCAAATCTCTGAGACATGATCTGGTTAGATCGAGCAAGCAAAGGTTGTTGATTTTTGTTCCAGATTGTTGCTGAGCTAGATTGCTGCAATTCCGATATCATAAGCCAGTTACAATGTGGTGGAAGCTATGAGATCTGGTAGAGCCATGAATACATCCACCTTGACGATGGAGAAGACATCGATTCATCAGGTGGTTACACATCCCGTCAAAATTGAAGTGACTAAATTTGATGGCAAAGGAAACTTTGGCATGTGGCGATATGAGGTGATAGATGCGCTGTGCTTTTTGAATCCGAAGAATGTTCTGAATGCTGAAGAACATCCTGAGGAAATTTCAAAGAGAGATATTGATGCCGGACTAAATGCCTAACATGGATGGAATAAGATTATTGCACGATTTTTTGATTAGAGCATTAAGGCACAATTACTAGCACATGAAACAATAAGATAAAACAAGAGAAGGGTGCCGGCGTTTAGGCCAAATCACTAGCTAAGCATTTGAACCCACAAGATAAATTAGAAACTCAATAATATGCATAATGGTAGGAGTTCACTCAACATCCCTAATCTAACAATGAGATTAGAAAGCATAGAAAATCACTAACTCAAATCCTACGTTTACTAAGCTTAGGCAAAATTAAGCGGAGCGATTCCTTGCGTTTATGTCACCACCTACAAGGTTAGAAAACAAAGAGGTAATTGAAAAGGGAAGAAAAGTCAACCCTTATACGGAGGGAAGTTGTCGCCGAAAGAAACCCTTTGATTTGCTAAGGGCGCCGGTGATGATTTGTAGAAGACGGTTGATGTAGCCTTGGAAGGGAAGTAGTGAAACAGCCGGAGGGATGGCGGGTGTGAATCGGCCGACGATAGTCCACCGTCCTTTGAATCTTTGATCGTCGATTGTATCCACCAAGGGGATGTGGATCCGCTCGAAGTATTCTTCGACGGTGTTGTCGAAATCAAAGCCGACGTCGAAGAACGGGGAACGGAGGATGTCGATGTTGTCGTCGTCGTCAAGTACCAATCTGTAGTCCCATTCAGGGACCTCCATTCATGTTGGAGAAGAGAGGGTGGGTCGAAGATGAAGGATCCTTGCTGTTCTTGGAGCTTTGCCCTTGGAAAATTAGGGTTTTCACTTCGGAATCCAAGTAAGAGAGGGGAGAGGGTGGTCGGCCTAGTGGGGAGGGGTTGGGGGAAAGTTAGGGTTAGGATAGGGAAGGGTTAAGGTTTCCAAATTCTGATTTTTTGTTTCAGATTTTGGACTATTGGGAGGGAACTAAAAGAGGAAATTAGAATTTAATGGGAGATAGAATTGGAGAGAGAAAAGGGGAGAGAGGGGCGGCGGCAAGGGCATGGGGCCGGCGGCATTAAGGAGAGGGGAAGTAATTTGGGGGGGGAATTAAATGGGTTTCTATTTTTAGCTTAGGGATTAGGAAAGGTTTTAATGAGATCCTATTTAAATTAAATTAAAATTCAAATAGGATCCTATTTGGAAACTTTCCAAAAATAAAACTTAATAATTTAGGAAATGATTCTAAATTCAAATTAAAGTTATTTGAATTCAAAACATATCCCAAATTATTAAATCTAAAATAGGAAATAGGAAATAAGGGGAGGGATGGGGTAGGGCCGGCGGGAGAGAGGAGGGAGGCGGGTGGCTTGGTTGGCCGTGAGGTGTAAGGGGAGGTGGAGAGGGGCTGCCGTATGGGTGGTGGGAGGAGGAGGAGGGGGAGGGACCGTCGGGTAGGGAAGGGAAGGGAGGGAGAAAGAGTTTTAGAGAAGGGAGGAGAAGAGACCACGAACCCGGACTCTTCCTAGGTTGGTGGGTGATTCGCTTTCCCTTTCCTAGGGATTTCTCTCCATCGCTCTCAAGCTCACACAAGAACACAACATGCAGGAATATTTGTAAAATATCATTCATCATCTCAAAAGATACATAGAGGGGCTTTAAATAGCCTCACATAAAGACACAACATAAAGACGACAATGCCCTCCGGGCTTACAAACAATCTACCCTTGTATAAGGGGTAAAACAGAGAAATAAAACATAAAACTAATAAAAGAAAACGAAGACACAACAAGACTCAAAAATATAAGGACTCGATCGTGGCCGTCGATCGTCGGCCACGTCTTCGATAAACTTTCCATGTGGAGATGTCCTCATCATTCTCCCAGGGTGGAAGAAAGCTCGACTCCGTCGAGTAAGTATCTCTGGTGCTATCATAAATTTCCAATGCATCAGGGTCCACTCGCTGTAGCTCCTCACGATCCAACCAAGTATCCTCAGACTCGGGTTTGCCTCTCCACCTGATCAAATACCTATGTCGTCCACCTTCCCTTGTAGAGATGACTTCATCACTTAGAATCGCATCCACTTTCTCTGCCATAGGTGATTTAGAGATATCTGGGAGTGAGGGTAGGTTAGGGATCTCACAAGGTGGGTTCACACAAGGCTGCTGTAAGAGTGGGTTGGGCGGATTGAAATTCGGACCTTCATATGCCACTAAATCTTCTATGTTAAAGGAGGGATTGATGTTGAACTCAGCAGGGAGATCTACCACATAAGCATTATCGTTGATTTTCTTGATTATCTTGAATGGTCCAGCACTCTTAGCATGCGATTTCTTAACTATTCCCTGCGGGAACCGTTCCGGACGAATCCGCAACACCACGGAGTCACCAACATCAAAAGTTTTAAATTTTCGTTTCAGATCAGCATGTAATTTGTAATCATTATTGCTCTTTTCAATTTGTCGTGCAATTTCTTTATGAAGTTCATGCATATGTGATGCAAATGATGATGCAGACTCAAAAATCCTATACCTAGGGCACATGGGTATGAGATCTAACGGCTGCCTAGGTTTGAACCCATAAACAATTTCAGAAGGACTCAGGCCAGTGGTTCGGTTCACATAATTATTATATGCAAACTCAGCAGTAGGTAAAACAGAATCCCAATCCTTAATATGCTCACCCACCAGAGACCGTAACAGATTTCCTAAGCTCCTATTAACTACCTCGGTCTGACCATCAGTCTGTGGATGAAAGGCAGTAGAGAATTGCAATTTAGTGCCTAATTTCATCCAAAGGGTTTTCCAAAAATAGCTAGTGAATTTAACATCCCTATCTGATACGATGGTTTTGGGGAGACCATGTAGACGGACGACCTCCTTGAAATAAAGCTTGGCAATATGAGAGGCGTCGGATGTCTTGGAGCATGGTACGAAATGAGCCATTTTAGAAAATCTATCAACTATGACACAAATGGCATCATTTTTACGAAGAGTCTTAGGCAGGCCTAAAATGAAATCCATGCTGACATCCTGCCAAGGACAACTAGGGACAGGCAACGGAGTGTAAAGACCAGTGTTCTGCTTGCGCTGTTTGGCTAACTGACAGGTGTGACATCGACTGACCATCCGACCGACATCTCTCTTCAAATTGGGCCAAAAGAAACGATACTCCACGGCTTCTATCATTTTGTCCCGTCCAAAGTGCCCAGCGAGGCCTCCGGCGTGGAGTTCCCAGACAAGAAATTCCCTAAGAGAGGTGCTAGGGATGCAAAGCTTGTGAGCTTTGAAAAGGTAACCATCCTCCAAAAGGAAATCATCCACAAGGCGTGTGCTTCCTGTGGTCAAGAGAGTGTAGGTCTCCTTGAAGTCGGGGCAGTCCAAATAGTCCCTCTTTATTTGGTCAAAACCCACAACTTCAGCTCTCATCTCAGTGGTAGTCATCATGCGACGACTGAGAGCATCAGCAGCTTTATTCTCAACTCCCGCCTTATGCCTAAGGGTACAAGTGTACTCCTGGAGAAACTCTACCCATCGACCGTGGCGTGCATTCAACTTCTTTTGGGAGTTGATATAACACAGAGCCTCGTGATCCGAAAAGATGACGAACTCTTGCAGGAGCAAGTAGTGTCGCCAATAGCGGAGAGATTGGATCACGGCGTAAAACTCTTTGTCATACGTAGAGTATCGCTGTCGAATGTCATTCAGTTTCTCACTGAAATAAGCTACTGGGTGACCTTCCTGGGATAGGACTCCTCCAATTCCGACCCCCGAAGCATTGCAGGTTACTTCGAAGACTTTGAAGAAATCAGGAAGTCTCATCACTGGGGCTTCCACCATTCTTTTCTTAATCTCCTCAAAAGCTCTGGTGGCGGCCGGGGTCCAGTGGAAATCACCCTTCTTAAGACAATCAGTGATAGGAGATACAATAGTGCTGAAATTCCGGATAAATCTCCTATAGAAGGTGGCTAGTCCGTGGAAGCTGCGGACTTCTCGGATGCACTGAGGAACTGGCCATTCCACGATGGCCCTCACCTTCTCAGGATCAGCAAAGACCCCCTGGGCTGAAACTATAAAACCCAGAAAGATAACACGATCTACTAGGAAGGTACATTTCTTGGGATTCGTATAAAATTATTCTTTCCTTAAGACCGTGCAGACTTGCCTCAAGTGGTCCAGGTGTTGATTGACAGAATGACTATAAATAAGGATGTCATCAAAGTAGACGACGACAAACTTACCCATAAAAGGGCGTAACACCTGGGTCATGATTCTCATAAAAGTGCTCGGGGCATTACTCAACCCGAAAGGCATGACCAACCACTCGTAGAGACCATCCTTGGTCTTGAAGGCAGTCTTCCACTCATCACCGAGTCGGATCCGGATCTGGTGGTAACCACTTTTAAGATCGATTTTGGAGAATAGAGTAGCTCCCGTCATCATATCCAACATATCGTCTAATCGTGGAATAGGGAAACGATATTTGACGGTGATCTTATTGATAGCACGGCTATCCACACACATTCTCCAAGATCCATCCTTCTTTGGGGTAAAAAGGGCTGGTATCGCGCAGGGACTAAGACTCTCCTTAATGAAACCTCGCTGCAGTAACTCATCTACCTGCTTCTTAAGTTCAGCATGTTCCGTGGGGTTCATGCGATAATGTGGTAGGTTAGGGAGAGAGGCTCCAGGGATAAAGTCTATAGCGTGCTGAATGTCTCTAAGTGGAGGCAACTGATCTGGGAGATCATTAGGGAAGACATCAGCAAACTGTCCTAGAATGGGTTGGACTTCCAGAGGGATAGGTTCATTAGATTCGGTGGGAATCTCACGACCGACTAGAGCATAAAGAGGAGCTCCTTGAGTGAGCTCAAAGTCCAAAACCTTGGCGGTGATCAAGTTCAGTCCTTTCTTGGACTTAATGGGATGGGCTTTGGAGTCATCCTTAACCCGGGGCTGTGATGGCAAAAGCTTAATCTTTTTGCCCGCATGTTCGAACACGCAGGTGTTCGAACGCCCATAGATGTGGACATCATTATCAAAAATCCAGGGACACCCCAAAAGGATTTGTCCAACATCCATTATCAGCACATCACACCAAACATTCTCCTTATAGTCAGCGAAGGAGATTGGTATGAAGCTTCGTTCCTTCACCTCCAAGGCAGTGGAGTTGACCCAGGCTTCCTTATAGGGATTGGGATGAGGAACGGCAAATAGACCCAGTTTAGACACCATGCTGGAGGAAACAGCATTGATGCAACTGCCACTATCCACGATGACTTTACAGTTCTTATCTTTAATTTTGGTGTAGGTGTGAAAGATGGAAGTCCTACGCCAGTCATCCGTGGTAACAGGGTGTGACAGTGCACATCTCACCACGCCGATGAGAGAAGTGTCCAGCTTTTGAAGGCAATGGAGGACGGCGGTGTCATCATCCTCCTCAAAGAAATCGCCTTCATCCTCTACTTGATGGACCTGGTCAACCTCGGACTCAAAATCCTCTTTAGTAATCTCCTCAATGATGGAGACTTTATAGGGACTGGAGCACTGAGAAGCGATATGCCCATACCCCTGACATCGAAAGAACTTGGTCCCGGGACAGGACCGAGGGGTATCCGGAGTGGGAGGTTTGTTTCTAAAATCAGGTCGGGGGGTTGGGTGACCCGTAGGTGGTCGGGTCACATTCCCAGGAGTGGGTCGTGCAGTGGTAGAGTGAGGAGTGGCACTACTGGAAGGTCTGTAGGAGGGTCTAGAGTCATGTGAACGGCTCGGGTGCTTGGAACGGGTCTCCTCTAAATCTAACACTAAACTGTAGGCGTTCTCCAGGGTAGTAACGTTCCGGGCAAATAACTCGTTGCGAAGATCCTCTCGCAACCCGGTACGAAACATGGACAAAATCTGCGCGGGGGTGGTAGAGGTCTCCCCTTTGCATGGAATCAAGTAATCATCGAAGGAGGCGATGTACTCTTTGACTGGTTTATTTCCCTGGGTTAGCCTATTCCATCTATCCAATAACCTAGGGAAGTACGAGGGAGGCAAGTACTTCTGCTTAAGTTCACGTTTCATAGATGGCCAATCATTGATGGGGTAATCGTTCCTAGCCTCTCTAAGACTCTCTAAGTTTGACCAAAACTGACTTGCCCTACCCGTGAGTTTCATCTCCGCAAAACTAACCTTCCTTGCTTCGAAGATATTATACCACTTAAAGAAACTGTCCATACCTTTGACCCAGTCCAGGAAGAGCTGGGGATCGAGGGTACCATCAAAGGTAGGAGCATCAACTTTAATATTCTTCATAAGCGGTATATCGGGATCATGACGGGGATCATGTCCATAAAGTGGAGCGCGATGATGGGCACGATGTTGCCTCTCATCAGGGTAGGTATCATCCCCATACATAGACGGTGGTCTAGAAGGGGTGTAGGGAATAGGATGCTCTCGTGCACGCTCAAGGGTATCAAATCGTTCAGTAGTGTCCCTACGAAGTTCAGCTAGGCCGGCTTGATTTTCTTTGAGTTGCTGACTGATATTGTTCATTTGCCCTACCAATAGGTCTAAGGTCCTTCAAAGTTGTTCTGGGTCCATTGGTAAGCACTAGGGGATGTTAAGGGGTAAAAATTAGGAGTGGACAGCAAGTGTAAGTGCAGGAAGACACTATAAAATGATAAAAACTGTAGCAGGAAACTTCAGGACAGCAAACTATACTAAAGTGTTAAGTCTCCTACGCTAGTAAGGTTGGAGAGTTAAGGGCAGCACTTAGACATGAATGAAATGCTCTTAGAGCTCACTAAATGCATGCAGAAAATTACTGGACAGCAATCATAAACAAAGATTAAGATATTTTAAACGATGCTATGCATGTAAATTTAAAAGCAATGACTAAGCAACACCCTAGGATGAATTCTAGCACATGTGAAGCATGCTAACCATGCTCTGATACCAGATGATGCCGGACTAAATGCCTAACATGGATGGAATAAGATTATTGCACGATTTTTTGATTAGAGCATTAAGGCACAATTACTAGCACATGAAACAATAAGATAAAACAAGAGAAGGGTGCCGGCATTTAGGCCAAATCACTAGCTAAGCATTTGAACCCACAAGATAAATTAGAAACTCAATAACATGCATAATGGTAGGAGTTCACTCAACATCCCTAATCTAACAATGAGATTAGAAAGCATAGAAAATCACTAACTCAAATCCTACGTTTACTTTAGGCAAAATTAAGCGGAGTGATTCCTTGCGTTTATGTCACCACCTACAAGGTTAGAAAACAAAGAGGTAATTGAAAAGGGAAGAAAAGTCAACCCTTATGCGGAGGGAAGTTGTCGCCGAAAGAAACCCTTTGATTTGCTAAGGGCGCCGGTGATGATTTGTAGAAGACGGTTGATGTAGCCTTGGAAGGGAAGCAGTGAAACAGCCGGAGGGATGGCGGGTGTGAATCGGCCGACGATAGTCCACCGTCCTTTGAATCTTTGATCGTCGATTGTATCCACCAAGGGGATGTGGATCCGCTCGAAGTATTCTTCGACGGTGTTGTCGAAATCAAAGCCGACGTCGAAGAACGGGGAACGGAGGATGTCGATGTTGTCGTCGTCGTCAAGTACCAATCCGTAGTCCCATTCAGGGACCTCCATTAATGTTGGAGAAGAGAGGGTGGGTCGAAGATGAAGGATCCTTGCTGTTCTTGGAGCTTTGCCCTTAGAAAATTAGGGTTTTCACTTCGGAATCCAAGTAAGAGAGGGGAGAGGGTGGTCGGCCTAGTGGGGAGGGGTTGGGGGAAAGTTAGGGTTAAGATAGGGAAGGGTTAAGATTTCCAAATTCTGATTTTTTGTTTCAGATTTTGGACTATTGGGAGGGAACTAAAAGAGGAAATTAGAATTTAATGGGAGATAGAATTGGAGAGAGAAAAGGGGAGAGAGGGGCGGCGGCAAGGGCATGGGGCCGGCGGCATTAAGGAGAGGGGAAGTAATTTGGGGGGGGAATTAAATGGGTTTCTATTTTTAGCTTAGGGATTAGGAAAGGTTTTAATGAGATCCTATTTAAATTAAAATTCAAATAGGATCCTATTTGGAAACTTTCCAAAAATAAAACTTAATAATTTAGGAAATGATTCTAAATTCAAATTAAAGTTATTTGAATTCAAAACATATCCCAAATTATTAAATCTAAAATAGGAAATAGGAAATAAGGGGAGGGATGGGGTAGGGCCGACGGGAGAGAGGAGGGAGGCGGGTGGCTTGGTTGGCCGTGAGGTGTAAGGGGAGGTGGAGAGGGGCTGCCGTATGGGTGGTGGGAGGAGGAGGGTGAGGGACTGTCGGGTAGGGAAGGGAAGGGAGGGAGAAAGAGTTTTAGAGAAGGGAGGAGAAGAGACCACGAACCCGGACTCTTCCTAGGTTGGTGGGTGATTCGCTTTCCCTTTCCTAGGGATTTCTCTCCATCGCTCTCAAGCTCACACAAGAACACAACATGCAGGAATTTTTGTAAAATATCATTCATCATCTCAAAAGATACATAGAGGGGCTTTAAATAGCCTCACATAAAGACACAACATAAAGACGACAATGCCCTCCGGGCTTACAAACAATCCACCCTTGCATAAGGGGTAAAACAGGAAAATAAAACATAAAACTAATAAAAGAAAACGAAAACACAACAAGACTCAAAAATATAAGGACTCGATCGTGGCCGTCGATCGTCGGCCACGTCTTCGATAAACTTTCCATGTGGAGATGTCCTCATCAGATATGTTGAAGATGAACCATAGTGTTTGTAAATTGATCAGAAATTGCCTATCTCAGGAAATCAAGTATGGGGTGATGATGGAGACTTCTGTAGTAAAGCTATGGAAGATTTTGGAGAATAAATATCTGGACGAAGAGCGTGGGGAATCATCTCAATATAAAACAGCAGCTCTATAGGTTTCAAATGAGGCATGTAATTACAATTGATAAGCAATTGAATGACTTCACAAAGCTATTGGCAGATCTTTTGAATTTGGATGAGGAGGTTGGAGATGAAGACAAGACGCTCCTTCTGGTGATTTCGCTCTCGGATGAGTACGAAAACTTCAAGATGTTGCTCATTCATGGGAGTTTCCACTGAGGCTAATCTTAGCGTGGAAGACCGTGACAAAGATTCAGATGTAACAATATCTACAATTTTTCATAGTTTGTATTCAGATGGTTCATGCTGGATTCTGGATACTAATGCAGTAGTGCTACCTATCATATTTGTCCCACTATAGAGTGGTTATGTACCTACAAGGAGCTTGATAGTGGTGTTGTGGCCATGGGAAATGATCAGGCCTATCGTACAGTTGGTGTAGGGAGCATCTTCATCAGAATGTATGATGGTACTGCGAGACAGCTGACTGATGTTAGGCATGTTCCAGATATCAGAAAAAATTTGTTGTCTATTGAGGCTTTAGAGACCAAGAGTTACAAGGTAGTCAATGAGGCAGGAGTTATGAAAATATATCATGGAGCATTAGTTTATTTGAAGGAGTTCGTCATCGCAACCTTTACTACCTTCAGGGAAGAACAATAAATGGATTGGCTACTGTTGCTGATGATTCTTCTAATGCCACTGCATTGTAGCATATGTGGCTAGCTCATGTCGGAGAGGCTTCTCTTATGCCTTTGATGAAGCAAGGATTGATCAAAGGAGCAAGCACCTGCAAGCTCGATATCTGTGAACATTGTGTATGTAGCAAGAAGATATGAGTATCCTTTGGTACTACCATCCACAATACAAAGAGTATCTTGGAGTTTGTTCATACAAATGTTTGGGGCCCGACGAAGACATCATCATTTGGCAGGCGGCGATATTTTATCTCTTTTGTTGATGATTATTCCAAATATGTTTGGGTGTATACTATGAGGCACAAGAGCTAGGTACTATGTATTTTTAGAACTTGGAAGAAGTGGATTGAGACTCAGACTGATAAAAGGATCCGGTGTATCAGATCAGACAATGAGAGCGAATATACTTTGGATGCATTCTTATAGGAGTGCCAGAGATCTAGGATAAAGCATCACTTCACTATTAGAGAGACACCACAGCAGAACGAGATGACAGAGAGGATAAACCGGGCTTTGGTGGAGAAAGTTCGGTGTATGTTATCCAATGTTGGGTTGGATAGAGTCTATTGGGCTGAAGCAATAGACTATACCAGTCACTTGGTGAACCGTCTGCCTTATGTAGTTATTGGGAAGAAGACACCAAAGGAGATGTGGTCAGGGCATCCTGCTAGAGATTATGAGCACTTGAGAGTGTTTGGGTGTCTAGCTTATTATCATGTTCATAACGATAAACTGGAACAAAGGGCAAACAAGTCAATTTTTATTGGTTTCAGGCGTAGAGTCTATGGCTTCAAACTCTATGATCCAGTAGAGAATAAGATTGTTATTAGCAAAGATGTTACTTTTGATGAGGCGAGTATGTTAAAGCCTCGGGTGCTTAGTTTCACTGGGATCACAAATGCACTGCATAAGCTAGAGTTTGATGCAACTCCATTTGTTCCACAGAAGTCAATCATTTCTACCTAGGTACCTAATTCAACTGCAGATCAGGAGGTAGAAAATGATGCTGAGGATGAGATTTCTACTTAGGAATCTATTGCAAAGAACAAGTCCAGGCACCAGAATGTCCCAAAATCAGCTTGGTTAAGGGATCACATTGCATTTGCAATTTCAGCCACGGAGGCTGAAGTTCCTAATCACTAAAAGAAAGCGGTGGACAATTCTGATAGTGATCTATGGAAGAAGGTTATGGATAAAGAGATGGGGTCTTTTCAGAATGATGCTACTTGGAGATTGGTGAAGCTTCCTCCAGGAAGAAAAGCCATTGAGTGCAAATGAATGCGTGTAAAATAGGAAGGATCTCATGGAGCTGATGTGCAGTACAAGACTATGTTGGTGGCAAAAGACTCTGCGCAACAGGAAGGGATTGCTTATGATGAGATGTTCTCCCAAAGGTTAAGAATCGCTTGACCCATGGTTACTTGACACTTGTAGCACAGTATGGTCTAATTTTGGAGCAGCTCGATCCAGACATTGCAGTTGACGTTGTGAGCAAGTTCATACATGATAAGGGAAGAAGTCATTGACAAGTTGTGAAGAGTATCCTGAGGTATCTAAAGGGTACAGTTGATACAGGCTTGGAGATGCAGTCACCACGACAGTGGTACAAGACTCATGACTGCTTGTCCACTTGTTTGAAGAACTACACTCGTCTTGATTCCTTGGGAGGGGGTACTTAGGAAACCATCTGGCTGCAATCATTTTGATATTAAAGTCTGATTTGTTATCTTCCACTTTCTGAAGTTAAAGATGATATGGAGATTATTGATTTGAAATTATTTCCAAATCTAAATAAGCTTTAATTTGGAAAGCTTTAGTGGCTAATTTTTGCATTAATTAGAACCCTATTTGTTGCCAAAATTAGGAGATTTAATTTGCTTTGATTGGGGAGATCTAATTGGAATTAATTAGATTTCCTTATTTTGTTTTGCCTCAATTCTATAAATTGAGGGTTGAGGGCTGTTGTATGCAAAAGAGAGAGCTTGAGAGTCTAACAATTTCTATTTGTTTCACCAAATTAGTGACATCATCCCCTTCCCATGGACGTAGACATCTTCGCCGAACTATATAAATCGTTGTGTTTGTGATTTTTTGTGTTTTATCTTGGATTTATTTCCGCTGTTTGCACAACATTACTTTCAATATTTAGGAGAATCGTCCAGTGGAAGAACACTAAAAACGTGGAGATTTTTATCATTTACAACAGAGGAGTAAACAGCGAGGGAAGTCATCCATAGCTTCAAACAGCACTAGATGTATATCTTTTAATTGATTAACGAAGAGATCAGGAGGGAGCCTCTTGGAAAATTTTAAAACCTTTGACAATCCATTCTAGCCTCTCATTATGGGCTTACACAATAATATTGAGAGGTTGGTTACAGATCAAATTAGTATCAGAACATAAATCCTTCATGCATTACACTACACAGACAAAGATAGAATATAAAATAAGGGAGAGTTATTTCTTATCTTGGAGGTGTATTCACAGTAAAGGAGGCAAGAGCAAGATGAAGAAGAAAATGAGTAAACCAATCAATGGCTAATAAGAATTCTACAACAAATATAGCCAATCAAGTGACTAGACTTATAGAGCACACATCCACCATGATAGGGTGGATGAGAATGAAAACAGCCATTTTAGCAACTGGTGGGCCAAGATGTATCACTCTCCCTCCTTCCATGCCTGATGCAAGTATGATTGTAGAGGATGAAGTGAAGATATGGATAAAACTCATGGAAGTATGACGCAACTATTAAAAATAAAAGCCAAAGTGGTGATTCCAACTTGTGATGTGACGGTCGATGCAAGAAGCTGGATGCACAGATTAATTAGTTGGAGGCTTACTTCACATTGTATGAGTATAACACGCATAATCAGATCGTCTTTTCACAACTCAAATTAAGACATCATGCCCTAACATGGTGTAATACCAATCTAACGAAGAATTCCATCAAGAGGCAACTTACAAGGTGTTCAATCAATTGTACATCGAGAGTTCTAATTGATGGGGTTTGTAGAAGAATGACGGAAGAAGTGGCACAATTTGAGGCAAAAAACAAGAACAATTTGTGAAAGAACCCACCACAAATTTCCAATGGTAGGAGGTCACATCAGGAATAAATATTGGGAAAGTACAAACCCTGATGAAAAACTTGAGGCTTTATTTTTCAAGTTCCAAATGAACTCTGTTTGCTCCCAATCACTCATCTTAGTCAAGACAATATGATAACGATGGCCATGGAGTGCAAGAAGGTAAAAGGCTAATACCTGAAAATATCCGAAGGAGTTTCTTTCTTCGAAAGGAAAAATGAAATGAAGGATGTTAATTCAAGCAAAAGGGTAAAAGCCGTCTTAAGTGGAGATGCCTCAATTAGAAAGAAGGTGCTTGAACAATCACTCTATTATCAATTCAAGCAAAAAAATGGATAAGATGTTAGTGCCTTATTAGTTTTGACAAGCTTAAAAGAGGAGACATTACTACAGAATAAAGTCTAACAAAATAGTACACCCACGCTATGTAACACCTCCAGATTCAATATTAAGTTCAACATGTTCTGACCCAATCTGAATAAGGTAAGTTGTTAAATTTATGCATTTGAATATTTCTGCATGTGTCTGAGAATATTTTGGGTGCATGTGTTCTGAAGCAAGTCCCAAGAGTCCGTTTGCATGTTTGAAAAATCACACATCGGCGGAAGTGCTCTCCGATTTTTGGGCATTAATTCGGCACTTCGAAGCACTGTGGGGGTGGCGGCGGCGTGTGTCCTGTAGGGTGGCACTGTGGCCAGTGCCACGAGACGCCACGGCGCTACAAAAAATTTAATATTAAAATATCTGAATCCACTATTCCATTTCAAGTAATTCATTTTGAACAGCTAGCTTAGAGAGAACGATTTTATGAGAGAAAGTCTGTTTCGGGAGACTTCAATCCTCTTTTGCATCTGGTCCATTTTTTTAAAGTTGTTTGGATCGAGCTAGGTCACATTTTATCTATCTCAGTTTTCGAAAATACAAAAAATTTCCAAAGTTTCTGATTTAATTTATATTTCCATTAGCGAAAAACAGGGATAACTTTATATCCACAAAACTTTCACTAAGTAATTTTCCATATATCGTAGATACAATGATTTTGTACATTTAGGTTTTTTTTTTGGAATTTTACACTGAGGGTTTTGAAATTTGCACCTTTTTAACTGATTGAAAAATAATCTGGAACTTAAAAAATAATGTTGTACTACAATTAAAGTCTTGAAATCATTTTCTACACAATTCTTGGTAATTTGATTATATTCTGAAATAGTGGATTTTTATATAGTAGTATATTTTGTTGTCCACCGTTATAACACTATGTTTAATGATTTATATAATAGATTAGATAATAAGGAGGGAGAAAGATAAATGTATAAGTTAGCCAAACAAAGAGATAGGAGTAGTAAGGATTTAGTTTAAGTGAAGTGTATTAAGGATGAAGATCAAAAAGTACTTTTCTTAGAAGATGATATTCAACAAAGGTGGATGGGATATTTTGCTAATCTTTTTAATGAAGAATGTGAAAATACGATTGACTTTAGTGACCTTCGCACCCTAAATGAAAATAAAGATTTCTGTTTTTATCGGCGTATTAGTAAAACCGAAGTTAGAGAGGCTTTAAAGAAAATGAAGGATGGAAAAGCTGTTGGACTTGCTGATATTCCAATAGAGGTGTGGAAATGCTTAGGAGATGAAAGAATTTCTTGGCTTACTAAACTTTTTAATACTGTTTTGAAGACTAAAAAGATGCCAAATTAGTGGAGAATGAGGGTGTTAATTCTTATTTTTAAGAATAAAGATGATGCACAAGATTGTGCGAATTATAGAGAAATTAAGTTAATGTGTCATACTCTAAAACTATGGGAGCGAGTTATGGAGCGTAGGTTGCGGCATGATACTAATATTTCTCAAAATCAATTTGGATTCATGTCGGGTAGGTCTACTATGGAAGTCGTACATTTATTGAGAGGTTTGATGGAGAAATATGGAGAGAATAAAGAGGATCTACATATGATATTTATTGATTTGGAGAAAACATATGATAAAGTTCCAAGAGAAGTGCTATGGAGGTTCTTGAAAAGAAAGGAGTTAATAACGCTTATATTCAAATCATTAAAGATTTGTATGTAGGAGCTATTACTTGTGTTCAAACACAAGGTGGTTTGACCAATTATTTTCCTATTTCGGTTGGATTACATTAAGGATCAACCTTAAGCCCATATCTTTTTGCTTTAGTCATGGATGTTCTCACTAGACATTTGCAAGAGGATGTACCTTGGTGTATGCTTTTTGCTGATGATATTCTTCTTATTGATAAGACTAGAGAGGGAGTTGAAAGTAAAGTTAAATTATGGAGGTCAACCTTAGAGTCTAAAGGTTTTCGCTTAAGTAGATCTAAAACGGAATATATGGAGTGTAATTCTAGTAATAATACACCTAGTGAGGGGATTGTAACTTTGGGCGTTCAAGTCATTAATAAGAGTACACGTTTTAGATATCTTGGATCTATTGTTCAGAGTGATGGGGAAATAAATGGGGATATTATCAACGGAATTCAAGTTGGATGGTTGAAGTGGAGGAATGCATTGGGCTTGTTGTGTGATAGAAAAGTCCCCCTCAAACTTAAGGGAAAATTCTATAAGATGGTGGTGAGACCTGCAATGCTTTATGGTGCCGAATGTTGGCCATTAAAAGAGAAGCATAATACTAAGTTAAGTGTTGCATAGATGAGGATGCTCAGGTGGATGAGTGACTTTACCCTTAGAGATAGGATACGAAATGAGCATATATGTGAAAAGGTTGGAGTTGCTCCAGTGGAAGATAAGATTAGAGAGAGTCGCCTTAAATGATTTGGTCACATAAAATGGCGGCCTTCCAATGACCCAGTTAGGAAAGTAGAGGTATTAGATTTGACTTATGTTAAGAAAAGGTAGAGGTAGACCTAAAAAGACTTGGTTAGAAAATATTAGAAATGATCTTTCTTTATTAGATTTAAACGAGAATTTGACTTTTAACAGGACACAATGGAGAAAAAGGATTCATGTAGCCAGCCCCACGTAGTGGGACAAAGGCTTAATGTTGTTGTTATTGTTGTTGTTACAGTTATAACACAATGTGAAATTCTGAAATGAGCTCTTTTATGCTTTAATTTCTGCAATGCAATGAATTATGCAATTATGGGATTGAATTGTGTGATTTTTTGGAAGTTCTGATTTATGATGGAAGTTTGGTACTAAATACACAGGGAGTCATAATGTGCCGATCATTGGGAATCATTAGGATTTATTTTCTGTTATGCTAGCACATGGAGTCATAAGGGCTTAAATTCTGATATATATATTTTGATGGGAGATATAAATGTTTGAGAGAAATCTATTACTTTCTGCCTTGATATACGAAGTGATGCTTATTTTCTTTTTCTACATTATCATTTAAATTTCTAATAACTGCAAGCATCATTCAATTCAGTGCAATCATTATTATAAAAAGTTTTTAAAACTCACTTGTACATTTAATAAATGAGATGATTTGAAAATTTAAATTGATAAATGTGGTCTGATGAGCTGTGTTAGCTAACTGCTGTTTCGGCTTCTGGTTTAAGGGTCTGATAAAAGGAAAGGGTCGGTTGAGTAGCAGTGTCAGGATCCGATCTGAGCCTGTAGAGGTATTTATTTCTTTTGATTTTTGTACAGCCATGGCTAATTTTATTGCTCTGTTCTATAGCTCAGTCTGCAACTATGTACTATAGTTGTATACACATTTTGATGATAAATAAAAAAATGATTTTTGTGGATGAGTTTATTTTCAATACTCTTGATGTTATTAGCATCTCTGAGTTATTGTTGTTTTGAAGTTAATTTGGATGAAAATTTGTAAAATTTTTAAAACTTAATCTTGGGGTTTGCATGTCGCAAGCCAACACGATAAAACCTATCCAATCCGTTGGTCATACAGAGTTGGGTTGTGACAAGCCATGACTTTGAAATTTACATGAATTAATAAGAACACGAGGGATATATAAGCCAAAGCTCCTAAAGATGAAATGATATCTAAGCTCTATGAACTAGAAAATTCTCAAAAGAAGCTACAAAAAAAATCCTTGAAACTTTTTAAAAGATCAGCTTTTTAAAATATAAACACAACAAAATGGGATAGCTAGGATGTTGGAAAGTCAAAGGGATTGGTCAATTCGACATTCACTTCAAAGAAGTCCATAATATGAAGCTATCCTTGTAATTTGGGTTTCATATGATGGAAATATCAAAAAGATTATTTTCATTGAAGTTTTTGCAATTCAATTTTCTATATGAAAATTGTTGATGGTGATAGCCTAAAATCAAACAATTGAGATTGAAGAGGATGTTACTAGGAGTCTGCAGGTGCAATATGACAGTCAACTGGACATCATAAGAGGAAGATCAATACTATGGAAGCTGGATTGTTGGATCAAATTTCATATTACAGCGAGATAATGATGAATTTGAATATTTTTAACATATTTGAATAAATTTTTATCAGAATTTAAATTAAAATTAGGATAATTTTGACAGGAATTATCAGTTAATTTGGACTTATCTAGTTGGTTATTTGTAGACATATTTTTCTTTTATAGTGGAATTTATTTTTTGAGTGAATTAAATCTTATCAATGTTATAATTGCTTATTTAAAAGGCCTTAATTCATGCATTAAATGATAGAAAATGAAAAATCTCTCTCAAAAACCTTTCCACTTTCCAATTCTTTCAGATCCACTACAAGCCGCTATTTTAATTGCATTGATGCTGCTGTTTTGCTGCCCAGCACTGTAGCAAAACACAGCTAGTACACCAGTGTACTGTAGGACAGATAATGTAGCTTTGCCAATCAGTTGTGCTGCAGCAGCTACCCCCGCCCAGTTTTCTTGCTGACGCTCTCCGGTATCCCGTGATTTGTTGTTTTGATGTGTTTACAGAAAATAGGAATTGGTACAGCACAGTTCACGAAAATTGCAGCGCATGTTCACCGTGCAGCAAAGGAAACAACCTAGATTGCTACTTTCATCAATCAAGGAAAAGAACCCAGCAGTTTGCTTGCTATTCGGTGAAAGAAAACTTAAAAACAGAGAAAACTCAGTCTACAGCTAAAAGGAGAGAATAGCAAAGGAAAGTCATTAATAGAGTGAAACAGCACTCAAGGTACATTTAATTGATTCAATGATCAATAGAGAACCTCTAAAAAAATTCGTAAACCTTCTCAAATTCATTATATCCTCTCAATGTGGCCATACACAATAACATCGGCAGGTTTGATAGATCACCATTCCTTACTTTTACACTCTCACAGGACTCAATACCTCTCTTGTAATGTGCGAACAAACCTACACGTAAGGAGGGAAGTATGGATCAACAAGAGAGAGGAGGGAGGGAGAAACGTGATGTGAAATGGGCAGTTTCTTGATAAAAAGGAGCTCGATTCCCATTATCATAGGGAGGCATACCCTAAAACTGGAGGGCACATGCAATGATTTGTGGGCACAAAGTCAATCCCATAGGCATCCACAAGGACTTCATTCTTTAAGCTATTTCCAACTAATTAGAGTTTCTCAAGAATAAAAAATTTTGAAAGAGGTGACTTAACAGCACGACTTTTTCGTAAGTCCAAAAATGCATTGAAATTTGATATAGCAGTCGTTTTTTAACAAGAATCAGTGAGTTAGATTTGCAATTACGATCACTTAATGATGTAGGCAAGGATTCAAGAGAATCCTTGGCTACAAAAAGTAAACTAAATAAAAAAAATTTAGGTCTCCATAATACATTGGAGACCTAAAAAAGAAAGAAATAAACTTTCCATAACATTTAAAAAGGACACTTACAAACTTTTATAACAAAAACATAAAACAATTAGGACTTCAAGACACCCTAAAGAAGCTTACAATCTTTTAGAAGAAAGATACATTTGGGGTGGATACTTGTGGAGAGAAGGAGGTAAGAAGCCAAGACGAATTAGAAGAGGATAAGCTCGCAAGCTTTCCTAGAAGAGAGGAGGAATGGAACAAGCTCGCAAGCTTTTCCAAAAAAGAACAAACCCTCAGGTTTTTGGCTCCAAAAATTACATTATCACACACTCTAAACACACAAAACAACTTATATTTATAGGAGGAAAGAGGGCAGCCAAACAGCCACCAAAAATCTCTTCAAATACCTAATTAAATGAGAGAAATGAAAGGCCAACAGTCACAACACAGCAGCCCCCAAACCTGCACAGGAAACAAGGAAAAAGTCCACGGAAATCCCAGCCAAGAAGCCACGGAAAAGCCCCCAGGAGAGGGACCCGAAGAGACCACACAGGAAACGGGGTGGAGAGGACCACGGAAAGAGCAACAGCCACCAGAAACTGAGAAGGCAAGAGGGGAAACCGAGGAGGCACACAAAGGGGTCTGGACCAGCAGCAAAACTCCAAACCGAAAGCAGCCAAGGTCCAAACCAAGAGCAGCCAAGGCCCAAACCAAGAGCAGCCAAGGCCCAAACCTTGTTTGCATCAAATTTAATTTTCAAGTTGATTTGACCCCCCCCCTGCATGCATCAGATTCTCCCCCACTTAAAAAAGCTCATCTCCTTATGAGATGAATTTAAACCTTGCCATGCTTCCGCTGCGCCACTCTGATTTTATTCATCCAGAAAACTCTTGAGAGGACAATATTTATTTTCTTTTAATTTTCTTATAGACTCAAAACATAACATGAAGACAAAGAAAACTTACATGACACCTTAGACTCATTTGACCAACCTAGGACACATTACAACCGTAACTCAATTTTTTTTGTGACTTTCAACAAGACACAAAGACTTACCCGACAACTTGAGAAGACAACTTGCAAAAAACCTAGGACACCCTAAACTTGCTTTGATACCATTTTGATGTAGGCAAGGATTCAAGAGAACCCTTGGCTACAAAAAGTAAACTAAATAAAAAAAATTTAGGTCTCCACAATACATTGGAGACCTAAAAAAGAAAGAAATAAACTTTCCATAACATTTAAAAAGGACACTTACAAACTTTTATAACAAAAGCATAAAACAATTAGGACTTCATGACACCCTAAAGAAGCTTACAATCTTTTAGAAGAAAGATACATTTGGGGTGGATACTTGTGGAGAGAAGAAGGAGGTAAGAAGCCAAGACGAATTAGAAGAGGACAAGCTTGCAAGCTTTCCTGGAAGAGAGGAGGAATGGAACAAGCTCGCAAGCTTTTCCAAAGAAGAACAAACCCTCAGGTTTTTTGCTCCAAAAATTACATTATCACACACTCTAAACACACAAAACAACTTATATTTATAAGAGGAAAGAGGGCAGCCAAACAGCCACCAAAAATCTCTTCAAATACCTAATTAAATGAGAGAAATGAAAGGCCAACAGTCACAACACAGCAGCCCCCAAACCTGCACAGGAAACAAGGAAAAAGTCCACGGAAATCCCAGCCAAGAAGCCACGAAAAAGCCACCAGGAGAGGGACCCGAAGAGACCACACATGAAACAGGGTGGAGAAGACCACGAGAAGAGCAACAGCCACCAGAAATCGAGAGGGCAAGAGGGGAAACCGAGGAGGCACACAAAGGGGGCTGGACCAGCAGCAAAACTCCAAACCGAAAGCAGCCAAGGTCCAAACCAAGAGCAGCCAAGGCCCAAACCTTGTTTGCATCAAATTTAATTTTCAAGTTGATTTGACAACCCCCCCCCCCCTTGCATGCATCACTTAACTATCACAAACATTAAATCCGAATAACTCTAATGATAAATCTTGATTTGATATGGCATGCATATGGAGGGAATGTCTTTCTTCTTGCCGGTATTTCAATGCTATATGGATCTTGCTCAATGGCATGTGTATATATATATATATATATATATATATATATATATATATATATATATGCTTATAATATTTTAAAGCAGAGATCATTGAATTGACTCTACACTTCCTCTATAATACATTAAAAGGAGGGAGGTAGAGAGATGAGAATTGAAGATAGAGATGTAGATTTAAAATTGTAAATCATTAATCAATTAAAGTGAACACAATAGATTGGAAAATTACCTTTTAAGAGTTGAAAATGGTTTTCTCGTTATTTATGTAGACAAAAGCATGGAAATTGCTGAAATAGCTGAACTAACTGCTTGGTTTGAAAAATTGATGAAAGTGGTTGATTAGCTTTAGCTACAAAAACTTAAATAGTCCATGAAACATGATCTTCAGGGTAGCATGTAGTCCTAATGTTTACTATTTCTAATGTTCACTACAAGCCAGTATTAACACAAAAGTTATCCTAGTCAGGGTCGGAAAATGAAAAATGCAAAAGCCGATTAGCATATAACTTGAAGGTAACTTCTAAAATAATGAGATTCCTAACAGTAAAAGCTTAAAAAATTACCAAATATGCATAAATTGAATTACCTTGCCCCACTCAGAACCAATACGACTGCATCTCATCTTTATGTGTATCATTTTGGTTCCAAGCTCAATTTCAACCTTTTTTCGTAGGTAGACCTCATCAGGGCCAAAGGAGTCAAGATAAGTCTTATAACGCCTATATGCCGCTTCAATGGCATCATCTAAGCCATCTGGCAAGTTCCCAACATTCTGTAAATAAATCCAATCAAAATAGATATATGTCACTTAGTAACACAATTTCCATCCACAGTACGAAGCAAGTAGGACCAACGAACAAGGTGAAGCAAGAAAAAGAAGCAGACCTCGCCAGTCAATCCAGCAAGATCATCAAGTGCCATTCTGAGAGATACTAAAGTGCTACCAAACTCCACAGAAGCTTCAGCTGCACGGAAGGCATTTGCCAAAGCCTCCTTCCCTGACACATCATCAGTAGTTTTAGACAACGCCTTTGTTGTTTCATTGACAAGGGAATCAGGGACCTCATCCCAATTCAGAGCCATTAAATCCTTGAAAGCAGCTTTTATGTCAGGATCTGTTATAACAGGCAACTGGCTTGCGGCAGTTGCACTAAAATCCCGTTTAAAGCTTGCCCCAAATGGTAGATAGCAGCCTGCAAGATTTCACAAGAATGCGAGGCTACATTTTTTTCAACTAAAACTGGAAAGACAGCATAATATTTTTAAAAATAATATAAAATAAAAGAAAGCTAAATTGGATGCACGGATAAGTGACAACACAACATGACCGTAGAATAATAAGTTCGACAAACAACAACAACAATATCAAGCCTTTATATCCTACTACGTGGGGTCAACTACATGAATCATTTTTCTCCATTGTGCTGTTAAGAGTCAAATGCTCATCTAAATCTAATAAAGAAATGTCAATTCTAATATTTTCTAACCAAATCTTTTTAAGTCTACCTCTACTTTTCTTAACATAAGTCAAATCTAATACATCTACTTTCCTAACCAAGTCATCGGAAGGCCGCCATTTTATGTGACCAAACCATCTAACGCGACTCTCTCTAATCTTATCTTCCACTAGAGCTACTCCAACCTTTTCACGTATATGCTCATTTCGAATCCTATCTCTAAAAGTAAAGCCACTCATCCACCTGAGCATCCTCATCTCTGCAACACTTAACTTAATATTATGATTCTCTTTTAATGGCCAACATTCTACACCATAAAGCATTGTAGGTCTCACCACCATCTTATAGAATTTTCCCTTTAGTTTGAGGGAGACTTTCCTATCACACAACAAGCCCGATGATTCCTCCACTTCAACCATTTAATTTGAATTCTACTAATAATATCCCCATCTATTTCACCATCACTCTGAATAATAAATCCAAGATATCTAGAATGTGTACTTTATTAATGACTTGATCACCCAAAGTCACAATACCCCCACTAGATCTATTGCTAAAATATAAAAATTCGACAAATAGAGGAAAAAAATCTCACACACACGAAATATATATACACATACAAATATCCATGTATGCATATATCATATATAGATATTAATACATGCATGTGTGTATATATATATATACACACACACACACATACACAAACGCACTAATAAGTAATCAACACATGAAGATTGTGAAGTCCCCAACTGTGAGATCCATTACTCCACCTCCTTCGTGCATTGTCCCAAATTTTCACCTTAAAGGAGCCATGGGTCACATGTGCAGCCAATCATGGTATGATTTATTGAGCAAATGGATTGAAGTGCTTAGTCATTGCATATTTCCTCTAAATCATTGGATTGTGACCCACGTGCCCCCTCTCCCATCCCCTAGTTGCCGACCACCCATTTTTTGATTATTTATTTATTTTATGTGAATTACATTTATTTTTTTCTATATGTCATCCTTAAAAGAGTCTATAAATACCTACATGAAATCAACTTGTCGATAGATTTACCAAATGACACTACATTTTAAAAATTTTACAAGCAAATATGGAATGGTAAACTTATATCATCTAGTTCGAGAGGCAATCTTGAAGACTGTGTGTTCCCCAACCATGGGATCCAGTCCTTAGCCTCAATCTTGCATTCGCCCAATTTTTCGCCCTTAAGGAACTGTGAGTCCCGTATGCAGCCAACCATGATATGATCTATTGAGCAAAATGGATTGAGGAACTTAGTCATTAGATCTCCCGCTTAACAATTGTATTACAATGCATGTACTCATCTACTTCACCTAGTCATCAACCCCCCTTTTTTAGACGCTTTATTTATTTTATGTAAATTGTATTTTTGTTCATATATATGCTTTTTCAAAATAATCTTGGAATATTTAAAATACTATATATATATATATATATATATATATATATATATATATATATATATATATATCACGTCTTCACAAAATATAGTTGATCATCATGAATCTTGACGTTGTATTCGAATGGAAAGCTTCCAGAATTAGATTAAGGACCACAGAAACACTGATTTCAACAAATTTATAATCGAACTAGCATCGGGCTATCGATCACTCTCATCAAGTGATGGGACGAACTTATCGACACTACAAGCGATCAAATCTGACTCCAAATGAGCTCAGATCAAGCACTTGAAACATATTTAATAGCTTCGGGACATTAATTGAATGATCAAACGGTCTTAAAAAATTGTATTTATAATAGTCAAATTGAGCGGCACGACAATATAAATCTAATGAACCTAATATCATTCAATTCTAACATTATTAAGAAATTAAGGTATTAAAATGTTTGAGAAACGATCAACAATCAAAGGGATCAATATCGAACGTAAGATATAGTGTTTGAATTCTGCCAAATTTATGAAAATGCCCCTCTAAAAAAGATCTAAATAGAGTTTCATTCTCTACAAGAGGGGAGATTCAAGAGCTGAGATAGCTAAATAACTTTATTGTATTTTTCGACAATCACCATTAGCAATCTTCACCATCATCTGCCGACTTCCATCATCTAGCTTATTATCGCCTAATTATTAATATATAGCCCAATTATTGGGCTATAATTGTCCGCCAATTGACAACCAATTTTTGTAATCCATATAATGAGAATCAAATAATTATTCTCAATTATGTATAATCCAATCTCCTTTAATTATGAGAAAAATGAGGATTCTTATATTTTCAATTATTTAGTGAAATCATTCAACAGGGATCATGCCCCCTTGGTTTTTCCCCTTTTGGGTTTCAACATAAAAAATTTTATAAACTCTCAACACTTTTATCTATGCCTACTGGATTTTTATATAAAGCTAAGATAATAAATACACATTCCACTGCCAAAATTTTTTTAGCATGCAACAGTTCGACGTCATTTATAAGAAACATTCTTAACATACTACAAAAATTAACAATAAATCTCTCAAGCATGTAACCGTTTTTTAATGACTAACAGTCAATCTCTGAATCAATGATAACATAATAGAGATTGCGAAGACCAACCATGCCACACTTTAGAGGGTCATATGTGTAGGATGGAGGAACTTTAAGTTCAAATCCTACAACTCATAAAGAGCACAATCACAGTATGATGGAATTCTTCCACCACAAAATCAAAAATAAATCAAAGATGATGCCACTCAAGCAGGATCTTTTTATACTACATCTCTCACTCCACTAAAGCCTCATCAAGATCTCTTAGACAGTGTTAGTTCAATACATTATTCCTATGTTCGTCCTGACCATAATTCTTTATTAGTCATGAAGACTTAAATAAGCATCACTTTATTGACGCCCCTCATGATGTTATAAAAAATGAGTTGTGAACATTATTCATGTGAAATTTTCTTTGATGAAAATGATTTAACTTGCTCTTTATTGCAACTTTCAAGAATCTTCACCCATAAATGATGCAATTCTCCAGCATCCTATTCTAGTAGGGTTTAAGTTGACTGCAATTGAATCATATGATGGGACTTCTGAACCATATGAGCAATTGACCACTACAAGACTATCATGCACATTAAACATGCATAGGATGCAACCCTTTGCTAGGTCTTTCCCACAACTCTTAAGGGACAAGCTCGTACATAGTTACACTCTATTTATGGTATAATTGATCATACTTTTATCAATCTAGCCCGAATTTTCATCAAATAATTTATTGTCAGAAAAAACATCAAGAACTCCCGTTTTCTTGGAATTCGTCAAAAATGAGCTAAACTAAAAAAATACTTTCAAAGATTCTCTTCGAAAGTACATCGAATCCCGAGAGTGGATCCAAAGTTACTACAAGGTGTTTTTCTTGGAGGTCTCAAACCTGGTTCTTTCTACTCATTGATGCAAGAGATGGTTTGCCCTTCTGCTTATCTCATTCATAAAAAATAAGCTTAAATATTGCCGATGATGTCATTAATGCTCTTCAAAAGCAATTCGAATAATTTTCAAATAAATATAAGAAATCACAACAAAATATTGATCAGCCTCCTCAGCCAAAAAAAATAACAGTCAAGAGATTAACGACACCCTTCTCAAAAAGTCAGCTTGAATCATTCAATTACACCTTATTAACTACATCTAGGCTAACATTCTAATGAAAATCCTAAATTTTGAACACATAAAGTGGCCAAAATCTTCTAAAGAATTCACATGGCGGAGATCAGTCTCAACATTATCACTTCCATCATTTAAAAGGACAACAAGAACATCAAGCCTTTATCCCACTACGTGGGGTCGGCTACATGAATTCTTTTTCTCCATTGTGTCCTGTTAAGAGTCAAATTCTCATTTAAATCTAATAAATAAAGGTCATTTCTAATATTTTCTAAACAAGTCATTTTAGGTCTACCTCTACCTTTCTTAACAGAAGCCAAATCTAATACATCTACTTTCCTAACCAGATCATCGAAAGGTCGTCGTTTTATGTGACCAAACCATCTAAGGCGACTCTCTATAATCTTATCTCCCACTGGAGCTACTCCAACCCTTTCACATATATGCTCATTTTGTATCTTGCCTCGAAGAGTAACGCCACTCATCCACCTGAGCATCCTCATCTCTGCAACACTTAACCTAATATATGCTTCTCTTTTAATGGCCAACATTCTGCACCATAAAAGCATTGCAAGTCTCATCACTATCTTATAGAATTTTCCATTAAATTTGAGGGGGGCTTTTCTATCACACAACAAGCCCGATGCATTCCTCCACTTCAACCATCCAACTTGAATTCTGCTAATAATATCCCCATCTATTTCACCATCACTCCGAAAAATAGACCCAAGATATCTAAAACGTGTACTCTTATTAATGACTTTATCGACCAAAGTCACACTGCCCCCACTAGATCTATTACTACTAAAATTACACTCCTTATATTCAGTGTTAAATCCACTCAAACGAAAATCTTTAGACTTTAAGATTGACCTCTATAATTCAAGTTTACCTTCAACTCCCTCTCTAGTCTTCCACAAGAAGAATATCATCAGCAAAAAACATACACCGGGGTATAACCTCTTGCAAATGTCTACTAAGAACATCCATGATTAATGCAAAAAGATATGGCCTTAAGGCTGATCCTTGATGTAATCCAACTAAAATAGGAAAATACTTGGTCAAACCACCTTGTGTTTGAACACAAGTGATAGCTCCTACATGCATATCCTTAATGACTTGAATATAAGCATTATTAACCCCTTTCTTTTCTAGAACTCTCCATAGCACTTCTCATGGAATTTTATCATATGCTTTCTCTAAATCAATAAAAATCATATGAAGACCCTCCTTATTCTCTCTATACTTCATCAAATCTCTCAATAAATGTATAACTTCCATAATAGACCTACCCGGCATAAATCCAAATTAATTTTGAGACACATTAGTATATCACGTCATAACCTATGTTCCATAACTCTCTCCCATAATTTTAAAGTATGACACATTAACTTAATTCATTTCTAATTCGCACAATATTGTGCATCATCTTTATTCTTAAAAATAGGAATCAACACACTCATTCTCCACTCATCTGAATTTTTTTTAGTCTTCAGAATAAAATTAAAAAGTTCAGTAAGCCAAGAAATTCCTTCATCTCCTAAGCATTTCCACACCTCTATTGGAATATTATCAGGTCCAACAACTTTTCTACACTTCATTTTCTTTGAAACATCTCTAACTTCAGTTTTACTAATACGCTACAACAACAACAACACTAATAACAAGCCCTTATTCCACTATGTGGGGTTAGCTACATGAATCCTTTGTCTCCATTAGGTTCTATTAAGAGTAAAATTCTCATCTAAATCTAATAAAGAAAAGTCATTTCTAATATTCTCTAACCAAGTCTTTTTAGATCTACTTCTACCTTTCTCAACATAAGTCAAATCTAATACATCTACTTTCCTAACAAGATAATCGGAAGGTCGCCATTTTATGTGACCAAACCATCTAAGGCGACTCTATCTAATCTTATCTTTCACTGGAGCTACTCCAACCTTTTCACGTAACTGCTCATTTAGTATCCTCTCTAAGAGTACGGCCACTCATCCACCTGAGCATCCTCAACTCTGCAACACTTAACTTAATATTATGCTTCTCTTTTAATGGCCAACATTTTGCACCATAAAGCATTGCAGGTCTCACTACCATCTTATAGAATTTTCGCTAAGGTTTGAGAGGGAATTTTCTATCACTCAACAAGCCCGATTCATTCCTCCACTTCAACCATCCAACTTAAATTCTACTAATAATATCCCCATCTATTTCATCATTACTTTAAACAATAGACCCAAGATATCTAAAAGTATACTCCTATTAATGACTTAATTGCCCAAAGTCACAATCCCCCCATTAGATCTATTATTACTAAAATTATAATCCATATATTCAGTTTTAAATCAACTCAAACGAAGCCTTTAAACTCTAAGATTGACCTCCATAATTCAAGTTTACCTTCAACTCCCACTCCAGTCTTATCAACAAGAAGAATATCATCAACAAAATGTATACATCAGGGCACATCCTCTTGCAAATGTTTAGTAAGGACATCCTTAACTAAAGCAAAAAGATATGGACTTAAGGATGGACCTCGATGTAATCTAACTGAAATAGGAAATACTTGGTCAAACCACCTTGTGTTTAAACACAAGTAATAGCTAACACCAAAATAGGGGGGCAACTCTCAATGATCGAGGAAGCAACTGATACGTCACCAAAAATCGTCTTGATCATGCACGAATCTCAAGGTGTATTCAAGTTGTAAACTTTTAAAATTAAATTTGGGATCATCTGAATTCCAATTTCAACAAACTTATAGTCAAACTGAATGTCTCAAAGAGACGAACCTAACAACACCAAAATCAGTACAACCCGAGCCCAAATGGGTCCAAATCAGGGGATCGAACCACATTTGGAAGGATCAAAGCATTATTTGGATGACAAAATGATATCCAAATATGGCATGCTTATAGTCAAATCGAGCAGCTCGACGAGACGAATCTAACGAGCCCAAGATCGTTGAATTCCGATATCGTTAAGGCACTTAAACAGTTGAAAAACTCTCTATGATCCGGGAATCAAAATGAGACATTCGATGGAGCACTCTGAACCTAACCCGGATCTTCTCTATATTTACGGGGTGTGTCACCCATGAAAATCTATAAATAGACTCTTACTCTCTACATGAAGGGGACATTTGGCTAGAGATTGGAGATAGCTCTGAGGCTTCAAGAGCTCCAGCACCACCGCCGACGAACCCCCATCGACTACCGTTGGACCACCGCTCAGCCGTCGATCACCGCTGAACTTCCGCCCGGCCACCGCCAGACTTCAGCGCAACCTTCGTCGGACCACCGCCTGGCTGCCAACCGCCGCCAGACTTCAGCCCGACCGCCGTCGGACCACGGCCCGGCCGCCGACCACCGCCAGACTTCCACCCTGCCGACGAACTTCAACCCAACCGCCGACCACAGCCGAACTTCAACTAGACCGTCGTCAGACCACCGCCCGGCCGCTGATCGCCGTCAAACTTCCACCTGACCGCCGATCACCGCCGGACTTCAGCTTGACCTTTGTCGGATCACGGATGGCCGCCGACCACCTCCGGACTTCCACCCAGCCGTCGAGCGTTACCGGACCTCCTCCCGACCTTCGTCGGATCATTCCCCGTCAGCTGAATTTCTGCCCGGACGCAGTCGGACTTCTGTCAGACCACCGCCAGACCTTTGCCTAACTCTCCAAACTACTGCAATTTGACCGCCTCTAAATCAAAGGATGGTCAACATTTGTAATTCACTCAAATTTAGAGGAATTTTTTTCATCTTGGCAAGGCTCCGTAGTTTTTTCCTCTTCGGGCTTTCCACGTAAAAAAAATTGGGTGTTTTACTTCTCTCTCTTTGTTTGTGTGTTGGATATCCACGCATCGCTAAGACGAAAAGTTTACTCACTCCACCGCCGCGAATATTCTAGCCCTCAACACTCCTATACACAGAGATATAAATATAACATTGGGTATTTTAGTCAGAAATGAACTTTCAGATACAATTTTCCAAGAAATAAAGCACATATTGTAGTTGCAGAATAAGTTATTATCAAACACGAGTTTGATAAAAAATTTGGCCATTTCTTCAAAGGAGACTTGGAAAAATCCGAACTCCTCCACGCCGAGAAAGCGCGGTAAAACCGTAAAGCAAACCCACAGATTAAACAAAAGCAGATTCAGAAGTCTAACCCTAGGGCGATAGCGCCTGCGTCATCTCAGGGAGGATGGTAACCAGGATACCTTGGATTCGATGGTTAAGCGTGAGATGGCGCCGCTTCCCGTTTTGCTCATGCTTTTCTAGGACTCGATGGCGATGGCGGTCCGCGATGGGAAAAAGCAGCGCGATACGATCGGAAGCATCAACGTCTGAGGTTGTAGACAATAGATGAAAAACTTTGGAGACAAATGGAGAAGAACAGCGAGACAGCTGGAGGGGCAGCCGCCGTAGAGACGCGATCGCCATGGCTGAAGATGGAATATCGCATTGACAAGAAAATTCTCAGCCTCTGATTTATGCGATTAATCGGCGAACCAGTGCTCTGTTTTGTAAAGAAAATGTATTGGAATATCGTATACTAAATTTTTTATCACATAAATTTTTAGTTTAAAAAATTTTTATGTTAAAATTTATTTTAAAAATAATAAGAAAATACTGCCAAATGAAATCTTAATCCTATAAAAATATTGATTAGTATTTTTAAATCATGAATATATATATATATATATATATATATTCTAATTTTTTTCAATGAAGTTAAGCATATTTACTAGAAAGCTATTTTTTATAATAATGCTCAAAAAAGTTGTTATCTCTACATCAACTTTACAATCAACTTTATACTATGGTCATCTCAAACAGAACTTTATACTTGGGGGCATCGGCGGATTTACGAGGGGTCCCGCGGGGGCACGTGCCCCCTCCACCAAAAAAGAAAAAAAAAACGGGATTTAGTGTTTCGGCCGGTTGTTTTCCTTTCATGACCTAATTTTTTCCAAAGAGTCGCACTGCTTGCAAGTCGCGCGCAGCGGACGTCGTAACTCGCACAGGCAGAGCACGAATCCCTCGTCAACCTTGCTTCCTCCGGGTTCCCTCGTCATCGTCGACCTTCACAATCGCACGACACAGCCCTCATCGAGACGTCGCAACTCGCACATTGCAGCCATCGTCGACCTTGCTTCCTTTAGGTTGCCTCATCGCAGAACTGCGCACGGCACATCCCTCATCAAACTTCGATGTTCGCACAACCCAACGCGGCAACGCCTTGTAGTCGTCGAGTCGTCGACCTTCGCAGTTCGCACAGGCACACCGCAAAGCCCTAGTCTCGCTGATTTCAGTTTGGTAAATTCCTGTTACTGTTAATTTGAGTTTTCAAATTGCATTCTCTTCTTTTTTGTAGTAGGATGAGATTGAAGTTTTTTTTTTTATTCTACAGATTACAAATTTTGAGTTGGTTGGAACTTGGAAACTAGGTATTCTTGATTGCAATCAGGTTTTTTCAAAACTTCTTCTACTAATTTAAGTATGTTTCATTTATTTGTCTATTTGTTGTTTCATGCAAATCCATTTTCTCATTCAGACATTCATTTGATTATAAGTTTGTTGAGTTTGTTCATTAAACTATTTTCAATTCATTTGCCTAATTTTTTCTTTGTTTTCAGATTTTTTTTGTTTATAAGTTATGTTGCTTATTTTGTTCATAATATATAAGTTTTATATGTTTTAGGTAGTTTGAATTTGCACAAAGACTATGGAGAAGTATTTTAAGAAATCCTTGCAAACTAGCATTTCAACACCAATAGTGGATTCAGAAAAGAATGAAGATGAACAACAAAATAAAAGAAATCGAACAATAGGTGAATCATCAAATAACACGTTAACAGATTTAGAGAATCTTCAATCAGATCCTGGATTACGTGTACCAATTTCTGAATATACTTTTAATATTCGTGATCAAATTCGAAGATCATATTTGCAAAAAAGGGCCATATCAACCTCGCAATCATGACTTCCCTAAAAGTAAGTTTGGGATGAAAGACAGGTGTTTCAATTCGAGATGGTTTGATAGATACTCCGATTGGTTAGAGTATAGTATTCAGAAGGATAAAGCATATTGTTTGTATTGTTATCTTTTTGGAGTAGAAGGAAGAGGAAAAGAAGATGATGAGGCATTTCGCAGAAATGGATTCTCTAATTGGAAAAAGCCTGATAGATTTGATCTTCATATAGGAGGACCTAATAGTGCTCATAATAATGCAAGGCAAAATTGTGAGGATTTAATGAAACAAGGTCAGTATATTAACTTTGCCTTTCAGGTGCAGTCAGATCGAACAACAATGCATATCGTGTCCGCTTAAATTCTTCCATTGATTGTGTGAAGTTCCTACTCAGGCAAGGTTTAGCTTTTCGAGGGCATAATGAGAGTTCCAGCTCAAATAATCAAGGACATTTTCTTGAGCTGCTTGAATTTTTAGCTAAACATAATCAAGATATAAGTAATGTTATACTAAGGAATGCTCCAGAAAATCTGAAATTAACTGCCCCTGATATTCAGAAGGATATTTGTAGAGCTATTTCTATTGCTATTATGAACTTCATAAAGGAAGAAGTTGGTGATAACTACTTCTCTATTCTTGCTCATGAAGCTCGTGACATATCAGGAAAAGAACAAATGGCTGTTGTTATACGATATGTGAATGAAAAAGGGCAAATTATTGAACGTTTTTTGGGTATTGTTCATGTCCTTGAAACAACAGCTAAATGTCTTAAAAAAGGAGTTGAGCAAGTTCTTGCAAATTATTGTCTGCCTTCCTCCAAAATTCGGGGTCAAGGTTATGATGGTGCAAGCAATATGCGTGGAGAATTTAATGGACTTAAAGCACTTTTCCTAGATGATTATGCTTCTGCACATTACATTCACTGTTTCTCACACCAACTTCAGTTAGCTTTAGTAGCAGTTGCAAAAAATCATGTTCAGATTGCATTATTGTTTACTATAATTTCTAACGTTATGAATATTGTTGGTGTTTCATGTAAACGCCGTGATCAGTTAAGAGATAGACAACTCAAGGTTATATTAAGTGCATTACATAATGGGGAGGTTTTTACTGGACAAGGATTAAATCAAGAAATATCTTTAATGCGTGCTGGTGAAACAAGATGGGGTTCACATTATGAGTCACTGATTAGATTGATTACAATGTTCTCCTCAGTTATTAATGTGCTTGAAATAGTTTTGGAGGATGGCATAAGCTCTGAACAGAGAGGAGAGGCTTTTGCATTATTAGATTCAATGCAATCCTTTGACTTCGCTTTTTGTCTGCACTTAACGAAAGACATACTTGGAATCACTGCTGAGTTATCAGAAGCTTTACAAAGAAAAGATCAGGATATTGTGAATGCCATGTCATTCGTTCGAATATCAAAAACTAGAATACAAGATATGAGAGACAATAAATGGGATGAATTCATTAAAAAGGTGACTTCCTTTTGTGTTGAACACAAAATTATCACTCCCAATCTAAATGATAAATTGGTTGCCCGTGGAAGACCGCGACGTGGACTTCAAGAAATGACAAATTTACATCATTATCGAGTTGAAATATTCTACACAGTACTTGATATGCAACTTCAAGCGTTGAATAATCGTTTCAGAGAGGCTAATACTCAACTACTTTTGTGTATTGCTTGTTTGAATCCATCAAATTTGTTCAATGCATTCAACAAAGAGAAGTTAATTGAAATGGCAAACTTATATTCAAGCGATTTCACTCCATCGGATTTGATGATTCTTGATAATCAGCTGGAAACTTATATTATGGATATGCGGTTTGATGTTCAATTTTCATTGTTAAAAGATATAGGCAGTCTTGCTGAAAAAATGGTTCAGAGCAGGAAAGAATTAGTATATCCCCTTGTTTTTAGGCTATTAAAGCTGGCATTAGTACTACATGTCGCAACAGCAGGGGTTGAAAGAGCTTTTTCTGCAATGGCTATCATTAAAAATTGACTACGTAATCGAATTGGAGATCAGTAGATGAACGATGCCTTATTCGCTTATATTGAAAAAGAAATTTTGAATTGTATTGACAATGATGTTATCATTCAGTTTTTTCAAAATATAAAAAATAGACGGTATAGGCTGTAAGTATACTTCATCTTATATTTAGTTCTTTATTTGTTAATAAAAAAATTTTAAAACTGCCATTGCCGGTCCCAAGCCTGGATGAAAAAAGTTGAGGGAATTTTTTTTTAAAATGCCCCCCCTATGAAAATTTTCTGGCTCCGCCACTGCCTGGGGGAAAAATGATATTTCACTAATCATTATTTAAGAATAAGAGATATATGCATATTGGATTTGAAGGTAAAAATAACAAGGCTATTGATGTCCCATATTTGAAGGGGGAACACAATCCTAGTTGTTATCCATAAAAAATTAGTAGGTTAAACATTAGTTCAAAATTTTAGATTTTTCAAATAAATTCATTTTAAGAATTTTGGGTTGTTACATGATACATGAACATATGACATTGAAATAGATATATAATACACATAATACTTAAAATTGGTATACACTGTATAGGAGTGTAAGTGAGCCAAGCGGACTCGCGAGCAAGCTCAAGCTCGACTCGATAACAAGCTCACGAGCCGACTTGTCGAGCCACAAGCTAAAGCTTGATGAGGCCTGGCTCGTGAGCTCGTGATGTAAATAATTAATTATTTAATATTTTTTTTATATATTAATATAATATATAGCATTTAGTATATATTAATATAATTATTATACTATACAATAATAGTTGTACATATATAAAAAAAACATCTTAAATAACTATTACTTTTTTATTTCCCAATAACTACTATTAAAACAATAATAGCTATTAAATGTACATAATAACAGCTATTAAAGCATCTCTCTTCTCGAGAACAGGTCCATAATTTTCCCAAAAAAAAAAAAGACCAGCGGTCTGCAAACTCTGCGGTCCGCACTGTCCTTCTTCCTCATTTTTTTCGAGTTTTCTTCTCCAGTGCTTCCCTCCGAAGACAAGGCAAAAGCTTCAGCCTGGATTCCATCTCGAGCCTGAGAAAAAATAGACGAGTCAAGCTGAAGCTCGTTCTTTGGGCTCGATACTAGCTCGAGCTCGAGTTCGAGCCGCTCTTTTGAGAGACGAGTCAAGTAGGAGTTTGCTGTTACTCGAGCTCGACTCAACTCGTTTACACCAGTAACACTGCATGCATAACATAATACACATGTATACACGATAGACGAGTCAAGCTGAAGCTCGTTCTTTGGGCTCGATACTAGCTCGAGCTCGAGTTCGAGCCACTCTTTTGAGAGACGAGTCAAGTAGGAGTTTGCTGCTACTCGAGCTCGACTCAACTCGTTTACACCCGTAACACTGCATGCATAACATAATACACATGTATACACGATAGATCCTAGAAATGATATTCATGATGTTTCTCTGCATTGATAATTGATAGATTTAAGATATAACTGTTGCTCTAACAATTCACATGATAGTCTTCCTAACACCTTTATAAAATGCTGATGTAGAGTTGAGTCAATGATAATTTTTACTATGATTATTATCATTCCTATTGTTTACATGTATCCTTAAGACACATTGTAATGATATGACTTGAGTGATTACATGCATATTATTTTATTTTTCGTGCATTGGGGCATCACAATGCATGAGCTAACTTGGTTGTGCTTTCACTTGCAGTAGCTTCCTATAGCTCAAAGGAAGGTGTTTAGTGGAAATCAGACAAAACAAACATCAAATGAGGTATATTATCTCAATATTTGTACTACTATACTATGTTAATCATCAAGATCACACTACATGGCTTTGTCTAATTTTTGGTACAATAAATATACCTTTTTTCTAATGGATTTTGATATTTGGATTGTCAAAATTTATCAAGAAATTAGTGAGATCTTAGCCATTTAGAATTTTGAACATAAAATGTTTGATGCTCGAGGAGGATGACACACATCATTGAATCAAACTCTAATTAATTAATGAATTAAGAAAATATTAAATATGGTATATGTGGACCTCCGAAAGGACTACAGACACCATCGCCCCGCGAGGGGAGACAGTATCTGGCCAATGGAAGGGCAGATTCGATCATGCATACGATTAACCATTGAGGATAGCGGCTCTCACCAGCACACCCCGATGGGTAATAATATATATGATCTGATCGTCACAACGGGTTTCCCCCACCCGATACATTAGCTCGAATGGGGTTTATTTGAGAGTGGGATGCGGTTTCCCACGGGCGCAAGCCCCCGTGGTTAATTACATCTCAAGCCGGAGCCTGAGAATACTCTCGATTAAGGATTCTACATTATTCTTTCGAAATTGGGATTGGCACATAGGGCAGAGACTAGGAAGTCCTACTCGAAGGGAAAGAGAGGTTCAACTAGGCTTAGTCAACATGCACGGCTCACATCAGCATCCGGAGGGACTAAGGTAGTGAGAAGAAACTGGAGAAAAAATAAATAAATCATGCACTCAGAGCATGCAGGAGAGAAAGATGAAGGTGGCGTCATCCATGTGACGCAGATATGTAGGGTTTATGATCTCTAGAAGACAGAAGACCTACCTACTGATGAGGCGTACTACGAAACAATAGTAGCCTTGAATCCTAAATCTAATGGGTTTAGTGTTCTACGCAATACTAACACCCGTGTCCTAACTAATGCAATGCAAAACCTGGACTTACCCCGGCCTGGAAGGGGGAGCCAGCTAACCACCTAATCGCTTTAAAACCATGCTGTCCAGTCATTTATGGAGGATGGGTAGGTGGGTTATAGTTCTCGGAGATAGGGCCGACATCTAGAGGATTTCCTAATTGGCCCCGGACTGATGTTGGGTGAATGCTTCTAGAGCTAATGCAATTAAAATTTTGATTTAGTTAGTTTCTAATGCAATGCATGCTAGTTAAAGTATCCGAATCATGTATGCATAGAACTTTAAAAAGGCTTATAAAAATAATTTTTAGAATTAGACTGGGCTTCCCCAGGTCCGGCACCTCATCCTCATAGGTCAGATTATCCGGACTCTACCCACGGGCGGGGAAGTGTCTTATAGAAGGAAAGAGAGAAATGCAACGATATGCATGCTACCCCGGACGATTCCGGCAATTCCCTAGGTCGTTAAGTTTCTAAATTATTTAAATCTTAAAATTTGAATGTTAGTTGGGAGTAGAAAGAGTTTTAGTCCTTAAAGAGCCTAACGAAATCCAGGCTAAAACAAAAGCGACATGCAAAACGCCAAGAAACTAAGAAAAAGCAAACAATTCTAGAGGCACACAATCATAAAACACATCAAAATTATCCAAACAAATTAATAAATGTCCATAGGCCAACTGCCCTTAATTACAACCCAGGGTCTGCAGAAAATTAAAGTGGCCGGGCACCACTGCCAACAACCCGGATTTCTAATCCTAAGATTGACGCAAGTTATTTTGAGTGGGATACTCTCGGTCTTCATCTTCTTGATCTTCTCTTTCTTAGACTCCTTGGATCTGAGCTTCCTCGGACTCCTTGGACCTCAGCTTCCTTGGACTCCTCGGGTAGTAGAATAATCCAAATTTGGATTCTCAAACAGAAAAGGACTATCCTCATATTGGGTGTCCTTTTCTCTTTGGGCATCCAACCTTTGGATTCTTGTATCCCCACTCAAAATAAACTTTCACAACTCAATACCAAGTTACAAACCATTTACATTAAATGAAAGCAGTAAATCTAGACTCTCCTGCAAGGTTATCCTAATAAAAATCAAACCAAGCAATTTTATATTATCCCAAGCAATTTATATAGGAATGAAAATACTCATCACAGCCACACTTGGCCATGCTCTTAATTATTTGAGGGCTAAGCAAGCTCTGGAGCACCTGTAGCAATTTATAATGATGATTTTAATTAGCCCTCATTTATTTAGGGGGGCTGAGCAATTTCTGGAGCATCTGCATGAAACAATGTTAGTATTTAAATCATGAATTTTGCCCCCCCTTTATTTTAGCATGGCATGAGCATGGCTACCTGCAGAAAGTATCATTAGTATCAAGATCGATCCTAACCTATGGGTAGCCTATCGTGCAATCACATCAATTTCCAGAGTGCAGTAAAAGTAAACAAACACACCAGCATCATCTCAATCACAACATGTAGTGAAATCTCAGAAATCTCGGCACATAACAGAAAAGTAAACACCGGCCTAGCCTAGGTCTAGAAGTGGTGCCCTAACAAACCATCTAGATGTGTGTGAAAAGCTGTGTAGCTGAGGTAGATCCTAAGCTGGGTAGTTAGTTACAGTTGCCTACTGTCCAGGTTCATTGTAGGTCTGAAAAAGGATTTTGTTTAAAGTTCAAATATTAGTGGGTTAAGATCCATTTTAATTAATTTAATGTGTGGATCTGTTTTAATGCTTAGGGTGATGATATTTGAAGTTTAAATTGCATTAGTGAGTTTTAGGGGGGTTCGAGGTCCACCTATCCGCTAGGTTAAATGGGTCCAAAAAGGTCATTATTAGAAACAGGTTGGGTCTAGGGGAGTTAGTATTTTAATTAAATATTAGACCTTAATATGAGTAATTAGACTGTTAGTTTGTTAAATTTAGAGTTTTCTAGGCAAAGTTATGAATTCTAGAAGTTTGAGGCAATTAAAGATCTTTTAGGCTCGAATTAGGTTTGTTTCCTAATTTTATAACTTCTAGAATTTGAGTTTATTTTGATGGATTTTATTTAGTTAATATTTGATTAAGATGTGATTAATATTTTAATTAGATTTTAGTTCAAGTTTATGTTCAAATTCTACCTCCTAGTTATTTTGTATGTTGATTATGACTTGATTGAGAGCTAAGAGTTTTAATGCATTTGATTTAGATTATTATCAATTTTATTGATTAATTATTAATGAATTAAAGCAAACTATCCTTAGGATGACGTGTCACTAAGTTTTCTATGTTTAATGACTCTATCCTAAAGGAGCATGCATCCTAAGTCTAAGTTTTCTATAACTCGGTCCTTAATTTTTATCCTTAGGTGTCGCTAGTGTTGTAGGTGATGAAATGATCTGTTTCTAACTCTTTAGACACTCGCGCATGTGTAAATGGGCTTAGGGATCTAAACATAAAATAAGATAAGAAAATAATCTAATAATTAAAGTTTCTATAAGATCCTAAAGGGTATGAGAGCGTGTAACCATGGGGCTCCTAAAGGGCTTTCTAAGTTTCAAGAGACTCACTACACCGGGGGCTATGACCCGGTGGTATCGCCCGTAGCACCCCCACCAGAATGAATGGGGGCGACTGATGCTCGGATCTGATTGTCCAAGCTCCTTCGTTTGCGCTCCAGTTGCTTCTTGCTTTTTCTCTCCCAGTGGTACCTCGCAAAGAACATAGAGAAGAAAGGCAGATTGGGTGAGGGTAGAGGCTATTCAAAAAGAAATGTAAATAAATAAGAATTTAAATAATAAACAATTCAATATTTGCACTTATCTAACACATGCATATCACTATAGAGCATGAAACATTAGAAGAATTTTCCAACATGAAGCATGAAGGATAACTACACATGAAGCAAATAAAAGTCTGCTAACCTAGAGCATGAACTTGAAAGGATTATGTACATGTATATGTAAGCGAAAGCTATTATCAAATATCAGAGATAAGGTGTAATAATTGTTGGTGAAATTAACTCCAATTATTGATTAAACTAACTTCAATTTTTTAAAAAAAAATAATAAAATAAATAATAAATAGTAAAAAGACTATCTTTCTATTTTAGTTTAATGGATTACCAAAATGGATATTTGAGTTTTGAGGGCTTGAGGCTAATAATGACAGTATCAAAAATAAAATTGGAAATAAAAGGGTTTCAAGTCAGAGAACAAATATATATACATGAATAAGTATGTTAAGTAAATATCCACATTGCTCAAAGCCTCTGAATAAAAAAAGGATAAAGACACTAATGAATTATTTTGTATTCAATTATTAATCATCCCTAATATAGCTGAAGCATTTTTGTATGAAAGTGTTCGATTATATTAGCATGAAGATAATAAACATATGGTCTAAAAATGGTATAAAAAAAAAATCCCCCATCGCCTCATTACTAACATAAGCCGTGAATTGAATAAATAGCGCATTGAAATATCGAAATACCCTCACCCTATCGTCAGAGTCATAACGAACCATATATTGTATAACAACCCAAATTTAAAGGAGAGTTTCTAAGTGATCATTTGCAACAAAAAAAAGAAGAAAAAAAAAGCACCTATTTACACTTAAATAGAAACAATTAGACCTATCATATAGATTCATACCTTTTTCAACATTAATATAGACACTATGATATATAAACAACACATTGCAACATATGTCTGGATGAATACAAAAGATCTCAGCCTTCTAGTCTTCATTAAATGAAAATTTTAGCAGCTTAATTCATAACAAATATATATATTTCAGCAAATTCACTCATTCGCTTTCCAATCTTGTTAAAATTAGTCATTTCTTTGCTAATAGAGACTAATTTCTTTGCTAATAGAGATAACCTTATTGCTTAAATTCGGAAGACTGAGAGAAGGAAGAGAGCAACAACCCACATGGAGCAAAATATGAATTGATGTACAAATAAATTTTTTTTTTTTTTTTACAAATTTATAAAATTTTGATTGCACAAATATATTGTCTTAAAATTCATTTTTTTTTTTAAATCCCTCATTGATATTTACTAAGATGAGCAAGCAAATCTTCGCTCTGAAATCATTGCACAACGAAAACCTCCACGACATGATAACAATGTCACTACTATTTTGAGACTAAATAAATACAATATGAACGATCATTGAATTATAAAGATGTGACTTCAAACAAGATTTATAATATAAATAACATACGTCATCCAAATAATACTGAAATTTTGCCCCAAATAAATGGAACTCTTGAATGGTAGACATATGGCTTTGAAACGGAATGATTCAAAATCTATTAATAAAAGTTCTTTAAATATACATATTAAAGGAATCGGGCCTATGCTCTGGGATCTGAATATAACACTATAAATATTTGTAAATGTGAAACAAAATATGCTCAAGGAATTTAACATAAACTAATTAAAATTCTTAAATGAAATCAGGTCCAACCAACTATAATCTTAATCAAGAATAATGGGATTTTCTTGATCCGATTCATTCTAGATGAAGCAATAATATAGAATCTAATTAGAATCTATTGCCGAATAAACTCATGCTGACTGGATTTAATTATTTGATGAAATATATAGTTAAGTTTATTTACCTTTACTAAAAATTGATTGTACAACAATCCATGAACTCAACTAATGGCTGTCCAAACATGTTTGAGCGAGGGAGAACAGGCCGAACGGATTAAGGACCTCGTGCAAGTGAATGGGAACAAAATTTCTTTTGATTTCTTCAGAATAAGCTTCAACTGCAGCCCTCCATCTCAATTTCATTTGCTGAGATGTATCACATTGGGAAAGAAGAAACGCACGTAGTTTTTATTCTTCTCATTTCCTGGATAAATCACACATAGCAGACTAAATCAAACGGATCCCTTATAGCTGAGCAAGAGAGCTAGCAGTCAGCTCTCCCATGCTTTCTTCTTTGTGATAGTAGCAAGTGGATCAAACAACTGCTGAAGGGGCGAATTAGACGGGGTCAATGGAGCCTTCTGGAGGGGAACCAGCCGAGAAATATGGGAGAGCCACGGATTGACTTCTCACGGGAGAGAGATGGAGGCGTTCAGTCCAGTCCGCTTCTCCATGGAATGTGCGAACCAAAGCGAATCGAGAGGGAGGGTTCCGCCTCCTGTTTTGCGAACCAAGAGAAAGGGAGCACGGGAGAGAGGGGAGAGGCAAATCCTCCGGCTGTAGTCCGAACCGAGGGAGACCGAGTGAGTCCGGCTAAGGTGGCGTCGGGTTCGGTCCTGGAGGGTGGAGCCGAGAGCTGGAGAAGGAGAGAGCTTGCAGCTTCTGGTGTCATGCGAACCACACGGAGACGGAGAGGAGGAGTCGTCGGGTCCGGCCACACGAGGGAGAGGAGACGGAGCTCTTGAATGGAGGGGTCCGTCTAGGATGACCCTTGGGCTTCGCGAATTTGAGAGAAAACTAGCCAGAGGTCTGCCTGGAGCTGTCTGAACCCACCGAAGTCTTGAAAACAAAGAGAGATCTCCTGCCTATCGGGGCCGAGTGTCTGGAGTAAATTCTTGCCAAAATGAGCGAGGAAATTCCACCCCTCTCGCTGCTCTTTCCGAAATATTTTCGTATGCACTGACTCGCGAATCTGGCTCGATCGTAGCCAAAGATGTAAACTTTTGAAATGGAAGTTAATTTGAAATGCCAATCAAATTAATTGAGTTTTAATATGGTTTAATTAGGCTAGATCATGTTGAATTTGAGTTCAAATATAACTTGATCTGAGCTGAATTAGGCTCAATCCAATTTAACTAATTTAATTATGCAAAATTAAACCCAAAAATAACATTAACTAAAATCAAACTGGGCTCGACGGAGGCTAAGGTCAACGTATTTAATTTAAGAGAATGCAATCGGGTCTAGCTTAACCCAATTTTGACTCGATTCGAGTTTGATTGGACTTCCATCAAGTCAATTTAATGGAATCATATTTGAATAAACAAAATCGGACCTAAATCGGCGTCGAACTAGATTAAATTAGGCTCGATGAGATCTAACTAAGTCGATCAAAGGTGCTCGAGGGTAAACTGGTGAAAATCGAGGTCAACAGTATAAATAATTTAAATCATTTAAATTTAAAATTTTCAACCTTTAATTGAGTGATTTAAAAGTTAAGGGTATAATTTATAATGATGCAATTAATTCCAAATTAAAAATGAATATTAATTCTTTTTATTATTAAATAAATTGAATTTTTAAATTATTTTAAAATAATATATAAGGTTTTTCTCTAATTTTTAATAATAAAATTCTACAATATTTCAAATTATTAAAAATTTTTAAATATGTGCAATTAGTATATTAAAATATACAATTAAATTATAAAAATACTAAAAATCCACTATAAATTATGATTTCCTAGTCTTTGAATAATTAATCATAAATTGTTAATAATTTAAATTGACTAAAACACTAACACATGCTTAAGTATGGCTTATAATCAAACTAAGGCCTCGTTTGGGACGGCTTTCTTACTGCTTCTCAAAATGATTTTTTAGTATAAAAATTAAATTTTTTGTACTAGAAAATTGTTTTAAGAAGCAGCAAGAAAGTCGCCCCAAACGAAGTCTATGTCAACTATTAGGTTAACCTTTTTTTATTGGCATTGCATCCATCTTTATCAATTCCACCCTAGACACAATGCATTGCATTACATGTCATAGCATAAGCAAGAGATTCAACTCTCGTGAATTGCACATATAACGCATAGATAGACTCATTGACCTCTATAAATTAGAATTATACTTAGGCCATTTATGTTAGGCTCTATGTAACACATTTAAATATTTTTTTGCTAATGAGCATATTAGACTGATGAGTTAATTACCTATTAGTCAAAGAAGACTTGACATCCTTGGCACAATGTAAGAAATCTAGTTTGTGACTAGGTTATCACTTTTTTTAAGCTAAATCCTATGGTCATTTAAATGGCATCATTTAATTTGGAGATATCTTGATGCTCATGCATGCATATCATCTTCAATGTATCCACCAAATCCAAACATTTGAACATGCATCACATCTAGACATGTCAAATGGTCTAGGTGGCCCTTGTTTAAAGAAAACACATTGACCTAGGCTATCTCCTCTAAGCAAGCTAAATTTATAAAAGCATCTTTTATTTGCGTTTAGATGTATCAAATTCATTTGAAAACTTATTGTGTTTAAATATATTAAAGTTGTCAAACCATTTTTCTATCTTTATCCAAGTATGTCAAATCTACTTGCATAAACCTCTTTTGCCTTCTAAGTAGATCAAATCTACTTTGACATTAAATTACAATCATGTGGACTATATCTATTTGGACTTCTCATTTATGTCCAAGTATATCAAATTTACTTTGATAGAACATTTTGGTATTTTGAAATTCTTTTCTTTCTCAAGAAAATAACACTTACTCAAGAACTTTTCCATAACTCTCGCATTCTAGATCATATTTACATTATTTTAAGATTATTATATATTTATCCAAGTGTTTATATTATTTTATGAACACTTGGATTTGATGAGTGTTGAATGGATCAGATCTATTCAATCATTCATTCCTCACATCATTTAGCATGAGCCTTCTTTTTTTGGTTGTCAAAGTTAATGCTTCAAACTACTAGGGATTGGGTCCTTAGACATAAGATGATATTTGATTATGACATGCTTAAACAAAATCATACTTATACTTTGGTAGGCTAAATTTGTCAAAGCATCTTGACATATAGCAAATTAATTTGAATACTTCTTTTGCTTAGATATACTTAAATAGTCTAGACATTTTTCTATCTCTACACATGTATGTCAAATTTACTTGTGCAAACATCTTTTGAGCTCTAAGTAGACCAAATATACTTAGACATTAAACTATATTCATGTGGACCAAATCTAGCTACTTGGATATCCAAGTTATGTCTAAGTATATCAAATTTACTTTGATATAACCTCCTAGTATTCTAAAGTGGAATATATTCACTTGAAATATCTTTTTTGCAAGAAAGTAACACTTACTCAAGAACATTTTCGTAACTCATGCAGTATAGATAACTATATCTTCGTCCAACTATTTGTATTATTAATGGACATTTAGCTATGATAAGTGATGAATGAATCACATCCACTCAAACATTCATTCCTCATATTATTTAGCATGAGCCTTTTTTTTTTTTGTTGTTGTCTAAGTTAGTCCTTCAAATTGTTGGAGATTGGGTCCTTAGACATAAGATGACATGTGATTGTGACATGCTAATTATTATCATTAGTTATTGATAATTTTTTATGATAATCAATATGGCATGACAAGATCTCATACGATTACTTCAAATATCCAAATAATTTAAAGCATGTCACCTTAATATATATTTTCTTAAATTAAACCTACTTAGATCTTATGTAGGGCCATTTCTTTTTAATTAATAATATTTTAAAATTTTTAAATATGTATAATTGCAATTTATTTAGAGCTTAAAATAATACCAATCTTCGCAAATTTGTCTCAATCACATAAGATGAACCCATGACCGCATTTACTGCACATAAATTGTTTTGATGAGCATGAATTTTTTGATAATTTTACAACATGGGATATAGTTTTTGCTATGCTAGTATGTGAAAAGATGTTCTATATATATATATATATATATATATATATATATAACTGCTATAAAATATAATCCCATAGAAGGTATTATATGCAACTTAACACAAGCTATTCTAGGCCTAAAATAATTTGATAGAAAATAAGTGTGCATTTGTGATATTTATTATACATTTATTTTTATTTTTATTTATTTACTTACAAGGTACGTGCATGCCAATGAGGAAAAAAATATCATGACTGATATATCATCAAAAAATTATCTTGATCAGGCATGAATCTCGAGAAAAAGTAAAGTTGGAATCTTCAAAAATTAAATCGGAGACCATCTGAATTTCGATTTCAGCAAACTTACAGTCGAACTGAACGTCTCAAAAATACGAACCCAACAACACCAAATTCGACTCAATCCGAGCCCAAATGAGTCCAAATCAAAGACCCAAAGCGCATTCGGAAGGTTCAAACCATAATTTGAATTACCAAATGGCTTCCAAACTTGACATGCTTATAGCCAAATCAAGCGGCTCGACGAGACGAATCCAACGAGCCCAAGATCACTAAATTCTGATATCATTAAGGCATTAAAATGGCCATCAAATGGTTCACGATCAAGGGGATCAATATCGGCCGTCCATTCAAATCACTCTCATTTGGACCATGATTCTCAACATATTTACAAGCCATGCCACTCTACAAAAATTATAAATAGCCCTCATTTCTTCACATGAAGGGGAGAGGAGGAAGGAGGAAGAGAATGGAAGAGCTTGGGAGTTTCCTCTCCGCCGGCCACCGCCGGACTTTCGCCAGTCCGCCGACCACTGCCGGACTTCCGCCCGTCCGATGACCACCGCTGGACTTCTGCCAGTCCGCTGGCCACCGCCGGACTTCCGCCCGTCCGACGACCACTGCTGGACTTCTGCCAGTTCGCTGACCACCGCCAGACTTCCGCCCGTCCGCCGAACTTCCGCCTATTCGTCGACCACCTTCGGAGTTCTTCCCGACCACCGATGGATTTTTACCAATCCGTCGACCACCACCAGAGTTCTTTCCGACCACCGCTGGACTTCTGCCAGTCCGCCGGCCACCGCCAGACTTCCGCCTGTCCGCCGACCACCGCTGGACTTCTACCAGTCCGCCGGCCACTGCCGGACTTTCGCCCGTCCGCCGAACTTTCGCCTATTCGTCGACCACCTTCGGAGTTCTTCCCGACCACCGACGGATTTTTGTCAATCCGTCGACCACCGTTGGAGTTCTTTCTGACCACCAACGGACTTCTGCCCGTTCGCCGAACTTCCACCTGTTCGTCGACCATCGTTGAAGTTCTTCCTGGCAGCCGCCGGACTTCCGCCCGTTCGCCGAACTTCCGCCTGTTTATCGACCATCGTCGGAGTTCTTCCTGACCGCCGCCAGACTTTCGCCCGTCCGCCGATCACCATTGGCGTTCTTCCGATCACCGTCGGACTTCAACTACTATCATCCCGACCTCCGTCGCCCACCGACTATGGTCCTCCCGACCTCCGTCACCCGCCGACTACAGTCCTTCCATTGACCATCGTCAACTACGGTCCTTCCGACCATCGTCGCCCAACTACGGTCCTCCCGACCTCCGTCGCACGCCTACAGTCCTTCCATCGACCATCGTCAACTACAGTCCTTCCGACCACCATCGCCCAACTACAGTCCTCCCGACCTCCGTCGCCTGCCGACTACGATCCTTCCGACCACCGTCGCCCAACTACGGTCCTCCCGACCTCCATTGTCCGCCGACTACGGTCCTTCCGACCACCGTCGCCCAACTACGGTCCTCCCAATGACTATGGTTTTGCCGCCCCAAACGAACATATCAATACTGATTCTTCGAACTCCTACCATATAATGCATTCTATATGATGGATATTTGCTACTTCAAGCCAAGACCTTCCTTCTAGGGAAGGGCCTCATTTGTAATCAATTACAAACATTAGTGGATTCATTCAAACTAGGCTAGGCCCCGTGGTTTTTCGCCTTTTCAGGGGTTTCCACGTAAAAATTATGGTGTCTTTTATGAGCTCTACACCACAACTTATTTATCTGTTTGTGTGTTGGATCTTCGTACAAAACTAGGACGTTAAACTTAATATATCTCTACTGCCGCGAATATTCCAGGACGCAACAATGACTTATATTTGAACTTTTTTTTCATTGATAAATTTGCATATAAATTTCGAATCATACTATATTTATACAAAGCCTAACTCTTTTATATTATTTTTTTTGCTGTGGTATATTTAAATGGCCTAAGTACATTTAGACAATCTCTTATAACTTGCATATTATTTATCAAGATGTTTTTTTAAGAAATTAATTTATTTTCCTCTTTGTTATAGATATATTGTTCATTTGGATATGTTCATATTGGTAGGCTCTTAGAAAAATCTCACTTTTTATACATAGTTGATAAAAAATAAGGTACTCAAAAAACTATAATATTTTGGGTTTTTAATAAAATTTAATGCATGGTTCTATTAAGATCACTCTTTTAAAATCAAATTAATAAACTCCATTTGTATTTATGCCAAAATATAGTTAGATTTTTGGGTTGTCTATACTTTTAACAAAGCTGAAGTCTTAAATTAACAAATGCGTAGTTGATCATAAATATGACATAGCCAAGGTAAAAATTTAGAATGCTTAAATAGTTTAATGGCAATGAAGATTCATAATTCTCAGGCTAGGTCTTATTTTGCTTGACTCTAATAGTAAGGTTTTCCCTATCTCTTCCTTGTAAACACTTTCCACTTTATGAGAAGAGTGAACCCTACTTTCATTCTCTTAACTACATTGAGTATTGGAATTATGTGTTTCTTCCTTGGCTCAAGATCTACAAAATTTTTTTAGTTGACGTAATTCATTATTGTTGATAAGAGTATTCAAGTCAGCGATCATATTTGATCGGCCATTTTCTTGACTAAGTAAACATAGGCTTTGTTTGGGACGACTTTCTTACTACTTTTTAAAGTAGCTTTGTACTAGAAAGCTGCTTTAAGAAACAATAAGAAAGCCGTCCCAAACGAAGCCTTAGAGTCTAATAGTATGTGATGAAAAATCATAAAATTATGATTGGGCCACATCTCTCTTTTCATGGATTAATTTTCTATACCTCAGACCCTTTAAGCTCATTTATCCCTTTAAATTTATTGTGGGCCATATCCTTTTATAACCTTGTTGAAAAATGAAACATAGACTTATCTCTCTCAATGTGTCTATTCTTAAAAATCCATTGAGGTATATTTAACCTTATGAAGAATGTTCCTTGGTAGACTAAAATCCAATTAAAAAAATAATAATGAATACAAAATCTCTCATTATAAAATATAAAAAAATTATAATTTCTTCATGAATTTTCATATATTAAGTTGGTCTTAAATAATTTAGACCTCTCCTCTTAACCTCTCACATGAAACTTCTTTATAAAATATTTTATATAAAAATAAAATAAACATAAAAATCAACAAAAACAATAAATTATATTGAGTCTGCCAAATTTATAACTCATAAATTATTATAGAAAAGAGCATTCTACTCAATTTATCCATTTCCTCTTTATGGAGAATCAATTTCTCTTTCGAATTCCTTTAAGAACATTCACATAAGTATCTCACTCACTAAAACTCTCCCTCGTATAAAAAAATAATACTAACACACGTTTATAAGACTATAGCTTAATTTGATGTATAAAATGAAAGCAAATGATTTTTTCTCATAAAGCCCATACTATAAATTAATATGCAATCAAATAACTCTTAACTTATAAATGGAACTCACCACAATACACAAATATGACTCAAATTTTTAGATCATGAGAGTTTAATTGACCCTAAACCTAATAAAATATTTGTGTTTTGCAATAATCTCAATTTAAATCTCCATTTTGGTGCATCCTCACTCAACTTAATATAAATTTTAATGAGCAAAATTATTTTCATTTTGCCTAGTTCGACTTAATATAAGTAGCTAAAGGTAAGTCAAGTCAATCAAATGGACCTGGAAAAAGTCATGGCTCAACTCCAACCTCTAACCTGATTATTAAATAGTCAAATTTGTGCAATATTCTACACTTCTTTCACCTAATCAAATTGCCCGAACATAAATCAATTTAGCTGTCATCCACCTTCACATGCCACTTACATGCAAACATAATAATTCTGCAAACTACTTGCTAACCAGTGGCAGAGTCAGGAATTTTTTTAGAGGGGCCTAAATATATTTTTTTTTCAAATGATCTCTCCATTTTTTTAATTTAAACTTGAGGCCAATATTGACACTTTAAAATTTTTTTTTTGTTTATAATCGTTATTTTAAAAAGTTAAAATATACGATGAAAAAAATTATAACTTATAACACTTACTCATTACATTCTAAAAAGGTTTAATAATTACTTCAATATCAATAAAATCAAATATTTATTTCTTAATGACTAAAATTATCATTCATACGCTAACACTAATTTTATTTCGTAGCCTATTTTTTATAATAATCATAACAAAAAAATATATTTTAACTCATAATATTCTATTATCAATATAATCAAATATTTATTTTAAATCAAATTCTAAAATTTTTAATATATTATAATAAAATTCTGATTATAATATCCTAATATAGCTTATTTTTTATAAAAAGCAGAGCTATCAAAGATGATTAAATGAATAAAAGTTATAATTTAACTATATTTTTACAATAGCAGTACTTAAATGATCAAAACTGAGATGGACAACAATACCCTGCCGACAGGCAACTAATTAAGGATCCTCGTGGTTTACGTGGTGTCCAACCTCCATGCTCCACGTGCAGCCATGCATATTATAAAAAAAATTGGAACGCCGGCTAAGCGTATTGCGTACGTGGGACTCCCACGTGTCAGCCGACCCGGGTCAATAATAAACACATAAACCCGGTCCGAATCACGCTAGGTCTTACGGCGGCGAACCACACGGCCCACCCAATTCATTTTGTAGGTTTCAATTTCTTCCAGAAGCATCGAATTGCCATTTGTTTGTTAGACTTCAGATATAGCAATTGTCATCATCTATGACTTATCGATGCCCTCATTTCCGCAACTTTTTTACATTAGAAAAGCTGGCTTCTCTTAATAAAGAAGGGTAGAATTGTAAATTGGGCCGGGCTGGAAGCGGAGATCTTTGTATATTCTGGGCAATAGCTTTTTGAGTTTTGACCAGTGTTCCTAGCTTGCAGGTGTGATCGGCGTTTTTACTACTTGGGAAGATCTTGAGGGATCTTTTTTTTCTTTAAAACTTTTGTTGTCTGTGTAAGTATTTCTGATCAATGTAGTAATCTTTGATTATGGAGATTGAGTTCGTTTGGGCTTTGTTGATTACTTGGCGAAAATCGAGTTCATTTCTCGTAATTTTTGCCTTCTGTTTTTTTATACTTCCTGTTGGCTACTTCTTCTAGTTTATGGTTTCTGTTTTTTGGGGTGTAATTTTGTTTGGTTCATGAGCTGTATTTCTGATTTTGCTTTAGTCGATTATTATATATGATTAGGCGTCGTTCTCATTTTTTCAAGGAGCTTTGCCCAAGAAATTGATTTGCTATCCGTATGTAGGAGATTTTGATCCAGTTGCATATGGGATGCGCGATTATGAAGATTCGGGTTGTTAAGAAATGGCAAAAATGACTCGCATAGTTTTGAATGCGAATTTCTGCATCTTATATATTTTTGGAAAATCTCATGCACTGGCTTAATCATTTCTAAGTTTGGTGTAGTTGTTCTATGAAGCTTGTGCAGTTATACCGTCCTAATCTCATTGACCTTTGTTGGTAAGATGAATCTAGAGCTCAAGACTTTTATGACTTGTGAATGATGGGGGTTGTAAGGGCATGTACTGCTCACTTGACACTTGCTGTAAAGTGAATGCAAAAAGTCAATCCGTCAGCGTCAACATGATCTAGTATGATGAGCCAAGTAAACACAAAAGAGATCAATGAAACACATCCGTAAAGAGGCTTTAAGATTGTTAAGATAAGTGAGCGTATTGGGTTTAGTTCCACATTGAGTTGATGTTAGGCGTGAAAAAATCTAGTGGCTGTCTAGGGTTGGAAGTAGGTTTGTTAGAGGTCTAACTTTGGTACGGCTTTGGTTCACTAGCCAACAAAAATTTACATTGTTTGGCTTCGAGCAAGCCTACCTCAATGAGAGAAGAAAGAGGATTAGATTGACTTGAAACATAAATGCCACAAGCATTGTGTACAAAATAAAGGAGCAGTACTTAAGCCCTTTCCAAGTTGCAAGCATACTTACTATCCAATAATGGTGAATCCTAAAGAAATCCTTAAATACAAAATGTTTTTCTCTCATCAAGATACCACATCAAAATGAAGTCAAGTAGAATCTTGCTTAATGTCGCTTATCAATTCTGAAATCTTACAATTGCCATATTTAGAGTACATCCAAATAGACAAATATTTTTCTTTATACACTCTGAAGCTCATATGATGAATACTGAAGTATTCATTACCTGTAGAAAGCTTACAAGCAGTAGAGAAGAATAACAGAGTAGAAGTATATTGAATTGAGTGTGATTTCAGTATATTCAAAATTGTGAATACAGATTTGAGCTTATATCTAAAGCTAAAGTAATGTATAAAGATTAGACTACCCATGGTGGTTACATAAAAACAGTAAAAGGTATATTGTAGCAGAGAAGTGGCAACCGATTATGACCAAGGAGCAGAGAGCGGCAGCTGCAGGTAATTATTCTGATTTATGGTTTAATGGAGATAGGTTATTGTTATCATTATACACTCCAAGAAACCCTAATTGAGAGGGTATGTTTGCAAAACCTAGACTAGGGATAACCTCTTTATAGGCAATGGATATATGCACCACTCAAATGCCGAGCTTCCTAGAGGAGATGGCCTCTAGCATGCAACCGAGGAATCTTGATCCTATACATACACTACTAAAATCCTGACAAGTCGTACACTAGTGCAATTCCCTTATGTATTGTTTTTCATACATGACATGTGATCCCAAACATACAACTCTATATATGATTCCTTATACAATGCTTTTGTGATTTTTTATGTAGTTTTAAACTTTTATCTTAATATGAATATTGTAAGTATTGTATAATTTTTTATCCAGTGTGTAGGTTATTATATCAAAAATAGAAGAAAGGGTATTATTGTAACTACCCTCTTAAGCTGTAATCTTAATCTTATTTGCTGTAACTTAGCTGATGGGTTGTGGTTTTCTTGATATTTACATAGGCATTAATGAGGGAGTTGTGATTGGATGAGGTTTCTTGAGCTTGAAAACAAAGGCTTATAAACAGAGGCTTGTAGATTGCATCTCATTAGTTGTTGAATTGAGAGCAAGGAAAGAGAGGAAATTGGATTGATTGAGCAGGGAAGTGTTATGAAAAGAAACAGCAAGAGAATGCCACATGTACCGTTGGAGATAGTGACCTTGGAATGGTTGGATGTACACCATCTATGATCTATCTAGATCATATCCTTTGGATTAGCTTCCTAAACATTATATAAAAGCTGACCTTAGGTCTTGGAAGGGGTATTATATTTCATTAAGTTGATGAGAAGTATATGAGGTTCTTGAAGACTTAGTCGTTGATATTAAGAGTTGAGCAGTGAGGTAGATCATGACTCTTTTAACATGAGACTAATCCCTAATTCGTGAATAATAGAAGATTGTGGGAAACCTTGTAATTGGGCAAAATTAGGATTTCAAGTGACCATGTTAGTGGAGCAATGAGATTTTATGAAAAACTTGAGACTTTTGACCTATTTAGTTGGGGTTTAGTTAGGCTTTAAGCTCATCCAAATAGCTTAAAAACACCACTCATAAGCTTATGAGATTTCGGCTTGGCTTTTTCCATAAGTAAGGATGAGCTATAAGCAAAATTTAAGGTGGTTGGGATTGAGCTTAGCGATGTAACAATTTAGGTTTTTTTGTGTTCTCTTCTTGCAGGCACCACTTATAACTTGTACCATCCTGCCAGTTAAAAGTTTGCCTCATCAGAACTCATCCATGTATTTATCCTCTCTGCCCCTATTCATTGACTTCACGAACACCATCAATTCAACTTCATTGCAATGGCCATTGTTTACTCCACTCCTTTCTCCCAACTTATCACCTTGTATGCGAACTTGTTCGCCCTTTCTTATATCCTCATCCTTCTCCTCTGTGCAACTTTAAGCTTGCTCAACGCTTTTCACATTGTTATCAGTTTCACAAAGCATAGTAGCATCACCTCTAGAACATCCTCAAATGGCCTAGTGGATGGTATTTTCGATAGCCTTAGTTGGAGGTAATTTGACCAGGTTGATGTCTAGGGTTCATGCGCAAGCTCTAAGATTAGTTGGGGAAAAAAATTATGTTTATGGGGCATGATGATGTAATCAAACTATTTATGGAATTATTTCTAAAATATGAAATTATATTTATGTGATATTGGTAAATTAGTTGTGATAGAAGTTGCTTGAAATGAAAGTGTTTGTTCATATTTACATATTCTACCATGTGAAAATCATATATGTCATGTTGGAGATGTTGCTTCTCTTTTTAAAAACTTCATTAGAGTAAATTTAATCTTTGTTAAGTTTTCTTAATTGATAACAAGCTCACGTTTATGCAAAATTAAAACACAATAATGAGCTAAGAAAATGGCCTTAAGATAAATACAATCAAACAATTTCTTGGTTTATGTCTACTTACATTAGCTTATCTTTTTCATTAATCAAACAACGCAACTCCACCTAAGCCAAAGCTCGCCATCTCCTGCTTAGCTTATCTCAAGGCTCAACCAAATTGACCCTTATTCTTAAGGGCTAAAAATTTGGGTCAATCAAGACCCCGAAGGTGCTAAATTTGTCTCATTGCTATTAAAAATGCTAGTAAAGGGAATGGAGCTGACATGCTGATGTCGTTGTGAGTCTCATTTTGGATTCACACGCAGAGGCAATTATGTTAGGACCAGCATGGCAGCATGCCTATGTATGGTGAGAAAGTATTAGAACGGTTATCATTAGAAAAATGCATTATTTGGGGCTGCAGTGTTCTAGAAAGTAGACATGGTGCAATTCTTGTTAGGATTGTTGTGGCATGGGTTTTATAGGAGAGATTGCAACACGTTTAGTTGGAGATGATTGTGGCACAAGCCATTATAGTGATGCCTACAACACAAGCTAGGTTGTGGTGCAGGTCTTGTTGGGACAATTAGGACGTAAAGGATATTGTGGAACAAGTACTGAGAAGATGGCTGCGATGCAAGTTTTGTTGTAGCACAGGTCTTGCTGCAGACGGCAGCTGCTGAAGTAATATTGCGATACAAGTTCTAAAAAAGTTGATTTTTGTTCAAGCAAAGTTGTGGTTTAGGTTTTATCAAAGATGGATGCATTGCTAGCGAGATTGCAACATATGCCTTGGTGGATATTGTTGCAGCACAACACAAATGAGGTTTTGGTGTGTGACTTATGGAAAATGACTGGTGGAAGCGAGGTTGCGGTGCAGGGTTTCTTGTGGATGGTTGTGGCATTAGTGAGTTTGTGATGCAAGTGAGGTTGCCACACAAATCTGTTTAAAACAGTTGTGATGCAAGAAAGGTTACAATGTTGATCTTTTGGGCGTCGATTGTTGTGTGGATTTTGTCGGAGACTATTGTGATACAAGTGCGACTATGATGCTGAATTTGAGGAAGATAACTGCATTTAAGAGAGGTTGTAGCATAGGTTTTATCGTAGATAGTTGTAGAACAAGTAATGTTGCAATGTCGATCTTAAGGGAGAGGTTGTAGCAGAACCAGGCTTGCAACTCAAATCTTATCAAAGATGGTTGCAGAACAAAGGAGGTAACAATGCAAATCTTGTGAGTGATAGCTTGGCGCAACCGAGGTTGTTGGATGTAAATGAAGTATTAATGTACTGAAAACCATGGTGCAAGCCATTAAGCAAACTACAACCATGACATAAGCCTTGATGCATCAAAGGTCGCTTCTTGAAATTTTCAAAGGATATCGATGGCCTTTAGGTCTTAACCAATCTCTCCTCCAAATGAATTTAATGAGGGTCTATTTATATGTTTTAGGTGGGTATTGTGATTTTTTCTGAAGTTATTAATAACGAATGGTGCAAATTTCACTCTCCCATGATCGAATTTGATTATAGGATGTTACTATTGGGTTGACCTAGTCAAATCACTCAAATTGGGGCTGACCTATGCAATCATCAGCTATAATGCCAAAAGTGAACTTAATATATTACTTCATATATTTCATTTTCATGAATGCATAAACGAGGATGGATTGAAGCTTTGATGTTCTTATTATCGAGAATAATTTGAAGGAGGTTTTTTCATCTTTGATTTGAGTTTGCTAAAAAAATGAAGATAATGTCCTAGCCATTTTACATGGATATATTGCCGTTTTAGAATAAGTCATTTGTCAGAAATGATTCATAAAATTTAAGTTAAATGACTTTGAGAAGATTTGAAAGTATTTTGAGTTTTTGCATCCGAATTGGTGGACACCATCAGTAACTCATGCTATCAACATTGTTAAAATCCCAACTGTTTCTTGGCCCTTGATATCCCACGAACAACATGGGGATCCATGGGAGGCTCACCTAAATCACGCTGTTAAATCCCAGCCATCCATTGGCCCTTGATCCCACAGCCAGCGTCGGGATTCGTGGGAGGCTCTCCTGGATCACATCGATCTCCTTCCATATTTGGGTGGCTGATTTAGGAAGGATTATATTAAGGCAATTATGCATGATTCTGTAGTTATTTGTTTCTTTATTAAGACATCTTGTATAGATCTATAAATAGGGATAGTTTTGTGTGATAAAATTAAGCATTTTCCCTCTCAATTTATTTGAATTTAACATGGTATAAAGCCAGATTCCCACCACTAGCCTTCATTGCCGGAATTATAAGGAATACAGGTTCCCACCACCAGCATTCATTGCTGGAATTATGAGGAATACAGGTTCCCATCACCGACCTTCATTGCCAGAATTTTGGGGAATACTAGTCCTTCCATTGGCCTTCTTTGCCATAATTCTAAAGAATATTGGTCCTACTGCTTCCTTCGTGTGTCCAAGATCGAGGAGAGATCGAACAGGAGGGCTCCTCTCGCGTGCAATGTCTAGAGTCGATTGAGCAGAAGCGAGAGAAGTCGAGCGCAGGACCTACTCTTGGGTGCGTATGGAAAAAACTAAGAGTTCCCTCTCGTGAGGGTCTAGGGTCGGGACAAGCAAGAGTACAAGGCCTGCACTCGTTCCTGTGGTCAGACCAGAGGGATCAGAGGCCTTGCGTGAGCATGTATGGAGTCGATCGAGCAGGAGTGTTTATGTGGAGTCGGACGATTGATTTGCATTGGGCTGAAGGCTGGCTCGATCGGACAGGAGGAGATTTGCGTGCCAAGTGCTGAGCTGCTTGAGACGTGTTTTTCTGCTGCTGTCCTTAAAGCTTGCCGCAACCCTAAAAATAGATTTTTTCCTACTGTTGTGCCTTCATTGCCAGCCTTCCCTTATGGCTGCTAGCCTTTATTGCCGCCTTGCTTAATATAGCCTTCATTGCTACCCTTTGCCATCGCAACCTGCTTAGAAGTAGGTTTGTTAGAGGTCTAACTTTAGTAAGCTAGGATGGAAAATCTGTATTGCCCAGCTTAAGGGGGAGTGTTAAAATCTCAATGGTTCTTTGGTCTTTGATCCCACGGACAACATGGGGATCCATGGGAAGCTCACATGGATCACGCTATTATATCTCAGCCATCCCTTCTCCCTTGATCCCACGACCAACATGGGGATCTGTGAGAGGCTAACCTGGATCACATCGATCTCCTTCTATATTTAGGTGGTTGATTTATGAAGGATTATATTAAGGCAATTATGCATGATTATGTAGTTATTTATTTCTTTTTTGATCTTCATCCTTAATACACTTCACTTGAATTAAATTCTTATTATTCTTATCTCGTTGTTTGGCTAACTTATATATATATATATATATATATATATATCTCTTTCGCCCTTCTTAGTATCTAATCTATTATATAAATCATTAAAATTAAAATTTTTGCATAACATATTGCATTCTTAGACTCTTTACGGGCCTCCTTATATCTTTTTCAATTATCATAATTTTTACATCCAAATTAATTTTTATAACAAATCTTCTTATATTTTATCTTTTTTTTGCACATTTTGATTGCACCACCAACTATTTTTATTATTACGAATTTTTCCCTTTGATACTCCAAGCACCTCTTTTGCAACATTCTTAATATCACTAGCTATTTTTTCCCACATAATATTACCTTTCTCATGCTCAGACAAAATCTTATGATCTAGTATCTTACTCTTAAAAATATCTTTTTCAATTATCATAATTTTTACATCCAAATCAATATTTATAACAAATCTTCTTATATTTTATCTTTTTTTTTCACATTTTGATTGCACCACCAACTATTTTTACTATTACGAGTTTTTCCCTTTGATATTCCAAGCACCTCTTTTGCAACATTCTTAATATCACTAGCTATTTTTTTCCCACATAACATTATCTTTCTCATGCGCAGACAAAATCTTATGATCTAGTATCTTACTCTTAAAAATATTTTTGTTAATATTTTTTAAAAGCCTCATCTAATCCTAGAATAACGTTTTGTTTTATTTTTTATTTTCTGTCATTTCATCTTAAGTTCCAAAACTAATAAACGATGTTGGGTACATAAATTTTCACTCAGAATAACTTTATAATCTTTAAAATATAAATGATCTATTTTTCTTATAAGAAAATAATCAATCTGAGTTTTATTATATCCATTCTTATAAGTGATGATATGCTCATCTCTTTTCTTAAATAAGGTATTAGCAATTGCAAAATCATAAGATAAAAAAAATCTAATATGATCTTATAACTTTCATTAGTTGCTTCAAATCCATAACCATCATGAATGCTTTTAAAATCATCTACTTCTTTATCAACATGTCTATTTAAATTTCCTCCAATAATTTTTTTCTTCAAGAGATATAATTTGTATAAATTCTTCTAAATCATTCCAAACTTTTAATTTTGAACCCATATCCAAACCTACTTGAGGAGCATAAATACTTATAATATTAGTAATCTTAGCATCAATAATAATCTTTAAACTATAATTCTATCTCCAATTCTATTAATTTTTACTTATCCTTTAAACTTTTATCTATAATCACACCTACACTATTTCTAGTATAACTCTTACCAGAATACTATAGTTTAAATCCTCAACTATTAATCTCCCTCTCCTACTCATTTAGTTTCCTAAATGCATTGAATATTTATCTTCCTATTAATCATAATATACATTGTAAGGTAATTAAATTCTTTTAGAATCCTTTATGAAACTAGCACTTTATGATTACTCTAATGCTGCTGCCTTTCTAAATTGCCTGCTGCCATTTAGAATCATGTTTCCAGGAATGGCAGTCACGGTATGTGTCATATGACGCCACGGCTGAAAATTCATTCCTTGCCTGCCAAGGAAGGCAGTCACGGCTCTTCAAACACCTATTTAAAATACAACATTTTCCTTCATGCTAAAGAAATCAGTCACGTGTACTTAGTTTTCTTTTCATATATAACAAAATTTCCCGCTCGCTAATAAAAGCCATCACGAGTACTTATGTTTCTCTGCTCGCTAAAAAAAGTGGTCACGGGTATTTATATCATGCTTATAAATTATGAAATACTAGTGTCGGATTTATACCTTTGGTGCGCAGTAAAAGCGGTAACGGTAGACGGCGGCGACTGCGACGCACGAAACCTTGAGGAGCTTGGAGGGAGGAGGAGGCTGGTGGCTTGGAGTCGGGCACGCACGAGAGAGGGAGAGAGGGAGTGAGTGTCATGAGTTTTGGTGTGAGGGGGAGAGTATAAGGTGTCATTATGTGAGAGGGGGGTATTTTAGGGATTTATTTATTTAGATTTTTTTTTAAAATCTCTCTCTCTCTCTCCCTCTCTTATTGTTATTTTTTAAAAATATTTATGATATAAAAAAATTATAATTATGTCTCGATGTCCCAGTCAAATCGCTGTCGTCGTCGTTCATGCACGTCGTCGCCTTGATTCGCTCTTGAAATTTAATTTTTCGTTGATCGACAACCCTAATCAATATATGGGTATTGATCTTAGTTGTTTCCATTGCTCTGGACTCATTGGCGTTGTCCATTTCACAAATGGAGACTATGTTGGCGACTTGAGTTTTTGGTCAACGCACGTTGGGTGAATTACACGCAGCGTCGTGCTCTTTTGCTTTTGAAATTCATTGTATGCAGTCGACCCGACCTCAACACTAGTATTAAGATCAACAGTCGCTTGTAGAACTTTTCAAAGGATATCGATGGCCTTTATATCTTAGCCAATCTCTACTCCAAATGAATTTAATGAGGATCTATTTATCATTTTTTAGGTGAACACTATTATTTTTTTCCGAAGTTATTAATGACGAATGGTGCAAATTTCATTCTCCCATGATTGAATTTGATTATAGGATGTTGCTTTTGGGTTGACCTAGCCACATCACTCAAATTGGGGCTAACCTATGCAGTCATCAATGATAATGCCTCCAAAAAATGAACTTAATATATTACTTCATAAGTTTCATTGTCATGAATGCATAAATGAGGATGGATTGAAGCTTTGATGTTCTTATTATCGAGAATAATCTGAAGGAGGTTTTTCATCTTTGATTTGAGTTTGCTAAAAAGCATGAAGATAATGTCCTAACCATTTTACATGGATATATTGCCTAATTAGTATAAGTCATTTGTTAGAAATGATTCATAAAATTTAAGTTAAATGACTTTGAGATGATTTGAAAATATTTTGAGTTTTTGCATCCGAATTGGTGGACACCATCAGTAACTCATGCTATCAACATACTCATCATCATTGGTCGAAACCACAAGAGATGAGGGCGTTGGTAGGAGTTTAATGGTTTGGCTTCAAATGTTATGGGATCAAGCAAATTAATCTTTAGAGTTTAATCTTGTTTCTTGTTCTTTCCTTGCACCAATACTTCTATCTCCAACCTCTTGAGGCTGCTAACAAGCATTCCCCCCCCCCCATCATTCCCCCCCCCCTCTGAAATGGTTCATGAAATTTCACTTACAGATGTCATAATGACTTTGAGAAGATTTGAAATATTTTGAGTTTTTGCACCAAAATTGGTGGACATCATTAGTAACTTATGCTACCAGCATACTCTTCATCATAGGACGAACCCCCAAGGGATGAGGGTGTTGGTGTGAGTGATTCTAGCGACCCTCCTGTTGCCAACAAGGCTGCTACCCCTCTACCTTTGACACGGGTATGGCCTACTCAAATGGTAAGATGCGACCAACCCATGCCAGGCTCGTCCATGTTGATTTGATATGAGACTATTTGCCTTAGTTTAATCTGTTTGGGAACAAAGTGGACTCTATTTTATGTTGGGTTGTGTATACAAATTAGCTAACCAAATAGTTTTGATTTTTAAAATTCCAAAAATCAAATTGCCTAGACTATATTTCAAATTGAATTGAACAACAAAACTTTATCGTGGTGGCCTTTTCAATTTGTTTCTAGATGAACTGAAATGTATCTAATTTCAACAACAAGTCTTTATTCCACTATGTGGGGTCGGCTACATGAATCCTTTTTCTCCATTATTTTTTGTTGAGGGTCAAATTCTCATCTAAATCTAATAAAGAAAGGTCATTTCTAATATTTTCTAACCAAATCTTTTTAGGTCTACCTCTACTTTCTTAATATAAGTTAAATCTAATACATCTGCTTTCCTAACCGGGTCATTGGAAGGTCGTCATTTTATGTGACCAAACCATCTAAGGTGACTCTCTCTAATCTTAACTTCCACTGGAGCTACTCCAACCTTTTCATGTATATGCTCATTTCGTATCCTGTCTTTAAGAGTAAAGCCACTCATCCACCTGAGCATCCTCATCTCTGCAACACTTAACTTAATATTATGATTCTCTTTTAATGGCCAACATTCTGCACTATAAAGCATTACAGGTCTCACTACCATTTTATAGAATTTTCGCTTAAGTTTGAGAGGGACTTTTCTATCATATAACTTTTACTATACGCTGATAAAAACAAAAATCGTTATTTTCATTTTGGGTGTTAAGATCACTAAAGTCAATTGTATTCTCATAATCTTCATTAAAAAATTTAGCAAAATATCTCATCCACCTTTGTTGAATATCCTTTTCCAATAAAAGCACTTTTTGATCTTTATCCTTAATACACTTCACTTGAACTAAATACTTACTTCTCCTATCTCTTTGTTTAGCTAACTTATACATATATCTTTTGCCCTCCTTAGTATCTAATCTATTATATAAATTATTAAATTCTAAAATCTTTGCATTGCTAATTACTTTCTTAGACCACTTACGGGCCTCTTTATATTTTTTTCCAATTATCGGAGTTTTTACGGCTAAACTATTATAACAAATCATCTTATTTTTTATAACAAATGTATTTAATTTCAACAATGAATTTAATTTCCATTGGCTTAATTACTATATTAAGATTTTAGATTCTAAGATTTTATTTGTGCATGAGGATGCTAATGTTATGTGGGAAAAAGTGGTTAGTGATATTAAAAATATTACAAAAGATATGTTTGGAGTATCAAAGGGAAAAGCCCTTAATAGTAAAAATAGCTGGTGGTGGAATCCAATTGTACAAGAAAAGATAAAAAATAAGAAGATTTGTTATAAAAATTGGTTTAGATGTAAAAATTCTGATAATTGGGAAAGATATAAAGAGGCATGTAAGGATTCTAAGAAAGCAATATGTGATGCAAAGATCTTAGCTTTTAATGATTTATATAATAGATTAGATACTAAGGAGGGAGAAAGATATATGTATAAGCTAGCCAAACAAAGAGATAGGAGTAGTAAGGATTTAATTCAAGTGAAGTGTATTAAGGATGAAGATCAAAAAGTACTTTTCTTAGAAGATGATATTCAACAAAGGTGGATGAGATATTTTGATAAACTTTTTAATGAAGATTGTAAGAATACAATTGACTTTAGTGACCTTAGCACCCTAAATGAAAATAAAGATTTCTGTTTTTATCGGCGTATTAGTAAAACCGAAGTTAGAGAGGCTTTAAAGAAAATGAAGTGTGGAAAAGCTGTTGGACCTGATGATATCCCAATAGAGATGTGGAAATGCTTAGGAGATGAAGGAATTTCTTGGCTAACTAAACTTTTTAATAATATTTTGAAGACTAAAAAGATGCCAGATGCGTGGAGAACGAGTGTATTGATTCCTATTTATAAGAATAAAGGTGATGCACAAGATTGTGCGAATTATAGAGGAATTAAGTTAATGTGTCACACTTTAAACTATGGGAGCGAGTTATGGAGCGTAGGCTGCGGCGTGATACTAATGTTTCTCAAAATCAATTTGGATTCATGCCTGGTAGGTCTACTATGGAAGCCATACATTTATTGAGAGGTTTGATGGAGAAATATAGGGAGAATAAGGAGGATCTACATATGATATTTATTGATTTAGAGAAAGCATATGATAAAGTTCCAAGAGAAGTGCTTTGGAGAGTTCTTGAAAAGAAAGGAGTTAATAATGCTTATATTCAAATCATTAAAGATATGTATGAAGGAGCTATTACTTGTGTTCAAACACAAGGTGGCTTGACCAAGTATTTCCCTATTTCGGTTGGATTACATCAAGGATCAGCTTTAAGCCCATATCTTTTCGCGTTAGTCATGGATATTCTCACTAGACATTTACAAGAGGATGTATCCTGGTGTATGCTTTTTGCTGATGATATTCTTCTTGTTGACAAGACCAGAGAGGGAGTTGAAGGTAAACTTGAAGTCTGGAGATCAACCTTAGAGTCTAAAGGTTTTCGCTTGAGTAGATCTAAAACTGAATATATGGAGTTTAATTTTAGTAGTAATAGACCTAGTGAGGGGATTGTGACTTTGGGCGATGGAGTCATTAATAAGAGTACACGTTTTAGATATCTTGGATCTATTGTTCAGAGTGATGGTGAAATAGATGGAGATGTTATCAGTAGAATTCAAGTTGGATGGTTGAAGTGGAGGAATGCATCGGGCTTGTTGTGTGATAGAAAAGTCCCCCTTAAACTTAAGGGAAAATTCTATAAGATGGTGGTGAGACCTGCAATGCTTTATGGTGCCGAATGTTGGCCATTAAAAGAGAAGCACATACTAAGTTAAGTGTTGCAGAGATGAGGATGCTCAGGTGGATGAGTGGACTTTATCCTTAGAGATAGGATACGAAATGAGCATATACGTGAAAAGGTTGGAGTTGCTCCAGTGGAGGATAAGATTAGAGAGAGTCGCCTTAGATGATTTGGTCACATAAAATGGCGGCCTTCCGATGACCCAGTTAGGAAAGTAGAGGTATTAGATTTGACTTATGTTAAGAAAGGTAGAGGTAGACCTAAAAAGACTTGGTTAGAAAATATTAGAAATGATCTTTCTTTATTAGATTTAAACGAGAATTTGACTTTTAACAGGACACAATGGAGAAAAAGGATTCATGTAGCCAGCCCCACGTAGTGGGACAAAGGCTTAATGTTGTTGTTATTGTTGTTGGCTTAATTACTATATTAAAAATAATATCAAATAATTTTTGCTAAAATTTATAATTTTGGCATATGGAAAATTTTAATATATTCATTGAAAATTTCTGTCACTTATTTATTTGTAGTTTATAGGCTTTGTTGATTTAATATTTATAAAATTTAGCACAATTTTATTTTTGGCTTGATTGGTTTTAAAAAGCAAATTATCGAAACAATAACATGAAAAAATCAAAATTATAACTAATAATTGAATTGATACTTAAACAATCGAATCAAATCAAATCAAAATTCTACATTTTGGTTTGTTCAGTTTAAATTTTTTTGTTTTATCTAAACAATGCACACCCGTAATTTTATGTGAATGTAGGTGTTGAAATCGTGTTGAGGCAGATTCTATATTGGATTCTCTACTTGATTTTGAGCTTTTTTGGTCCCCAAATTTTCCTTTCAAAGCGTAACTGCACCAATTTAGTATTTGCAAAATTGCTTGATTCATAGAATGCATAAAAAAATTGGGCTTGATCAAATAGGAATTTTAACGATCTCAACAAAACTGTATTGCTGAGTACTACCTGGGCACTTTCTTGCTGGATTCGTAGTGTCACTAAATTTGTATTGGCTGAATGGTAACCTGTTTATTGTGACTTGCTGAAATGTTATGGGGTCAATAAAATTGGTCTTTAGAGTTTAATTCTGTTCCTTGTTCTTTTGCTCTAATACTTCTATCACCAACCTCTTGAGGTTGCTAACAAGCATCTTTGACGCCACACCCCCCCCCCCCCCCCCCCCCCCCCTCCCTGCCCCCCAATCTTCTTTGTAAATACGAAAAATTTCATTCCTTAAAGTGTTAAGCGTGTATCCATTGTAAGGTAATTTAATTCTCTTAGAATCCTTTATGAAACTAGCACTTTATGATTACTCTAATGCTGATGCCTTTCTAGATTGCCTGCTGCGATCTAGAATCATGTTTCCAGGAATGGATTTGACCACGATGGACCCAGCAACTCTCACTCTGCTTGGAGCCGCTTGTTGCGTTATGCTGACAATGCATTTCACTGTACAGCTACTATCACAGCATCTATTTTATTGGAAGAACCCGAAGGAACAGAAGGCTATAATCGTCATAATACTCATGGCTCCTCTGTATGCTATTGATTCCTTTGTTGGTTTGCTCGATATCCAGGGAAGTAAAGCTTTCTTCACATTCTTGGACTCGGTTAAGGAATGTTATGAAGCATTGGTAAGCCCATATTGTTTGCTAAGTTATGCAGGATGCTTAACTTTGTGAATTTATTATATTTTTGTTATGAAATTTGCAGGTGATTGCAAAATTCTTGGCATTGATGTATAGTTACCTCAATATCTCTATCAGTAAGAACATAGTGCCCGATGAAATTAAAGGAAGAGAGATACATCACTCATTTCCCGTTTCACTTTTCATGGTATGCCTTAGACTTAATTACTCAAAACTATAGATTCCATATTTTGGATAATGTATGTTTAATATACGCAAGTTCTTCTCTTTTTTAAATCAAAGAATTGAGGTAAAATTTTGTTTAGTCTTACGAACTCGATCTCTTAAAATATCTCGCCAGTATAACTTTAACATGCTTTACCACTTTATTGATGATCATGAAAATTTCTGTAGTACCACTTAAACTGAAATAGAGCTTTATTTCTAATTTTTTCTGGAAATGCAGCCGCCAAAGGTGAAGCTAGATCATAGCACGCTGAAGCTTCTCAAGTCCTGGACATGGCAATTTGTGGTGATTAGGCCAGTCTGCTCCATTTTGATGATTTTATGTGAGCTAATTGGTGTTTATCCCAGCTGGCTTAGTTGGACATTCACCATCGTATTGAATATCTCTGTTTCAATGGCGCTATATGCACTTGTGCTCTTTTACCATGTGTTTGCGAAGGAGTTAGCACCTCACAAACCTCTGGCGAAGTTCCTGTGCATCAAAGGAATTGTTTTCTTCAGTTTTTGGCAGGTAAATTCTCATTTGATTGTTTATTTTCTCGTTGCCAGTTATGGGTAGATTGATTTTTAGTCTAAACTCTGGTTTTACGAAGAGATTGTTTGTCGACTCAAATTTCTAATTTTCCGATGACAATAGGCTCAACTTACTGATTCTTCTCTCTCTCTCCCTATATTTTTAATATCAGTAACGATTGTGCACAATTGATCTCATGTTATATATTTTTGTATTTATTCATTATTGACATGTCTAAACCATTAAAAAGAAATTGTTATAGTTTTATTATCTCTTGCTTGAATTTTTTTTATTTTATTCTTATTTTCTGAATGGCGCCTTATCAGAGTTTAAAATGTCAACCTGATCCCTTGAAAGAAAACTAAATCTTTTTTATTTATTTATTTTAGGGGCTAGTGCTTGATGCCTTAGTTTCTGCGGGAGTTATCAAATCCCATCATTTCTGGTTGGATGTAGAGCATATTCAGGAAGCCATACAGAATATTTTGGTAATTCTTGAGATGGTAGTCTTCGCAGTGATCCAACAATATGCATTCAATGTTGTTCCATACACTGGCGTCGATTCCGGAAAGACCAAGAAAGATAAGAAGAATGAGTGATCTTTCAACAAAATTATCCTTCGTGGTTCCACTTTTAGCAACTTTCAATAATAAAATAAGATTACAAGCTTTGTTTTCCACTCTTTCTGTTGAGAGAGAGAGAGAGAGAAGGGGGGAGAGAGAGAGAGAGAGAGAGGGCGATTATGCATGTAGGCTTGTATTAAATGGAGCTTATATTGGCTTGTGAAAATGGCCTTTTTAGTCATTATTGAAGCCTCTGCCATTACATTTTGAGCAGAGCTTGTAATGTTAGATGTTATTTGAATTTCAATATTGCTTAGTTTAATGCTTGCTTTATCTTCATGAAATTTTTTTTAATAGTTGGTTTCTAGTTATGTTAGATGCTCTAGAATGATCAAGGCCTACTATGTTTACTCGTGTTTTTAAGTTTCCCACTTAGTCTTTCCATATGGTTAGTTTGTTAGGAATCGTACCGAAGCTTTCAATGACTGAAATCTAAGAACTATTCACCATTGTGATAAATAACATTAGCACGACGTACTAGTTGGTGTGATGCTTTTGTTGTAATGCAATAATTAAAAATCTCTATAATGGTAGTTTTAACTCTATTTTATTGGAGTTTCCTTATGATAATTCTAGTACTGCTTGCTAGTTTGCTTCCCAATTACTAAGAAGAAAACTTACCGCTCTATTACCAGTCGTCAGCCGCCACTGCCTTAAAAAATTAAATCAGAAAATAATCACAAGCGGTCCCTATGTTTTCTCATCATCATTGCTGGAAACAGGTTGCAGGCCCTTCACATTGCAACCTTGCAGCTGCGAAAGCTTATAGGGTTCCTACTCAGAACTTTGAAGAAATTATTACGTGCGGAGTCGGAATGTAGCTCATTTTTCGGACTTCAATGAAATCAAGTCATGTTGCTTTTAATTGGGGTCCCGATAAGTCCGGACTTCGCACGTAATAATTTCTCCAGAAGCTAACAAGTGTAGCTGGGATGGCATGATGCTCTACATTGTACTAGCTCAAGAGGGGCTTATTATGCGCGTTGAACAAATGTAGATCTAAGTTTGTTTTACTCGTGTATTACTATATATATTTTTTCATATGTCTGTATATTTGTTTGGTCAACCTACTATGTTTTCAAGCAAAATATAAGTAGTGCAGCCCAAATGAGCATATATGCATATCAGCTGGTAGAGGAGGATTACATGAATAAAGTTAAAAGTATCGCAGGTGAAACATCATGGAGCTATGTGACTATTAGCTGACATAGAGTGAGGAATTCTTCATATTAAAGTTGCTATAGTCTGTCTCATCAAGGCCTTTGCAGAAGATGATATAGAATAAATATACACATCATAGGACTATGGAAAAACTCATTAAAGACATACAAACATGTATGCGTTGGCTGGGAGTTCTCTCCTTGTTGCTGGACTGTATTCGGGAACAGTAAATTTGATTAACAACTAATAATTTTACTCTATTGCTCACCATACAAAAAATGAGGCTATTAATGATCATCATTATCATTAGTCATATTCAATTATTAAGAGCTGGTTTTACAATTTTCTTTTTTATTTCGACTGAGTATTGTTTAAAATATTGAATATATGCTTCATGATCAAAGATAATCTACAGATGAAATATAAGTTAAAAAATGGCGCACACCCATCATATATAGCTACTCCCTCCCTATATATACAAGACTCATAAATTGCAAAGAGATCATTGCATATCACAATCTCTATCCACTTTATAGCCGCCTTTGGAAAAAAAAAAAAGCATACTTTGCTATCTTTGTTTAGGACATCAAGAAAGTCTTCCTTCTTTGTTATGCTGAACTAGATTAATGTTCCAAACTACATATAGATGGTTTGGCATTATGGTACTATTAATGAATGCGTTTAAACAAACAACTAAATTTTTAAATTTTTTTGAAGCAAAACATTCTTCATTTCTTTAGCCCTCCTATTAACATTATTAAATTTATTCTTGAAGATATTATCTTACATGTAGATCATAACAGTGCAAGGTCATTTTTTAAAAAGTTAATGGAGGAGTTAGTTGTGCAACAACATATGACGTTATTGTTGGATCTAAATTTGCCCTTGGATAAAACCGGACCTTAGTAACAGGCAAACTATATGAGAGGTGGCTTGGAACTTGTGTGAGAATAGATAGAAAGCAATTTACTAGAAAAAATCTGTAGAATGCTCAAGGGGTCAAAATGTCACTCAATCAAAAGATCTAAAATACTCATTTTCACCCTTTATTAATAGGGATCCAATGGATACAAGAAAAGATACATCATAAAAGAATAAAAAATCTATTATTTTAATGACTTTCTATGTATACTGTCATAGACATATGTCATACTGTCACAACCCAACCCAATAACCAACAAACATAACATGTTATATCGTGTTGGATGGTGACAAACCAAACCCAATATATATTTTGAGAACTTTTCAATTTTTTTAATTATTAATAAGCAACAGGGTTACTATTTAACTACAAATAAATAAAAAACACTCATCCACAATTTTTCTTTTATTCAACTTCAAAAGTTATATACAATAAAATCTCAACAATATAGTATATGTCTATAAGCAAAGGCGAAGTAAAACAAAAAATAGCCATGACTATACAAAAATAGAAAACAAGAAAAAAATACATATACAAACTTAGTCTATCATATTTTGTAATCTCAACTGGCTCCTAATTCTAGCCCTAACTAAAATAGAATGCATAATAGATATGAGTCAACACAGCTCAACAGATCCCCCCACCCCCTCCCATTCTAAATTTTTAATACTTAACCCAACATTTATTTTAAAAAGAACATAAGAATAGCTATGAATGAATTATTCTATTGAACAGAACAGTGTTAACACGCAACAGAATTTAAACAGACTTGCTCAAAATAGAAATAAATAAACACTTCTTATATCAGAATAGAAATTAACAGATTTTTCTCAGGCTCTTATACCTCCCAAAAGAAATAAATATCAGAAATTTAAGCTCTTATACCTCCCAGTGCATTCAACACAACAGAACTTCCTCACAACGGCAGAACTCCTTAGAAATCAAACACTTTAGGTAATAAAACATATAATTTCATTTCAAATGAACTAAGTAAGACAATCATAACATAGAATATCACAAAATGATATACCGACAACCAAAATATCTAACAAATCGGGTAGAAATTTTATATTTTCTGAATTGTATCAAATTATAAGAGAATAAAGGATTGTTCATAATACTATTTTGAATCATTTATTATTATAAAACGACATAATTTTTTGAGGTTAGAATTATTTTCCAGATTGCTAAAAATAGTAGATTTCAAAAAAATATCCTCGTGTAATTTTTTAAATAAAATATTGAAATATTCAGAATATTCGTATAAACAATATATCAAAAGTTATAAGGTGAAATTTTAGCATATGTGAAGTTATCCTCGTTTGAGTTATAATTTCAATCAAAAAATTCTCAGAATTCTCATATTATTAAAAATTGATATAGGCATACTGTAATATACCTTGATCCAGACAACTTCCTGAGCTAGACTGATAACAAAAAATTGATTGAAATAGCTCGAACTCAACTTTCTCTACCTAGAAAACCCTCTCTCTAACCATCAGCTTGGGGGGGGGGGGGGATTTTAGCCAAATGAAATTATAATTGGAATTTGATATTTATTAAAAAAAATTGATTTAGCATCATGACACTCCAGACAGCGATGTCGCTGCGCTGACACTGCTCATATTAAAATGACATAAACTCGAGAACTTAGAGCCTCAGTGCCCCTATCTCAACAGCTATAGCTCTCCTCAAGGGAAAATTCAGATTTAGATTTTTGACACACAGAGTTCCCTTAAGCCACTCCAGAATAGATCATATGCACTCTAGAACATTCAAAGTGCATATAGAACAAACCCAGAACAGACAACACAAATATGAATTCATGAAACTCACCAAAAAGGATAAGAGGGTCAGATTCTTTAGCAGTAGGTATTACACGCCTCCTGACTTGCTAGAGGGGGAGGCAACAAACAACTTTTAATGATCTATATCTTTGGTGAGTTTAGTAGTGCCGAGTTGGTTCAGACGAGTAAACTTAGGTGAGTCCATTGATGAATGTTAAGTTAAGGGAGCTTGTAATTAGCAGGTTCGTTGAGGTTGCCAATGACCTATGTTAAAGGCCTCATATCGGCTTTGAAGGGAGAGGTTAGTGAGTTGTTGCTATTAGAAATGAGAGATCTATGTAGGATGGTCTTGACAAGATGAGCTAAGGTGCCCATAAGTAAGCGCTTTCCTGGTCCTATCGTGTTGGCTTGCAACAAACAAATCCTAATATCTCATTTTGGAAATATTTAAAATTTTATCTTCCAATTTAAACTTAAAAAAAACAATGGAGAACTACAGAACTATTAAAACATTCAAAGTATTGAAATAAACTTATCCACAAACTCTATTTCATTTCATCATCAAAATGGCATATACAATCAAAGTACGTGGCTATAAACAAAAGCTAAAGAACTGATAATAAACTAACCATGATTATGCAAAACACAATAAAAGTAGTACTTATAGATTCAGATATGATTCCTGAAATTGCTAATCAACATGCTCCTTCTCTTTCTTATATTCTGAAACTAAAGTGCAAAACCACAACGAGTTACAACAGCTCAGCATGTCACAAACACTGATCTAAATTTTCAAATATTTTTTATTAAATATTTTTCAGAATATTTATATACAATATAATGAATAAGTGAGCTAAACAAAGTAATAAGAGCATATCAGTTATCCAAAGATTCAAGTAATAATACTGAGCAGTCAAATAAACTAAAATTCATATCATATAATAGAACACAATAGATTTTTCGGGTTTAAGTTAAAATCTCAAAGGATTCTGACCTCTTATAACTCTCTTATGTGCTTATAGCACTAAAATATGTCCGTAGGCACCAAAACATGTTGTATAGACACAATAATATATTGCTTCTTTTACAATAACACTTTCCAGAACTTCTTAATTCAACTAATAAAATATATAATTCAATCGCATAAACACATATGTCATCATATTGAAGCAATTAAAGCATAATTGAGGTCATATCAAAATTACATAGTTTTCTATAACAATAAGCAACACAAATTCCCACTAAGTAAAATTCATAGTTTTAAAACATAACTAAATTACCAGAGATTATGTAAAATATCATTTTTAAGATTTTAATTGTACTACAACACTATTTTTTAGAGTCCATATGATTTTCTATTCAATAAAAATAACATAAATTTCAAAACCCATTGTATAAATTTTTCAAAAAATATTCAAAATATTTAAAATCTTAATCTTTATAACATATAAAAAGTTATGCAGTGAAAAGTTTACTAATGTAAAGCTATACTTATTTTTCGGTAACAAAAATAGAAATTTAATTAGAAAATTAGAAAAAACTTTGTATTTTTTAGAACTGAGATAAGTATAATGTGACTTACCTCGATCTGGATAACTTTTGAACTAAGCCGATGACTAACAATGACCCGAAGGGGCTCAAAATCCCTTTCTCGCTACTTTGGCTGCCCAACGCATGCCAATGAATGGAATAGTGAAATTTAAAATATATTAAAATGCAGATAATGGCCTAGCACCGCGGCGCCACAATCCAGTGCTGCGAGTCTAGTTCATTTTCCAAAAAAAAACCCAAGAGCACAATGCCGGAGTGCCACTTTTGAGCACCTAGGCATCAGTTAGCACAACACCTAGGCGCCAGAGCACCTGAAGTTGTGGTGCTCTAGAGAGAAAATTCTAAAATTTTCAAACTGTGCTCAAACCTCTGGAACTTACTCTAAAACACATGCAGACTTTTTTCATACATAGTTTCACTTCCAAACACATGTGAAAGAGTTCAAAACACAAAACTTCAAAAATTTATCTTTTTCAATTCGGATCAAAATAGGTTGAACCAAATGCTGAACCTAAAGGTGTTACATACTCATTCTGGATGAGAGCTAGTGATCATGACGACTGTCTTCTTATGTGGCAAGTGATAAGTTCCTCTAACTGTGAGGAGCTTTAATTGTCCGATGTGAGGGATGACATCCTTTTAGTAGGCTCGAGCAAGTAGCAACTATTGATTATTTGGGTGAGTTCTCTAGTGCATTTCAGGTGAGTTTGCTTGTGGGCCCCATTAGGTCCAAGTTCATTCGTCACCACCAGCCGACTACATGTGGAGATATATGAAAGTATACAAACATGATTTGTCCACTTAATTGATCTTGGAGACCAAACAATTGAAATGGTAGCTATGCTTCTAGTATATAGCATTAATTGAATAAAAGTGGGGTTAGATGAATGGTCACCATATTTATAAGTGCTAGGGGATAGACTCGAAGAATTCCTTGAGTGCCTAGCAATCAATGGTTTCTTTTACAACTTCTTGCCTGATTTGGTGCACAAGAAGGACCCCGCTTGAGCATTTGTGGCTGAATGGATAGCCCTCACCATTAAATAACCTTAAGGACGTCTAAACTTGAGGGCAAAATCATTGTTAGAGGGTGAGTAATGATGTTAACATAGTTATAATGATCAATGGTTAAATATGTCCAATTAGTTGCCTAGGTAAGCCAAAATAAGCGGTATAAATGTATAAATACCCAAATTAGGGAGTATGAGTGCATGTCAAATAATGAATGATCATCTTCTTCTATCTTATTTCTTTCTTTTATTTCTCTAAGAGTGATAGAACAACACAAAATGCTTTAGATAGAAATTGTATTTCTTTCATAAACATTGAAGAACTTGCTGTTAGACTTCATATTAAAGAAGGTAATACAAGTTCAACCAAGGATGTCTCCAATATTGCAAAGGCTAATAGGTGGAGCATGGTCAAAGTCCAAGATCATGAAGGGCATAAAATATAGTAAGTTGATGCACATAAATATTTACATATACCTTAAATAATTGCTATAAACTAAAATCATGATTATTGATTATGTGAAGTCAATGTTTTGATTATAATCAATTAATCTAATTTTGTTATATTGATTTGTGCTATCCAAAGTAAGCTTCATGATTAAAATGAGATAATTGTACAATTATCATCATCATTAGATATTTGCCAATCTGGATGTGAAGCATGAAGTTAATAACTTTATTAGAAAAGGTGGTCATAACATAGAAAGAATTTCAGTTCATCAAATTAATTTTTTTTAATCTGTAAACTACAGCGCTATATTGTAAATTGATCTCAAGAAATTCTAATAGGAATAAATTTACTCCCAAATAGTTTTGCTTTTAAAACTTGTTAGTCAAATTTGTGAATCACATTATATATATACATTGAGAACTAAAGATTTATAAGACTTTATATATCAACATTCGCATAAATAAAAGACATTAGAACTAATATATATATATATATATATATATATTAGGTATGTATATTAGAGCATAAAAACACTACTAGTAACAGAAACAAAGAAAAGCACATGACTTAGCAAATCATAGCCATTTACATATAACAACCTATTGCATCTAAGTTGTACACGTGTAAAGCTACCTAAGCTATTCACTTATATAAACTAATGTAATGCTACTGTAACATATGGCGAAATGCAACTATTTACTAAACATCTCTACTTCAAAAGTCTGTTCTATATTCTCTACATTACTTAATTCTTGTGCAAGTCTCTGATCTTCTACATGGTATCAGAGCGGGTGTGACCTAGTAGGATTCCATGGTAAACTCAGTAACGTCACAAATTGGCGAACTATCTATCAATCTCGCCCCTGATGCCTTAAGCATTCCCTCCTCTCTGAAATTCATCGTTTCCAACCTAAAGAACATAGTACCCACCCAGTTATCCACCGATAACTATTCCCTTTGGAGCTCCAAGATCATGAAGCTTCTTCACGCAAATGGCTTCGCATGCTTTCTGGACTCCACCGCCCCATCACCTTCTTGCCTAACCCAGCAACCAGATGGATCTACCATCCCCAATCTTGCATGCACCCAATGGCTACTCATTGATCAAAAATTAGTTGTGTCTATTTGCTCAACCATCACCCCATCAGTACTACCCTATATCCTCCACCTTGAATCCACATCTGCCATTTGGGCCACCCTTGAGCTCCGGTTTCAGTCCACCAACAGATCAAAGGTTATTAAGCTCAAAAATAAGCTCCACAATATATCCATGAAAAATCTAATCATGACCCAATGCCTCATTGAGATTAAAACCTTGGTGGACCAAATTGCTGCCGCTTGGTCTACAGTCGATATAGAGGACATTATCCTCTACATCCTAAATGGACTCCCAAACCCCTATCAAGCCTTCAAAACCTCAATCCGAACTACTCACACCGATTAGCCTTGACAACCTATACTCCTTACTTCTCAGTGAGGAGGTGAACATAGCTACTGAAGCCGCTCGTCTCCCTCCTATCAGAGATTCTAATACTGCTCTATATTCATACAGAGGCCGCACCAAAAGGAGCATAGGTCGTTTTTCTCAAAACATCAATACCTCTAACAGATCCTTACTAGCTCAAGTGACTATATGCCAAATATGCAACAAGAGAGGCCACTTGGCTTCAGCTTGTTGGCACCGCCTTAACATCCAGTATGTACCGCAATCAGCTCCAGCAGCCAACAAAGCTCTGCTTGCTTCACCAGAGCCCGCATCCACTGATTGGTATCTCGACTCCGATGCTTCATCCCATCTTACGCATTCACTAGACAATCTCTCCCTAGCCAATCCATATCAAGGAACCGATGCCATCACAATAGTGATGGTTGTTAGATCCCGATCGCCCACTCTAGCACAGATCTGTTACCGACCCCGTCACGTAAGTTACATCTTTCTTAACTTTTTTACATACATGCTATCATTCACAACCTTCTTTCTATTCCATAACTAATCAAAGATAATAATATCTAAATTAAATTTGATCCCTCTAGTTTTATCTTTAAGGATCTGAAGACTCACCAAGTCATATCCGAGGACCATGCCTTGAAGGGCTGTATCCTCTCAATCACTCCTCTCCAGGTCCAACGAACTTAGCTCTTCAAGCCACCAGATCTACATCCACAACATGGCATAATCTCCTGGGCCACCCTCACCGATGAGTCCTTGCTACCATATCTAAGAGCCATTCTCAGCTTCATATACCTCTGCTTTCAACTTTATGTCTCTCATGTAAAGCCTCAAAAGGCCATAAGCTAGTTTTTAATAAATCTATCAATAGGCAACTTAAACCATTAGCCTTAATCCACTTTGATGTATGGGGACCTTCCCCAGTCATTTCCAATCAAGGTTACAAGTATTACGTTACATTCGTAGATGACTTCTCACATTTCACATGGTTGTTATCAATGACAAATAAATCTGAAGTTCCTACTATATTCATTAACTTCAAAACACTAATTGAAAAACAAACCTCTTACCAAATTAAATGCTAAAAATGGATGGTGATACATGGCATTCATCACAAGATCTCGTGCCCATACACTCCAGAATAGAATGGTCTTGCGGAATGCAAGCATAGACACATTCTAGACACTACCCGCACTCTTCTCCATATTACATCTGTCTTATATAGCTACTGGCCAGAAGCTATCCTAACAGTCATCTACCTAATCAATCGAATGCCATCCACTACCACAAACAACCTTTCACCACTCCAACTTCTCTACATCCAACCTTCATACTCTCACCTACGCACCTTTGGGTGCAAATGCTTCCAATTAGCCCCTCCTCATCTTTGCCACAAACTTCAACCAAAATCTACCTCATGTGTCTTCATGGGATATTTTGATTCCTATAAAGGTTATAAATGTCTGGATCTTACCACCAACAAAACTCATATCTCATGACATATCACATTTGCTGAACAATCATTTCCCTTCAATAAACTTCCCTCCTCCTCATTTACTCTTTCCATTGCTATCTCTCCTCTATTACTCACTCACACCTCCACCACTCAAATAACAAAATTTGTATGTCAACCACTACCCAACCGCCCCAGATCTCCATCCCCATCACAAGACACATCATCCCCACATATCCTGCCACTATCCTCTATATCTCCTAGTCTGAACCAATAACCACCCATTAACTCAGATCCTTATACAACTCTGCCTCATCACCCAATGATCACTAGGATGCAAACGGACTCACTAAAGCCCCATCATCGGCTTAATCTTCTCCATAAATAAACACCACTTTCCTCCTCTCCTGATCCCACTACATATGATGATGCCATTAAATGCTTTGAGTGGCAGAAAGCCATGTCAAACGAATTTTTTGCTTAACAGAAATAAGGCACGTGGACACTTGTTCCACCACCTCCACATGCTTCAATACTCAGCTGTAAATGGACATACAAGACCAAACCTCACACAGACGGATCGGTGGCTCGCTTCAAAGCCAGACTAGTCGCACAAGGCACATGTCAAGAGCAAGGTCTTGATTATACGGAGACGTTCAGTCCGGTAGCAAAACTTCCTACAATCCGAGTATTTCTTACCGTCTCTCTACATTACGGTTGGCTAGTCCAGCAACTCGATGTTGCAAATACATTCCTACATGGAACTCTCACAGAAACGGTGTATATGGCTCAACTAAGGGCTTTGAGGACTCATCCCATCCAGATCATGTCTACCTTCTCCGCAAAGCCATATACTGCCTCAAATAAGCACCGAGACAATGGTACAATACCTTCACCTCATATCTTGTCTCCTTTGGATTCTCTCATAGTAAGTCTGATCCCTCTCTTCTACATTTGCTTCAAATGCAAACTGTAATTTATCTACTAATATACGTAGATGACATCCTCATTATTGGCAATAACCCCTATGCCATATCCAGTATCTTACGCCAACTTGACAGCAAATTTGCTAAGAAACATTTAGGCGATGCTCACACATTTATCGGCATCAAAATTAGCCAGCATACCAACCAATACTTCCTCTCCCAGCAATCATATGCAGCCTCGATCCTACAACAAGCCAACCTTACTCGCTACAACCCATTGTCTAACCCCACCTGCACCAAGCTACCAACAGGCAACAGCCATTCCCATGGATCCCATTCTCTCTAATCCAAACCTTTACATGAAACTAACTGGATCACTCCAGTACTTGACTTTAACTCGCCCAGATATTGCATATGCTGTCAATCTTCTCTCCCAACACATGGACAATTCTCTTATGCAGCACATTTATCTTCTCAAAAGACTTTTGCGCTACATCAAAGGTACAATTAACTTCGGCATTCCCATAATCCGAAGCCACCTGAATCTTCAGTCGTTCTCGGACGCAGACTAGGCCGGCGACCCCATCTCTCGGAAGTCCACTTCATGTTACTGCTCTTTTCTAGGGAACACGCTTATCTCTTGGACAGTTAAGAAACAATATATGGTCACCCGTTCATCCATTGAATCTGAATACAGAGCTCTAGCAGCAGTTACGACAGACATAATATGGCTTCAGCGCCTCCTGATGGCTTTCGCGACTACTTTGGACCAACCAACTGATCTATATTGTGATAATATATCTGCTATTGTTCTGGCAAAAAACCCCGTCTTCATGTCAGAACTAAACATATAGAAATAGATCAAAGATTCATTGGTGATCACATTCAAAACAACAACATTATACTCCTTCCTATCAGCACATTGGACCAAGTTGCTGACATTCTTATCAAACCTCTGACCACACCGAGGTTTCATCAACTCAGATCCAAGCTCATGGTCACTCTAGATTCATCAGTTGGCTGGGAAGTATTAGAGCATAACAACACTACTTGTAACAAAAACACAGAAAAGCACATGAGTTAGCAAATCATAGCCATCTAAGTTGAACACGTGTAAAGCTGCCTAAGCTATTCGCTTATATAAGCTAATGTAATGCTACTGTGGCAGATGACGAAATACAGCTATTTACTAAACATCTCTACTTCAAACGTCTCTTCTGTATTATCTGCTTTACTTAATTCCTGTGCAGGTCTCTGATCTTCTACAATGTATCTAAGAAATCTCTCATTAACAGGACACTCAAACTACATTTTGTCCGTATCAGGCCATCACAACCATCTTTTTCAATATTTCATTTAATAATAAAATATCTAACAATTGAATGAACCCTTCACGATTTATCCACCAGACTTCTGATCGGGTATTTCCCATTTCTCCTTCCACGCCCATCCGGAGCAGATTTCTCTTCAGCTTCCCTTCTCTTATCCAAGTCTAACAAGCAAACCATCCCATTGATAAAACCCTACATAGATATCCCTACACTCTCATCTCTCCATATTTTCCATTATCCCGCCCTTATGCTCGTCCAGGATGACTTCTCTTCAACTTCTCCTCCATTTCCCTAGTCTAACTAATAAAAGGAGCTTTCTTAGGCTTCGGGTAGCTCCGCCCGCTAATTGCCTTTCACTTAAGCGGAGAAAGATTGGATTTTTGTCTAGAAATGGATGTCTCTCAAGGTTACCACTGGAGATAAGCGTGTTCCTTGGAAAGGGCTTTGATAAAGATGGGATCGGGAAGATGATAGGGCGGAAGGAGAGCCTGTTTGTGGTTAGGGCCAAACAGGGATTTAATTCAGATGATGGTGGATGGGATAAGAGTAACAGCTCAAGGGTCTTGGGAAATCTTGCCTTGGCGGCTGGACTCACATATCTCACAGTCACTGGGCAGCTTGGTTGGCTTTTGGATGCTCTTGTCTCAATTTGGGTAAACTTGTTCGTTATTTGGATTCTAAAAATTTAGGGTAGATTTTTAGTCTTGTTCAATCTCCTTGTGTTTATTAACTATGATTGATTGGCACTTGTGTAGGTTTTTGTTGGTGGTATGATCTTTTTTTACTTTTGAGTGACCTAGTTTACAAAAATTCTACTAAAATGTTGTGTTTGTCAGCCAATCATATTGCACATATGGGAGTTTCGTTGTGTTACATGAACACCTTGCCTGTTATTGGTTATTCAACCTCTCCAAATATTAGATGGTACACTGGGGGCTCAAATTGAGCCCAATATATTAGTGGATGCCTCGATTTTTTTATTTATCTTTTTTTTTTTATTAGTGGATGCCTGGATGGACATTCATTTATCTAAAAGCTTAAGCCAATTATAAGGGCCGCTACCACTCAATTCGGAATTCATTTTTTATTTTACTTAAAATTTCAGATTAATCTCTACTCTTATATGAAACTAATCATCTATTACCATTCATGTGAGAGTTGTCCGCATCGATGATCATTCTCCCTAAATGAAAAATTTTCAACATTATAAAGTTTTGCACATTAAGATCCCATGTGGGAGACCCCTACTCTCAAACATTGCATGAACATAACAAAAATGGTTAAGACCCATGAAAAGTAAATATTTTATACGGGACAAGTTCATTGAATTTGACTTGAAGTTTTGAACACTTGAACATGTTGAACCCCTAAATTTATTTTGATGAAGAGTAAATATTTTAGTTATCATAATACAACTCCTTTGCATGTGCATAAAAGGCATCCGATTTAAGTTATCCATCTAATCAATGGCTCTAGAGAATCATTCTAGGAGGCCATAGAAGAGCGTGATGCAAGCTCTTTTCTATTTTCTTAGGAAACATATGTAAACATGGTAGGATGCACCAAGGCAATGGTTTATTTTTTTGGTCCTTTTTAAAAAGAATACAGTAAAATTTCTACGGGACAAGTTCATTGAATTTGACTTGAAGGCTTAGTTTTAAGCTTAACAGTTCAAGGCTTTCAGCCAAAGTTGATTGAACTTAATCAACATGCTTGGGAAATGTCATTCTTTATAAATGCAAAAAGTTTTAATTCATACGAAAAAAATGAACTTTTGTTTCTTGAAAACAAAAGTTTGAAATACACAACTTTTGACATGCGTTTGAGCTGATATATCCATATAACACAAGAATGATCATTTGGAAAAGATGATAATATCTAAACCCAAGGGGATTAAAACATGACTTAAATCTCTGATATCAGAAAAAACCTATTTAAAAGAAATATGAGGTGACATATAAGAGGATAACGACATTCGATAATGTTTACCTTGTTCACAAGCACCACATTCAATTTTAGGAGAAGAGATAAAAGTGAACTGTAGAATTCGATGTGGTGGTGGATGGACGACAAGGCTCTTGATGTGGATTGATGCTAGAAGGAAGAGCATAGGAGCTTGCGTGTGTTTGTGTTTAGTAATAAACTCCATTAGCTTCAACACTTCTACCAATTATCTTACTTGAACTAAGATCTTAAAAATATAAAGAGATGATTTTATCGAGCGGTTAGGAGTTTTGGCAAAGCAATGAATAGAAAGTATATTAATAGGAAATTTGAAAGTATGTAAAATATCTTAAAAAGAAAGCTAAAGACATGGATACAAGGCCTTACCCTGAGACATGATAATGGGATCCATCTATAACAAGAATTGGTGACAAAGGAAATGTATTAAGGAAGAGAATTGTTGATTATTCATCATATATGAGGATGCACCAGAATCTAGTCTCCAGGATGCACTAAATGAACCAACATTAACAAAACTAGAGGTAGAAATGTCGTGAGAAACATACATGAATATCTAAGAATGTTGAATTAGGTGATCATAATCCAGCTTAGAAAAAGTAATAGAGCTAGAGGAGGTGGTGGAAGTAGGAGAACCAATAGTAGCATCCAAGGTTCCAATGGCATGCTGAATAATGGAAGGATAATCATATTTAGACCAATGGCAATGTGAAGGATGAATAATTCATCCGCTATGAGAACATATAGGAAAATATTTTCCTCCATGACCACTAGTCTTTATGATATCCTATGGCTAAGGTAAATTTTTTGGAGATTGGCAGGGAAGAAGTAGATATTGCTCTGTTGAAGAATAGCAATGGCGGGAATGGTGGAATCAGCCATCAATTGTGATTGCACCTGTTGAAGGGGTAAAGTCTATAAAGGAATTCAACAATAGTAAATCATCAATTTGTTTGCCAAACTATAGGATAAGTTGTGAATGATAGATATTAAAAAAGCTCATTAAACATAACCCACTTGATATTGTTGTATTTGTAGATTGGAAGGTCATTTTGTTGTACAAAAAGTATGTCAAAGTAAGTAATGCATACCTTGGATATGTTGCTTTCATGAATGTAGGTTGAATGAAGTAAGCCACATATTACCTTGATCATTTCTAGTGCATGATGATGGAGGCAATGGAAGGATTGATATTGTTTAGCATCCATATGAGAATGTCATAATCTTAAGCTTGCCATTTACAAAATTTGATAGCATCTTTGCTAGTGAGAGGGTAAGCATATAAATGGATGAGTTTGTCATGAGAACCTGGGATAGGTTGATATCGATTGAATGAAGACAATCCTCTATTGCCTTGACTTCCTCTTGAAATAAGATGATGGAGGCAATGGAAGGCTAAATAACATTCAGAATCAAGATAACCATGGCATAATGAGAAGCTTGCTATTTAGAGATTTTAACGTCGTCATTGCTAGTTGGAGGAGAAGCATCAAGGTGGATGAGTTTCTCATGTGAATCTATAAGAAATTGAAAGGCTTTAATCATAGCAGATGGTTGGTGTCATTAAGCTTTATTGTTGTATCGATGATGGAAGAAGGCTTTGAGTCAAGAATAAAAGTCTAAAAAGTCATGATGCAATGGAGAAGAGAAAGCCATAGAGGTTGAGATCGACTTAAAAATATCTTTGAAGTTATGTTGTAGCGAGGGCGGCAAGAGGACGTGGAGTGATTAATGAGTATAAAGGGATGCAAACAGACACATAACAAACAACTGAGGAAAGGAATTGGGTATGTGCGAATGTGGGCATGTCCCGTTAGTGAGGGAGAAGGTGAATGAAGTGACCACTAAACAATAGGTGTGTGTTGAGGTAGGATGAAGTGAGTGTGATTGATGGGAGATTAGGAGCAGGAGGAATGAGAGGAGGGATGAGAGCACGGTTTGGATTATGTGGGTCTTGTGATGGGTTTGTGGGTTGTTGGAGGGGATTGCATTCACGATCGACGAGGGTAGAGGGAGGTGCATTCAACATTGGCTAGGGTAAAGGGGATCAGTGAGCACATGCAGAAATCATGAGGTCGACAGGCTTGGATTTGATGAGGAGTAGGTGGATTAGCTGTCTAGGTATAGGTATTTAGAGGTAGGTAGGGTTACTAATTCAGCTCTTAAACCATATTGAGAGGGAGAAAATTTATTTTTATTATTGAATAAAGAAATTCCCTATAAGTAATAGATGGATGAATACAATTTTTTAAGGAACCATAACTAAGGGTATACTACTAACCATGCATGGCATGTTTACATAAATTATTGTTGTCCTACATTAAAAAGATTTGCCTCCACTCTCATGTAGGTCCCAACAATTAACTCAATGTTGCTAAACAATACCTTGCCTTAAAATAAATGAGGAAAAAAACTAAAATAATTGAGATAAAAGACAAAAAATTTACTTAGTTTAGTGAGATTGATTCATCTGCGATCACAACTGTAGATAGAAATATTTCCATTATAAGCTCAAAGGGTATGCCATAATTTTTTCAACATTGGCCTTAAAATATTGGGAGAAGGATGATAAAGAACCAAATAATAAAGTAGGCAACTTTATGGAGAATATATCAAAGAACCTTAATTTACATTCCTTGTTCATATAAATCATATATTTTTTAGCACCATTGAACTTTTCTTCGACATTAGCACGCTTACTCTGACACTGCTGTGCTTGCCTTTGATGCTATCATACTTGTTTATTGAAGAATTACCACACTTATTCTGATGCCATTGTGCTTGCCTATGATACTACCATGCTTGTCTATAGAACCACTGCACTTTCATCGCTCTATTGTACTTGGGTTGCTTAGAGATAGTTCACCATAGCTACAAATAAAGAAGTATAGTGTTATTTCTTTCACATCCTTTTTATCCAATTATCTTTCTCATTTTCTTTTTTGCTTTCTCTTCTCCTTTCTTTGTCTTCTTCTTTAATTAAACCAGCATCTCCTCTTAGTTATTTCTTCTCATTGGTTTCCCATACCCACCATACTTAAAAACTAGAGTTCTATCTCTTCTCTTAACTTTTCTCTCTTTTATTTCCCTTCCATCAACCAGACTTCAAAAAAAAAATCAAATTGTTATAGATGCCCATGCATTTGATTCTCTTTTTTTCTTCTAATTTTGTCCACTTTTCTTAGGTGGTTAGTCTCTTTTTATTTGCACTGACTTTCCACATTGGCATCATATTTCAAAACGTTTGTATTGATTTCTACTTAGCAGTTGTATGGACTTCTTTTATAAAACTTGGATCTATTTCTGTAGCTCTTCTTATACTTTCCATATTCTACATAGAAGAAAAGAGTCTTCACCTTATTTTTATCTCTGAATGCCCTCGCTTAGGATTAAATCTTGGACATCATTTAGCTTGAACTTAGTAAACACAAGAATTTTTTATTGTCAAATTTACGTGCGGGCTCTCCGAATGTGATGATAATAGGCTTAAGGTACTTATTTCATTATCAAATATGGTATCAATCGAACTCTGCTTTTGATCAAATTGAATTTTTCCTTTGATGTTTTCAATTGCAGAAGCATCTTCTGACATTCTTAGATTAAGGAATTTTTCTTTGGAAGTTCCTTATTTATTATAACTCACTCCTCGTCCATTTATGTCTTGAGTTATCATAATTCGAATTATGAACTTTTATGTGGTATGTTGAAGGAAATGTTCTTGATAAGTGATAGGCATACACGATTTAACGTTTGTCTATCTAGTAGACCCCAACCTTACATGTCCTTTGACACCGACTTTGTCCTCTAGAGCTATTGATAAAGTTTCTTCTAGCACAAGTGGCTTTCTATGCATCATCCAACTTTCAAAATATTCTCCTATGAACTTCTCAATAATCATTTTTCCGTTTTAGTTAAGCTATTCTCTCATTTTTCCCTTAAAAATATCAAATTGGCACTAATGCCACTTATTAGAAGTTAGGAATAACATGGCCTAAATTTAGCCTTGTATACTCCTGATTTGACATGATCAATCCAAAGGCTTGAACTTTTGGATTAAAAAATGAATTTGACCACTAGCATATCAAATTCACATTTAATTTTCTTTTAATTCAAACTTTCTAACAAGAGACCTAGCATTCTTTTTATTATTGATATATGTTAAATGTTAATACGGATAAGACTACTTAATTTTCTCAATCCAACATTGTTAATTGTATCTGACTTGAAGGTGCAATTTCAAGCACATAATTCCATAAAATTATGTATGCTGATTTATGGATCATTTGTATGATGACTATTTTTTTTTAATTTGTATGATGACTATCTTATTTTAACATAATGCAAAAAAGCATCGACTTCTATTTTAGAGTTACCATTGACCGCTAATATGATTGCAAGTTAAGTAATTATCTCTATCAATTGGCTAATTTAAAAAACTTTGGAAACCCTTCTAGGGTAGGGGTGTCAAAATGGGTTGACGGGTTGGGCTAAGGTTTGACCCGAAATTGACCCGACTCGAATCTAGTCAACCCGAACCTAACCTCGACCCGTTTAATAAATGGTTCAAAAACTTCAACCTACACCTGACTTGCTAGCAATCCAAATGATCCGAATTTGACTCGTTAATCTGTTTTGATTAAATTTTTTTTTATAACTCATTAACTATAAAGTTTAGGATATTTGATTAAAAATACGAAGATTATATCCAGAAGTAAAACATTTAAGAAAAAAATATTAAACGGACCATTTTCAGGTCAAAAACAAGTTGGCAAGTCAAGGTGAACCCGACTTGTTATTGAACGGGTCAACCCGTACTTGGATTTTTTTGGTTGGGTTATTTTTTGACACCTCTATTCTAGGGTATGAGTTTTCTTAATTTTATCAACCTTGTATCGAATGTGTTGTAGCACTCAATCAACTTCTCAAAATAAAGAATAATACCATGTGTAGCATTGATGTCATGGACAAGGCAAATGGTTCAATTGAGCCAAAGGATATAGAGTCTATAGAAGCATGACCTGCTATACATGTGATGTGATTCCTGTAATTAAAATTGAAGTTCTCGCTAGAAGGAATGCTGCTAAATTGGACATGCTAGATTCATCTAATAAAAATGAGTACTCCTTGCGCAATTTACTAATTATTGAATTTGAGAATCAATTTAATTTTATTCCAGCAACATCTCCTATGGAGGTTTTTTTATGGCAAGTCAATCAATGAAAAATAGTGAAAGAGGAAAAGAAAAAAGATTTTTGAAGTTTTTTTTTAATTAATCGTAAGTTGGTATGTGACTGAGCATCATGAGAACTTATTTGATGTGCATTAGGAGGAAAAAGCTATATCAAGGGTATTTTAAAATAATTAGAAGCATTAATTAAAATTAGTAGCAGTTATGGAGGGACCAAAGAGTTGACAATGATAATAAGATTACATCATGGTTTTAACGTAAAATTTGTATCTTTTTGTATATTTTATAAAAATGCTTACAAAGGATATTTAAAGTGGCATTGAGTTATATTATTTGTAGATGATGTTAGTCTGATTGGCAATACTATTGTTGAAATAATTGTAAAGTTAAAATAAAGGAGGAAATGATTGTGAGATAAATGACTTTTGATTTGTAGGAGTAAGATTGAGTATATTATATGCAGTTTTAATTGGCATGAAATTTATAATTATGAATCAATATTACTAGAAAGTCAAGTGATACCTAAGTGTGATAGGATTAAGAGTCTCGGATATAGCATATGAAAGAGGAGATATAGATTTAAGATAAAATTTCTAGAGTTAAAGGCCGTGTGGTTAAAATGAAGAAGTGCCTTAAGGGGGGTACTATGCATAAAATATAATGTAATGAGGACTTATAGATAAATTTTATTAAATGATAGTTAGAATTTGTTGTATGAATTCATCATGGTGGATAAAGATGTCATTGATGGTAAAGTTAATTGTGCAGAAATGAGATGCTAAGATTGATGCATGGAAAAATTATAAGCATATATCAAGAAATGCTCATGAGATGGATTATCAGAGTAGCTCCTATTGAAGATAAGATGATGAAAGAAAGACTTGTATGATTTGAATATGCACATCGATGGATTAAATATACACCAATTAACAGGCAGATGAAATTAAAAGTAGTAGGATTAGGGAGGAAATGATAGACCAGAAGTAAAATTAATAGAAGTTGCTCATTAATATTTGTGCAAAAAATATTTAATAACTTGAATTGCTCTCAATAAAAATAAATGGTTACTGATTATTCATAATAATTGGGATAATTCTAATGATGATAATGAGATTCATTTTAAAGAGCCTTAACTTTCTTATGGTAATTTATATTCCCTTATCTGTTAAATCCTAGAGAGTCATTAAAGTAATCAGCTATTTGTTGATTAAGCAGAAATCAAGGTATAAAAATGTATTCTTAGAACGAATTATATGAACTTTAGAAGTGATTCCATTCGAATAAACCATCTTTTCATATTATTTCAATTGTCCATCGTACTCTTTTCATTGCAATTCATTTTTGTGACGATAGTTCTTGGTTGGCACAACATTCCTATTACAGTTACCAGTACTAGTAAGCAGTTAGGATGGGTAGGATGTCTTTCTTCTGTTATATGCTGACCAGTTTTTGTTTGATATGGTGGGGACTTATTATCTTCCTGTGTTTATTCTTTGAACTTTCAAGCTGTAAATTCTCAAACTATTGCTAACACCTCCTTGGCCATGATGGTTTATCTACAGCTCCTAGCATTTCTGCTTCCTATTGTGGGTTTAGGAGCTTTCTTCTGGTTCGCAGGAAGAGATATAATACAAAGCAATGTAAGAATTATCTAAATGGATGCCATTTTTTTTTGCATAATAATATGATTACAACGTAGAAAAGCATATTGTGTAACCTGTTGTAGTTATAACAAACCATCTGCTTTTAAGTTAAATCAAGTGTCTTGCAGTATATTAGGCAGCTAATCTTCTCCGTGAACTTGTATCTGCAGTGTCCCAATTGTGGAAATAACTTCCAGATATTTAAGTAAGAAGAATCAATTTATTATATCTTACACTAGCTACATATTTTATGTGGTTTGCTTTCTGGTAGCCAGCGGGCACTGACTCCTACCAACTTGGTTGCAGATCTTCAATGAAGGATGGTGTGCAGTTCTGCCCATATTGTACCCAACCTTTTTCAGGTGCGAACAGTTTGAATTTGAAGCCTTAAAATTAAATAGCCGAATGGGTAAAGATTCTGTAAAGTTTATTAAAATGCGGCACCTGATTACGCAAACTATATGAACGAGGGTAGTTCTTCACCAGACTTGTAAGATAGTTTATAAAAATAAGTTTATCTTTAACTTACAAAAAAATACTTAACTCGATCATCTTTAATCTGTAGTAATTGTGGCGCTCGCAAAGATGTGAAGTCAACAATTTGGAGCAGCTTACTTAATTTTAATGCTTTTGCAGTGCAAGGTGACAAATTTGAGAGAGAATCCACTAGGTTTTCTTCCAATCGATCTGCAGCACCTGAACAAGTATTCAATGATTCCTTCACTCGCTCTGAACAAGGCATGCATTGTTTCTTAAAAAAGTTTTAATCACATCCTAGTTTACTTCATGTCACATATATTCAAGGTTTGCCTGATGGACCTAGTGAATGAAATAAAACTTCACAGGGACCTCTACTCCAACAATCGTCGATATCGAAGCTGAAGTTAAGGACATTGAATAATTGTCATTACATGGTCCATTCTGAAGGTATATTAGTACTGTTAGTTATTCTTGTTGAATATGTCAGGGCACTCAATCTGGAATACAAATTGTATTGTTCCCTGGAAATCTGTGCTGGGCAGGGCATTGGACTCAATTAGTGGAACTAGAATTCTTTAGTGGAATTGGGTTTGCATCTATTTAAAATATGCTTTTTAGATTTAGTGACATTAACTCGAGTAAGAATTTTTGGTTCTATTGGTAGTAATGTGCAAATTTTGTATCTCACCAAGTATCCTTGAACTGCAGGATTTTGAAGCGCTCCAGCAAGCCTCTCAGGGATTATAGATGCCTCCATGAAAAGTAGATCTTACAGCCATGTTTTGACTACATTCTGTAAATTGCTTGATATTGAAGCTCAGATTTTACTATATTGGTGCAGGGTGCTGGTCCTGCTGGACAATTGAAATTTGCTCTTCCCTCTCCCTCCATGTATTACTTTTTTCCACTTAGGAATTCAAATCTGAAGTTTTGTTTGTTTAAGTTTTCTTCCTTGCTTCAGGGAAGCTGTGCAGGTCCTGTTTTTTTTTTTTCCGGGTGTTTAGGTAATGCCGCCCCTTCATGTTTTAGGCAAAGCATGTGCTCTAAAATTGGAAATCCTATTCGGTGTATTATATTGAGTCCGTGTACTATTATTTTTCACACCAAATTCCATGAATATTTTATGCACTTAATAAATTTTCTCAAATTATTGTCAAAAGAAGTTATGTGGAAGAAATAATTTTCTGCTGCTGAGTAGTGTTTTTCAAAAAGCACCCCGATTAACGTCTGAAATCCCCTTATTACGAAAATTTTCCTATTCCTGATGATGAGAAATCCTAGTATTTGATCAAATCTCCAAATGAAATTGATTCCCAAATAGTTTTTTACTGCTTTTTAAATTAATTTTTTAGTAATTTTTTTTAAATAGTGAAAAAATAATAGCCAAATCATATCCCAAATGAAGTTTAAATCACAGCAAGCTGCTTCTACTTTCAAGATACCGAAAAATTTTGTGGTTATGTTGAAGCAAACAAACAACAGTTTTTATCAAATACTGGTAGGGTTCATGCATAACATTTACAATTATTTAATTTATATATCTATGTTTACAATTTTATATTTACTAATAATTACTCACATTTTTTGTGTCAAAATTGTAAAACCCTTCTTTCAAAATCCTCAAAAATCTCTACGATGAGAAAAAAAGATGGGAAATTTTTAATGGGCTTTTGTTGGGGAAGAGCATCGATCGGACTGGTAACGTCCTAAAAAAAAGAAGAGATAAAGAAGTTGGAATAAGATCTGATAAAAAATGTCAAGGAAGATATATCACTTGTGGAGTTAGTGTCATTGATAGGAGGAATTATTACGTGTGGACGTCAAATGCATTCGAACATAAATGATGAGACACCACATCACTCAATATACAATGCATTGCATAAATAGCAGGGTCCTTAACAAAATCACAATCAAGTACTGTTTTCCAATTCCCAGGATCTCCGATTTGCTTTGACAAACTACAAGGAGTTGCCATATTTTCCAAACTTGACTCGAGGAGCAGCTATCATCAGATCCGTAAATGGCTAGGGGATGAATGGAAAACGGCATTCAAGACCATAGAAGGGGCCTATGAGTGGAAGTTTATGCCGTTTGGCTTATGTAATGCTCCTTCCAATTTTTTAGGCTTATGATTGAGGTGCTAAAACTCTTTTTTTGAAAAATTATGTGTATCCTATTTTGATGATATCTTAATTTTTAGTTCCTCTATCAAAGACCACGTCCAACATCTCACTCAAAATTTTCAAACACTTCGCACCCACAAATTCTATCTAAATCTCTCCAAGTGTAAAATTGCTATTTATAAAGTCTGTTTCGTGGGCTTTATCCTCTCTCTCGAGGAGTGCAGATGGACCCTCATAAGGTCTCGACCATCATGGAATGGCTTGTTCCAAAATCCCTTTTTGATGATAGGAGTTTTCACGGCTTAACAAACTTCTATCGAAGATTCATTTGGGGCTTTAGCATTATCATGGTGCCAATTACAGAGTGTTTAAAATCAAGTTCTTTCAAGTGGTCTTCCAGCCAAAAAGGCAGTTTTGATACAATTAAATTGGCCATAAGCTCGGCTCCTGTTTTAGCCTTGCCAAACTTCAACAAACCTTTCACTATGGACATAGATGCTTCTGATGTTGGCATCGATGTTGTTTTTCCCCAAGATGATCGCCCCATTGAGTTTTTTAGTGAAAAACTCAACATACCTCATCAAAAGTGGTCCGTATACGAACAGGAGTTATATGCAGTTGTTAGAGCACTCAAATAGTGGGAACATTACCTCCTTGGCCAAGACTTCGTCCTATGCAGCGATGACCAAGCTCTCCAGTACCTTAACACACAGAAAATTGTCAACCGAATGCATGCTAGGCAAGTTGTCTTCCCACAGATGTTCAGCTTTGTGTTGCGACACAAGGTCGACAAGCTGAACCATGTTGCTGACGCTCTTAGTCGGAGGGCTCCATTGCTCACACAACTGCAAACAGAGGTAACGAGCCTACAGGAAATGAAAATGTTATACAATTCCGATTGAAATTTTGCAATTCCATGGGAACACTGCACTAATGGTAGTCCATTCAATGACTACTCTTTTAGATATGGCTTCTTGTTCAAAGGAAATTGTTTGTGCATTGCCCAATCGTCTTGGTGCCAATTTTTAATCAAAGAAATACATTTCGGAGGCGTAGCTGCACACACTGGTAGAGCTAAAACTTTTTTCTCAACTTCAATCACGTTTCTTTTGGCCTCATATGCGGCGTGACATCTCTCGTTTTGTGGAAAGATGTTCGGTATGTCAAACATATAAAAGTAATGTTCAATCATCCAGTTTGTACATGCATTTACCCATTCCTGATTCAATTTGAGAGGATTTGAGTATTGAATTTGTGTTGGGACTTCCAAGAACTAAACAAGGTTCATATTCTATCATGGTAATAGTGGACAGGTCTTCGAAGATTGCTCACTTTGTGCGTTGTAAGAAAACATTTGATGCACTTAATATTTCTCGTCTTTTTTTAAAAGAAATCATTCGCCTCCATGGTTTGCTGCGCAGTATCACCTCCGACAGAGATGTAAAGTTTGTCAGTCACTTTTGGAGAGAACTTTGGAAGAGACTAAAAATCAATTTGAAGTTGAGTTTAGCCCACCAACCACAAACTGACGGCCAAATTGAAGTCGTTAACTGCACTCTTGGCAGTATGCTCGGCTGCTTCATTCAACAACATCCTAAACAACAGGTGGAGTTGCTCGGACAAGCTGAATTTGCATTTAATTCGATGCCCAATCGATCTACCAGTAAATGCCCTTTCAGCATTGTGTATACTAAGATGTCTAATCATCTCTTAGACCTTGCAGACAGAAGCTGCCCAGTCGGCCACTCAGTTTTCAGATGTCTTGAATGAAATTAAAACCACAAATGGAGGAATCATATTCGAAGTATAAACAAATTGCGGATGCTCAGTGCCGATATGAAGTGTTCCAACCAGGAGATCTAGTCATCTTTCCCTGTAGTCCTTTTTAGCCCATTAGGGTACAGTTAGATATCTTAATATATATGCTTTTGTAACCTGAGGAGAAACCTATCAGAAAATATACTTGTTATTTTGAAGTTACTGTTTTATTGCTTCTCTGCTTCCCAGCTGGTTTTGGTTCTTTGCTCTGGTTGTTACACCATAATTCATCTTAAAAAACGAACTTCGCCTAATCATTAATATGGCCCATCACGAAAAAAACACATACCACAAAGGCACAAACAACCTTTCTGATCAAAGACTAAGTTACCAACTGAGCAAAATTCCATCTTCCATCATAGTACGAAAACCTACAAACAATCTTATAGTAAGCGTTCTTTATCAGGATGTACCTCATTAACAGAAACATAATATTCTCTCTCATATTTACTTCCATTCTCCTTAAACAAGTCATAAGAATGCTCCCGTGGTTGATGTATCTTCTCCCCCGCTAGGTGATTGTGAATTGCATTGCCAATCTCAACTGTGCTATAGCCTGGTATTTTCCTCAGCCCTCTTTCTTTGATAAATCTCTTAACTGCTTCAGCATGATTCCATTTACCACCAGAAGCATACAGATTAGCCATCAGATTATAGTATCCAGGATAGGAAGGATCAACCGCAAGTAATCTTTGAGCTACCATATCCCCTATTTCAATATCTTGGTGTGACCTGCAACCAGAAAGCAATGCACACCAAACATGAGGGTCAGTCGGCATTGGCATCTCTTCAATAAGGTTCAAAGCCTCACGCAATTCGCCAGTTCGAGCAAGTAGATCAACCATAATACAATAATGTCTGGAGTCAGGTGTGACACCATAAGCATTGATCATGCTGCCAAATATCCTTCGGCCTTCTTCCAACATACCATTATGACTGCATGCAGATAAGACTGAAATAAAGGTAATGCTGTTAGGTCTGGTATAAGATTCAACCATATATTCAAACGTTTCTATGGCCTTGTAGCCAAGGCCATTAATACCATAACCTGCAATCATTGAACTCCAGAGGACTACATCTTTTTCAAAACTACCTTCAAAAACCCTTACAGCATCTTCTAAGCTGCCACATTTGGAATATAAATCCACGAGTGCAGAAGTCACATAAACTTTATAACTGAAACCAGATCTAATCAAGTATCCATGCAAGCAAAGAGCCTGACATAGGACTGCCAAACGTGAGCATGCCACAAGCACCTTTACCATTGTTACAGCATCAGGATACACTTCATCAAAAAGCATCGCCTTGAAAAGTCTTACGGATTCATTAGCGAATCCATTCTTAGCACAGCCATCAATGGTTGCAGCCCATGTGACGGCATCCCTTTTTGGCAATCGATAGAACAGACTAATCGCTTCCTCGTGACATGAACAGTTCATGTACATATCTATCAGTGATGTGGCAACTGATTTATCTAATTCAAAACCCTTTTGAATGGCAAATTCATGCAGTTTCCTTCCTTCCGGAAGATCACAAGACAAAGAGCAGGCCTGCAGAGCACCAACCATTGTAACAGAATTGGGCTGCAATCCCTTTTCACACATCCTTTTATATACCCTCAATGCAGCAATAGGTTCACCATTATGAGCATAACAAGATATCATGCAACTCCAGCTGATCACATCTGTCTCAGGCATGGTCTCAAACAACTTCCTTGCAAGAGTAACTTCTCCCATCTTTGAATAAAAGTTTAAAATTGAATTCATCAAAGATATATCATGAAAAAAACCCATCCTAAGTAGAAATCCATGACAGCATCTTCCTCGGTGACGATCTCCCAGCTGCCCTAATGCAGAAATCACACTTATTAGAGTAACAGGATCAGGAATGGCATGCTTTTCAACCAACATTCTGGAAAAGAATGCTATTGCTTTCTCGGCATCACCATTCTGCTGGTATCCAGAGACCACTGCAGTCCAAACAACAACGTCTGATTCCGTTAATCCCTCAAAAACCCGGATTGAATCACCCATCTCACTGCACTTGGTATACATCTCTACAAGTGCTGCTGCAACATACACATCAGAACGGTAGAAATCTTTTTTGATAGCTACGGCATGGATGGTCCGGCCATGGCGGAGTGCAGAAAGCGCTGCACAGGCCTTGAGAGCAACAGGTAGTGTGAATGCATCCAGGTCAGAGGGCTTGGCAGCCATGCGTCGGAGAAGGCGAAGTGTTTCAACCCATTGCTGCGCTCGGCAGTGGGAACGAAGCATGGCATTCCAAAGGAAAGAGTTTGGTTGGGATATTTCATCGAATAACTTGCGTGCAAGGGTAGAGGTGGTGAACTTGGCATAGGAGGAGACTAAGCGAGTAGCAAAGAAGCAATCAGCAGCCGTAAGAAGGCCACAGCGTAGAAGGAAAGAGTGTAGTTGAGTGATGGATTTTGCATTGATGCTGGCCTCTAACAACTGAGAGATCAACTCTCTTTCTCTACTCATTACATGTACATGCCCTTGCTTGCATTAACTAACATAAAATATACTCTGAAATCACAAGTAATCAGTGATTAATCAAGTCATTTAGCTCCAAAAATAACTTGAAAAAGAAAAGACAGCAACATAAACTAAGTTGGTAAACCGTAGAATAAATAACTATTTTTTTTTTAAATATTCTTACGTTGACTTAATAAACGTCCTTATGTTTGATCGACGGTTTCTCTGGGATAATTTTCTTATCATTTTTTAAAGTAATTTTAGTACAATTTTTTTAAAAATCAACAAAAAAATAACGATTAAACAGTTTGAAATGAAGCGAAAATGTTACTAAACAAAGAAGAATATACTAAAAGAATATGGTATCAAAACGTCTTAAGATTAGATAACATTTTATTAGGAATTGTGTTTGTAAATGTGATGTTGCCATTGAATTTATGTATGTGATGATCTATAGATTATTTTTTGTTTCTATTGCATCTCAGGAATGGAACTTTTGTCAGCTGTTTGAAGTTCCAATCCGGCATGTAACGTCAATGTACTGGTCAATCACTATTCTTACAACTATGGGATATGAATATATGCATGCTCAAAACACTAGGGAGATGATCTTTGATATCTTATACATGTTCTTCAACCTTGGGCTAGCTACATATCTATTTGGAAATATGACTAATTTAGTTGTTCATGACGCTAGCAGAACAAGAAAGTTTGAGTTATCGAAGCTTAATTCATTATTGACTAAGTTTATTTAAATTTATTTGTATTTAGTTTTCGATCGATGTCATATACTTTAGATGGACATATTACTTGTTGATATTTGTAAATTTTAATATTATATCCAACTAACTGATAGAATTTAATGAACATGCTTTCTTAAAATACAGAGATATGATCTGTTAAAAATAGATTTTTTTTTTCAATACAATGGTAAGTTTATTACATCAACCCCTCCTTGGTTTGAGCCTTCTACATTGGGTATTTTATAGAATATAATAATGAAGTTTACAGTTTGATTTATCTTAGAAGAAGCATTATTCTTTAAAGTTATTTTCTTATATTTGTATACCTAAATTATTCTTTATATGCAATATAATTCCATATTTGATTGTCCTTCCAATGTTTGTTATTTCTATCAAATATAACAATTTTATTTTACTCACTTTTAGTTTTGTTTCCTAAGTATATATTTTTGGAGATTTTGTGAATTTATTAGTAGACTCCAGGGCGTTGTTATTGTTTGCTTGCAGAGCTATTTATTGTACTTTGCTTGATGATTGGCTCAAGTTGTTCTTTTTCTCCATTATATTATGATGTTATTTGAGTTATTTATGATGTTTATTAATATAGCTTTAATTGGTCATGTTATTTTAGTCTTAAAGATGAGCAACAACTTGAGCATGCAAAGCAAATTTTTAGTAATAGTAGTTATTTTTTTTCCTTTGAGCTTTATTTTGATTTTTTTAAAGAAATAGTTATATCATAAGTTATTTTCTTTGCTTACAAGTCAATTGATTTGAATATTTCTCTTAATGCTTTTTTTAGTTTTTAATAACAAATTTAGTCTTCTGAAATGTGGTATACTAATGTCAAAAAAATAAATCAATTGAGATCCCTCACATTATACATAAACATGCTTCGGATCTTTATTGACGTGCACCACGTACATGTGCATTTATACTAATATATTTAAGCGTCATTAATGTGTTTTATAAGTGTCCATAAAATTTTTCGATCAAGAGAGTCTAAATATCTCAACATAGGTTGCATGATGAGACAGCACATTGAGGATGAAGTGATCATGTTACTAACTTAGGCGCTCAAGATATGTATTGAAAGGCCATAAAAGGTCTTTAGTCTCTTTGAGATCCATAGGTGCCTAGTTGGAATTTTGAACTTTAGCTCAACAAAACCAAAAGACTCAATTGGTGCCACTTACAATTGGAACAAATAAAATTTTCTTAAGCATTAACATATTTTCACATTTTTTTAGCAAATCTTTTGAAAAATATTATGATCAATTTTGGACAAGCTTTCGAATTTACTTCATTATCCTTATTAATTTTTTTATCTAAAAATTAAAAACTCATATGCCTCAATAACAATCTTTGATTTCACTTTCTTTAGATCTGAAAGGTCATTTCATGTCAAATTCTTATAAATATATACATGCCAAATATATATATATATATATATATATAATTTAAGGTACATGTTGAGGTTCCTATTATTATTTTTTATTTAAAAATATACTAATTTTTCTCTCAAAAATCCGGCAGCCTTTCGGCGCTCCCTTCCCGTGAGGAATGGTTGGGAGGACACTCACCCTTTCAACTCTTCCCGGCTGGATAGGATTCGACGACCGAGGGCTTCAAGACGTTGACTAGTCTTGGTAGAGGTCTTTAGGTCTTCAAGTTAAGGTACCACTTGCTCTCTCTCTCTCTCTCTCTCTCTCTCTCTCTCTCTCTCTTATGTGTGTGTGTGTGTGTATATATATAATTAATTTATTTTTTATTTTTACACACTCTAATACTCACATCGATTGTTCTGGTTTAGACGGAGGTTGGAATCGGGCAAGGGAGGTGGATCAGGAGATTGACTTGGGTCGGAGTCTCGGTGTGGTGGAGGAAGATCAGATCGGGCGCAATTGAAGCGGGCCGGGTGAATGGGCTTTGGCTCTAGGTCGAGAGAGGGAGGTCGGGGTGGGGTCGTGTGGGTTGGGCCGCAGTCGTAAATTAAATATATCCAAAAATGTGAATTAAATATTAAACTTCAATTAAATAAGGAGCGAGTTACATTACTAAATTAGTTAAATTAATTTAATAATATTTATTTTAAAAATTATTTACTTATTTCAAGCTTCTTAACGAGTTTTAAACGATACTATTCGTGAACATAAACGAACCGAATGACAAACTGTTCAAATTTATTTATTTAGCTATCGAGTATTTATCAAAAGTGTTCAATGTTTGTATAGCTTATGAAGCCGAGTCCGAACGCTTGGTTTGTTTACAACCCTATTCTTATATTTAATCTTTGTTACACATTAATGATAATTTGAAAACATGTGCTAAGTCCGGCAGAAGTCCGGCGTCGATCAACGATGGTAATTGTCTATAATCTTTGTTACAAAACGGTTGGAAGTCCAGCAGCCAGGTGATGGTCCGACGAAGATCAGGCTGAAGTTCAGCGACGGTCGGTGGCCGGGTTTATGTCCGGCCGCAGTTGGCGGACAGGCGGTGGTCCAACGATGGTTAGGCTGAAGTCCAGCGATGGTCGGCGGCCGGGCGGAAGTCCAGCAGTGGTCGGCGGCAGGTTGGAAATCCGGCGGTGGTCGATGACCGGACGGTGGTCCGCCGACGGTCAAGCTAAAGCCCGGCAGTGGCCGGTCGGAAGTACGACCGTGATCGATGACCGAGTGGTGGTCCGACGGAAATCGATGGAGGTTCGCTGGTGGTGGTGCTGGAGCTCCTGAAGCCTCAAAGCTTTCTCAAATCTCTAGCAAAAGATCTTCTTCATATAGAGAGTGGGGGTTTATTTATAAAATTTCATGAGTGACACACCCCGTAAATATAGAGAAGATCACGGGTAGGTTCGGAGTGCTCAATCGAATGGCTCGTATTGATTCCACCGATCATAGAGAGTTTTTTAACTATTTAAGTGTCTTAACGATGTAGGAATTCAGTGATATTAGGCTCGTTGGATTTGTCTCATCGAGGTGCTCGATTTGACTATAAGTCAAACTTCCACCCAGTCGTCGATGGTCGTCGGACTTACACCCAACTTTCGCCCAATAGCCAACCGCCTCCGGACTTCCACACAGTCGCCGATCGACGACCGCCGCTGGACTTTAGTTTGACCTTCATCGGACCACTATCGGACAGACGATCGTCGTCGGACTTCCACCTGGCCACCGACCATCCCCGAACTTCAGCCCCGACCGTTGTCGGACCACCGCCCGGTTGCCGACTACCGTCGAACTTCCATCCGGCTGCCAACCGCCTTAGGACTTCAGCCCTACCGTTATCAAACCACCGCTGGACCGCTGATCACCGTTGGACTTCCACCCAGCCGCTGACCGCCCCGCCGGACTTCAGCTCGACCGTCGTCGGACCACCACGTGGTCACCGACCACCCGTCACTGGACTTCCACCCAGCCAGCGACCCGCGCCAGACTTCCACCAAGCTGCCGACCACCACCGGATTTCAACCCGACCTTCGTTGGACCACCGTCGGACCGCCGACCGCCTCCGGGCTTCCACCCAGTAGCTGAGCGTTGTCAGACTTCCACCTGACCTTCGTCGGATCATTCCTCGTCAGCTGAACTTCAACCCAGATGTCGTCGAACTTCCGCCCAACCATCGCCAGACCTTTGCCTAACTCTCCAAACTACTGTAATTTGACCGCCTCTAAGTCAAGGGACTTTATCAACATTTGTAATTCACTCAAATTCAGTGGAATCTTTTCACCTGGGTGAGGCCCGTGGTTTTTTCCTCTTCGGGATTTCCATGTAAAAAAGATCGGGTGTTTTACTTCTCTCTCTGTTTTTGTGCCGGATATCCATGCATCGCTAAGACAAAAAATTTACTCACTCTACCGCCGCGGATATTCTAGCCCGCAACAATGATAAACATTAGCACTAACAATAATTTTTATTTTTTAATACTCAAATAACACAAAATATCTTGCATCAATCTTGCTGCTATCACCATTTCCATTTGTCAACCACCCCTGCCATTGTCATATTTTAAATATTAATTTATTTTGCAGCAAATCAAATTTAAAAAAAAAATTAAACTCATAAGCAACTTTCACAAGCAACCAAATTGCTATAAAGTCTTTCAAATACATTATTTTATCTTTTAAAACAGTCATAAATTTTGAATTTCTCCAACCAAATAAGGAGTTACTGAAATTACTCATTGATATTTATAGTAAGAATTTTTCATATTTATTCATGTAATATATACTCAATATTGAGGATATTCGATTTTATTGTATTTCCATTATTGTTTGATTCTCTTAACTTTATATAGACATTTTTGTATTAGCGCGGAATCATATTTGAAATCCAATGCTTTATTTAACTTCAATGTTTCACTATAATAAATAATATATATATATATACTTTCTTTCTCTCTGTAATTACATATTTCAGCAATACTCTACCATTATTTTTTTTTTAAACAATTTTTAGATCTACATAAGAAAACTCCTTTCAGCTTTCCCGCTTCATCTCAGTTCATGATCTTCAATCTGCACTAAAAAAAAGGGCATGAAAGGCATTGTAAGGACTCTTAATGTTGTCTTATGCTGGAATCATGAGACCAACCTACACCTACTTGATGTATGAGCATGATTAAACTTGGAGGCCGAGCAGCTTATTTGAATATAAATATATTTGAATACCCACCGGTGACCGTTGCTAGCCGCACGATCCATGACCCTCATCGTCTGCCCTTCTCACCTAACTGAATGCCATCAACAACACAGAAGCGGGGATCTAAGTTAAATTCTCTCACAATACTAAAAAGATTATGTTGGATTTAAAGATTTCATTGTTTTTGTTGTTTGGTAGGATCTAAGTTAAATCCTGCTTAAATCATTCAAATTCTATCATCAAATAGAACTTTCTCTCAACTTCAAACTTGCCCCTCCCGCCTTATTAATAAGCTATGCCATTGTCATCACAATCACCTATTTTTCTTTATCAATACCATTGTAATAACCTTAAATTTCTTTAGATTAATAAATTGTTGATGAGTTGATTGAATTAAATTAATTTTTCACAAGTTTGGAATTTTCTAATGGGAGCGCTGCATTGCTGTGAATATGAGCGTAGAAGCGTTGCCCTCTCTATTTGGAAGGTTTTAGGTGGCCAAGATTAGATCTTAGGGCATGACAACCTTCATCTTCTAGTTATTACAATGGTATTGGTAAATTCTCTATCAAATTTTAACATAATATTGAGACTGGGCTCAACAATGTCATACTCAAGGTCTAGCCTAAACTCACCAACGTTGAAGCCAAACATCAGGATCCGTGAGGGATGATATAGTGGATAGTGGAAGAATCGAATCTGCAAGAAGGAATTCTCAATCCAGAGAACAACACAAGATCTAAGGCTTCAAAAAGGATATATATTCATCAATGATCTTCCTTTCTTGCAATAGTTTGTATATATATACATAATAGAAGATTCTAGAAAGCCTACACCTAAGCTAACAAATGATAAACTATTCCTAAAGTGTGCTATAACTAAGATCTTCCTACATCATACTCCCCTTGCGTCAAAAGATCTCTACTCCATCGATGCATGTAATCGGAGGTAGACATCAAAATCAATCCTCTTGGATCGAATATTTTGAATGTAGATAAAAGATTTTTCCATGTATCTCCATCAAAAGGAACTTGCAAGGCATTAGCATCCCTCAGAGCTGATGATTCAATAAATATCATGTCACAGAAATGCACTTTTAATGGATAATTAGTTTTTGAAATTGAAATGAAGATGTAACGGCAACAACAAGGCCTTCAGCATTTAAGCGTACAGGCATTCCAAACTCAGGATTAGATCATTTTTTTGTAACATGCAATACAAAAACCTTGACAAGAGCTCATGTGATTTAGTTCGACACAACTGCTAATTAGTTTGAGGATGCTGAACAGCCATGGAGATAATTGTGAAAAATAAATTGCAAAAGCTAAAGAAGGATCACCAAGCTCACTACAGGAAAATCGTTTATTACCAGCGGAATTTCCGGCGAACAATTTTCGGGTGGCTTTCCGACGGATATTAATAACTTATATTAATTATTTAAAATTTTCATTTTTGTTTTTTTTTTCTGAATTAGTTTATTTAAATATAAAATATTTGGTGTTTTAACATGTTTTGCATGACAGCGGAGTGGTTGACAGGCGTGCGCGGGCGGGGGGATCCTGTGTTCGATTCTCCACGCGGACAGGCGCGGGCTCAGGAGGGCGAGGGGAGCGACTGAGGCAGGCGTGCGCAGGCGGGCTGAGAGCTCGGGGCGGGGGCGGGTGCTAGCGGGCCCGCGAGCGGGGCATTGTGGGCTACGCGGAGCAGATGCAGCGCACCCGCTGCGCGGGCTAGTGGGCGGGCTAGCTCGTGATTTTTTTTAAATGGATTTTTAGTTATTCCGGAGGTGTTTTTCCGCTGGACAGCCGCTGAAAAATTTTCCGGCGAAATAAGTTCGCCGGAAATTTTTTCCACGGTTTTTTTTTACGGAAAATTTTTCCTACGCTCGATTTACAGTCAAAATTATTTTCGTCAGAAATCCGCTAAAAATTTTTGAAATCCATCGGAAAGTTCAAAATTTCCGCCGAAAAAAACCGCCAGAAATATGTGATTTTCCTGTAGTGGCTTGGGTTCCAGACTGTCCATTTCCACATCATTGACTATTAACGCAAGTAAAGCCATTAAACCTCCAGAGGTCAAGGCCCATAAGGATTCAACTGAATGTACTCTAGTGGAAACATTAATTCGCCCAAAGACTTCGGCATGCCATAGTGTATAACTGCCAGAATAGATGGTAACACATCTGAACAAACACGACTGCTAAGCTAACTAGGGTGGTAGAGAAGATGCAAGATTCCTCCAAAAGGCAGTATCAATGGCATTGCCCACTCCGTGGCGATAAATTTTTTAATCAAATTAAGCCAACGCTCGAGATTCATAACGCAAAAAAAGTGCCCCCCGAGAACCTGGATACAGTAAAACAGAGGCCATGCATTCCCACAAACACGGTCTGTCTTATCCAAAAGGACATTCTCCGCTGCATCAAAAAGGAATCTAAGCAACCCGATGGATGAGCACATCACACGATTTCTGGTGCACGATTCCGTGATAAAAAATAAACCCTTCACCATTTTCATCTTCGGCGACATATAAAAGTCTGAATCACCTTCACAATGTAGCCAAGGGACGAGCTCTGATGCCACAGCTGCAACTCTTGAAGTGAGCATCATGATGAGCGTTGATTCTTCAAACCCAGTAGCATCCATTGCATCCAGGCCTTCCACTTCGCCTATGATGGCCAGCAGCGCATCCACTACGAACCTGGAAACTTCCAATAAATTTGCACTGAAAGCCATTGCCTTTAATAACAGCTACATGTCACATACTTGCATATGTTTTACTTTACTGTATCGCATGTATATCTGTTACCTGTTTAGGATCTAGTCTAAGCTCTATATATAGACGATATGTACTTACCTCTACACATACACATAATATCAAGATACAAATCATTCTCTATTTTCATGGTATCAGAGACCCTTCTTTTGCCAACCACCTCTTGAGTTTCTTTCCTTCGTTCCTTCTTTCTTTTCCTGTCCCCTTTCTTCTGCTTTTCTGTTCGTTCCAGCCATGGAGATCTCCTCTACATCTCAAACCGAAGATCATCAAGAAACCCTGTCGGTAGATAGCTGCGTAATACCAACTGCTCTCAAATTTGTGATCTCCAATATCAAGATCATAGTATCACATCAAATTTCTCCAGATAACTACCCGATATGGCGTTCTCAAGTTCTCAAACTCCTGACTACTAACGGCTTCTCTGCATTTCTTCTTCCGTTGGCTTCTCCCCCTGACCGATACAAAATCCTTCCATATTGCCGAAAAGAATCCAATCTGAAACACAGTGAATGGATTCTGGTAGATCAAAATCTGGCCGCCGCTTTGTGTTCTACTCTCTCACCGGCAATTCTTCCGTATGTTATTCACCTTGACTCTACCTCTGCTATCTGGTCCACTCTCGAACGCCGGCTACAATCGTCAAATCGATCACGAGTCATATAGCTCAAAAATGAGCTACATAACGTACAAATGAAATCCCAGACAATGGCGCAATATCTTCAACAGATTAAGACCATTGTGGACAACATAACCTCGGTAGGCTCAGTTCTTGATCAAGAAGATATCATCCTGTACACGCTAAATGGTCTTCCGCAGTCATAAAACACTTTCAAGACCTCCATCCGCTCCATGCTGCATCCAATTGATCTGGACAATCTCTACTCCCTCTTGATCAGTGAAGAAATAAACATCCAAGTTGAATCTGTCCGTCAACTTATTGTAGGTGAATCATCCACTGCACTTTATTCCTACAGAGGTAGAGGTCGTAGAGGACGTGGACGCTCGTCTTCTCAATCATCAAGAAAGACCAACACAAGCAATCTCCAATGCCAAATCTGCAACAAAAGGGGGCACCAGAAAAACAACTGTTGGCATCGTCTCAACATGCCGGTTAATCCACCAGAAGCTACCTCTACAAATTCTTCATCTCGGGCCTTGGTTGCAGCAACAGCGAACACAAATCCGGACTGGTACCTGGACTCGGGCGCCTCGGCTCATCTTACCAATTCCTTCGACAATCTATCGCAACCCAGCTCCTACAGCAGCAATGACAACATCACCATAGGTGATGGCAGCTCTTTACCTATTGCTCACTCGGGCAATGGTATTCTGCCAACACCTTATCGTAAGCTTAAACTTAACCCTTTACTTCACGTTCCATATTTATTTCACAATCTGTTATCTATATCTAATCTAATTCAAGATAACAATGTAACTGTGTGTTTTAACTCTCATGGCTTTGTCATTAAGGACCTCAAGACCAATCAAACTCTTATGTAGGGTCCAAGTAGCAAGGGGCTATATCCTATTCGTCCAGCCCGCTCTAACTACTTAACTACAGCCCTCACTGCAACTCGACAAGCATCGTCTCTCTAGCATCAAAGCCTTGGTCACCCGCATCCTCATATTGTTCATGTGGTGTCTAACCAAAATAAATTTCTAGAAATACCAAATAATGTGTTTTTTTTGTTCTGCTTGTAAGACCTCCAAAGGTCACAAACTTCTGTTTCCTAAAACCTCTGATAGAGCCTCTACGCCTTTAGCAATCATTCATTCTGATGTTTGGGGTCCATCCCCGGTTCCCTCGCATCAAGGTTTCATGTATTACGTCGTGTTTATAGACGATTTCTCTCGTTTTACATGGGATTTTCCTATGAGACACAAATCTGAAGTTTTTTTTCCATTTTTCTGACTTTTAAATGCTTGGTCGAAAAACAAACCAATTTTCAGATTAAATGTCTTCGTTCAGATGGTGGCACAGAGTACATGAACTCAAATTTCAGAAATTTTCTTACTCAACAAGGCATTCTTCATCAAACTTCTTGTCCTTACGTGCCTGAACAAAACGGTCTAGCAGAACGCAAACACAGACACCTTGTTGAACTCACTCGAACTTTGCTACACAGTGCTTCACTTCCTCACTCTTTTTGGCCTGATGTTGTCCTAACGGCATCCTATCTCATTAATTGTTTACCTTCCGCTATGACCAACTTCATTTCTTCTCTCTATCTGTTATTCCACAAACTTCCTGACTACAAGTTTTTTAAAAGTCTTCGGATGCGCCTGTTATCTATGGATCGTGCCAAATCAACGACATAAATTGGAACCCAGATCCAGGGAATGTGTATTTCTGGGTTACTCCCACATCTCCAAAGGCTATAAGTGTCTTGATCCTACAAACAACAAAATCTTTGTCTCAAGGCATGTGGTCTTTGATGAACTCACATTTCCGTTTCAACATCTCGCTACAACCTCTTCAACGGTCTGCTCCTCTCTACCGTCCACTCTTCTCGTTCCCACTTCTAGCACTTACAACACCATCAAGTCTTCCAGCCACTCTAAATTTATTCCTCATTCATCCAATTCTGCTCAACACCATTCTCCGGTCTTCCATGCCCGAACAAAGCATATTGAAATTGATTATCACTTCATCAAGGATCACATTCACTCTTAAACAGTTCAGATATTTCCCATTTCCACTAAAGATCAGATCGCCGATATCTTTACCAAACAGCTCTCAACTCCTCGTTATCATCTACTTCGTCACAAGCTCACTGTACAATCTAGTCCATCAGCTTGAGGGGGTGTAATAACAGCTACCTGTCACATACCTGCATATATTTTACTTTACTGTATCGCATGTATATCTATTACCTGTTTAGGATCTAGTCTAAGCTCTATCTATAGCCGATATGTACTTACCTCTACACATACACATAATATCAAGATACAAATCATTCTCTGTTTTCAGCCTTCAACTTCTTCATGTAATCTAACATCCCCATGATAACAGAATCCACAAGATGTAAGAGCTCTAACGATATGTCCGGCAAAATCAGTTCTCTCATGTGGGACTCTGGCGGCGATCCAACCACAGAGTTGAGGCTGGCGATGGAGGTGGAGGAAATGAGTGTATGACTGCACAAGTAGTTATCGGTGGAAGTGGAGAAAGTGCCAAAGGTGTTGAGATCTCCCGAGGAGTCGATGGAGGAACACATGGAGACGTTAGCTGGATTGGGATATGGGACAACATTGTCGATATGAAGAAGCAAAATGGGCTCGAATAAATTTGATGTAGTGGGATCACCGGAGCGAAGGGGAAGCGATGTAGGGGTGGGGGCGGAATCTCGCTGGAGCGCGGACAGGGTTGCAGTTCGGTCGTGTAAAGTGCAGGCAATGGACTGCGAATTGGCTGCGAGACCAAGAAAATAGTTGTGGATGGGGTTGGGATTGAAATCACCTTCAGAATCAGGATTAACTGATGTATTGGGGTCAAGGAAGCGGAGCGGGAGCAAGAGCTGAATCGTGTTTGAGTGAGGGAAAGTAGCGGACAGATCTGGAGGAGAAAGTATTGTCAGGCGCGCTAGAGGTGTTCGGATTTGGGATTGGGATCAGTTCATGTGTGTGGAAGGTGGAGCTCTTGCTCTCCCTCCATGAAGTCAATTTCAGCTCTAATATCAATTAATGTAGCAAAACAAGTGATTCTGCTTGAAGGAACTCTCAATTCAGGGAGCAACACAAGCTCTAAGGCTTCAAAAAGGATATATGTTCATCAATGATCTTCCTTTCTTACAATAACTTGTATATATAAACATAATAGAAGATTCTAGAAAGCTTGCACCTAAGCTAACAAATGATAAATTATTCCTAAGGTGCGCTATAACTAGGATGTCCCTACATCAGTGGATGGCCACCACAGGTTGTTGTATTTGATGTGGAGTTGCATGTAATAGTTTCCTATCATGAATTCTTTAAAAAGTCAAGCAGATAGAATAGAAAATCCAACATTTTAAAAAAAAAAAACTATAATGTAGTGCAGAAATATGTAACTACAAAGAAAAAGAAAGTAGATAATAATAGAAGAGAAAAGACAGCTGATGAAGTTCTATGCTCTAACTTCAACAATTGTCTTTTCTCTTCTACTCTTAATATATATAAACAACGGCGGATTCAAGGGGAGGCCAGCAGGGGGCACGTGCCCCCCCTAAAAAAATGGCGAAGCTCAATTTAGAGATTTTGTTGCTTGTCTCCGTCTGTACTACTTGCCTCTTGGTTCAGCCGAGTTCTGCCCAACTGCGGCAGAATTATTACTCCAAAATCTACCCTAATGTAGAAAGCATCATTTGGAATGTTGTTCCCCAGAAGTTTCAGCAAACCTTCGTCACCATTCCCAGAACGTACACTCCGCCTCTTCTTCTATGACTACTTCGTCAATGTACTTCACAGTTCTCCTTCAATCTTATTTTCTCGCTTTGTCTCTGTTTGCGATCTTCTTATCCCATGACATGCTGGGTTGCGATGCGTCAGTAATTGTGGCGTCAACGGCGAACAATAAGGCGGAAAAGGATAAAAACAGACAATCTCTTCCTCACCGGCGATGGTTTTGATACTGTCATCAAGGCCAAGGCTGCCATCGACACAGTCACCCAATGCCGAAACAAGGTCTCCTGCGCTATATCCTCGCACCTAGCAAAAGAGTTTGGCTTAGCTTGTGCGATCCAAATGGCTTCAACAGTTTCCATAGCTTTTGCTAAAATAAATTGTGATGGTTTTGGAGAAAAATAATTTGAAAAAAAAAATCCGAAACTTTCATATCGTTTGAGTAAATTTTACCAAAATAGATCAATTGGGATAGATGATTTTCTTTTGTGCAAAATAAATTTAAGCTCCTGCTGAAAAAATTTTCTGGCTCCGCCGATGCATGTAAACAGCGACTTTTCATAGATTTTCATTAGATTTTTCAACTCAAGAATCTTGGCAATATCTATTATTCTCACGCTGCTTAGGTGCTGCATATATATATGCTGCTATATCGCTGAACAATGCTAGAATGATATATTGCAAGTCTATAGCTTCCCCAATGCCCACAAAATTCATTCCTTCGTTTGATAGCAGCGAGCTCTCTCTCTGTGGCTGTATAGAAGACTGAAGACTCCATCTCACCATCCATTATTATTCTGCTTTTCCTTGTTCTGGAGTCTTTATAACAGACTCCATCTCACCCTCCCTAATACTAGAGAGCCTGGGACTTGCTCTCCGGTGCTTTTCTTCTTCGGCTCGTACCCAAGAAACTCCCCACCGGCGACTGCCCTCGATGCGCACTGCGCGATTCCTCAGTCTATTCGATCTCCCTCCTCACCTAACCGACATAGTTAAGATTTTATTGGATATAAAGCTGTTCTTTTTGCTGTTTGGCAGGATCTAAGCTAAATCCTGCTTAAATCATTCAATTCCTCTTATCAAACAGTTCTTTCTGTCAACTTCAAACTCGCATTTCCTGCCCGCCTCTAGAATGAGCGATGCCATCCTTATCACCGTGGCCATCCTCTTCCTTATCAGTTTCATTACCTTCATGTCCTACTTATTTTGCTCTCGCTCCAATGCTTCACCTCCCCTTCAGCCCGAACATAACATCGAGATTGAGCTCAACGACACCACGCTCACGACCTGGCCTATGCTCAGGTACGTCGAAGCCAAACGTCAGGATCCACGGGCGGCCACCGCTGACTGTTGCTCGATATGCCTTGTCAACTATGATGATGAGGAGGAGGATAAGACATTGAGGCTTTTGTCGGAGTGTGGTCATTTATTTCATGCGATGTGTGTAGATCCATGGCTGCGGCAGCAATGGACTTGTCCGATGTGCCGGTCGTCAGTGATTTATGGTGCCATGCAGATGTAGATATATATATAGCCTGTGTATCAAGCTTCTGTTTTAATTTTGTTTTCTAGGGATTAGGAGTATTATATTAATTATATTTATCTATAAATTACCACATCAAATACAGGTTTTATTGTTGCTTAATCAAAGTACTGTAATAAGCTCATAGAACTGAAATCCAAAGCAGTGTATGAAATATTACTGCAAAATGCAGGGCCTTCAGATAAGTATGAGGCGATTTACTCTACTGTCATAAACCCTTCTTTATCCAAACCATATTCAATCCTAATTAATTAAAGCTGTTTATATTCAACTCATTTGTTAATATCAATTAGATATAATGCTACAAATCAGCCAATCACTTTTTTCTTCAATTGGCCATATCCATCTCTCATATTTCAAGGGATGGAGAAAGTTTAAAGAGTTGAAATTAGAGATAGGTATGATATACTTTCACATATGTTGAGAATATGATGAATAATCACAAATATTTCTACCTATAAAATTACTTTTTATAACAATATTAGTTGAGATTTAAATTAATATTCCCAAATCTCAACAACTGAAAGAGGTAACACTCATTTTTCTAATTAAAGAGTGTCATGTTTGAAATCCATGTCTTTAAGAAACTCAAATTAAGACAAAATTAGGATCAAGTATTTTGGCAAGAATTTTATCAAAATAATTTTATAACTATAAAATTTATTTTGAATAAGTGTAATATAGGATTAATCAATCAAATAATAATTGCACTCATGTATAAAATTTATCTTGATCAATTATCTAAATCAGAAGAAAATATGTTTTTATCAAATTTGGGACAGAGAAAATCATAGAAATTAAAATTATTGAAAAAGACATAGGATAAAGATTACATATCAAGATTAGAGCAACTTTCAAAATTAGCGAAAAATATTAGCTAAATCATAACTTTCTCTCTCCCACTTCTCTCTTATTCCCCTAACTCTACCATGCAAAGGAATGGAAAGTGGGATGGGGGTTGTCAGTGTTTTAATAAATTAAAATAGGTAATTTATTTTAAAATATAAAATATGTTGCCCAGCACCGTAGCACTCAAATCCTTAGCACCACAGTGCTTCTCCTGAACATTTCAAACATAAAAAGCCAGCACAACCCGATCATGACAGGTCCTATCATATTAGGTTGTGTCGGGTAAAATCCCAAGATCTAACTTTGGAATATTTAAAATTCTCTTCTAATATTCATTTTAAATAAATAAATATATTACATAGCTACTAAAATATTCAAGCACTAAAAATAAACTCATCCATAAGATTTCTAATATTTCATTACAATATATGGATACAAATAGAGGCCCCAAAACTAAATAATAAACCAGTCATGACTGTGCAAAAATAAATAAATGAAATACCTATCAACTCTGATCAGATCTGAACTTCTAATCAACAAGCCCCTTTCCTTTTCTAGATCCTAAAAATCATAAATAAAATCACAACGAGTTACAACAATTCAGCAGTTCACAAACGCCAATCTAAATTTTTAAATATTTCTTTTTATCAAGCATTATTGAAAATATTTAAATGCAGTTAAAAGTTATATAATAAATCATTGTGCTTAGTAGAATAATAAAATCATAGTAGTTATCCAGATTCAACTAATAATACTAATTTGATAATTAAAACTGATTCATATCACAGAATAGTCCATATCAGATTTTTTTAGTCCCAACTAGAATCTTAAAGAATTTTGACCTCTTATGACTCCTAATAAAATTTGCCCCACTTTCAGATAGAATCTCAAAAGATTCTGGCCCCTTAGAACTCCAAACAGACAGATTTTTTAGAGTTTTTCAATTCATATTTTTTTGGTCACAGATAAAATCTCAAAGGATTCTGACCCCTTATATCTCCCAACATAGAAAACTATTCAATATTACCTGATTCAATCATATAAATGCATATTTCATCATATTATAGTAATTAAAATACCACTGAGCATATTTCATAATTGCATAATTTTCTATAATAATAAGCAATAACAAATTCAACTAAGCAAAAAATGCACATTTTCAATTGGATCCTTTGAGGTGAGTGCCTCTCTTGGTCAGGATCCTTTGAGGTGAGTGCCTCCATTGGTTCCTACGACTTGTCCGAATGCTTATTCCACACACACGAGTATACACTATCATATTAGATGTAAAGAGGGACAACATTATTAACTTGTTTAATGATACGACTTGACGATGGCATTGTGATAAAGTTATCATGCATGTTAAATGGGCACCTAAAGCATTATTTCAAAAACATTATTTACTTATTCATGTTATATAAAAAATTCTGGGACATTAATTGATATGTTGCTTAATAATGAAGGACATTTCAAGTATGTATACTTTGCTTTGGATGTTTCCATTAAAAGCTTCAAGCCTACATGTCTCCCAGTGTTAAGTTTGGATGGAACACAATAAAAGAAAATGATGTGGAGAACCTTTACATATCATCGCTATGTAAGATGCCAATATTAAGATTTATCCTATAGCATTTGTAATAGCACACTCAAAGATAATGAGTCTTGGTTATTTCTTATGACCAACATAAGAGATTTGGTAGGCATTATGAAAATTTGTTCTTGTTTCTAATAGACATAACAACATTGCCAGTATTTTATCGACCATTATTTCCCAAGGCATATAATAGAGCTTTCACTTATCAAATATCAATAAATATTACATCGAATTTCAGTAACATAGTTTCCATTAGGAATATCACTTAGCTTCAAAGGATTATAGAGGAGTTGAGTTCTAAAGATACTTCGAAAAATTTTGTGTCAAGAGCCCAGCAATAGCTTCTTTTTAGAAAATGAAGATAGTTTTGAGTAGTGGGCTCATGCTTTCTTATCTATAAATCAATATGATGGCAATAAATATTTAAAAGAGTTTCAACAAAATCATTAATACCATACATTCTTATCCACTGATAACTTTATTATATATTTTTAAGGCACATAATACATGAATGGTTCTTCAATAGACATACTTTTTCAGTGAATATATAAAATATTTAAGTAAAGAAAATTAATGAAACATTAGGGAAGCTCTTGACTAAGGCTAAAAAGCTTGATTGTCTCCCTTATTAATTAATTTGAACTACATGCCCTAGATGATGACCTCAATAGTTATATTAATTTATGAAAAAGAGCTTGCACGTACAAAAACTTTGATGTTGTGGGTCTTATATATGAATAAGCGTTGGCTAAAGTTTTGAGATCAAGGTGTTAGAATGATGCCTTATGATCTAATTGAAGGATTGAAATCTTAAACGTATAATTAAACAACTCAACCACAAACAGAGACAATATGCACTAGTAAAATCTAAATAATAAAACATCGCAACATTTTCATTTCATAAAAAAATAACATATATACATTAATCAAGCTCAATGAATTCTATATATCAAAATAAACAAACACTGAATTACAAAATAATACTTCAGTCACTTAAGACTCAGAAGATCTTGCCTCTACACCTTTCTACTTTGCAAGGTCTTTATCCTTCCTTGAAATATAAAAAAACATCATAGGATGAGCATAACCAGCTCAATAGACTTCTCTCCAACTCATCACAAATATCCATAGTGGTTAATTAATTAAAATAAATACAATGCATACAAAGAGTGAATAAAGTACTAACAAAACCTGACTCATAATTTCAAGTTATGACTTACATCTTTGAAACCACTTTCATAAAGGATTTATATGCATCATAGAGCACTTGCTATCAGAGGTTCACTTGCACTTGACTTTCAAATTTTATTAGGGTTCATTTAGAATTTCATGAATAATCAACATTTAGTTCAAAATATTTTTTATACTAAATTTATAAAAGTATTAACATATGCAAAGAAATAATTAAAATGCACACGTCCCTATGCCTGCTTATAACTCAACTTTCACTTATGACTCTCTTTAACCTCCTGCACCAGTCTCTAGCAAGTGAGGCCATAATCAAAATAGAACAATACCACATAACCTCCCACACCTGCTTTCAATAAGTGGGGTCATAATCTCTCCCACATTCACATTAGACAGAAAATAGAACATATAGAGTCCTTATAATATATCAAAGAGTACATTTTTTCACATATTAGAATATCTCCAACACCATGCTATGAACACTGCAAATGCAAATGTAATAATAAATGAATTATAAATTCAATGCAATATTTAAATAATATATAAATTGCTAGTAAAAAGTCACATTGCTTTTATGACATTATACTCAATGAACTTTTTTCCATTCAAATTCCAACTTTAGAGAGGAATTCACATAAGTATTTAACACTTTTATATAATTATTGCAATTGCCAGAAAAGCCTCAATCTAGTTATATATTCAAAAATTTGTGTAGGAAAATCAACCGATAAAATTCTGATTACATATAGTTAAAATGTTCGGAATAAAATGTACATCAATATATTAAAACTTATGCTTCTAGCTCAGGATCGTGGCTTGATAAGCTCAACTTGTAAGCTTGTTAGTGAGTTGAGTTCAAAATTTTGCACATAAGATATATGATTAGTTGCTTATGTCAAAAATATATATCCAGTTAGACCACTATTGCATGTCATAATTACCATGAAAATTGATAACTCTCCACCGTGTTACACTTTTGTGCATCATAGTTGTCTAAACAACAATATCATCCACCATTGTAGTTGTTGGAATCTAATTATAATAAAATTCAAGCAATATTTGAATATTTTAAAGCAATATTTAATCCATCTTTAATGTGTTCAATCATGTTTGAAGCATCTTGAAACATGATTAATCATGTTGAAACAATGATCAAAACATGATTGATGCTTCAATGTTTAGGGTTGGTAGTAGATAATCCAAATATAACTATGTATAGATCATTGTTTGAAGAATGGTTCGAAGCACTATTTGAAGATAATCGATCATGTTTGAAACATTTTGACATAATGATCGATAGTGTTTGAACAATAATCATAGAATTATTGAAGCTTTGGGGGTTCAAGGATTTTTTAAAGCATGGCTTGATGATGATTGATCATGATATGAAACATCTTGAAATAATGATCGATCATGTTCGAATAATGATTAAAACTTTAGGGTTCAAGGTATATATATTAGGTAATTTAAATATGAATATAAAACATTTATTCTTTAAAGCATTGGTCTAGGTATGGGTCGAACCTAATCCACCATGGTTTGATGCATCTTGAAACAATGATCAGTTATCTACGGACAATTATCAAAATATAATTGAAGCTTAAGGATTCATGGTTTATATTAGGTAATTTAAATATGAAAAGTATGGTTCGAAGATGAAAAATCATGAAGCTCATATGATTTAAACATCACGACTCAATAAGGGTTCCACCTATTTATTTGAGAGCATTGGTATTTTAGGTTGAAGAAAATTTTTAAATATATATTAAAAATCAAATAATTGATATATTTCTCACTTTTTCTTAATCATGGAGTATATAAAGGTCACGTCACACCGATTAATGAGAATTTCGCTATTAATTTGAAAGCATCAGCATTTTAAGGCTAAAGAAAATTTTGAATTTATTAAAAAAAAAATCAAATAATCAGTACATTCTCACATTTCCTGTGTGACGGGTAAAGCAAAATAAAAAGAAACCCTCCAAATGTAGTTTTGAGCCGGACTTGGGGGTTGGGATGCTTGTACGTTGAGGCCCCGTTCTGTCCAAAACCCAAGCCATCTAAAACCCCTACTTCCATTTCCAAGCCAGCGTTCCCACTTCCCACTTCTCACTTCCCACTTTCCTTCTTGGAGGTGCTCCGCGCGGTCCATTGTCTTCCTAACCCAGCGACGGAGGTGAACCCTGACGTTAAAATAGCAGCAGTCGATGAGGAGATAAGTTTTTCGTAGGTAGCAGGAGGCTTATGGCGACATCAAGAGACGTCCAAGAGATCATCTCCAAGCTCTCCTCAAATAAACCTAAATCCCGCGATGTAAGGTCCCCTGCCCTTGCTACAAACTGGAGTTTGAGCGCATTGTTTAGGATAGATTTAGAGTTGCCTCTATCTCAAATTTGCGTGACGGGTTTCAAACCGCAAGCAAAAGTAAAAAAAAAGAAGAAAAACCCTCCAAACCCCTATTGCCTATGCTAACTTTCGCTAACTTCGGCCATATGATTTCCAGGAAGGAATACGGCTCCTTAATAGTTGGCTTGAAGGTGAGAGGTCCTTTAGCTTATGCCGGCTGCTTGCGAAGAACACTGCAAGGATCGGACCTGGTGGAGTTCCTCATGGTTAGCCGGCTCTGGTTTTACTGTTGTATAGGATTTATTAGAAGTCCTTGCTTTTTTTTTTACTCGAGTTCATCATGGTTAGTTTGCTTTGGTTTTTACTGTTGTTGAGGATTTATTAGCAGTATTTGTTTTTTTTTTCTCGTGTTCATAGGCTCGGTATTTGCTGAATTTTTGCAGAAGAGTCGTGGCCATTTCTACTCACCCTGCTCACCAAGTGCATCGAGTTGGAGATATCAGCAAGCAAGAAGCGCCGTCCAAAATTGCTACTGGCAAAGACCATACGAATAGCTATTCAGTGTGCTGAAGATCACAAGCTATCTGGTTAGTTTCAAAGAATCAGCGGGCCATCAAAGGGTCGCACGATTTTTTTACGGTTCTATCAATTCAACTGTTGTATCAGTCTTTTTAGTTGTTTTTTTGTGTTATAATTGTGTTGTTGATTTTAATATCTTATGTCATATTTATGCTACCAGTCTATTTGATTTTAATGTCACTATTAGTGCCATGGCTATATTGACTTAGTATTTTTGTGGGTATTTTAGGCATTTGGTTAGTGGACGTTTTTCTATTATTCTATATAGGGTTAGGGTTGTAATTTTGAGGTTGTTTGGCTACAAGTATGATTTAGTAAATCTTTTAAATCTAAATCTTGGAGATATTTAATCCTTAAAACTATTTGGCATGATTGATGTTAAATTTTGCTAAATCCTAGTAAATTGCTTGGCAAATATTTTCAATATTTAGGATTTAAATGAAGTAGAATAAGATGCACATTGAGGAGAAATGGTATAAATAGCTTAAATCTTACATCCTCAAGGATTTAATAAATTTTAGATTTAGCATAGAATTAGAGAAAAATGAGACTTAATGAGGCAACATGATTTATATGGCTCAAAAAATGGTTTGGCAAGTTTTAGCGTAAATTCTAGCTAACAATATGTACAAATTCAATAATTTACATCTTCAATTTTATTTTGAGTAATGCTTTGTGTCCTCAATCTTCATGAGAATTCATCCCATGCATGTTTATATGCACTATATGTGTTTAATGTGGGTTGGCATTTTGATGAGTTTATTGATTTGATTTTATAGCACCATAGAGTTGGGATTCGTTTGCACCATCGAGTTGGGTGAGGTTGAATGCACATATAATTTCTCTAACCTGGTAAATCTTCTTTAGGTTGTTGGGCAATGATTGTTTTACTGCATGTAAGTGGCCATGACATGGACTAGAATTTAATGCATGCTGAACTAAGTCTGTTATTTGCACAACAATACTCCTAGCTCCGGTAGCAGCTTCAACTGGTTGCAACATATTTTTTGCAATTGTTTTTGATTCTTTAATTGATCTTACTGAAAACTAACCTGCAATGTTCAGGAGCTCAATTGCCTTTGGGTTCTGTCATTAAGCCGCTATTCAATCACATATGGGATGTTTTAAAGGATGTTTCTATATTCCAGATGGAGTACAGCGGTATCCTACGACACCTGCTGTCTATAAATGAATACCGTTGTCAGATGAGGAGTCGCATTTATTCTAGTAGGAAACTTTATGAGTATTTTTATTCATCCTTCTTTACAACATTCTCAAATTGCCAATGGGACAATAGATTGTGTTGCCAAGTTATGGTCCCTTCTACTATGCAGGTCTTCTATTGCTATATATGAATAAGGTGGTATCAACTATTAGCATGAAAGGTTCTATGCCATCCAGCTCGAAGGAAGAAGCATTTCGCGCTGCTTTAACGCTTCACGTTCTTCTGGAAAACCCGCCTGGTGATTTTCCAGATAATATCAGGGAAGATATTGTTGCCGGTTTTGTTGAGATGTTCTCTTCTTTAAGGTTTGTAGGAGTTTTGGTTACATATGGTATCATAATGAAGTTAGCTAGAACATGCTTTTTCGATGCTATATAATTTAAGTCACTTTTTAAAGCATATTATCAAGGAAAAAAGAAGATGTTAGTAGTAATTTTGTGCCAACCACATCCAATTTTCTACAACCCCTTATAATTGCTAAAGGTAGGTTTCTAAATTGATGAATCTTTCACCTTTTAAGAGATGAAGGAAAGTACTCACGCAAGCTTATGGAATGCATTAACACATATCTGATGAAGGATGGTCCTAATCTTGGAGATCTTGCAACAAACATCCATTTTGCTGTACAGGAGTTTCTTTTTCGATTTTGGCTTACGACTCATGACAGAGGGTTAAAGGTCTAATACTTCTACTTATGCTGATTCTTTTCTTCATTTTAAATGACAATTTTATTAAATTTTTCCTTTATAGGCCTCTTTCATTCTTTATGCTAGTGTACAATTGAAGCTTACCAGAAATACTTCAGAGGAGATTTCGTTAGTAGAACAACTTCTTGATGTTGTTGCCAAGGAACTAGATCAAGGCATTGCAGTTTCTTATGGGATTCCTTGGTACTTCTCATTTTTAGTTTGTTGTAATGGCATCAATTTTTTCATTTTATAGTTTAATTTTCACAATGATTGCAACATGTCTTCTAGGAGTGATGTATCTAGGGATGATAAGTTGGGACATCCAGGGAACATATATCATGGTTTGATGAAACTTGCAGCTATGGTTTTATATCAGGTATGAATATGAATGGCTATATTGTACATGAGTCTAAGCCTAGGTAGGCAGATATGCCATTAAACTTGTAATTCTAAACCCCCTGCCATCATTAGTCTTGCAAAGAAACGAGAAAGATGCCTCATCAAGAGAAAAAATTGAAGATGGTGGATGCTATGGATCGTATAAAAGATGGGATCATGAAGGGATCATGGCTTTGGTTAGTACAATCTACACTCTGACAAGTACATAACACGGTCATAATGTTTGTATGCAATTTCTTATATTTACTTATGTACATGATAATTGTTTTATGCTTTCTAAAATTTATTTGTTAAACCGGATGTAACCTATGTTTTTTATTGACTCATCCTCTAAACACTTATGCATGAAAAAGGATACGTCGTTATATTCTAGTATAGTTTCTTGATGGTTGCAACCTAACATTATTAATATATTCTAGGTTCGACGAACTTTGTCTTTTCCGGAATTGGAACTTTAAAGTCATTCAAAGCACAAAAGCATCTGATTTTGTTTTGTGTATTTGTGCTTCACTTTATAACAAATAATTGAAAGTTATGATTTCATACCCGCTGTTTATTTTCAATGAACAGATAAACTCCCAAGATTTTTTGTAGGCAAATATTCAATGCAAATATTTAGCTAGATTTTTTTTATGATAATAATTTTACAACTATTAACATGCTGTGTTGTCTATAAAATAATAGCAATAATTGTTACAACACCAAAGTGTAACCCTTCAGTTTGAGGGGTTCAGGAACTTTATATACTAATTAAATAATATTTAATTGGATTTGTGCGGGGGCACCGGAATAATTGCTTGTATTATTTTGATATAATTTTTCTACTGTGGTGACAATAAGTTTTGCTATATTATTATATGAAATGACCATATTTATAGCGATTATTTCACATGCATCGCAACGATGCTACAATGATAGAAATGATTATAACTACGATATTGTAAGTAGTTTTAGGATTGACATGATATGACAATGTGGAAAATGTGGGAAGGTGGGATTAAAATTCTTATTTTGATAGAATTGAATTGGGAGCATTCTTATTTTTCCTTTGATTATTGCCTTTTCTTGGATTTTTTTTTATTATGTTTTTGCCTTTGCTTTATCACTTGACTAGAATTTTTATAATTTGCTCGGTTTGGTCATGAGTTAGAGTATAAAATCTGGACATTTCCATAATGGATTTATAATAGTTTGATTTGTCACAACTATTACAACATGGCTCCTTCTACAATTTTGATTCAAAATTGGAGATACCATTATTAGAGGAATATGATAATTGAGTATCAGAAGTTACAAATATTTTCAAAAGATTTTGTTTTAATTTATCGTCTATTTTTAACTCATTCATTTTCTTTTTAGTGTTACATTTATTGGAATAGTGACCATATTTGCTGCATCTATAGCATTTACCTCTTTATGTTTTTTGTATTTTTAATCTTTAGAGGGAATTTTGTGGTGTTTATAAGTTTTAGGTTGTTTCATTTTTTCTTTTTTATATTTTTTCTTATAAAATTTCGTAGATCTTTGCCTAGAAGTATAAGGATTATCACAAGCAAATTGCTTGCAAAATAATCTTAATTGTTTTTTCTCAAATATTCTTTCTTTTTTAATTTGCTGATTCAATTTGATATAAGCACAAATGTCTATCCATGTTTTAATACAACTATTTATATTATAACCATATGCTAGTGAATAGTAGCACGAGATATCTCAAAGATTTCATTTGATCTTCTTTGTAAAGGTAGATGAAAGTCCTATAAATTTTTTTCCATGGATTGTTAGTAATGTGGATTTCATTTGTAAATTAACATCACTTTTTTTATTTAGCCTTTTCTCAGCATCTCTTATATTTTTTCAACCTATCTACCTTATACTCTTTAGGTTCTATCTTTGATAAACTTTTATGATGCATCAATATGGACATGGGGGTACAAATACAATACGACATGGACACAAGCAACACATATTATTCAAAATATATGACACACATAAATTGTATATGATATTATAATATTATATCTTAAAAATTGAAAAGCCTATATATTACTTAAACAAATTAAATAAATATAATAATATATTCATATATTAAAAAATTTATTTCAATTACTTATAAAGTAAAATGTATTTTTAAATTTTAGAAAAATCCTAAAATAGTCTCGAGACTATTGGTGTGTGGGTAATTTAGTCCTAGAGTATCACTTTGCTCTGATTTAGTCTTTTGACCATACAAAATTGATCCAAAATGACCTCAAGTTATAATTGTGATATAAGATTGATCGTAATTTAGTCTCTCGACTGTGTAAAATTGATCCCAATTTAGTCCAAAATAGACTAGTTTGGATCAATTTGTACAGTCGAGAGATTACATTTGAGCAATGTGATACTTTGGGGATAAATTGGCCATATACACATAGTGAACTATTTCGAAGTTTACCCCATTTAAATTTATTAAATTATATGCTAAACTCAATCGAAGAAGATATAATTTTATAACATTGTAGATTTTTAGCTTGAAGTTAAGAAAATTGATTATTTTGTAATAATGTGTTATAAAAAATCAATGAAAATTAGAGAGGAATAAGGAAAATAAACTTAATGTTCATTAACTATTAAGTTATCTAAATAATTATATATATATAATACATGGCTTAAATAAAGCTATAATGTAATATATTTTTGAGTTAAAATTTATTATTCATGACACGTGTTTGATATGCGTTTATATTATATTTTTATTTTGTTAATTGAATACATAGATTGTATGTCCAACACGTGTTGGGTGCATGTTGGGCAAATTCATGAGTCTTGCATATGCTCGACAGACACCACACACTTTGTTATCACGAAGTGCCAGTGCATCATAGGTAAAACTTTGCAATTGGATGCTACAATTGCTCATTGCTTGAGGTCTTCTATGGCTAGAATTTTGGTAGAAATAGATGTTACTTTGCTATTGAGAAGGTGTGGATTGGCTAAGATTCATATGGTTATTGGTAGAAAGTAGTCTTCAAAGGCATTTCTCATATTATTCTTTCTATAAGATCTTTGAGCACATTCTTTTTGATGGTTTCTATGCACATCCAGATATGAAGAAATCAAATATTGAACCACAAGAGGGATATTCAAATGTCCAGACACTTCATACTTTTATAATTGTAGTTGTTCCTCTGCCATCAGCTCAAATTTGAGCTCAAAGCTTGAAAAATATTTGACTTGGGAGTTTGAGACTATTAGGCTTGACCTCACTAGCATTGTAGAAATGGTCTCATCATTATATTCTTCAATTCAAGAAGCCCCATCTCTCCCTTCATTTGGTAAAGACATAGATGATCATGATGCTTTGCAACCTGATGATTATGATGAGAGCATTATGGGTGATGACATTCTGGTGGTCGGTGGATAGGATATTTTAAATCTTATTTACCAGATGAGGCGGCAATAAAAACATTCTCTCTTTTGTTTTGTTTAGGATTTATGCAAGGAGGTAAAATGAGCTTTGCTTTGTTGCTAGATGGTTCATCCTTTGACTTTATTTTTTAAATGTATTTGACTTTTTATATTTATATTTTTTGTGCTCAGATAATTCTTGGTAGTTGTTTTTATTGTAGTCATATCATATCTAATATAATATTGTGTAAAAAATGTTGTTAAAAAAAAAGAAATCCTCCATCACAAACTTGTTTTTATCTCATCTCCTGAATGTATTCATCCCATGTTTCCATATGAACCATGCAACAATTGGGGAGGGGACACCATAACTATTTCTCCAATGAGACGAAACCATGTCAAAAATTAAAGGCTCATCTCCATTTGATTACTTAAGCACTCAATGTACCAGGAACAAACATGACTATATCCATGATCGTTTCAAGATAGGCACAATCATTAACTCAATTGTTATAGAATTTGCCTATGATTATATTATGGGTTGTTTGCTCTTAATTAATTAAATGCAGATTTGAATAAACCAAAATTTGAATACTCCTTTGCACCTTTCTCATTTTACAGGAATGGCACTCTTTGTTTTCTTACTCATACTTATGGTCACCGCCTAGATAAGTCTCTTCTAGTATATTGGTTGGAAGGTGCATCTGAAAGTTTAAAGAAGTACGTCTCTTTTCTTCTTTTTTAATAAGTTAATTTATTAGAGTATACTTCTATCACTGTCGTGACAACATGCATTCTAATGTTCTTAATTGAAAGGTTAACGTTCTTTGGAACAACTTGATTAAGTTTTTTTAATGGCTTTTTATTAAATAGCTATTCATAAGAATTACTGAAGTACTTTTATACCATAAAGTTCTTCAAGAAGTGTGATTGGATTGATTGTTAATTTTACTATCGTACGTAAACATATCAAGAATTATATTACTATCCAATTCATTGCCACTATCTATTAGGTATTGTTTCCCTGAAAAGTGAATAAACTTTAAGACCTATTGAAATGGTGCAATAAGCATGGAAATGGTTATACATTCATACCTTTTGGAACCTTAAAGCCATTAGGTCCCCTTAAAGCATCTTTTAGTTCATAATATCATTTGTAAAGCCTTCCCATTCAGCAAACACATACAAAATGCAAAGATTAGTGCCAACTGCATTCCTCACATTTTATCTTGGGTATGGGTAGCTTCCACGAAACTAAGCATTTTTATGGTACACTAATGTTTGCCATATTGTGAGTTCCAACTCCTATACCACCTTTCATAATAATCACATGAATTTAAAAGCTACAAATCTCTGCCCAAGATTAGAAAAAATATCTTCAGTAAAATGACTTTAAATCACGTATAATATCTTGAATAAGTTGAAATCAAAGTAGCTGTTGGCGGTAGCTTGATGTTATCGTGCCAACCTACAGACATTTTTATAAACTTATGAAAATAGCGCCTAGTTGTTTCTCCAGACATTTGGAAGTCAACTACATGACGTATAATCCTTGTATGGTGCCCAAATGTGTACAATCTCATCACTACTTGTTCCTCAACGCAGATATGGGATGCATCCGTCAATAATCAATGAGATAAAATCATTGCACAAAAATAAAAGAAAATGGCTTTTTGCACGTGGCGTATATTAAGATGCATAGTCTGAGCCATGGACAACATCACGCATGAACCAATCTCCTAAGAACTCATAACTATAGCCACAAGTGAGTGCTTCGCCATGCAGATGTAGTTAGAAATTTCATGGGGCATATGATGACAACAGCCATTTATAAGGAGATAAACTTGACGAGCAATTTTCTTATCCCTTTATCCACACAAAAATGATAAATAGTCTAGCATGAATTTTGTATTTAATTTTAAAGATTCTTAATACTAGTAATAAACTATAATAACATGATTATATATATATATATATATAGATTTGCTAAGCACTTTCCTATGGATTTTATAATGTCAAGTTGTGCATCGATCTTATCACTAATTCTTACTAAATATTTGTATTGTATTAAGTGATGACTGTACAATGACTTTTTCTGCAATTATATGGCAAGGCTTTGTAGTAAGCTTAAAAATGACGAGCTAAGTAGTACGTAAGTATATAGTAGATACCTAAAATTATTTACAAAAGACTTATTAGTTGCTCTTCTTACTTAAATGTACTTATTACCACAATAATAATTACCAAACAAAACCAAATTGAGATTTCATGATATACATATCAATTGCTATGTGAATTTAGTTCAGAACTTACCTCATACATCAGGCTTTTAAGTCACATTCAGAATTCTCCAAAACATGATCATTGGAAACCCTTACTCGTAATAGTAGAAATATGCAATGGTTTGTCAAATATTAATGTTATATTCATAAAGTAGTCCTTTCACGAAAACTAAACCGAAGTAAATACCTTGTACATGAAAATTCTTGATCAATCTAATCACATTAATTCGAAATTTGAGTTTTGACCCCGAAGGATAGAGGATGAGATGAAATGAAGGGAGAGAAATTATTGATTACCCATTGTCAAAAGATTGGGATTGCATGGGTCAGGTCAAGCCATGACTTAATAGAGCATGAATTAGAATCATGATTTGATGTTCACTTTTTTTTTGGGATGAAAATCAAATCCTTTATCTTGAAAGCTTAATATTGTTTAAATTTCTCTTGGATTCGTGGTTACATCCAACCAAATGTGATTTAGTATATTATTTTGTTTTGTAAAATATAATTTTAATATCCAAAAATCAAACGAGCCATATTGAATTCTTGCGTACTATTGAATGTTGGTTGGCTTACTTCCAGCTCAATGATCTAAGTACATATGTATTGATTAAAGCTTCTGCATAATACTTCATCCTTGTTTTATCTAATTTTCAGGCTTTTAAATAACCCAAACACAGTACATTCATATGAAGCTTTGATATGGCTTTTGAGGTACATTTCTTGACCCTTTTTATTGTTTTATTTCCTTCCAGTGCAATGAGTTTGGATGCATAACCAGTTCTTGGAATTTTTGAAGTGCTCATCATGTTGGTTGGATATATCAATTTTTTCAAAGCACATTAAACATTCATTTCATGGTACTAATTTAAACATTGAATATGCGGGTGATTGAATTCATTATCTGGTGTTTTCCATGTTTTCTTGAAGGGCGATGAAAGGACTCTCTGCTCTCCTATTTCCCAACTTAGATGAGAAGTCACGACCTACATCTATGAGTATGGATAAGGTAAATCAAATTTAGTTTTGATTTATATGTTACTTGATTTTCCCACTAGATATTTTTATTTGATATGTGAATAATATAACAACAATTTGTGATCTTCTGAGGTTCCATTCTAATAAGAATATTATTTCTAGAATTGGGCAATTAGTAGGCAGATATGGTTCCATTCTGATCAAATTTTTTTGTTTGAAAATTTCGGATAAAATCCTTCTCATTTAAGAAAAGGAAATGTACATATTTAATGGAAACTATAGAAAAAGTAGGATTCTCAAGAATACAGGTGAGCTAAATAATTCTACAATCTACAGAATAATCTTATGTAGTTTTGTTGTATTCTTTTGTAGCTGAATATCTGAAAGTTGATTTCAATGATTATAGGCTAGTTGCCATTTGAATTGAAAATTCAGAAGTATGTAAGAGAGATGATGTTGAGCCATAGCAACCTCTCATTTAGCTACATTTGAACAATATCTTGCATTTCATTCCTTGCTGAATTTGATACAAAGAGAAAAATGTCTTAAATATCCTTTAAATTGTTCTTAGCACAAGTGTTTCCACAAGAAGAAAATTAAGAATTAATGCTTCTCACGGCCTTATGAATGTCAAGAAACTTATAAAGCCTCCTCCAAATCTTATTATAATTGTGCAATAATCAAAGAAGATATGGAAATCATCTTCTTGATAGGCATTTCACATGGAACAAGTCAAGGGATTGAGAAGACCCATATTAGAAAGAACAATTTTACTAGATAATTTCCTTCAAGACATGGGACAAGAGGATTTCATGATCTAAATAATAATAATTCATCGCTTTACATTTAAGATGATAAAAGGGTAAAATAATTTAACAGAAAAATGACTAGTGCTTACGACCTGCAATCTTGGAGTATAATTAACTAGATTGATATATTTTTTTTAATAGAAGCATTAATCGAAGAAACATCTGAAGAAAGCTTGATAGGAATTCTATGTTTTGAATGAACAAACTAATCATGACCATCTAAAAAATAGGAGCGAATTGGGAGGTAATCATATTTGGCATAATCAATGAGATGATGAAAAGCAACAACAAGTGGAACTTCTCCTATCCATTTATCTTTCAAAAGGACCTGCCATTTAATCACTATAGGAAAGTACACATTTTTATGTGGAAAAATCTACTGGAAAATGAGGGAAAATCCTCAAAAGTTTAGGCTTCCAGAATTGAACATAAATGTGTTGGTCAAGCCCTTTTGGGGAACCCTTTCCATTGATAAAATATGCTGGAATGAATTACATGGAATATAATGTAATTCATTATATTCCTCCCAAAAAATTTTCAGAACCGGCGCCAGAAATACCCCCAATGATAGTTTCTAGCGAAGGTTTCGTTAACAAAAAAAATTGCTAGAATCTTGGAACAATTTTTTTCAAATTTGGTAGCACCATTCATTGGAGTTCAATTGTTCACTTTGTATTTCAGAATATGTAAATCACATCAATGCATTTTATGTTAATAATTTAACAACCTTGAAATTATAATATAATGAAATAAATTAAACACGGAACAAAACATTCATTTAAATCAATATATTAAAATTGATTTATTATAATTTTATCATATGTTTTTCAAGTTGTCTCCTCTCTCTCACATCTGCTCTTCTTGCCTTTTTTCTCATTTTTGCTTGCTTATTATTTCTTACTGTTGTGTTGGCTCAATCGTTTTTGCACCTGTTCATCAATCTTTTATTGTATTTTAGCATTCACACATAAATGAAAAACTCAAATCAACTATAAAATTTATCTGTTAATCTTTTTATTTGAGAAGTGTGTTATTTATTCAAGATCACAGGATTTGATATCAATACGGTGAAATTTACACACATAGAAACAAAAATTTAATTTTTTGATCTATTTTTTAAGTTAGATAAAAAATTAACATGTGAAATAGATGAGGAATTGATTAATAATATCTTAAAATAAGATCAACACATAACTCCTCGCATGATCCATCTTGTTGGTACCTATATATGTCCTTTACATCCATGGGCAGATCTATAGTGGCGAACTGGGGTTTTGTGTCCTCATCGGCTCGGCGCAAAATAGTTGTTAAAAAAGTTAGGTTATTTTTTTAATAAATCCCTAGCTCTACAATTGGGGCATTAGAGGCTTGGTCGGCTCTCTCATTGTGCTTACATCTCAGAGCTTGAAAAAGCTTGCGGGATGCTGGATCCTCCTCTTCATCTTCTCGCCCACAAATATCTCTCATGAAGTCCTCAAGTATGGCTTTTGCATCTCATTAACTGCATTTGTCGTTTTCTACTTTGTTTATTCATCGTGATATTGGTATCTAATTATTTTGGTATTATGAACTATTGTAGCCTTGGGTGTGTACAACTTCAAATTAAACATGATAGTTTGATTTTTGCCATTTTTTATATATACAGGCTTGGATAAAATACTTTTTTGCCTAAATATATTTTTGTTTGCTATCTTTTCAGTTGGATACAAATTTGGGGGATTTTTGTACACCCCGCTCAATATATATGTATTTATATATGTATGTACAAATTTGGGGGATTTTTGGGCATTTGATTAATATCACCAACAAGAACAAGAAATCTAGCCTCCAAAAGGAAAGCATTAACATTTGTCTATTTATCTATATGAATGCAATTCTCAATTTTTGAAACAATCACATCTAAGGCATCCCAATTTCAATAACAAAAAAACCAGACCACGAATTCCAAGTCAAATGTAATACTTGTTACTAGTGGTGGTACCAATCTATTCACCATGGAAAAAAATTCATGAAACTTTATACAACTTCTACTAACGAGAGAATCCAGAATTTTTTTGGAAATAAATTTGATAAATAAGGGCCCAAGTTTGATGTAAAAGTTTTTATGGAATAATTTTTTTTTTCTAGTAGCTATTAGAAGCTTCCCAGAGATCATTCTTCCTGATTGTTGGATAAGAGACAATGGCAATCTTAGCTTTGCAAGTATGACTTATCTTCATCAAGAGCTTGCAGAAAAAGCGTGTGAATTTTTGCAAGATCTTTTCTAAGAGAGGATGGACCATTTAAAATTGATGGCTGATTTTCCCTATATCTATGATAGGGAATTCCATTCGTGGAATCTTTTGCATGTTGATCTTTATTTAAGCATTTGAAATAGGTAGGAGCAACCCTTTGACTAGAAGTGACCTCAGGAAAAAAATAGGGTTAAGGCTAGAAACTCCTTAGGGATTTCTTCATTATTTCAATCTTCTACCTTCGTCATTATTATGGCTGCTGGTTGTTGGCTGGAGGGTTGGCTGGGCCCTCTTGTCTCTCAATCTTCTACCTTCCTCATTTTGATAGCCATCGGTGGTTGATCGGATGTTTGGTTGGATCCTGTTGTTTCTCATGAAGTTATGCCATGTACAGGCTCTATTGTTTCCCATGCCATTCAATCTTTTTATGCTCCATGACTATTTGGTTCCTGTTCTTTGATTCCATTCTCATCTCTATTGTTTGATAATTGCTAAAGCTCTGCCTTGGCTTGGCTTGGGCTGCTTGTACCATCCCTATACCACCAAGGATAACCAGCGTCTTTGTTTTTACAGTGTATGTTGCCTTATGAACGTGATTAGGTAAAGTATAACTCTAGCCACATGAACTCTTTGAGAGTAATTTTTGTCCTTTGACTAGGCTTTAGAGAATAAATACTAGTATGGCATTTTAATTGAGAAAAAAATATTGAAAAATTTTAAATTAAAAAGGTTTAGTGGTGGTATGATTTCCATATCTCATACTATGTTAGCTTGGTCCAAATGTTGAAATCTTATGCATTGTGTGTGCCTCAAAGCAGGGATTGCTAAGGCGCTGGACTGTGACATGGTCTATTCTGGTTTTAGTCGGAAAATTATTTTGTTATTTTATGTTTGAATTGTTTTATGAAGAGCTTTGAATTGTTTATTGGCACCAATGCAATCTGATATAGGCTAGAATTATCCTAATATTAGTTTTGATCTTGAACATTTTGATTTAATGTAGGTAGCGGGATTGTAAGTTCAGTAGTAAGTTTACAGATACCGAAGTAGAAGATATCAATACCGTGAATCCTCAAGCTGTTTCCAGTTTTTGAATCGTTGAATCCTCATAGCAGTATGCGCTAATTTCTTAAAGCACAGAAGAACATAGTTGGTTGCAAGAAATTTCATTCTACTTGTCACAATGAAGTTATACAGAGAAAAAGGGGCTATTTATAAAAAATAACCAGATGACTAAAAGACCAAACTACCCTTATGGAATTATTACATAATAACTTTGATAAACTTCATGATGAGGACATCGGCAGAAAAACCTGGCGTGTCTACCAAAGGAGGAGCCGTAGATTGACGGCCACGATTAGGAGTCTTTATTTATAGTCTATTTTCTGCATTTTGTTTAACATTGTATTTTATTTTGAGAGTCTTTCTCAGTTTGCCATTATGTTGAGTTATATTTGTGTTGTAGCCCATGGAGGCATTTTAGTCTTTTGAGTCCTTCATGTTTTGAGGCCTATATATAGAGGCCTTTGGCTATTGTAAGAGGAGGATGAATATTATGAATTGAACTTCAGTTTTCTTGATTTGTTTGTACTTGAGTCTTCTTGAGTGAAGAGTGAAGTCCCTAGGAGTAGGGCAATGCAAACCCAACAGACGGCGCCATGGCGAGGTTCTTGGCTCTATCTTCTCTCCCTCCTCACCTCATCTTCCTCTATTGACAGCTGAAATTTTCTGCTGTCCCATACAGCCGAGCCACCTCCCATCTCTTCCATTCCCACTCACCTACAAGCCCACCCTTCCTCTCCACCCACAGCCGGCCAATCCCCACTCCATTGCCTCTTGGTATTCCCTCCACCTTTTCCTATTCCCCTCAATCCAAGTGACTGCTTTTATTTCCCACTCCCCCATTAATTTCTACATTAATTGCTATCCCTTTTCCCTTCCCCAATACTCCCCAACATATGCTACCTCTTCCCCTTCCCCACTAAATCCCTAATGCTGCTGCCCCTTCCCCTTGGCTGCTGTCATTTTTCACTCCTTCATTAATTCCTGCACTAATTGCTATCCCTTTTCCATTCCTCAATACTTCCCAACAACTGCCACCTCTTTCCCTTCCCCATTAAATCCCTAAGGTGCTGCCCCTTCCCCTTGGCTATTGCCATTCCCCACTCCTCTATTAATTCCTACATTAATTGCTATCCCTTTTCCTTCTCCCAATAATTTTTAACAGCTGCCATCTCTTCGCCTTCCCCATTAAATCCCTAAGGCTGTTGCCCCTTCCCCTTCCCCCCTATTAACTTACTACTAGCTGCTGCCCACTCTTCTTTCCCCCATTAATTCCTCATAGTTGCTTCCCCCACTTCCCTCCCCTATTAATTCTCTAGTGCTGCCGCCTCTTCTCCCCTTCCCTTTCCTTTTCTTTAGCCAACAGCCCCTCTCCCAAACTGCCACCTCCTCTTCACTTTTAACATGCCAAGCCCGAACTCGCTTCCCAAACCGTGGACAGCCCCGTCATCCATGGATGGCCGATCCTGAACTTGATCACATCTTTGTATTTGACGATCAAGGCTTAGTCGACGTTCATCGGTCTCCATTCTTCGACATTGACTTCGAGATCGACCACATCATCAAAGAATACGCGGATCAGATTAGCTTCTCTCTTGCAATGACCATTGATCATCGATGACCTCCCGTCCAATGGAAACTCACCTCCAGTCCATCCACTACTTATTTTTCGGGTAGCTTTCTGTTGCTCAAAACCTTAAACGTTTACTTCTTCTTAGTGGCATTGTTAATATCATATCATGTTTTCTTCTGCTGAAATTATTCGAAGAGTGTGAGTGAGGGAACTTCATTGTGGCTGTTCTAATTGTTAATTGTGGGATTTGTCTAACTTGCGGATAAGTACTCATTGTCTTGGTTATTATTTTACTGTTCCTGCCAATACTTGTATAGTTATTTGCTATTACTTTATCAACAATTGAGAAGTTGTTTAAATCGGCCTTTGATCACCATTAATATATATATATATATATATATATATATATATATATATATATATATAATTGTATAATTGTCAAGCTTACTAGACATTTGCAAGAGGATGTACCTTGGTGTATGCTTTTTGCTGATGATATTCTTCTTGTTGATAAGACTAAAGAGGGAGTTGAAGGTAAACTAGAATTGTGGAGGTCAACCTTAGAGTCTAAAGGTTTTCGCTTGAGTAGATCTAAAACAGAATATATGGAGTGTAATTTTAGTAATAATAGACCTAGTGAGGGCATTGTGACTTTGGCTGATCAAGTCATTAATAAGAGTACACGTTTTAGATATCTTGGATCTATTGTTCAGAGTGATGGTGATATAGATGGGGATATTATCAGCAGAATCCAAGTTGGATGGTTGAAGTGGAGGAATGCATCGGGCTTATTGTGTGATAGAAAAGTACCCCTCAAACTTAAGGGAAAATTCTATAAGATGGTGGTGAGACCTGCAATGCTTTATGGTGCTGAATGTTGGCCATTAAAAGAGAAGCATAATTCTAAGTTAAGTGTTGCAGAGATGAGGATGCTCAGGTGGATGAGTGGCTTTACCCTTAGAGATAGGATACGAAATGAGCATATTCGTGAAAAGGTTGGAGTAGCTCCAGTGGAAGATAAGATTAGAGAGAGTCGCCTTAGATGGTTTGGTCACGTAAAACGGCGGCCTCCCGATGACCCGGTTAGGAAAGTAGAGGTCTTAGATTTGACTTATGTTAAGAAAGGTAGAGGTAGACCTAAAAAGACTTGGTTAGAAAATATTAGAAATGATCTTTCTTTATTAGATTTAAACGAGAATTTGACTTTTAATAGGACACAATGGAGAAAAAGGATTCATGTAGCCGACCCCACGTAGTGGGATAAAGGCTTGATGTTGTTGTTGTTGTTGTATAATTGTCAAGCTTGTCAATTCACTATTATTCCTAAGCAATTATTGAATCTAGCATTTGTTTTACATCACTTCATGAAAATAATAAAGAACTGAAAATTTTTGCAAGTTTCTAATAAATATGAATTGCAAATCATATTCATTAACCTTATCCTAATCATTTGGGTTTTTGAGTACTCATTTTTCATTGTTCCTATTGCGTGTTGCATGAGGTGTAAATTTAGCAAACAAAAGGTTAGGAAAAAATTCAGTGAGATGTTGACAATGAATATATAACTTTAATCTAGGGCTGTGCAACTTGGAAAAAAATATTGTCCAACTCACATTCTTAAAGTTGATTTTAGTTTTGACTTTTGACATGAAGTGAAGTTTTCTAAAGCAATGACCTGTAAATGCAACTTGACTTGTCTATTAATAATAGAAAGGTGCCAAGCTTACAATTACAATTATACCTTTTTGCAAATCATAATCAATTTGTAGTCTTGTAGTGTCCCAAGGTAGAAGTATATCAAATCTCTTGGAAGATTTATTAGAACTACTGGAAATTGCCAGCGGAAAGTTGGACTTTCAGTTTTAAGAAGGAATAAAGCCTTGCCTTTTACTTTTCTTTGTCCTTCTCTATTTTCTTTTTTTTGTTTTTAAATTTTATTTTCCTTTGCTCTTTCTGAAACTAATAGCTTGATTGCCAATTCAGGATTGCGTGTGCAAGGGAAAATTGTACAACCTTACCTTTTTTTTTCCAGTTCCTTGTTCCTTGTTGGAGCTAGTTCTTAGTGTTTAATTTGAATTAGATTTAGCGAATTTCTGTTTGAAGATGCTTTTGGAAAAAAGTTGAAGATTTGAATTAAATCTAAAATTTAGATAGGTTTATTGGGAAAATTAGAATATTTTTGAGAAGTTAAGGACTTGAGGGGGAAGAGATAGAAATTGTGGCGGTGGATAGAGAAATCACATGAATTGGGATTTTTGATTCTTTATCTCATGAAAAGGGAAAGGAGCTCTTGGAGGAAAGATATATATCGGATGGGAAAAATATGCATGGACCTAATATAGGTGTACTATTGCAGCAAATTTATCAATAGAAAACAAAGTAGCCGAAAATTGCTAAAATTAATTGTAAAAATGACTATTTTTTGCACTAATACGAAATTTGTTGTTGCGTAGACAATTGAATCGTAAATTTGATAAGAAATTGAAATAAACAAAAGAAGGTTCCAATATGGTAGATCCTCATGCTACACATGTTGAATCCTCCAAACATATGAATTGTTGAATCTTAAAAAAATTTGTAGTGGTTCGTCAAAAGCAAATTATTGTTTTTTTTTCTTGTATATTAGGTGGGCCTAAGACCTATACTTAAATAAGGTGGCTTCAAGGCCTATCTTCAGATAAGTTACTTAAATCTTTGCTTTTAATTGTTGATTTCATATCTTTTTCTATAGGTGTCCATCTTAGCTACAAAAAGTTGGAGTACTATATGGACTGATTTGATGCATGGATTACCAGCTTTCAGCAATGTTACCCCTGTTGTAAGTTCTTTCCTATCTATTTTGACATTCCTGAAAGAAGAGTAAGAGTTTGTTTTGGGTGACTGTAGCTTTTTGTAAATGTAGTTTTGAAGTTATTGTGGAAAAATTAAATTCTTTGAAAGCTACTGTAAAAAACATCTTTCTTGCAATGGAAATTTATTAAAGTAGTGAGAAAATAGTAGCTAAATTGAACTATGGCTGCTGTATGAAAAACAAAACAATAAGAAAGCCGTCCCTACCAGACCCTAAATCAACTTGCTAGCATAAGATTTTTGTCAGCTTTTGGGTTTCTCTTCTCAATGGTTTCACTAACATGTAAAAAGTTACTGTTTAGCACAAAGTGTTCTTCTTTCATGTTCATTATTTTGTTGCTTGATTTCTTTTTCTTGGTCTGGGTCCATTATTTCTAGCAAACTATTGTCAAAATTTTACTGCTTGTAAAAAGGTATAAAAAAACATGCAAATTCTACCTTTGCGGGGGTGAGGGGTTGATGTGTTTAGCTCCCTTTGTGCACTGAATTAAACTCTTTTTTGATTTGGATAGGGTGAACCTCAAGTTGCAATTGGGAAACTTAACCTTTGCTCCAGCGCATTTTCTTAAAATTCTAGACTCATTGTTTTGTTGCCTGATGATTTGCTTTAAATCCACATGTTATTGGATGTGGATTTGGATGAAAACTAGCTGAACTTGTAATTATATGAAGACACATATTGGACAATTTGTTGACATGTAGTAGGGCATATTTTACACTAGTTTTCAGTGCTAGGCTTAATCAATCGGTAATCAATAAGTTGTTTTACGTCAAAGTTAGTTAATGACTCCATCTAATAGATGGCTGAAAATATACTGCATCTTGCCACTAAATATAGATGACACCTCATTTCCTACTAAGGTTGCAACCTTTGGACCGCAAATGAAGAGCATTTTACCCCACCACCTTCTGGAAGGTTGCTGGTTGAGCAACCTTGTATAAACCGATGAAAGTGACCAACTCAGTTGAGGTGGTCAAGTTACCAAGAGAGGGGGAAGACGCTAAGATAATTTATGTTATTGGGGTCAATTTACCAAGAGAAGCATCTGAGTTATGTTACCACGCAAAGCCTTCAACAAGTTGGTTTAGTTATCCATTAAACAGGCCATCATAGAAGTACCCACATCCTAGAAGTCATTTCAGAGGTAGATTAGCCCTTACTAATATTTCAGCCTAATGCTTTTAAACAGATTATTACAATTGTGATGCCCTTATTTAAGCATGTGGTGTATATAGTTAAGAAAAAAAAAAAAGATTAAACATTGAATGCCAACTGTGTTATTTCTATTAGAAATAATGATTTTTTTGCACAACTTTTATAGAATAGAGATATCAAGATCCATCAAGTGTAAAAATTGGTCACTCGCGACAAGTTTTAACAAACCTATTTTGTTTTACATCGTATTGTACGAAAAAAAAGGACAGCCATGAAGTTGCAAAATGCATGCCCCTTTTATACTAAGCATTAGGTTTTCAGTATGAGGGATCCTAATAGAAACCTTCATGCATATGTTAACCTCAATACTAGTGTCGGGGTCATGTCAACCAGATATGATGAGTTTTGAAAGCAAAAGAGCGAGACATCGTGCATAACTCACTCGACACGTGTTGACCGAAAATCTAAATCGTCAAAATGGGTTTTGTTCGCAAAACGGACAAAGTCGGTGTGTCCGGAGCAACGAAAATAACTAAGATCGACACCCATATTGGCTGAGGTTGTCAATCGGTGAAAATTATAATTTTGCATGCACGAATCGAGATGACATTGACGTGCGTGAGATGGAGATTTGACAGCAATGCCGAGGCACGATTAATAAAAAAAATTCATATCAATTAATTATAAATAATAATTTAAAAGAGATAAAAGAGATGAAATAAAAAAAAAGAAAATACCTAAATATAAAATTTCTTAAATTACCCCTCACATAACACTCTCTATAACCCTCCAACGGATCACTCACGCCCACTCACGACTCAAACTCTCGCACGCCCCTCTCCCTCTTGGCTCACTCTCTTCCCCTCAGTTTTCTCTCGTGCGTGCTCAACTCCCTCCTCCGTCGCTGCTCCAGCTACCCCAGGTAACTTCTTCACCTCCTCTTCTTCTTGTTCTTCTTCTTTTTCTTCCCTTCTTTCCTTTTTCTTCTCCTTCAAACTTTATTTTCTTCTTCTTCTTTCTTCCTCCTTGATTTCCCCCTCATTTTCTTTTCTTTTTCTTCTTCCTCCTTACCATCTTCTTCCCTAAACCTAATCCAAACCCTAACCTTTTTTTTCAATTTGCCCTCTCTATTCCTCAAATCCCATACCACCTTCACAAAAGATCCTCCCCTATACCTATTACATCCTCTAAACCAAAAAGCCATATCATCTTCCGCTTTCTCTCTCTAGAAAGTGAGAGAAAATTCATAATTTCTCCTTTTAAACACCTCATTCTTCATCTCAAACACATCCTCACACCTCATTCCTTCTTTTCCCTTTACTTAGAGAGAGGAAAAATTTCTCTCTTTCTCTCTCTCTCTCTCTCTAAAATTTGAGGAATAGAGATTTTCTTTTTCTAACATCATTCTCCTCACCACAACCACAAATACATTCCTATAGATCTCCCACTAAAAACTAGCTTATCCCTCTCTTTTCACTCTCCTCCTATCTCTAGCCCCATGTTATATATATAATTATATAATTTTATATATATATATATATATATATATATATATATATAATTATATAATTATTATCAAATAAATAACAATAACATAAAAAAATTGTATTGTGTATTGCAAGTGTAGGTGTCATCGCCATTTTTCCGTTGTCGCCATTTCTGTCGTACACTTTGAGGTATAACCCTGACACTATCAATTTTATAATTTGCTATGTATGAAAGAAATACCCGTGACTGCTTTTATTCGCAGGCGAGGAAATTCGTATGCATGAAATAAGTACTCGTGACTGTTTTTACAAGCAGACCAAAAAATTTGTATGCATGAAATAAGTACACATGATCGCCTTTATTAGTAGACGGAGCAATTCGTATGCATAAAATAAGTACCCGTAACTATTTTTATTAGCAGACGAGGAAATTCGTATGTATGAAAAACTAAGTACTCGTGACCTGTTTTATTAGCAGACGGGAAAATGCTATGTTTTATAAACAGGTACTTGGTGACCCATGACTGTCTTTATTAGTAGGTGGGGAATAAAAATTTTGGGCGGGATGTCACCTGATACCTACTTTGACTATTTTTATTAGCAGGTGGAAAAACTTAGAACAATCGATGCAGCTCCCTACTCAGGGACGACGTCTGATGAGGACATCTACAGGAGTTTCTAGCGCGAGGAGATATCAACGATCTACGGCCACGATCTACTTTTGATTATTATCGTATTTGATGTATTTTGTTTTATGTTTTATGAGTCTATTGCATTTCTTTCCGTTTATACCCTAGCTTAAGGGCCTCGTCATGTGTTTGCCTTAGGGGCAATTGTGTCTTTGTATTTTCTTTATTCCTTTGGCTATTTAAAGTCTTCCCTTTTCATTTGAGGGTTAATGAATGATAATTATGAATGAAATTTCTGCATTTTACTCTTATGAGAGTTTGAAGGTTTTTGGAGAGAACTTGGAGAAAGTCCCTTGGTGAAGGGCAAAGCAATACCTACCAGTCATCGGAATCGTCCGGGGCTCATGGTCCGACTCCTCCCCTTGCTACCACCGCTGGCCCTCCTTCATTCGCCCTAGCCGAAAGTCTTCTCCCCCCTAGCTCCACACGCCGACCACCCACCAGTCCTCCCTTACCCGACGACCACCTAACTCCCTTGCTCCCTAGCCGCCAAGCAACCTCCCCTCTCACCGCCCACCATCCTCCCTCCAAACCAGCCACCGGCCCTCCCACCTCTTCTCCTCCCCCATGGTGATTTCAATCAACACAATTCCCTTCCTAAAATGGAACCAAGCAAGAAAGGAAGGATCTACAATGATTTGAAATTCAAATTTGAATGTCAAATTCTTTCCTTATTTACCAACTCTATTTTAGGAAGGTTCTTCAATCTAATCTAATTTAAATTCAAATTAGATGTGATTGAATATTCTTATTCCTAAATTAGAAAACTCAATTTGGAAACTTTCCTATTGTTCCAAATCTGATTTTAATTAAAGGTTTCCCTTTAAATCCCTTTCCACATTTATTCACCCATGATTGGAAAGAATTCAAAGTCCTATTTAATTCCCTCTTGCCTGGTCCGCCTCCCCCCTTCTTTCCCTCCCCTTTCCCACTAAAATCTTCCCTAATTTAAAACCAATCAAGCCCCAATCATCCAGCCGCCCCACCACTCTCCTATTTCCTTAATTTATCCTAAATTAATTCTCCAATCAATTCCCTAATCCCCCTCAGCCCTAGCCGCCCTCTCCAAGCCCCTCTTCTCTCAGATTTTTATCTTTTCTGAAGTTTTCAAGTGCTGTCTAGATTTCTGGACATCACCTGTAGCCTGTCCAAGAGTTTAAGCAAACCCCACTGCTGTCCAGAGGAAAATTTGTTGCTGTCCAGGTTAATTCCAGAGCTCGGGACAGGGTTTGGTTGCTGTCCTGTGAAGACCAAAGGCTATCTAGAGCCCACAGATTGCTGTCTACAGATTTCAGACCATGCTAGTTGGCTGTCCTCCACCCAGAGACTGCCAGAATGTTGTCTATAGGCCACTAAGGAGTTAGAGTTGCTGTCCACCTCTTTCCCAGTACTCAAACGACCTTGCCGGAGTGCGTATCTCTCTTGTCTTTGGGTAAATTCAACGCCCGACTCACTATCTTCATAGTTACATCCATGATTGTGGTTATTATTAGTCATGAAGATAATGTTAATACTGCTTCGCTAACGCCTAGAAATTGGAATAGTTGAGTGAAAGATCTTCTTGGAGGACTAATCTTATTGTTAGCATTGGGATTTAATGTTGAAAACCATCATGCATGCAACGTTAGATTAAATCGATTATTGTGATCTTAACTCCTATGCATGTGATTTAGCCTAAGCTTGTCTTACCCCTTTTTGTGTTTTATGTTGTCGTTTAAAATCTATTTAAAGGTATAATTTTTGTGAGCTCTAAAATTCAGCGTGCAATTTCCCTAATCTAATCATCCTTGCATGTACGTTCTACATCAACGTCGGGGCGTGAATTTTCAGAGCCTAGAGATTTCTGGCGACTCCGTTGGAGATGATTTCTCTCTATCTTTGACCAGTCGTATGTTTAAGTTATAGTAGCAGCATAATCTAATGAGTTAAGATTTAAATATCATTCATAAAATGACATTTTTTTAAATTGAACTCATTAAAATTCTCTTAACAGTATCTTGAAATTATACAAAATTACTTGTTATATCACCTTGTTCTATCGAGTCCCTACGCTTTGAAAGTATGGGATAATATATGAAATTCTAATCACTGATCCCCATCATTCATTCTATGCCGAATAGACCTCCAGAACACTCCTTTCACCGTTCAACTGGGATGTGGTGTCACCAATTTGGTGATTTGCAATTTTCAGTAGCTACTGCAAGGGCTGCTACCATCCCTGTATACGATATGAATACTGAAGGGCCTATTAAGAGGCCTCATGTTACTGAAGTCGCTGCTAATCTGCGTGCATTTTCTAGCACAATGACTGCAATAAGCTAAATGTGTTACTGTTAATGAGGTCCCACAAATATTTGTTTCCCAGCTATAACTTTCTTTGAAGCCAGGATTCACGACTGGGTTAATCTTTCGAAAACTGAGGTCCTTTTATCGGGGACCTCATTAATAATAAAACCTTTGGCTTCCTGTGGTCGCAGTGCGAAAGGATGCACGAGATTAGCAACAACTTCAGTAACATGAGGCCTCTTGGCATGCCTTTTGATATCCATACATTTGTCACGACCCGGACCGGAGGCTCGAATTAACGAATTAGGAATAGACGGTCGACCGGTTGACTAAATTTTTAATTAATAACTAACTATTTCTAATAAGTAGAAAGAGCCACTAAAACCTCAAATTTGAAACAAATTGAATAAAATTATTCAAATACCTTTCTTCCGGTGCACCCACCACATCTACGATATACATTTTCACCTCTTCTATTCATTTTGATTATATTAAGTTATACCTGAAAATGTTAGAGCAACTAAAATAAGTTACAGCTCAGTGAGTAAAACATGCTTCTAAATTATAGTAACCCAAGATAGTTGGAACAATATGTATGATAATTTCAATTCATATCATAAAGTAATTCTATTTAGATTCCTTTCATTTCAAGACTTTCAATATTATGCATGTACAATATCTTTTTCTATATCTTCTTTCTCAAAATAATACAACCGTTATAGGAGCCACCATATAAAATAGTACTAATGAAGGTACTCCTTTTTTTTCTTGTTCCTTTTTTATAACATTTTTCATTAACGTGTATGGGTACATTGCGTCCCCAGCTAGTACCATAAGGAGATAGGCTCCATTAGTTAACATGCACATGCAATTATATCTATCTAGTCATTTCATTCGTATAACATTCATGAATTTTATATGATAATGTGCAACATTACTTATAAATTTTCTTTAAATCAACATGATTAATTATTATGTATGAGAAACATAAATTATGATATAGTTAATAATAAAAAGTTCATAAGCATGCATTATCTTTCAAAACTTTTAATTGAAGAGAAAATAAAGTTGTCACTATAAATAAAGAAACAAGAGTACTCACTTTGATTAGAATTGCTTGCTTTTAATGTCCTTGCTCTTACTTCAATAAAATGACACCTATAACAATACATAATTTCATAAGATTATTTTAACTTATAGATAATCATATATATCTCTAATTAATTATTAAGTATACTTAAATAGTACTTATTTTTTTTAATAAGAGAATTTGTTATCCTTTTTTTAATAGTTATGTATATGAACTATGACTTAATTATCATTAATTTATAATATTTCCATATTTAATAACTTCTCATTTAAACTTAACATACCCTCCTTAATAATTTAATTAAAAGAAATATCTCTTATGCTCTCACTCTCTAAATTGATATTTATTTTACTAATTGGAATTAAATTTTAAAATATTCATTCTCTCTCTATATATATTTATTTAAACTATACTTTCTTTATTACGCATCATAATTAAACCTCTTAATTATCATTTTCAAATAAAATTTTATATCTTATTTAACTCTCATAAATTACATAAATTGTTCTTTTTCTATTTCTATTTATTTATTAAATATGCTGAAATAGTTATCATATTTAATTTATTAAATTAGGAATAAAATTTGTTCTCCTTGTATTCTTATTGAAATATGAATCATAATTTATTTATAAAATTTTTAGATAAATAGGAAACTCACCTCTTTCTAGATGAAAATTTTTATATAATTATTACTATTTTCTAAATTAAATTTCTATTTTAGTTTATTTGTGATATCTTTCTTCACTTAATATTCACCTTTATTTCTATTTTAATTTATAAAATCTTGTATGAATTTATAGAATTAAATCTTTGTTATATATATATATATATAATTTTATCATTGATCATTTTAATGGAAAAAAAATCATAATCTAATTATTTATATTCTCTAACTGATATTTTAAAAATTTGAAAATAAATAATTCTAATATATATATATATGTTTTTAATTTTAATATTTTTTTAAAATTTTCTTATAATTATCTTTTATTAAAAATTCTAATAATACATATATTAAATTTCTTTTTAAAATATAAATTTTTTCTTAATAATATTTAAAACAAACCTTACCTCTCACTTGCCCTAGCCACTTGCCTGCATGAACGCCTTCGCTTGCTCTCCTTCACTCCCGCTCTCTCTCTCTCTCTCTCTCTCTCTCTCTCTCTCTCTCTCTCTTGGTCGTTCGCCCGTTTTCCCCTCTCTTGGTCTCACTCCTCCCTCTCTTCTCTAATTTATAGAGATGAAGCCAACGACGGGCGGCTCGAACCCTTCGGCTTCTAAGACACCAAACGACGAAACAATCTTTATTGGGCCCTTTTTGTCTCTCTCACGAACTCAAGTGTCGGCTCCAAGTGATGAATGTTCATTCCTTTTGTCTTCTCGTCGTCTACCCTTCGTCTTTTGCAGCGTTTCCTTCAGCCTCCTCTTCGTCTTCCTTCCAGGTAAGGTTGGCATATCACAACCATATACAAGGATGATAGCAGCCCTTGCAGTAGCTGCAGAGAATCTTGAATTGGTACTGAAATCTTCAGTTCTTTGGAGTAGTATGTTGCGGTTTTTGAGTGGAAGGGTGTAGGGGCGGCTGATGGCAAGAATCCGTAGGTCTTGAAGGTCCTGCCAACTGCAACTGAAGTGTTTCTAACTGTTTTTGAAGAGAATGAAGTGAGTGCCTGAAACAAGAATGAGCAGAATTGTAGTTGGAATGGTGAGCAGCACTGCTGTTCTTGAATACAAGTTTTTGTAGCAGATTGTGGACTGGTGGAGGTGGTAGAAGCAGTTCTTGAAACTTGGCACAGGTGTTGAGGCCTGTGGATGAATCTTGTGGGTAGGGAGAGCTCGGTTAAGTTGTCCTCAGCTGTGGAGATATTCAGATGGAATCTGGGGACTGAAGAAGGGCTGCTGTGGCTGAAAATCAACTAAAGAAGGCAGCGGTTTTGCTGGAATGGCATCAAGAATCGCAAGCCTTGAGTAATATCAGCACCTTGATGAAGATGGAGACGAGATGCTCCGCCGGAGGATGTCTGACCGCTGGATTCTGAAAACTGTGGGAGACTGGAGGCTTGCGGCTGTAGGAAGGTTGGCTGCGGCTTGAAGATGTCAGGACGAACCATTCATGGAAGAACTTCTTGTGGTGGGTTGAGATTATTGGAATGGCTGTTCTTGATGTTCTTGCAGGTGCAGAATCTGAAGAAGTGCAGAAATTCTGGGTGCAGAAGCTGGAAAACTGTAGAAAAGCTGCAGAATTTCTGAAAAAACTGCTGTTCTTGATGGTTGAAGTTGGCATATTCTTGATGGCTTAAGATTGCTGACTGGAGAAGAAAAATGGGCAGCTGGCTGTTGAAAAAAAATGCCGGGGCGGTGTAGACTGCTGGCCAATTGGGTTAGGAGGTGAAGATGTGAGTTTCTGTGGAGGAGAAGAGGGCTGGCTGCAGTGGAGATTGCTGGCCGGCAAGGGTAGGAGGAGGAGAGGTGAGTTTAGTGCAACCAGAGCATTATTTGTTATGCTTCTTGATCTACATCAAGATAGGGAAGACATCTTTTGAGTAGGTGTAGGCTCATTAAGGAGGAAGAAGGGAAGAAGAGATTAGAAAGCGAGAAACCCAAAATCTTTCATTCTATAATATTTACTTGCAATAGGAGGTGTATTTATAATACTTGGGTAGACCAAGTTTATAATATAGAACCGGTCTACCTAAAACAAACTAATAAAAGAAATGAACTAGTGCTTATTACATATGTGGACCTATTTGTCATTTATGTTTTCAAAACTATATTGTTGGTTGTCCCGCCATGTTTGTAGACTGTATGATTTCAGATCTAATAAAATATGCTGATGTATAACAAACTGTGGCCATGAAGAATAATATTTACTTGGATTTTGGATGTTTATTTTTTTTTCAATACTTTAATTCTATTCAGATACTTGCTAAGGTTTCTTCTGTTTGAGTTCACATGTGACTTGATCTTACTGCAGTGGCCACTTTGATGACTTGTGAAGCTCATGAACTTATTGGGGCTAAAAAAATTTGCATCTGAATGTATTGGGAAAAAACGGCATTGTTACAAACCTACTATGGATGAAGTACCCTTTAATCGATACAAATTTCTAATATCTAAATATAATTAGGATAAATAGTTTGGATAAGAATAATTTGTGAAACACAGTTTGAATGTACATGATGCAATGACCAGATTACAACCTAGAGCACAGCATTGTCATCCTCATTATCATCAACATTCACAAAACTCAACTAAAACAAGCATGACCGATCCTTCTTGATGGATTCCAACATTTGCTAGAATTCGAGACCATTCCTCCCTTTCCAATTAAGCATGGTCGGCATGTGGAACCTACCTCTATCATTAAAAGGCTTGGTCGGCCCTTCATGAAAGAATTGCTTTGTATTTTCTTTTATAGCTCTATATCTGCTCCTATTTAACTTTTATCAATAAATGGATGAAATATTTTCTTGCTTCGTCGCTTTCTTGCAATTATGATGATATTTATGCATCTTTTCTTTTTCGCAACCACCTTTCATTTCATATGCTAGATTCTTCGTTCTTGAACGATCAATATATAAAAATCCACCACATCTCCATTGTAGTTGCCTTACTTTTCATTATTTGGCATCATAGTAAATATTTTGACATCAAAATGTGAAGAAATTAGAAATTTTGATATCCTCAATTTATTTATTGAAGTTTTTTTAGATCTAAAGGGTTTTCTTCTTGTGTTAATTTTTGATATTTTTTCTTTATTGTTGCAACTAATTCCTTTTCCCCCATCTTGAGTTGCCACAACCTCCTTCCACCACTCCATTAGGTAACTTGCAAGGATCTCTTAAGAAAATGATTGATCTAACTTGAACTTAAACTAATATGATTGATCTAATCAAATCAAGCCAATTAATGGAGCTTACAAGAAAAAGAAAAATCTAATGGCATTCATTAGTTCTGCAAAATAGGAGCACTAGATCAAAGTTCTACTTTGTATTAAAACCCTCAATGTTTTCAAAGATGACATTATGAATAGTAGTAGATGCCCAAAAAGGTGATATGCTATTCAATTTCTAAAGCGGTAGGTGCAATTTAATCGCTTGTCTAAGTAATGTGAGGTTCTAAAAACAAAAATAGAAATATCTTTTTTTTTAAATTTGAGGTGTACCTTCAAATAGTATTAACTTATAAGCACCCTATCATATTTTTAGGGGAGAATAATGAATTTTCAAATCACTTTGCTTTGCAAGTTAAATGCAAAGTTCAAGCTTGTTGCTCAATAAGTTGTTTTAAGCTAACCAAACAACTAAAGTTTACAACATATTTATAAACTAGGAAAATGTTAATCTTTAGTCATCTATTCTATGTCCATCAATAACAACAACATCATGCATTTATCCCACAATGTGGGGTCGGCAACATGAATCATTTTCTATTGTGTCTTGTTAAGAGCAAAATCTAATATGGTATTATCACATTCATTAGTCGCTCCAAAATCATAGCCAGTATGAATGCTTTTAAAATCTTCTCTCTCAACCAACATATCCATTTAAATCTCCTTCAATAAAAACATTTTCTTCATGAGGTATTATTTATATTAATATTTCTAAGTCATTCAAAAAATTTTAATTTTGAACACATATCTAAACCTATTTGAGGAGCATAAACACTTTCAATATTAATAATTTTAGCATCAACGACATTATTAAAAGTTATAATTATATTAATTTATGTAACATTATCCTTCAAACTCTTATCTGTAATCACACATATACTATTTCTAGTACAACTCTTACTTGAATATTATAGTTTAAATTTTAAATTATCAATCTCCTTAGCCTTCTTCTCTCCAACCAATTTTTTTCTTGAATGCATAGAATATTTATCTTCCTATGAATCATAATATCTATTAATTCCAATAATTTGTTAGTAAGAGAACCTATATTCTAAGTTCTTATCATAATTTTAGTTTCATGGTAGCCTTGTTGCCCGCATCCATCCATGATGTGGGAACTCTTGCTTATTTAGCACTGCACCTGGGCGCCGGTGTAGCGGCCCTTGCACACTTATCGTTATATTCAGAATAGGGGTATAAGCGAGTCAAGCTGACTTATGAGCAGGCTGTTATTTGACTCGATAAATGACTTGTGAGTCGAGCTCGATGAGCTAACGAGCCAAGCTTGAGCTAGTCCTGACTCGACTTGTTAATTCGCGAGTTGGCTCATTTAAAAAAATATTAATAAAAAATATTTTAAAAATATATTAGGATTTAGGATTTTAAGTACAACACTTTTAAAAATATTTAAAAATTATATCTCACTTTCTTATATTAAGTGATTTATTATTAATTTTCTTATAATTTCTCTTTTTTTATCGTTTTATTATAATAATTGCTTAAAATGTAATCATTTTCTCTCTTCTTGAATAAGCAAACCGGCTTGTGAGCCGACTCGAACTCGCAGAATAAAGCTTGAGCTTCAACTCGATTACTTAATCAAGCTCAAGCCAAGGCTGACTCAAGCTCGGCTCGACTTGTTTGCACCCCTAATTTAGACCATACAATGCACCGCTTCTAGGGAACGTTCTATTATTAACATAATATATTAAATGATTCATGTCATGATTATTCGATAAGTTTTACACTGTCTGTCGACCACCTAAACTTTCTCATCTAGGGCTTAGGACGTAACAACTACAATGTTATCTATTTTATCTCCATGATCATTTTTTTCCTGTATTATGGATTTATAGCACTCAACTCTATTTTTTTTCTTGCGGTCATTTTTTTTCAATAAATTGATATGCTAATTTTTAGAATTTATGTGGAACCACTTTTTTTTCTTAAGCATGACTTAAATTCACCGATATATCTTATGCTTAAGTTTTTGCTCTTGCAGGTTGATGTTGCTTTGGCTCTACTTGGTGACATGATTTTGCAAGTATGTTTGCTCTCGTTTTTTTATCCTTCAATAGTTATCCTAGACCACTTTAGTAGTCTTTTGTTGTAATTGTTTTGATTATAGTACTTATGTCATCATATATTTTCATTTATGCTCTATTTTTATTTTAATTTAATGTATATTTTTTCAACTCTAATTTTTTTTAGGAGCAAGTTGGTGAAGCTCTTGTTCCTCATGATATGTGGGACCTTCGCTTATTTAAACATATGTCCTCATTGTATGTCTTGCTCATCACTCGTTGGAATATTTCTTTTTATAATTGATGCACTTGATTTTTCTAACTAATTGTATGCTTATCTTTTGGTTTTCATTAATTTTGATGAGAATGACTTTATATATATATATATATATATATATATATATATATATATATATATGAGAAGGGGAGGGGGAATGCTTGAACTTTAGACTCCCCTCAAAGGGTTTATAACTTATGTTTTATAAGGATGAACTCGTCCATTTTTACATCTTGTTGATTGTGAATTAGTATGCAATTTTGTACTTCAATCAAATGAGATTTAAAAATTTTAAAAATTAACTTGTGTTCCTGCAAAAATTATTTAAGCACTTTAATAAAGCTTTTGTTGGATGTCTGGCAGTATAAAGAAAGTAAATGAAAATGTCTGACAACATAAAGAAAGTAAACGAAATGAAATCTTGATGTAGCATATGGGTGAAGGGATGTTGAGATAATGACAAAATTTGTGTTTTTGATTGTTAATAAGAGAAGAGTCTAGTGTCAAAGAATAGATGAGCTAAAGCGAAGATGGTGATTGTAAAGTTTAGAATAATTTATATCTCTAAGGACAGGTGGTAGGAGTTAGAGAGAAATAATCATGAATAAGTCTTATGGATATGGAGGGGTGAAGAATTGACTAGGAGAAAGTATGCTGGAGCGATATCATTTCTTAATTCAATAAATAACTATGTTCTATTGCAATTGTTGGCTTGCTGTTTTGTTGTATGTATGACAGCATAAAGAAAGTAAATGAAAATGTCTGACAGCATAATGAAAGTAAAAGAAATGAAATCGTGATGTAGCATATGAGTGAAGGGATGTTGAGATAATGACAAAATTTGTGTCTTTGATTGTTAATAAGAGAAGTGTCTAGTGTCAAAAAATAGATGAGCTAAAGCGAAGATGGTGATTGTAAAGTTTAGAATAATAAATATCTCTAAAGAAAGGTGGCAGGAGTTAGAGAGAAATAATCATGAATAAGTCTTATGTTTAGGGAGGAGTGGAGAATTGACAAGGAGTAAGTATGCTGGAGCGATATCATTTCTTAATTCAATAAATAATTATGTTCTATTGCAATTGTTGGCTTGCTATTTAAAAATCGCAGCCTTAATCTCAAGGATTAATCATTCCAAGTTTGAGATAATGACATTCATGCTTAAAATGGCTTTCTCATTTTATCTTTGATGATTGCAAAATGATTACTGAGAACAAATGACAGGATCATGAAGCAAAACATAATTAATTTGCACTGAAGATTGACTATGGCTAATATCAAATAAAAATTAATTATTACTAACACCAATAAAGGCAAACTAACAAATAGAAGTAGACATCTTATTCTATTAATTTTCTTTGGTGGAAAGAATTCTACCTAAGTGTTGAAATCAACTAGTGGAAGAACTAAATGTCCTTGACTATATTATTGAACTCATAAAATCCTTCTCATGGAAAATTCCTTTGGAACAAGAGGATAAATGGGGAATCGAACTCAAAGATGGGGTGGTGAATGGTAATTCCATTCAGTAAGAAGAGACGAAGGTAGGAATATTACTATCAATATTAATACTTATTATACAGTCTTATTGTTGATCTTTGTAGCATCATCTTCCATTTTGGAAAGACGTCTCTAATAGCTTGCAGGTCTTCATGTATGGTGATAAAATGATGCTTTTTTTAAAGATTTGTGTGTTTTTATTTTGGATAAATTATAGCTCATGCGTGGGATAGGATAAGATTTGTTGGGTAAGGTTTTTTTAGGTTCATTGGTAATTTGGTTTCACTAAAATCAATTTAGTTGATTGTGTTTGATTTTATTGAGCATAAACATTAACATGGGTGCATACACTAAGTTACTACATAACCATAAAAAGTAGAACATGACATGTCATTATCACAATATTTTCTTTTTATTAGTAAGGAATATAAAATGTATAGTTCTAGTATCTATTACCAATGATTTTTAGCTGAGTAAAGATCATAGAGAAGTTTAATATCCTATATTTCACAAAAGAAATTGTAAGGATAACTAAACGAACAATAATTTTTGTTGAGGATTTGATTGAAAAACCTAAAGCCTTGATATTAAAAAACAACTTCAAAATTAATTTTGTGGTAAAATGCTTAATACAAAGAGCTAGTGCAAAATAAAGTCTTAGTCTTAAAGATAAACGAATCTATACTTTGAGAAAAAAATCTAGAAAAAATCATAGATCTAAAACTATGGTTAGGGGAAGAAACCTAATGATCTACGACATAGCTGAGCAAAGAATGAGAAATAAAGTGATTGAGGGGAAAATGAAACTCTACACACACACAATATGGGAGGAGCACTCAATTGGCCTGCCTATCGTTGGAATATTTGATCATTTTATTGAATCCGCGAAGCATTCTTAGATCTTGCATTTTGGAGATCGGAGCACATGCGAATTATTGGGAAGATGACGAGTAATCGTTTCTTTCACTGCCATACTTTCAGTCGACAGGAATACAAGCAATAGAGCTGTATAAGCTTTAATGATCATCATTTCAGCCTCCCACCAACTTTGCAACAAGAAAACCTCGTCATTCTTTTCCTTTTCAACAGCATTCCCAGCTTCTTGATTGGACATAAAAAAATGGAACATAACAAAGGTATTACATCTCGGTAAATTACTTTACTTGCAAGTACTATCTACTGATTCACCCAAAACACGGGCTTGTAGGTTGACTTGATTCATCCTTAATAACTATAATCATAATTCCAGATCAATTGGCATATTCTTTATCTGATGATTTTATAATCAAAATCTTAATAACTATATTTTTCAGCTTACTTCCTTTGAAAGTCTAATGTTGTATTATATGAAGTAGTTGTAGAGCAATCAGTTCTATAAGTTGCAGATGAAACATCATAACTAAATGTAGACATAGCCAGATTTGAAGTAGATAGCTTATGACGTTTATGGCACACTTCCATCTTCTCCAGATAAGAATTCTTAGTGTCACAATAAGAAGTTGAAGGATAATCCTGAACATCTTATGTTGGTACCTATAGTCTCATATCATCTCTGAGAACACCTCCATGGTCCTTGTACAAACCATGCAAAAACATCACACACTCCCTTTGATGTTCAAGGCGCCTACAATAATTGATGCAGGAACCTATAGCTGCCATTGCATGTGACTTTCCCATCTTTTAACCTAGTCATGTGGTTTTCTTTTTGCCTCCTGCAGCTTTTGTTCAATGTTGGTTGAATCTTCAGCACGACCAAGTGATAACATTAACTCTGTTGCCTCCTTCGGCAAACATTTGGCTTATGGAACAATGACTCTTCTGTGGCATTATCAGAAAATCCACAGCTCTATTATGTGGCTCTCCTTCATACAAGCTATCTTTCAACTGTTTCTAGTTATCTATGGTTCTACCTGAACAACAGGAGCTTTCCTGGGAAATGAGAGGATCAACGGTTCGAATGGACATATATTACCTAAATCTAACCGCTGTGAAATAGCAACGTCATGACCAATTATCACAGTCTCCTCCCCATCCTCCCCCTTTTTAAAAAAAATCAATTGAAACAACACAGTTAATTTTTAATTATTATTATTATTATTATTTTAAATAATTTAAAATGACAAATTTTGTTTGAAATTAATTATGTGAAAGTCCTTTATAGTTTGAAATTTCGGTAGCGTCCCTTTCCTGAGAAGGGAGGTTGGGAGGGCACTTGCCCTTTCAAATCCGTCTGGCCGGATAGTATTTGACGGCCAAGAGCTTCAGGACGTTGATTGGTCCCAGTATAGGTCTTCGAGTCCTCAATTGCACACTCTAATACTCACATCGGCTGTTCTGGATTAGATGAAGGTTGCAAGCGGGCAAGGGAGGTGGATCAGGTGATTGAGTTGGGTCAGAGTCTCGGTGTGATAGAGGAAGATCGGGTCGAGCGCAATTGAAGCGGGTCAAGTGAATGGGCTTCAGCTCTAGGTTGAGAGAGGGAGGTCGGGGCTGGGTCGTGGGGGTTGGGCCGCAGTCGTGCTGGTCGGAGGCATGGATCGTGTGCGGCTGGAGGAGATCGGGTATGGACTGGCTAGAGGGCGGATTGGGCCGCGGGATGACACACAGGCGTGGGTGCGAGATTGAAAGTAAACTGACGAGCATGGGGCGGAGTTGGTCGTGTGGGTCAAGTAGGACTCCGTGTGTAGGTCGATGCAGAAGAGAGAAGCTGGATGGGAGAAGGTTCTTCTCCTGTGTGGATGAGATCCGTGTGAGACGAGCGCGGCGCAAGGGACTGCATGTTGGAGCGAGTTCGAAAATTGTGGGCGGCTTCCTGTTCTTGTGTGCGGGATCGATCGAGCACGAGAGGGAGTTTCTTTGGGCGAACAGAGAATTTGAGGGGAAGAGCGGCTTTTGCATGTGTAAGGGTTCGAATGGTTTGGTGTTCGGTTTTTGCTGTGTGAGAGTTTGTGTTGAGTTACGTGAGTTAGTGGGATCGTGCGTGAGTGAATCGATGGGTAGGCAGACGGTTAGAGGTCAATAGTGCAAATTACTTGCAAGGGCTATGTATTTAGATGAATGAAGCGTGAGTTCGGTCCAACTAGGATTCCTAGATGTCAAGTGAGATGTGAAACAGGTTGGGTATAGGAATCAGGTGCAATTGTTCAAATCGAAGATTTATGATTTGCTGGAGGGTGCAAAAGCTTTAATATCAATTTTTTTTTTATGCGGTGGTAGTATTCTACAAACAATTTGGAGAGATTCGCTTACACAACTTGAATATTGGACACTCAGTTGACTATAATTAATTATTTATTCATTCAATAGTCATTAATTGTGACGACCAATTCATCCGGCCGGTTCGATTGAACCGGCCGGTCCCCTCCCTATTAATAAAACCCCGTAATCGTGCCCCCCGTTTCGCGAACAGACAAAGGCGGACGTCTGGGCGGAATCGAGCACATGCGTTGGAGGTTTCAAAGGATTTCTTTCGCCATTTTTAGCAATCCAACGTGTTTGAAGATAAGAATTAGTGACTCATTTTCATTTCTACCGTTAAAGGAGTGATAAATTTAGAAGAAGTTTCAACAAGCGAGAGGAACGATGAAGAAAAGAGAAAAATGTTTGTTTTTTTAAATTTTTATAAATTGTTTCCTAAATCTTTTCTTAATTAGTAGAAACATTTAATTTGAAGATAAGGAAGACATTTGGAAGCGAGGAGAAGAAATTTTGAGGGAGAAAGAAGAATATTTTGGGATTTAGAAAATCCCCTCGTTGTAAGCTTACTTTCATATGAATTTTCTTAGAGTTATTTTAAAAAGCATATTTATTTTATGAAAATTTTATTGTTTAATTTTAGGGATTTAAGGAAGAGATCTAGTTGTAGAAGTTGAGTTCTTTAAGGAATTCAATAAGAACGAAAATTTGAGGCTGAGGTTGAGACAAGGATTGAAGATTTGAAAGAATCAAAGTGAGTAATTATATATGCGTAAATTTTTACTATTTTATCTTCATTTCAAATCTGATATAATTGTTTATTTTCTTTTGGAGAATATCATGGATGAGACAAATGAAAATTTTAATGCATAGGTTGAAAGAGAAATGGTTATAACTGAAATGATTGACGTACTATGAGAATATGAAAGTTTATGAATATATAAAAGAAAATATATGTAAAGGAAATGAAAAATGAAGATGACAAACATACATGCATGTATGATACTTATATACATATAAGAATGCAATTAAATAAATGTTAAGGAAATGATATGAACATAAATGAATCAAAGGAAAAGGAAAAGGAAAAATGATATGCATGCAATTTACAGGAGTTCACTCCTGTATGGTACTAGCTAGGGAAGCTATGTACCTGTGCACGTTAAAAGGAATAGGAAAAAGAAATGGAATTGAAAATGAAAATGGCTGTACCTTAATTGGTACATTTAGACGGTGCTCCTGTATAAATGGAAATGGGGAAATGGATATTGAAAGGAATTGAATGTTAAGCTATTAAAAGAAATGTGGTAAAAGAAATGTTAAAATTGATTGAATACCAAGAAAAGGACTTGAGTAAGATTACTGTTTATAATATATGATGTATGTGTATTGACATTAAAAGAGGAAATAGTATGAATTATATCGATAAATCTATTTTATTGTTTATAATTGAAATGATTACCCACTGAGTTTACTTAGTAAACTCAAATCACGAATTTAAATGTTTCAGGTAAGTCTTCAGAGATTTAGAAATGTCAGAAAGAGAAGAATTCGTCTATAGAAGACGACGTGCAACTGATAACAAGTAATTTGTGATTTGAGATAAATGTTAAGTATTTGAGGAATTTTGTTAGTGGTTCTTCAGATGAAAGGAAAGAGAATTTGATGTTTTAATATTGTATTATTTATGAACTGAAATGATTAGATCCTACCGTCTGACTTTTAGTTCCCGCCTCGTTAAATCGAGAATCCGGGCCGGGTCGTGACATTAATTTAAATATTCATCATGAATTCTAGTTTTTACAAGTTGTTGGACCTGATGTTATTTCTATAGAAGTGTGGAAATGCTTAGGAGATGAAGGGATTTCTTGGCTTATGAAACTTTTTAATATTTTTTTGAAGACTAAAAGATTCTAGATGAGTAGATTAGGAGTGTATTGATTTCTATTTTTAAAAATAAAAGTGATGCAGAAGAGCGTGCAAATTATAGAGGAATTAAGTTAATGTGTAGTTGTGGAGACAGTTATGGAGGATATTTATGTGTAGTTGTGGAGACAGTTATGGAGGATACCATTGAACTGATTTTAGAGGTAGTCTTGGAATGGACATGGAGGAATTGGAATTGTTGTGAAGGATGATTAGCTCACTATAGGAGACTTAACGGATGGATTTATGATGGCCTTTTTGTGGATGACAACTGTACTTGGAAGCGATTGATGATTATTATCGGCATGAATGAATGTTTTTAAAGCGTATTGCAAATCGCTGCTTTAATTAACTATAGCGTTTATTACTTATATATCTTTTTTTATATGTGTTTATATTATGTGCATATGTAGACATTTATTTAATTAAATCACATCAAGTATAATTATACATTCAATAACAACTATTTTATCAATGACTTAAAAAACTTGTTATAAGATTAAAAAGAAATGTGATGTACATATTTAATTTGAAGTCAAACTTGAAAAGTGAATTTGCAAGTTGAAAATTCTACAATTTATATTTGCCATTTGAATTCACAGAAGATTAAAACTATTGAGTAGTTTGATGGTGTTAAATTTAGGAACTTCAAGAATGCATATTTAGTTCATAGAAAATTAAATTTCATTCATATCATTTAATATGAATGATGCGTGCCTTAGAGGAGCTAAAAAAATTAAGAATGAGAATGTTGCTTCGAGTGGGCCTTGAGGGAGGGTGATGCCGCTGCTGCAAGATGGAAATGAAGACGTGCAAGTTGAAATCCAGGTGATGGAGACAAAGGTGATGCCTCTACTGCGACATGAGTCACGAATTATATTGCTATTTGTTAAATATATACTCCTTTTTATTCTCTTAATAAACTTTGACTGAACTAAACGGAAAGCATAAAAAAATTGAACTAAGCTCTTCTACACGTGCTTCTTGCACATGCTTTTACACTTGATGGTGTGTATAGCAAGCACTCCACAACCAAATGGCATGTGAGATGGAAGCAAAGTGTCTTCCCAATCTCAATGCAATGCTAGCTGGCATGTACAAAAAATAATGTGTTAGGACCAGATAGCGTGCTACATGACTCAAAATATAATAAATTTGTTTTGAAACCTGTTCTATAGTAGTGTGGAACAAATTTTTTTGGGCCTACTCTAGCATATGGAACAATAAAAAAGATTCTATAATTTGGCTTTAATGCCAATTCATGCAAAGTCCGCAATTAAAATAAACATGATGATGAGCTTTGACATCTCTATTTTTTGAGAACAGGTGTAGAAGAAAAAAATGAGGAGATAAAGTGAAGGTGATTAAGAAGATTGAAACTTTGAATATCTCTAAGGGAGGTAATACGTAGAGAGATAAATGAAGAAGATGCCCTACGATTAAATGAAGGGAGGAGGATCAATCACGAAAAAGATTGCCATAGCAAATTCCATTTCATAACTCATTAAATAACCATGTTTATTTACAATACTTGGCATTCTTTATATTATAGTAGCAATAATATTATAGATAACCTAGTCCTTGTAACATTGAGATGATAACATGCAGGCTGTTATCCTTGGTGATTGACAAAATGACAAATCGAAAAAAAGAAGGCCTTAACATGGCACAAAACCTTATAAATAACACAGACTTTGTCTATGATAAGTGACATTAAATAGCAGATGAAGTAATACTAAACTGACACTGACGAAGACTAACTTATTTCAACCCCTGACTTTTTTTATTTTGTTTTGTTGGTATCTATTCATGTTTCATCTTCTTTATTGCTGAACTACCATATTCATCTAGTCGTAAAAATGCAATTTTTTTCTTTAAAATAATGTATTACTTCTCTTCTTCAATCAATTCCTCATATGAGATGTTGATGCATTTCTATGTTTTGGTGAAAGTTGTAACCTTCTGAAACGATTGCTATTAGTTAGGCCTAGTGGTATTTAATGCTAGAGTTACAAATTGCACATTCATAATGTACTATAAATGTTTTAGGTCTGCTTTGTACTTCATTGCCTGTTATTTCTCAATGAAAGGAGTTCAGGTATGTCAATTTTTTTTTTAATTTTAAATCTCATTTATCATTTCTGTAATTGATAGTTATTTTTTGAAGTACTGATACTTTGTTAGGAGAGTTTGCTATGATCTCAAGAATATAATGCAAGACCTCGTTTTTTAGTTGTTGGTATGGTGGCATAGTTTCTGCAAATGTCATTTCTATTGCTCACGCATCTATCTAATTAATTTTAATTTCTTATCTTTGTCTGGGCTAAAGTTCAGTAGTTGCAGCGGGGAAAATATTTTTTTTCCTTTTGACTGGTGATGTGGATGCTGGAAAATTTGTTCTTGATAGTGCCTTGAAAGAGAGAGAAGAGGAATCAGTTCAGGAGTTAGGGACCAGGAAGAGCAGAGAGACATATAGGAGAGATGAGAGAAGAACGAAGAGAGAGGAGAGAGGAGAGAGGAGAGAAGAAAGAAGCGAGAGGAGAGAGGAGAGATAAAGGATATTGAGAGGTGAGAGGCTCAGGAGCAAAACTGGCTACAAATTTCTTTCATCACATTACTATGTTATTTAGTACATGACTTGGAACCCTTTGTATTGACCATTAGAGTAAGGGTTCATAACAAAAAGACTAACAAACACATAACTAACAAGGTGCTGTTTGGCTGCAAGTAGGCTTTAACTCAAGTAGGACTTAAACTCAAGTTAGATTTAGTACTACTACTACTACTACGACGACAACAACAACAACTATAAGCCTATATCCCACTACATGAGCTCGGCTACATGAATTTTTTTTTTCTATTGTGTCCTATTAAGAGTTAAATCTTCATTTAAATCTATTAAAAATATTATTTCTAATACTTTCTAACCAAGTCTTTTTAGGTCTACCTTTACTTTTCTTAACATAGGTAATATTTAATACATCTACCTTTCTAACCGCGCCATTGGAAAGCCGGCGTTTAATGTGACCAAACCATCTTAGGCGATTATCTCTAATCTTATATGCTACTGGAGCTACTCCAACTTTTTTACGTATATATTCATTTTGTATTATGTCTCTAAGTGTAAAACCACTCAACCACCTAAGCATCCTCATCTCTATGACATTTGATTTATTTTTTTGCTTTTCCTTTAATGGCCAACATTGTGTGCCATAAAGCATTGCAATCTCACCACCATCTTATAGGATTTTCCCTTAAGTTTGAGGTGCACTTATCTAGCACACAATAGGCCTGATGCATTCCTCTACTTCAATAATCCAATTTGAATTCTATTAATAATATCCCCATCTATTTCACCATCGTTTTGAACAATAGATTTGAGATATCTAAAACATATACTCTTTTTAATGACTTGAACGCTCAAAGTCACAATCCCTCCACTATATCTATTACTACTAAAATTACACTCCATGTATTCGGTTTTAGATCTACTCAAATGGAAACCTTTAGACTCTAAGGTTGACTTCCATAGTTCAAGTTTTCCTTCAACTCTATCTCTATTCTTATCAACAAGAATAATATTATTAGCAAAAAACATACACCATGACACATCCTCTTGCAAATGTCTAGTAAGAACATCCATGACTAAAGCAGAAGATATGAACTTAAAGTTGATTCATGATGTAATCCAACTATAATAGGAAAATACTTGGTCAAATCACCTTGTGCTTTAACACAAGTAACAACTCCTATTTACATATCCTTATTGACTTGAATATAAGTATTATTAACTATTTAACTTCTTTCTTTTCTAGAACTCTTGAGAGCACTTCTCTTGAAATTTTATTATATGGTTACTCTAGATCAATAAATATCATATGTAGATCCTTCTTACTCTCTCTATACTTCTCCATCAAACCTCTTAATAAATGTATGGCTTCCATAGTAGACCTACCCGGCATGAATCCAAACTGATTTTGAGAAATTAGTATCATGCCGTAACTTTTTCTTAATTACTCTCTACCATAGTTTTAATGTATGACGCATTAACTTAATTCATCTATAATTCACACACTTATATGCATTACTCTTATCCTTAAAAATAGAAACAAACACACTCCTTGGCTCATCTGGCATCTTTTTAGTCTTCGTAATATTATTAAAAGGTTTTGTAAGCCAATAAATTTCTTGATCTCTTAAACATTACCAGCAACGACAGTGTTTCAAGTTAGATTTAGTTAGTTCTTTAAATCCGTATTTAATAAATCTTGATAGTTAAAACTTGAAAACTGTGACATGATAGGCCTTAAATCAAGATAAACTGTTTGGCTACTTAATTCAGAATGTAATGATTTTAATGATTGTGAGAGCTTATTATATCTTCATGCCCTATATTAACCATTTGACTAATTAATCATAATTAGTTTATTAACATCTCTATTATTCACGAATTAGTAATTTACCACTCTAATTAAACACATTAACTTCTATTTACTCAAAAGGAAACCAAAAATAATACCCATTAGCTCAAGTTAATGTCTTTTTAATTAATTAGTATTAATTTTTAAGGATGATTTATTTTTTTAATTAATTTATCTATATCTAATATGTTTGATTGAGTATTAGTGATTTTAGTTGAAATTTTTAATCAATTATAATTTGGTGAATCAAATTATAATTAGCATGAGATAATATCCTAATTGATAATTAATTAATAATTTACAAAGCTAACACAATTTCTTCTATTTTGATTAAATTAAATCACAAACAATATCAATTATTTTAAGTAATATCTTTTTAATTAACCAACATTAAGTATTAAGATTCATTTAATATTTTAATTAGCGTTTCTTGTTTAATTAACCCCACTAATATTAATAATTAATGAAGTTATCAACCTTAAGAAGATCAAATTAATAAATTGCCAATCATGAATTTATCTCAACCTTCTACCTCTTATCCAAATTCTCAAAATCCTCACTGATATAGAAGCTAGGAATTCGCTGAATATGAAGATGAATAGTTTGTGAGACCTTGCGAATTTAATTTAAATTTGCTGAATGCTCGGATTTTGGAAATTTGGGAATTCAGATACAACTGGGGGTAAAAGAGATTTAAAAGTGTGCCGAATCAACATTTTTTTTACTGTTTGACGAGATTTGAGTTAAATCTTGCTTAAATTCTGCTGAAAACTTGCTGCCGAACAACCCAAGAAGGTTTTAAAATATAACTACAGATAATGAAGAATTTGATGTAAAAAGACTATTTTTAAGCCCAATGAGTTAGAGACTTGAGTTGATATGCATTAATCACAATTAAACTATATTTTGCTTTTGAGCACGTCGTGAATGCGTGCTGAGTATCAGTCCTTGAGGAGGTAAAGCATTTCCATGAATCCTCTCTGTTCCTTGTCCAGCCTATGTGCATCAGCATACTTGTATTGTGTATAAAAAATTTCTTAGGCCTTCTTCAGCTTTTCTTTGAAGAATGTTTGTGTAGGCTGCTAACCATTCCTCGTCTGCACTTGCTCTTCTTGGAAATGACATGTCAATTTGGTCCAAAATCTGAATTGGGTTCCTTCATACACCACTTCAGATATTATCCTTTGAGTTGATTGCTGCTTTGAAGGATTGTATGCAAACCCCCAAGAAATACTAATGCACGATGCTTCATTTGTTCACTAGCAACTTAATGAGGAAGTATTGATTACCATCGAGCACTTGACTTTTTTGTTGAGTGCTCAATATTCTCCATTAGAATCTCCAAAGTTGCTTAGGAACTGGATTTCTAGATTCGGTGTAATAGTTATTATTTCCCCAGGAAGCACACAATCTTTTTGAAGTAAAATCCTTGCAATTTTCTTTCATTGAATATATTGTTAGAAAGAAGCAGCCAATTCTGATAATTAATCAACTATAGCAGGTTTGAGACATTACAAATTTTCGCAGTTGATTGTCCAATCGCTGATTGTATTAATAATTCCTTTGCATTGTGATTTGTACATGTCAAAAATTTATATATGCCAACATTTTTGTTTTCTTCCTTACCGCTGCAAGCTACATACTGCTTCAAACAGTACTCCACTTCTGACAACATTTTAGGTCTAAATACTATTCAGAAACCATATCTAAAGTTTATCTATTAAAAATGTTCACTTTAATATAACAATGTAATTAGAAAATGACTTGGAGATGTAAAAGATCCTTTGGATCATAGTTATTATTATTTTTCAATCAAATGGGAAAATTCTCATGCTTACCAATTTCAATTTAATTTGTAAAAACATGTGTCATTCCTGTATTGATCTAGCTTACTATTAAACTGAATTTAAAGACAAAAGCTGAGGTGTTCATTATTGGAATGCACAAAAGGTTATATCAGAATTAAAGTATTGTATTTGTTGCCAAGGTTGAACAATTGTATGAAGCCTTATTGGGTTTTGTGGAAGTTAAACAATACATGATGCGGGCTTCACTGTTGTGGTTCGTACTTTGCTTTAAGTTATTATCCTATCACTGTAAGGTATCTTGTGCAGTCATCAGTATCCTTGGGAGATTTTTTTATCGCAGATATGTGTTGGCACTTGGAATTGTACATAAATTTGTTTGTGCAGGATAAGTTGGTACTTGCATTCATTGTAATATTTTATTACTAATATTTATATTTATATTATTTTGCTTATTATTTTGATACATTGGTAGCATTGAAGTTGCCCGTGAGTGTTAAATTAGGTGAAATATCAGAAAAGTCATCATTACTTTCATAGTGAAATACATGTATTCTACACGTAAAACTATTATGAAGTCTCTTGTTCGATATGACACTTGAAATATTTTTTCAGCTCTTGTACCAAATGAAGTCCAATTCCTTCATGAGATTAATGCTGTCATGCATCTTATTGAAATGTCAACAATATAGACATTTCTTTGCATGTTACTATGCATTCAACATCTAGTTACTGCATGAAAAATGGGCTCTACCGTTTGGAATAGGCTGAGTGGCAAAATATATCTTCAGTTGTGATCACATAAATAAACTACCAAATGTTTTATTAATTTGTGCTTGAATTCAACAATTAGAGAATTTTTCTGCTTTTGATTATTGTTTTCATGTACATTTTGTAGCCATTAATGTTTCACTTCTCTTTTTCTCATTTGTTTTTGAGTCTAATATCCTAACTTCTTGTTATTGATGTGAGAACTGCCCAGGGTGACCTTCGGGATGTTTATCATCTTAGAAAAAATCTATTGAAAGCATCCTTAGATCTGGTCAATTTGAAGGTTTGTTTTTTCATACTGGAGACTGTTGTGGCAGTTCATATTTGCATATTCTATTTTTTGTTTTCCTTTGCATCAAATTCTAGACTAAGCAATGTAGTAATTATCTTAGCCAAGGTTTGATATGATTAAAATTTAAAATTTTCTTAGCTAATATATTTGATATTATTAGGATTATTCGTCAAATATATGAGCCAATTGCTTTTCAGTTTTAGTAACTACACCCGAAATATGCTGATTGTCTCGGTTAATATTCCTTTAATTGCAATCTCCTAGTTCTTTTAAGATACTAAAAACCAATATACTAGATTTTTGCAAAGAAAAAAAAAATACTAGATTCATAAAGCTGACTCATAATAGTTAGGACAACTCTATTGATGATGATGTTGAAACTGTTGTTTAGAGGATTATCCAAACTCCAATAGCAAAGACTAGTAACGCGACTCACCCTCCTTTCACAGAAAACAACATTAGAAACATGGATGTATTATGCTATGCGCATCAATATTTTGTTTTGGTCCATGCCATGACTTATTCTCTAAAGGAAGTGTATGAGTTTTCTGAAAATATTTGGTGGCAATTATTGAACTTAAAGAATTTATGAATTAGAAAGCATTGGAATTGTGTTGAGTTGGAATGAGCTGGTCTCAATTCAAGATAAAAAAATTTATATTTTAACTCTCTGCAAGTTCGTGTTGAGCTAAAATGATTTATTCAAAGTTGATTTTCGAGTTAAGTCTGGCCAAGTTTCTTAAGTCACAATATTTTCTTAATTCATAAATGAATTATATTTATGTAAATATTTCTATACTATCACTTAATTTTTTAAAAGCTATATATAACATAGGTGTGCATATATGCAAGAAATATAAATAAATTTATATATTATATTCTTTTGAAATAGATATGAGTATGAACATGTGAGATGAGACATAAATGTTTATTTTTATTTGAATCAAGTTTATTTTGAGCTATTTATGAGTGATGCATCCTTACCTAAAACATTCTAACCATAACGTTTTATATTTGAAGGCCTTATGGAAATGTAAGGCAAAATAACTTGAGATAGAGTTGTGATTGAATAGCTAATTTGCAGTCTTCAATAATGCTAGCTTGTTTGATTTGACCAAGAGCAGGAGTTTTTTTTTAAAAAAAAAAATTAATACCTCTTTGTTTGCATAAATGTTTGGTTGAATATAAATCCTGTCAACTCTAGTCTTTGACCTGTATAAAATCGAATTAAAAAAATTGGGATTTATGAACCTATCCTATAGATAAGTGAATCTCTTGAGTTTATGTGTTCAACATGACCAAAATTGAATTGATGCTTGAAAAACATTTGTAATTTAGAGCAATTGCACGCTTTTGGAGTCACATATTTTGACCTTATATTTTTTTGAGGACTACACAACATTTTGGAGTGATAGAAATTTCAAATTTTAATATTTGCACACTTCTCTGTGTATGCAGGAGAGTTTACTTTCAATAATTTAGCACATTTTAAACGATGCACACACCTTTTAGTGTGCATGTGAGATTTACGAGGCATTATAATTGAGTTGAATTGGAGATAGAATTATAGTTTTAAAGATTTGGTGTTCCTGTGAGATTTGACTTGCATGCAGGAGGGTATACTTTCAATAGTTAAAGACATTTTTAATGATGCACACACCTTTAAGTGTGCCTATGAGATTTATGAGCATTATAATTGAGTTGAATTGGTTGTTGATGTTAAGGTTATTAATGTTATAATTACTTTTGTACCTCAAGTTAGTTTGGATACAACACCAACAACATCTTTGAAGAATTGATGTAAATGACACCTCTTGAAGAAAGAGTTTTTATTGAGGAGATTTAAATGAACATATTGGTAGAGTGGTTGAAGTTTTTAAAAATATTCATGGTGGCTATGAGTGTGGGGTGTCTCATGAAGGCGGTAGAATCATACTAGATTTTGCTATAGTTATTTGATTTTATAATTGCTAATACTTTATTTAAGTAAAGAGAGGAGCATCTCATCACTTACAAGAATAGACATTGTAAATCTCACATTGATTATTTTCTTATAAGAAAAATTGATCATTTAGATTCCAAAGTTTGTAAAGTCATTTCGATTGAAAGTTTATGTATCCAACATCGCTTATTAGTTTTGGATTTTAAGATGAAGAGGTGAAAAATGAAAAATAAGGTAAGGTATTATCCTAGGATTAGATGAAGGTAAAAGCTCAAAAAATTAGGAAAGATCTAGAGGGGGCCGTGAGGAGTCTAAGAAAGTAATATTTGATACAAAGAATTTAGTTTTTAGTGATTTATGTAATAGATTAGATACTAAAGAGGGTAAAAGATGTATGTATAAGATAGCCAAACATACAGATTAAAGAAGGATTTAGTTCAAGTGAAGTGCATTCAGGATGAAGATAAAAAATATATTTTTTGAGAAGTGGATATTCAACATAGATGGCTAAGATATTTCAATAAACTTTTCAATGAAGGTTGTTTATGTTGTAGCAATGTTGATATTGAATCTACATTTCTTTCTTATCATGCTACTCTTTTACCTTTTGTAACTTTGTCATATTTATATTTGCCAGTCTCGGTGTAAGAGATATTTGTGTGTTTTTGTTTTGGTTGAATCTTTTGAATTTCTTGATGCTTGTATAACCGTGATGAAGCCTTCTGTTTCACGATATTTAGAAATTCTTTGTCATTGTCAATATTACCGTATTCACTTCTTTGGTGGTTGCGGTTTGCTTTTAGAATTTTTTGCTTCTTTATGGAATATCTTAAGGCAGATTGTAATGCAATTCTACAATGTTTTCTAAAAGCTGCATATAACTTAATCTGTTTCTTTTAGCGTGCATTTGTACTAAATTGAATCACTAACTGCTTGTTCTTAATGTATTTCAGGAACCCAACACTTTAAACGAGCAAGCTATTTTGTTGATTCCACTAGTTTCCTATTCACTTGCTGCTGGTTTTTGTCATCTTTTACCTTTTTATAAGGAGGTATCCATATTTGCAGATGCTCAGGTTTTAAAGGCCAAGGTAAATGTTGAAACTTTTTTTTTTTAATTCTTTCCCACTGTTTTTCTCATGTTTTGTGTTTAATTGATCTATCCTTTGATAATTATATTTAGTTGTCATCCATGGAAGATTCAGATCAGGCTCTGTTAGACGCTGAAGTGCTTGATTGCTCCATTGAAACTTTAAGCATGTTGCATAAACATAATACCGTTCAGGTTCTTATTTATTAATGTTATTATTTTCATTTAGTTTTCATCTTTTAGCCTTAATTAAATTTATGCATGATTAGGTGCTAGTGAAGAGTTATCCTAGCATTCGTATTCCTCGGCAGATCCGTGAGCCATTGCTGCATGAAATGGAAGAGTATATTTCTGGTCTTATGGGACCAAACAAGGGTTTTGAGAAAACAGTTTTAGGGAACCTCATTAACATTTGTTCTCTTTTGTGCAATTTCATCCATTGTTCACTTTTTTCAAGGTTGGTTCTCTTTCCAGAAGTGAACTATTTGTCACATCATTTTAAATTACAAATTTAATGATTTCTCATGAAATGTAACCTATGGATACTATGTATGGCCTTGTCATTTAAAAGATGAAATGTACAGATTTTGCTGACCAATGATATTTTGATTTGTTTGATCTATGACAAACGAACTGCATTATGATATGAGTCTCGCCTTCTTAATCAGGCTTTATGATACATGCTACATGTCTTGCCTTCTTAGTTGAACAATCATGGAGTTTGTGTTACTTATTTAGGAATTTGTGTCACTTATTCAAGAATTTATGTCCTCTTTGTTTATTTTATCATCAATGCTAATTTTCTTGTACCCTTTAGACGTGAGAGTGCTTTATAATGAGTGATTACATTCATTTGGTATAGAGTTAAATGGTTATTTGTTAGGCTGAAAGATAACATGTAAGTTGTAACTTGTAAGATGTCTATGCATGTAGTCATCTTCTGTAGTTTCATATTTTTGTAAATTTCATCAGTAATTTAAATATTTGTATGGACAAATAACATCAACAAATTTGTTGTTGCTCATCACTGATGAAGCTCTTCCGCTTAGTGCATAGCCTTAGAACTTCTAATTTTTTTCACCAACCTGATTGTTATTTTTTTAATTGATATTTTAAATTTATTATTTTTTTACATTTCTGATTACTATCCTTATATTTGGCTTTGAAGGCGTTGACATCATCAATATTTATTAACATGTTGATATGGATCCATATTAACAGATGCATATAGGTCTCTTCCAGCTATTTGTAATTATTTTGTTTTTGTTTGGTTGGTAACATTGATGTGTAGCCTTTCAACCTTAAATGGATTTTCATGAAAAACTATTTGTTTTTAATTCAATTTTTTTATTGGCATTATTGCAGGCTAAAAGATGAGAAAGGACTTTATTACAATAAATTGTTAAACTATACTGTAAAGTTGATTGACCATATTGCTTATTTGATTGATGAAAATTTTCATGAAGTTCAACGAGGCGGTTCTGTTAGCGTTGGCTGCATGTTTGATGGTTCACGGTCCACTTTTATGTCTTTGCAAAGTTTTATATCTGGTCCTCTTTTCAGACTTTTTAAAGACGAAAAACATATTGATACCGAGCTGCTCCAAGTCATTCAGTCCGCTGAGAAAATTTTGGCGGTTCTTGGTAGATCATTTACTGTGTTTTCCAATGCCACAGTTAGCCTTTGTTCTGGATTGGATGCACAAGCTCTTCAACTCCCAGGTTTTCAAGAATCCAATTCTGCTTATGATGGTACAGCCCGCATCATGGATGTGGATCTTGATGCTGAGAATTGTTCCAGGGATGCAGATTCCTTTAATTCACCTACAAGCAATTCTTCAACCATGTTTTACAATCCCATGCAGCGTAAATTAACATTAGTTTCTGTGATTTCCTCTTTTTCCTCTGTTTCACCTAAACTTGCTTGGGAAACTTTGTTTGAACTTCTGGGTAAAGAAGATGATGCTAAGGTTTCCGAGAGTATTTTGTATAACCTTTGCAAGTACTTCCATGGTTCTTCTGTTTCACTTTCCTCATTGGTACATCCTCTCCCGATCTTGATGCATTCTAATTTCTAATTTTGCTTATAATTATATCCCAGATTATTTATGATTCAGTTATTTTCCATTTTTTATGATAATTCTTTATTATTATTTTTATACAATTCGGAGTGCATTATTATTTTTATACAATTTGGAGTGCAGGCCACGTTTTGGTGTTTGATAGTTTGATACTCTATTTTCGTTCTTATACTTGCCAGGTTAATTCATTACATGACAATCTTGAGAAAAATTCAAGCTCAAAACTGAGTTGTGAAAGTATTTTGACGTGTATCCGCATGCTTCTTGGGACTTTGCAATCCAGATGTTCAATCATTAACAATGCTAATCTTGATTGGGGCCCTGAAGATATGGCAGTGAAAGAGGTGTATTCATTTGCTTACGACACTCTTTAACAATGATTTGGCTATTTTTTGTCCTTTTTTTGCAATGTTTGTTAACAATATAGTTTAATATGCAAGTAGGCCCAATTGAGTGATTTCAGATTCTGATGTTTGCTTGTGCTTCATGCTATCTTTATTTTGTCTTCTGCATTTTTTTTGGCTCAGGCTATTACTTGACTAGTATTGTAATTATGTCATTATCCAGTTATAAAATTGTTTTTAAAAAAATTGATTTAATTTGCTTAGTTTGGTGTTCATATATTTTGTCTACATTAAACTATTAGCTCTTGGTTTAGAAAGACTATAGGTCTGTTTGATTAGTTAGGAAAGAAATTATGACGGGTAAAGAACTATTTTTGTACTAAATTTAAGATTTAAGGAGATATCCTGATTTGTGTTGGCCAATGTGGATTTGAGTGTCCGAGTCATATCATGAATATCTGGTAGAGTGAACAATGATCGAAAAAAATCATATTAATATTGGTGCATTAATTTAATTTTATGCCTTGATGATCTTATGTAGAGGTAATTTGATAAGGAAATTAACAAAGAGTATAAATGATAACAATCAGTTCTACATATGTTTTATTGACCTACAAAACCACATGATCAAGTGCAATTAAGTTGATTTAATAGGTTATTGAGGAGAAATTGTATTTGGAATACCTGTTTATTGTTGTTAAAGATATGTTTGATGGAGTAATATCTTAAATTTGGTGTTATGTGGAGTGACCAAAAAGATCCCAATCATACTTAAGTTTTGAGAGTTCATTTTTGTATTAAGATATAGGTGTTAGATATATAAAAATTAGTTAAGTTGGTGTATGCTATTTGCAGAGTGCATTATCTTGTGAGGTGAATGGGTTTTTAGCATAAGTTAAAAGTTAGATTAGCAATGATCATTATGGAGTTGGTAATAAGAAAAAAAAAACTCGGTGTAATTTTTACAGAAAAGCTTTCAAGTAATGGCGATATAAATGGATCTCAAAGAAAAGTTAGAGTGAGATTCTTAAAAAATAAGCAAACCATTGGCACAAAGAAGCAGAAAGGAGTTAAGCATGTTGAGTCTGAAGACAAAGAATTGAAATTAAAAGAATTTCTCTCTTATCTAAAGTATACAATGGAAGATTTGGTTAAAGATCATAACCATGTTAAAGATACAGGTAAAACAAAATCAAGATGGAAGCGTGCTTAGGGCTTACAAGAGTCTTTTGGACCACGGAAGCATAGGAAAGGCTTGGATGACACAATTGTTGGTGATTAGATGATCTGAGATTTTATGATGGCATTGTTGATTCTTTTGATTAAAGTACAAAAATGCATAAAATTTTATATGATGGTGATGCAGAGGTGCTGCTTGTAAAGAAAGAGCAGAGGGAGTTTATTGGAGGTGAAACTAAGATGCATGGGGTGTAGGAAAAGGATGAACCGATGCTACAGACATTCTTACCAAATGACTTGATAACTCTACCTTTTTGGGATTGATTTTCAAGCTGGGAATGACAGATCTGTATTCCCCAGTTTGAGGGGGACTGTTAAATGCCTGCCATCTCTTGGCCCTTGATCCCATGGCCAACATGGGGATCCGTGGAAGGCTCACTATGATCATGCTGCCATCCCTTGGTCATTGATCCCACAGCCAGCATGAGGATCCATGGGAGGCTCATCTAGATCACGCCGATCTCCTTCTATATTTGGGTGGCTGATTTATGAAGGATTATATTAAGGCAATTGTGCATGATTCTATAGTTATTTATTTTTTTATTAGACATCTTGTATAGATCTATAAATAGGGATAACTCTGTATAATAAAATTAAGTCTTTGCCCTCTCAAATTCTTTGAAGTTAACAATATATATAATATAAAGTTAGCTTTTATAGTATCATAATAATGCTCAATGGAGCACATGTAAAACCCATCATTATCGCCATTGATCTATATTGAGGTCTTAATGACTGCATCGAGGTCTTTTTTGCCCTACCTTCACAGGTATTATAATATTTCATTGCCAATCCTAAATTAATATGATATTCATTAGGCTTCAAATTTCTGCACTCATATTTGATTTATAATTCCATGCTTCATGATTTAATATAAAAGATATTCATATAATACTAGCATAAGAAAAATAAGGAAGCATTAAATAACTCAGTGTTTTTCTTATTAAGAATATTGCCAATTAGGAAAACATTTATATAATCATATGATATCTCATTTTAAGCTTGAACTATTAAAATTTACATGTGGTCGTTCATACATAAATATTTAATTATGAAGCTACTCAACCAAATTGAAGTAATTTTAATGACTTTTATCCGTCATTTTTGATCAATTGCAACTATATATGCCTGAAAATGTTAATTTAAAAAAAAACTTGCATTTCTTACCGCTGCGACGAGTTGCCTTCTCTATTCCGACACCTCGTTTCTTTTTCACTTGTAAATCACCTGCAGAATTCATATTTCTCAATTTTTATAATTTCTACACTTAAAAAATCCAATCAATTGAACAAAATAATTTTTTCTCAAAATAATAATTTTACATCGCAATCTCCACCTGTATATACTAGTTGAATCCTAAATCATAATTGTGTTTAATCTCTTTTTGGAATTTTACCAATATTTGTAAATCTATAAAACAACTATAATACAACCAAAATGCTTACCTTTCCTTTTTCCTTCTCCCCCAACTTTCCCTATTCTCCCTTCTTCTTCTTCTTCTTCCTGCTGCTTATTCCTCCACCAAATAAACAACCTCGACTTTACGGAAATTCCGCTCTAGCTTCCCACCCAAATTCCTGCTTCCGCTCCTTTCCATCCCAGAGAGCCCGCAACACCTTTTCCCCCTTAGCCGGATCACTTGTGAATGGAAGAGGAAGGAATTATCTAGATAGTGCTAGTCATATTACAGCTCACGCCACTCACATCACCTTCACGATAGTGCTAATCATAATTGTGTAATATATTATTTAATATAAGTATTGGGTTATATGCATTTAAATCAGTCAGTGATTTATAATGCTATTAGTTCATTACTGTTATTGATGAGGACATCCGACCTTGAGAGTTTTCCAGAGGCGGGGCCAACGATCTACGGCCACGATCGCACCGATTTATTTTTGAGTTATCATATGTATTTTATTTATTTTATGCATTTTTATGTTTCTACCCTCACTTGAGGGAATGGTTGTTTTTGACCCTTAGGGGCATATGTGTCTTTTATTGTTCTATTATAAACCCTAGCCATTTATATCCCCTCTTCCTCTTTGAAGAGGCTAATGAAGCAAATTATGAAAAATTTCAGCAATGGTTCCTTGAGTGCTTGAGAGAGAGTGTTTGGTGAGAACCCTAGGTGAGGGAATGAGATCACCCACCAGCCGCAGGACGCGTCCGGCCTCTTCCCATCAAAGTCCCCTAGCCGCCGATCAATAACCCTTCTTCCCCTTCCCCTAGCCACCACCACCATAAGATCCCTCCGTCCCACCCTAAGTCGCTGGCCATCACCTAATCCCCCTCCCCAAACCGACGGCCTGACCCTTTCCCTAACCGCCGGCCCACCTCCTCTCCCCTCTCTCCCCAGTCGCCCCCAACCCCTCTTCTTTCCCTCCTCTCTTCAAATTTCAAATACTTTCCTAAAATAAGATTTTAGTAATTTGGGAAAGTTTTAATTCAGATTTTTAATCAAAATAAATCTGAAAGAATCTTGCCTAAATGAAAGACTTAAATTAGGAAAGATTTCTCCATTTAAATAATTTAATTTTGAAAAGAGATCTAATTAATCTCCTTTCCTAATTTAAGTTTTCTAAACATAGCAATCCCTTCCTATCCCAAATTAAAATCCCATTATAGGGCCGACCCATCCTCTCTCTCCCCATCATTAGGAGAAGATTCCATTCCCAAACAATCTTCCCTAAATTAAACCCCAATTAAACTCCAGCTCTATGCCGCCCCTCCCTCTCTGCCCCACATAACTAATCGCCTCCATTAAACTTCCCAGTCAGCCATTCAATCTTCCCCTAGATCAACCGCCCCCTTTTCCCCCTTGCCCCTGTTATTTTTCTCTCAAGCATTCTCTTCTAAACCGTTCCCTACTCCACGATTTTGGCCTTCAAAGTTGCTGTCCAAAATTTCTGGACATTAGTGGACTACTGTTCAGAAGATCCTGTACTCTCTCTTGGCAGCCCTAATCCCCGGAAACCACCTACGTGCTACCCGGAAGTTCCAGCTCATCATCAGCCGTCTCCTCATGCATGGAGGATCCAGAACTTGATCAGGAGTTCGTTTACAACGATCAAGGTCAAGTTGATATCCTCCACTCACCGTTCTTCGACATCAATCAGAAGTTGATCAGACCGTAGAGGAATACGTAGAGAGGATCATCTTCACCCTCGCCCCCGCCATTGATGAACAAAACTCTTCCGTCTAGTGGCAGATTATTTCCAAATCCTAAGCAAGGTGAACTTCTCCTCCAACTCTGTTCCTTCTAAGTCTCACCTTAACTTGTAGTTTAATTGATTCATAAAAGTTGTGTTAACTCTTTCCGCTAAGCCTAGTAATTTAGAGAGTTGAGTGATTGGATCTATTTTCATGGTGACTAGTCTTATTGTTAGGGATTTCTTGTTGAAAATCTTTCTTGCATGCTTTGTTTTGAATAATTGATTATTTTGTGATCTTAACTTCTAGTCGTGTGACTTGGCCTAAGCTCGTTTCACCCCTCTCTCATTTTATTTCATTGTTTAAATCACTAAAGTCTAATAGTTAATATTGCTTTCAAACAAAGAAGCGTGCAAATTCTCATAAAACCTTGCCTAAGCATTTATGTCTGTATCAGTTGTTCATTAAATTGAATACTAGTGCTATATTAAGATAACTTAAGTAACATAAATTATTTAGTAATTGTGGTAATGCATTCCTTTTAACAATAATTAGCAGCAATTATTTAAGTTTCATTAATTAACAGTAATCTTCATTTAAACTTTAGGAAAACATGAAAACTTAAAACTAATGTGATACTCCCACTCACTTCTATATTAACATATAGTGCTATATATCAAATTGCTCGAATTGACGAACAGATCATGATGAAATAATCGACGAGCAACCGAAGGAGGCGGAATTGGGAGTTGGAGCCGGTCTTAGAGTTGGCCAAAGGAGGTAAAGGGCTTAGGTTCAGTGCAGGTGCGGGGATGGCCAAATGTTAGAGGCTAGCTGGTAGGGCTAAGTTTGGCCGATTGGAGTAGGTAGAGAGGTAGAATGGGGGTGGAAAAAAAAAAATCTGAGAAGAGCAGAGGAAAGGGTAATAGAAAGAAGAGAAGAAATAGGGAAGAAGAATGAAGGAAGTGGAGGAAAGAAGAAAAGAGAAAAAAAAGGTAGGAAATTTCTTTAATGCATATTGGTAATTTGTAGGATTTGCGTATGTAATGATTCTAGTTAACATTGCTTTGTTGATGATTAGGGCGATCTAAGTGCAACATGAATGGGTATTGATAGACGTGTATGTGACGTGAAAATTGGAAGGTGTATTAGTTGGTAATTGAATTAATTCTATGCGTCTAATAATAGATTGTGAGGATTATCAATTATTTATTTGAGTTGATTTAGGTGCCCTTTACCTTTGTACTCTTATATGGTTGTAATTAGACTGAATTGTGATTCATGCTGTCATTTCACATGCTCTTCTTTGTGATATGTGAATATGTTATATAAGCTGCCACATGCAATTTTTTTAATTCGAGACATAATTTATATAGCTATGCTTGTGTATATACTAATACAAATCACATTCATTCTGATCTATAGGTATGTACATATTCATACATACAAACAAGTACCATATAGCAGATTGTTGTAAGAAGGAAATAGCAATAATTAAATAAGCTTAAGAAAATGTCATGTTTGGTGATAGACAGGTTGGGGTTGTGCAACGTTGGTGGGCATTGAGACCTAGTAGAGGTAGTGTTACATCGATATGATGGAGCCTATGAGTTATGAGGCTCATAGGTTGTAGAGCCTACGGGCTATAGTGACTGTGACCTCTGGAGCGTACGGGCTATGGAACTAGACATGAAATTTTTTGAGGATGTAAAAAGGGAAGTTATAAAATGAACGAAAATCTATAGCTATGATTATATGTTGCGATGGTATGATTTACAAATCATATACGAATGCCATTTTTCTTAAAATGATACTATTGATATTATATAACATGTAATTAAATATGTAATGTAGGTGAGCATAATTTTTACATGTTGCATAATACATATCTTGTAGATTTCCTTTTACAATTACTATGAACTTGGCTTCTTTACATACGCTTCTTACACGCATAGGTTAAATTACCTGTTGATGCTCATGTTCATTAGTTATTTCTTACACTTGATTATTGCATTAGAGTTGCATATTTTTATGATATCGTAGCTCACTAGATTATTATTCTGGCGGTTCTTACTGAAAAGAAGAAGAATAAAGTTGAGCCGGAATAGTGTCAGGTCCATTTTCTATTTTATGTTTACTTTTGTCAGTGTAAAAAGGTCTAAAGTGTGGTTAGTAGCCTGTTAATAGTTTCATGTTCTGGTTTTTTATAGTTACTCCATAGATGAAATTTTTTGGGAATAATGCTTATGAATAGTGTTTGGACAGTTTCCGCTTATGAATAATGCTTCAAAACATTCTTTTATAATTGTTGTATTTCGAAGGAAATAAATTCTATTGAAGTGTAAGAGTATTATCTGAAATGATTTGTGTCTCCTCTCTTTTTGTATCGATTGTTTGTAGTAAGGTCGGTGTGGGGTGTGACATTTTCATCGTGTTTTTGTTGAGGGATAGTGAAATATGAAATACTATTCGGGCATTTAGTATTCAATTTGATGCATAGAGTTTTTATATAGATAAAAAACTTGGGTTTTCACTGTGTGTTAGTTTTCTTCTGTAGTTGGTGTTATTTGTAGTTCCATTTAAATAGGAAATAACTAACATAATCATGAAATCAACTTCTACTGCAGCTTTCTGGCAAGAAAGGGAGGATGATTTGTTTTGTTGTCTTGTTTAAATCAATTGTTGATTTTCTAAGTTAAGCTCTTTTTCTTAGGCCGTTTGCTGTTTTAGGGATTTAGAGATTGAAGAAGGCTGAGATGCAGAGAGAGGATGACATAATTGATATGTAAACTAATAGTTCCTTTTGTTTCAAGTTGGTTACAATGAGGATTGATCTGTTTAAAAAGGTTACTAAGTGTGGCTCTCTTGGTTCTCCTTTGTCCGAATCTAAAAATATGCAATAAAAATGGAATTTTTGTTTAATGGTAGAGGGATTTGCAGTAAGTTCCACATTTTTTGTGTAGTGGTGCTATATCAATGAAATTGCTTCCTTCATAAAGTTGAATACGCTAGAGTATTGATACTTTGTTGTGACTATATGCTGAGTTTTATAAATTTAGAGTTCTTACTTATTTCAAATATTTCTAAAAATATAATATTTTAGCTATGCGAGTTGCATTCCAGATTGTGGAACTTATCTTCGTCTGTTGCTTGTTGGGCTTGCAGAATTTAAATCGTCTTGGCATTTTGGTGGAAAAAGTAGCCCAGATTGGTCTTCCTTTTTGGGTTGGCCGCATAAAGTTGATCGATTGCATTTGCAGTTTCGTGTTAATTGAACCTAATATTGCTCAAGTAAGCTTGTTATACCTTTATGGGTTTAGATTCTTGGCATTACTTAATTTGATGTTAAAGTGTTTTGCTTATGTGCTCTTCCTCGGGCTTTGTTTATACACAGACATTGATGGGAAGACTTTTTGGAATGCTTCAAGATAGGGATTACCGAGTTAGGATCTTTTTAGCAAGAAAAGTTGGCATTCTTTTTCATACCTGGGATGGCCATAATGAGTTATTTCATGATATCTGGTATTTACTATTGTTCTTACTGTCAAGACCTTCACGGAGACTAGTTTATTATTTCCATTAAATGTTCCTTTTGGGCATATTAAACCACTTTGTTAATGGCTTTTGGAATGTACTAGCTAGTACGAGCCCTCAATTGTATCTGCAGGATTACATTTATAATTAGTGAAAAATGTTGTTACATCATCTTCCAATCTATGCAACTTATCTATTTTAAACCTTTTTGTAGAGTTCAATGCAATAGAGATCACAACCGAATGAATCTGGAATGATGTACAAAGAACATTTTTTATTGTGAATAACATCAAGCTTCCGTTGTGATGCTGGTTGACTGGAACATGTCTATTACGGCTTTAAACTTCTAAATTGCCGTACTATTGGTAGTTTTGTTTTCCAACATTGAAATATGAATTTACAAATCTTGATGCCTTTCACCTGAATGCTTATATCTTTCTCTTTATACAATAGCTTGGTAATAGCACGGAGAATTTTGTTCTTAGTTCTCTAATATTTGAGTGCAGGTATTGGGTATTAGGATATGGTTGAATTTTAACATTTTTTTTGTTTTTTGGACTTGCTTTACGAGATTCCTTGAAATGTTAGAGGATTAGAAGAATAATTTGCCCAAGTTTTCTTGAGTGTGAGCTCAATTTGAACAAGCTATTTTTTGTGTTTTGGTTATGTTGTTTGAACAATGAAAAATATATTTATATATATTTTTTGGATAAAAAGGATGATTGACTTGTATGTAATTAGCCAAATCATTACCCTAATGTGTTTTATTATAAATAGGTTTTGGTTTCTATGCAGCAAGTGGCCTTTTTTAAGGCCATTATGTTGCACAAAGAGTACATGGTGATAGAATTGGACCAACCATAAGATCACAGGGCAAGAAGGAAGTTGTTCACAAGCAGGGATTCACCACTAGGAGCCAAATAAAAATAATTATTTTGCATTTGCATTTTGGTGATTGTATGGTTGTTATGTAAGAATATATTATTGTAATTTGTAGTTTTTAAACGTTTAAAATTTTTTGAAAATCTGAAATTTAAAATTTTAATTTTGAATTGTTGGAATTTAAAATTTGGAATTTTAAAAAAATGAGGGAATTGCTAATTAATTTTACTAGAAATTGATTATTCGATTTAAAAATAATCAAATAACCAATTTCTAGTATGGCATGACCAGCCATCAGATGTTTGGAGGGATTTTTACATTAAGTAATCACCTCCTCCTTCCCCATCCTCCATTGGCTGGCCCCCGTTGTTTTTTTTTTTTTTCAAATTTTTTGGAATGTAAGAAGACTGTAAGTGTTTGACTGAAAGAAAAAAGGGATTTGATATTATTTTACAGATGATTTTAATTTTTTTCTGAAGAGGGGGATTGATGGCTAGCCTCTTCATTGAAGGGGTTTGGTGATCTTTTGATGCCTTGCCACCTTAATGAGTGATAATTTTTCAACATTTCTGCAAACCCTGGCCATCATTTGCTGTAGAACTTTTCTACAATCCCTCCTCTACTCTTTCATATCATTTTCTTGACATACTTCCCTCAAAAATCCAAGCAAACCTTTGAAATAGGCTCTCGGACAATGCTTGAAGGAATAAGATCTAGTCTTGTTCTTAACACCATTTGTCTGTCCTTAAAGCCTTGGAAAATTGTGAAACATTTGAGGACATAACCAGTCACATCCATCCAAACATCCTGATTGTTTCGTAGGCTTAGAGTTTTCAAATTTTAAAACCCCAAAACCTTAAATCCCAAGTTAGGAATTTTGTCAAAAAATTCCCTTCCACTACTTGGTCGATCCCCACTGCATGGATAATTGACATCATTCATTCTAAGCCCTTCCCAAGGCTTATATACTCTTTATAACACCTTTTTGAAGCCCTCCAAGTCCAATTCAGCCATCACTCAATGCCTATCAGTAGGCCACAGTGGGCCAATCAAAATGCAATGAGTTGGATTACAATAAGTTGTACCTGGCCAGTTTTCAAGCCTTGTTAGGCTTATTTTTATTTTTGATTGAATTTTATATATTTTGTTTTTAATTTATATGCAATAAAGATAGGGATAATGTAATTTTTATTTGATGTAGTTAGGATAACAATAATTTTACCCTTTATATTGGGTTTATTTGCTTTATAAATAGGGTTGTCTGTATGGATTTTGGAGACAAATTGGTTGGCAACTAAAATTGTTTGCAATTTTCCATTGACCCAAGTTTTATGCTTAGAGTTTTGCCTGCATGAGGAGTTGGCGGTTTTTGCAAGAGACATGCGAGGTGGCGTTTTGAGCAACAGGAGGAAGTGATTTATAGGATGGCATGGAGAGGCGTTGTGGATTGAGTGAGATATTGGGACATTAGGGGGATGCATGCGAATTAGGTGTATGGAGATCTGAGGATTTGTCTTGGGCCATGTTGACTTGAGAGATTTGTTGAGAAAGGTAAGCATGGGAGAGTGGAGACACGTGTGAGGGAAGACATGATAATTTTAATGTGATTTAACAGATAGAGGATAAGGATTTTTTTATGAAGAGTTTTGATGTGTGGTTTTGGGAGGGTTTGCGGGTATGTGCTGGGAGAATTATGAGATGTGTATGATTTCTTGGGTGAAGGGGTTCGGTTGCTTTTGTCTATTCATTTATTTGAGGAGGAAACTGTTGAAGTAGTTAAATGTGTGAAACAGATCAGGGACTTGGGTGGGTTACGGATTGTTTTTATGAGATTCTGGGGTTTGTGGGATTTTTGAGAAATGCTTATTCCTTGGAGTTTCTTTCATGAATCACGAGGCATGCAATATTGAAGTTTGAAGTTTTTTCCTTTTTTGGTTTGGAGCTTTCTCTATTTTGATTGTTTTTCTCATTTCTCTGAAATTTTCCTAAAATTTGTGGAAGAATTAGTAGTCTAGGGTGTGGAGAAATTAGTTGTGGAAAGGAAAGATTAAAGAATAATGGAGGTTTTAGGGAAAAAATTCAAAGAGTTGCAATTAATTGATCAAATCTCTAACACCAAATGATATAGAGCATTATATGATGGAAAAATAATGGCATGAGATAGGAAGAAGTAAAGATAGCTGAGGAAGAGAGAAATAAACCCTGCATATAGAAAAGATTAGTGCGACTTGCTTGCGCAAGTTGGATCACTGGAAAAGAACCACTAATTTCATTCATCAAAAATTTATTTGCTATATTCATACAACCAACCACATTAATAAAGAAAATAAACCCTATTAAATTATTATTCAAATATATAAAATAATGATTAGTTAATTTTTTTATTACATTAAAAAAATAAGATTTAATATGAAAATCAGGCAAGAAAGAGTGTTAAAAATTTGTCGGATTTTGCTTTGTTTTTGTTGGCTGGTCTGACTCATTCTGGTTGACTGATGAAAACTAATCTTATCCGGGCTAAATTAGTTGAATGAATTGTATGGCATCAGTTTGCATTAGTTTTGGAAGGTTAGATGAATGATTAGTTCAGTAAATGACTATATTTTCAGATTTTTGCAGAGTGAGATATGTTTTCGTTGAGTATAAGGTGAACAGAAATTAGATTGAGAAGTAGATCTTGTGAATCACCAACATGATGTGAAGGTAAATGTAATAAGGAGGAGCTGTTAAAAATTTTCATGGTAAGAAGTTCTTGACGTGGTTTTACTAAATCTTGGAAAAAGGAAGGTAGTACAACTAGTTGTTGTATACTAATATTATTGATCTAAAGTAGCCAACTAAAATGCTCGAAATTCTGCAGCTTTTAGCTTGACCAAAGACTAAAATATGCCTTAATCTGATATTTATTTGATTGATTTAGGTTGCATAATTATTGGTCATCTTCAGCATTGTTTCTCTTTTTTTTGTCGGCTGCCTGAATTTTGGTAGTCAACTTAAATGTTGGTTGATGCTACTTAGTTTTTTTTTTGTCTAGATTATTTTATGCTCATTAGTTAAATGGATAGAAGTTAAAAAGTAACTTTTGTTCATTGCTGTTTGGTAAAAAACTAATCGGTTGAAATCTTTTTGGTAGTTCCAATTTTGGAGTTGAGTTGGTTAGGACGTCTAAAGATAGAGTTGTCAAAGCCCATGAAGTTATAGCACTTGGTGCTCAGTCTGTTCTTGGAATGGAATCTGCAATCATCACTCTTGCTCATCTTGCATTTTTCAGTGAGAAAGTCGAAATTGAGGTAGTGTGATTTTTGACTAGTAAGTCTGCCTTCTAGTGCATCGATTCAAATCATGTTTTTATACCGTCTCTTCTATGCTATCTTTTTTTTTTATCCTTTTACCGAAATTTAGATTTATTGGAGAACTAGCACAATTATTTGTATGGATGTTGTCGGTAAGTTTAAAAAAAAAAACTTTGTATTGTTTTTACTTCCCTGTCCTACTGATATTTCATGTTTTATTGCTCGTACTGTGTGGTGGTGTCACACACCTGAAAGCAAATGCATCCTATTTATTGAAATCAGTAGCTCTTTCACCAAATTATCTCTTGTTACTAGAATTTTTGTGCTTGTCTTCTTCAGGCTATTTTTATGCTGTGTGTGGCTGCAGCTATTGTTCCTCGCCAAAGGTATATTCTTACCTCTCCTGGTTCCATTTCGAATATGCTTGTTTTCTTTTCAACTAATTTGTGCTCTCACCCCTCTCTAATTATGCCTTAGAAAGCTAGTTTATGCGTTGCTTGATAATCTATCCGAAGCGCTTCAATATGAATCGAGGGCCAAGGTATGAATTATGAAATTTAGCTCAGATCATTTAATTTTTGTGGTCCCCCAATCATGTTTATAATTTTTTCTGTTTTATTCATGCAGCGTTTTGGTATCTGGTAATTAAATTTATGGCTTTATTAGTTTTAGTTTATAAGGTGTAATTATCTTGTTGCATAATCTTAAGTTTGGATTTGAGTTGTGTAGCATTAGATTTATTTTTAGATAGGATTTGATTTGATTTTGAACTATTGGGTCTTATCTTTATAACACCTTTTATGTTAATAATTATGGATGAATTATTGATAAGGCCAAGTTGTGTGTGTGGATCGCTCTATGTTTTTCTTCCTATTTTCTCCAAGAGGTTGACATGGACTTTTTCTTCTTACCCTCTCTAGGTGTAAGTAGAGTTCCTCTCTTTTCTCATACATCTCAATTTGGTATTTGGGAGATTTTTCTGCATTTTTGCTCTAAACTTAATCTCCCTGTGCTCCTCACTTGCATCATCTTTTTTTGGGTTCATTGAAATGTAGTTTAATCACATGAATTTCACATGAATTCCTCTTCTTTTTGTTTTAAAAAGTTCGTCATTCATTTCTTACGTAATCCTATCTCTCTCTTTTTCTCTCCCTTGGATGTCCATGCATGTCAAATCTTTCCTTCTTGTCTTTGATCTCTGAGTGCCCAAGTGATTATTCTCATGTATGTTTTGTGAAGTTGTCTATTTTTGCCTTTTTTTGATTAGTTCTTTACCGTTACTCTAATATTGCTAGCATAATATTGGCATGCTACCCCATTGTCGTCTGTTGAATAAAAAAAAAAGAAAGAAGAAAATATATAGAACAGAGAAATTTCGAACATACCTACCCTCGAGTGGGTCACACCTCATGCGGTTCGCTCCCAAACGAAGCAGCTGTTTGTTGAAACAAAATAACCGTCCGCTTATTCCTTTAAAACGATCGGAGGTGTTTAGGGTTCGGGAAGATCTTCTCTTCTTTGTCATTGCTGTTCGGTTTCGTTGCTTCGCCAATGGTGCAGAGATTGCACGAGTCGCTTCTTCCGGTCCCTCCTTGCTGTCCAACTTCATTGCTTTGCCAGAGGTGGAGGGATCGCACGGGTCGCTTCTTCGGCTTCTTCCTTGCTGTGCGACTTCGTTCCGCAAGAGGAGAAAGGAGGGAGGGTCCGCCTTTCATCTTCTCCTTTAGTCGTTGCTGTTCGGCTTGTTTCTTTCGCAGGAGGTGGAGAGATTGCTCGAGCCGCTTCTTCGGTCCCCCTTCGCTATTCGGCTTCGTTACTTCACAAGAGGCGGAGAAATTGCACGAGTGGCCTCTTCGGCCCCTTTTTTGCTGCTCAGTTTTATTGCTTTACAGGAGGTATAGAGATTATACTAGTGGCTCTCCTTCGGCTCCTTTATTACTGTTCGACTGTGCTCCTTCTCCGACCGGACCCAAGTGCTTGAGTAGATCCGACTCAAACCCTTTTTTCCTTTAAATGCATATTATAATACATAATATCATATATAAATATATTGTGATATATCTTATATATCTAATATAATAAAAAAGAAGAGAGAAAAGACTTTCAAACAGGTATTGAAGACCCGTGATCTTAAATCCGGGTGGATGGCTTTAAAATTTGAAGCCCCGCGCCATGATCTTAGATCCGAGCGGATGGTTTTAAAATTTGAAGACTCGCGCCGTGATCTTAGATCCAGATGGATGGTTTAATTTGAAGATCCCATGCAGTCGATCTTAGATCCTGGTGGGATGATTTAAAAATTGAAGACCCGTGCCATCGATCTTTAGATCTGGACGGGTTTAAAATTGCGTAATCGGGTATTGAGGCGTTTTTTATTCGTGAGGCGAGGCATAAGTCTCAAGGCGTTTTGAGGCGTAAGCCTCAAAATTAAAAAATTGCGTAGACATAAAATGATAAAATTTTTATATACTAATGAGTAAAAAATATAAAACGTAAAAAGGCACACCCAAATTATTGTATTTTTTTCATTAAGAACTCCTAAGTCATCAGCACTTTCATCACTAAGGGGGTCTTCATTCAAACCATCATTATGATGAACTGCTCTCTCCCCTTCCTCCTCTCCTATAGAGTCCAATATCTCCCAATCAGCTCCTTCCTCAATTTCAGTTATCTTCCTCTTCCCTAAATATTTTTGAACAATATCATAATGAATAATAGTGTAATACATTAATAAAAGTCTAAGAAAACTATATTATTTATATACCTTTTTTGATTTGTTCTTGAGTTGTGGCGGATGTAGATGCTTTAAGACCATCAAAGAAATCAACATTTAAATCTTCATATTGTAATTCAGACGGGATCACTTCAACTTCATCATCTACAAACCACTCATCATTAGATGCCACATCCTCGCAAAGCAAAGGATCTTCATCATCCATTAATCCTTTTTTCTTCAAATTCCTATTTTTGAGTCTCCTATTGTACATAATGTACACCAGTGAATTCATCCTCAATGTCGACAAGCGATTTCTCCTCTTTGTATGTACTTGGTTGTAGGTACTCCAATTTTTTTTACAGCCAGATGAAGGGAATGTCAAGCCCAAAACTTTCACAGCAAAATGCTGCAATTCTGGAGTTTCATCACCAAATTGAATCCACAACTCAACTAATATTTATATAAGAGAGTTTAATTTGTGTGAAAATATAATTTTTAAATAAATATTTAAATATTAAATAAAATCACGTGGAGATCGTTTGGCAATTGTATCCTTTGCTTGTTGTAATCTAAAAAGGCCTTCTTTGTTCCTAAAAGGTACCAATTGCATGTCAGCATTGAATCTTTTTGTTGCATCACCTAACAGTCGATCCATGCAATGATATAATCCCAACTTTATTTCAGGGTTTGTAGACTTGTTCTCTACATATTAATACTGAGGGTTTAGGTAATAGCCAGTTACATACAAGTGCCTGTTGAAGAATTTTGTTATCCTCAAACGGATTGTATATTTTATGATTGAGTACGACATAAGAATGATGATATATTACCCCAAAGGGTAATGATATCATTTCCTTATGGACTCAATGATACAATTTATAATTCAACAGAGATTCCCCCGTTCTGAGGTACAGATGCCCCACAGGGGCAAGCCCCTATGGTTAATTACATCTCAAGCTTTAGTGCTTGAGAAAACTTTTGATTAAACTAGTGGTTTTCTTGCTTTTTTTTTAGAGTCATTTAGATACTGGCTAAAGTTTGAATTTTTGAAATTTCATGAAATTCTTATTTTAGAAAGTTTTGGTCTTTAGGAATTTTAAGGAAGAAATGATCAACTTGAAATTAGATTTTTAGAATGAGAGCCAAAGGAAGTAAAGTAGGAGCATTTGATTCTGAGAAATCTCAGAGGTGCTCGGACTATCCTATGTTGGGCTTTACATTTTAGAAATCTAATTTTCGTTTCAATTGATGTTTTCATTAGAAGATTAGGGCTTACATTCCACCAACGCATGTTGGAGGGACTGCCCGGAAGGAGAGGGCTTATGGGCGATTGGAATCGACCATTGCCTCAGACCCTAAAATTAAGTTGAGGACTACCGAGAGGCAGTGCCCTGAACCTAAATCTAATGGAATGCATAGGGACTTACAAACTACACCTCACATGTGGCATAGCCAGTCTGATCTTTGGATTTATTGTCTTGCCTGGAAAGGAATACAAGTTAAACCCACCTAGGCGCTTTTAAAATCATGCTTTCTGGTCTCAATGCATATGAAGAGTGGAGGGTTATTATTATTTAGGAAGTAGGGTTTCCAACTTGGCTTTGAGGCCAAGATGCCTATTTATGTAGGGTGTGCAGAATGCTGACTCATAAAGAAAATAGATTTTTGTTATCTAATCCTTAAGTGAGGGCTTTCTACATGAGACTCATTTTTGGCCATGCATGATCAATTTAAGTTTTTGAAAAATTGGCTCTTTGAAGGAGAGCCATGCAAGTTTTTTTTATTAGAAAATTATGGAACATAGATTTGATTTTTAAGTTATTTACATTTTAAAGGATAGAAATCTTAAATTTTTCCTACGAGCCTACCGCATTCACATGTCCAGGCCACTTCCAAACAAATAATAGAAGAAACCTAGGAAAAGCATGCAGTTCTAGTGCGCACACAGTAAACAAACAACACATGCGTATATATAAAAATCAAGTGCAGGAAATGTAAATAGAGTCCAAGTTATTACAAATAATTTTGACAGCTGAGTTGCCTGCCATTATACAACCCAGTTAATATATTACAGACTCTACTTGTGGGGGGGTCTTCAAGCTCTTGACTTCTGAATGGACATAGGGCTTCACCTTTGGTGGGTACATCCTTCTAGTCTACTTCCTTCTTTTGCTCCAAACCCCTATAAGTTTTACATCATAATCTAATCAAATATATGATAGAAAATGTAAAAGACTCAAGTCTGCAAAACAGAGTCAGGAAGCAGTTTATATAATAATCACATTCAGAAATTTTGTTTAGCATTTCAAATGCCAAACACCTGCTTCTACCCTATTGGTCACATCTTTTGGGGGGTTTTAAGCGGTACCTGTCATGCAAGCAGTTTATTATTTATGATTTACAGCGCCTCCCTTTTTGACATGGTCACCTGCACAAAAAGCATGTATATATTTCTATACTAACCACTTAAGGAGAAGTGCCCACAACGCAGACAATCCAAAAGGGCATTCACATCAAATCATCAATCACATGCGCACACAAAGAAAAATCCTAGTTCTAGCATGCCTAAGGGGCTGTGCACCTAAGTGTGTGAAGCTTGTGTGGTATGTCACACTAAGGGTGTTTCACTTAGAATTTGGATCTAAGGAAAGGGTGTCCAACAAATAGCTTTGGGCCAGATGTTGGAGAGTTCTCTTTAGCTTTTGGAGCTAAGAGGAGAAAAATGATACTTCTTTTAGCTTTGAGGCTAAAGAAGAGGAAGAAAACGTGTCCAACACCTAGCTTTTAAGCCAAGTATTGGAAGATCCTCCTTAGCTTTTGGAGCTAGAAGGAGAATGTAGGAATCCAACATTTAACTTTTGTGCTAAATGTTGGATAACTCCCTTTAGATTTTGGAATTAAAAGGAGGGAAAATCTCCTATACTTTAGAAGTTGGAGAAGAGTTGGGGGAATATGCAACTTATGGGTTGCAAATTCATGAATGTCTTTGAACATTTTGATGTTCAAAGAGAGGGTTGCACTCTTTCAACTTGGGTTGGAAGAATGAATGGAGATAGGACTTTTGAAACCTATACTTGGGTTGAAGTTACTTGTTGATTCTGGGTTCAACAAGCAGATTGATTTGGGTGTATTTTGATTCACTCGACATGAGTCAAGTGAATGTAGGAATTTCCTACAACTCTCGAGTTGCAAGAAAATGGATTTCTCTACAATTTTAAGCTTGTAGAAAGGAGATGAGAAGATGCAACTTGTGGGTTGCACATTCATAAATATCCCTTGAGCATTTATTATTTAAAGGGAGATAACCACTCTCCTAAATTTGGGCTTAGGAGAATGTAAAGGGTGGCATGATTTTCCATAGCTTTTGGGCTAAGGAAAGTCTAAGAATTTCCCACAGTATTGACTTGTAGGAAAAGGAAGGGAAAATGTAACTTAGAGATTGCAAATTCATGAATATTCTTTGAACATTTTGATGTTCAAAGAAATGGTGTATACTCTCCTAATTTAGGTTAGGAGAATGAAAGGGGATTTGAAAATTCTCCCACAACTTTGGCTTGTAGGAAAAGAAGCGGTCCAAAGTACAATTTAGGGATTGCAAATTGGAAGAGTTTCTTTGAACGTTTGATGTCCAAAGAAGATGGATATATTCATCCAATTTGGGTTGGAGGGATGGAGAAGAATGAGATGCAACTTAGAAGTTGCAAGCTCTTGAACGCTCTTTGGACATTTTGGTGTTCAAAGAGAGGGTTTTACCATTCCAACTTGGGTTGGAATGATAAGTTGGATATAGAGCTTTGGTTCATATGCTTGGGACTTATTGATTTTGGCTTAACTAGTGAAAGGATTTTGATGTATGCTTGATTTAATTAACTTGGATTAAGTAAATGATAGGAACTCCCTACAACTCTTGAGTTGTAGGAAGAAGAGAGGAGTATGTGACTTGTAAGTTACAAGTTAGAGAAAGATCCTTGAACTTTTGACATTCAAAGAAGAAGATCCATTCTTCCAACCTGGGTTGGAGTGATGGAGGAGAAGAAGATGCAACTTAGAAGTTGCAAACTCTTGAAAACTCTTTGAATATTTGACATTCGAAGGAGGATGTATGCTCTTCTAATTTAGGTTAGAAGAATGAGAAGACCTTCCCACAACCTTTGAGTGGTAGGATAAAATGAAAGAACACACAACTTATGGGTTGTGTAGGAGGATAATTCATTAAGTCTAGTGTTTAATGATACATAGTCATTTACCAAATTTATGCTAGGTAAATGGAGGGAAGAGATTGCAACTTGGAGGTTGCAACCTCATGGGCTTTCTTTGAACATTTGGTGTTCAACGAGGGAACATTCTCCTAATTTTGGATCTTAGGAGAATGGAGGCTTTCTATAACTTTTGAGTTGTATAAGAGAGAGGCAACAAACAACTTTTGGATTGCCTGTAGGAAGGAATTCCTTGAACATTTGATGTCCAAGGAGGAGTATGCATTTGCCTACTTTGTGGTTAAACAAAAGACATGAAAGAACTTGGGATTTGGTTTTCAAGTTCAAGAGTGTACAACATGATGCATTTAGGACTTTTGAGAAAATCCACAACATCATGTGTGGGGAAGATTGGTGATAACTCCTAAGACAAGTTAGGAGTCATGCAATGATATGTTTGGAACCTTGAGGAGGTTCCAAATCATTATGCATGAAAGGGAAGGGGATACACTAGAAAGCTTCTTATGTATGCTAGGATTCATACAATCTAACACTTAAAGTTTTGAGAAAACTTTAAGCATCATGCATGAAAGGAAAGTTTATGTTTGTTTATTTTGTCCCAACAAGAGAGGTGGATAGCTTAGAGTTTGGTTCCAAGCTCCAGTGATTCACATTTAAGACATTTAAAACCTTGAGGAGGCTTCAAATATTACATATGAGGGAAATATTTGTTGGTTTGGAGCTCCAACAAACAAGGTAGAAGAGCTCGAGATTTAGCCTCAAGCTCAACAATCCATGCACTATAACATTTGGAACCTTGAGGGGGTTCCAAAAGCCATGCATGATATGTATTTAGAGCCTTGAGAAGGTTCCAATCACCATGCATGGGAGGGATGGATGGATGCTTGTAGATTTTGTGTCCCCAAGCAAGGAGGTACGAACCTAGGATTTTGGAGTCCTAAGTTAAGATTATTCATGAAATGAAAAATTTGGAGCTTTGAGACGCTCCAAATTATTATGCATGAGGGAGGATATTTGTTAGTTTCTTATGTTTCAACAAAAGAGACGGGTGACTTAGAGTTTTGGTCTAAGATCTACGATTCATGTATAGAACAGTTGAAGCCTTGGTAGAGCTCCAAGTGTCATACATGGGAGAGGATGTTTGTTAGTTAGGTGCTCAAACAAACAAAGTAAGAGAACTTGAATGTTTTGGTTTCAAGCTTCAAATGATCGATGCATAACAATAATTGAAGCCTTGAGGACGCTTTAACTATCTTGCATGAGGGATATGGAGGAGAATTGTTTGTTGATTTTGTATCAACAACACAATGATATAAACTTAGGATTTTGATCTTATGTTAAAATGATTCATACACTATAATAGTTGGAACCTTGATGATGCTCCAACTACCATGCATGAGAGACATGGGCATAAGGAAGGGAACTTCCTACTCTCCCACAAATGTTCTAGATTCATTCGAGGGAGAGAAGATTAACTTCCTAATGCCCTAGAGGGTTTTCCTAAAATCAATTTGATATGATTTAGGGGGTATGGAAACTTCTAGGAATACCCTAAAGATCTGTTCTGACAAGATCTAGGAGAAGCCTGAAAGTTAGCATGTGATGATTTGTAGCTCCTAGGGTAGAGCTAAAATTCACACAATCTAACATTTGGAGCCTTGAAGAGGCTCCAAACATCATGTGTGAAAGGGGAATTATGTAGGGAAGTGGGTTCCCTAAGGTTTGAATGAATGTTTTGGATTCATTTAGAAAGGGAAGATTGATTTCCTGAAGCTTTAGAAGAATTCCTAAATCAATTTTGTTATAATTAAGAGGCTTGGGTGAATGCTTGTGGATTTCATGTCTACAAGCAAAGAGGTATGGTCCTAGGATTTTGTTTGAATCCTAAGTCAAGATTATTCATGTAATGAAAGATTTGGAGCTTTGAGATGCCCGAATTATCATGTATGAGAGAGGGAAGACTCTACTAGAGAGCTTCCAACGCATTGAAACGATTTCTAAATCAACTTTGGCATGATTTGGGTAGGAGGGATTGATCCTATAACTTGAATTTGGAAGAGACTTATGGCGTCATCTAGGGAACCCAAAGATATAGGATGGAAATCATCATTGAAATCCCTATGGATAGGTTCTAAGAATCAGTTAGCTACAGTCCAAAGAAGACCTGGGGGTGAAAGCTTTTGATTTGTCTTTTTTTTTTGAAAGCTTCACCATGTGCCTATATTTTGTGTTAACACTTTTGATCCGTTAACTTGCAAGTTACACTAAACATATCTAACAAACTCTAACACGCAATGGGGTGTAATCTATAAGCTCCATGAAGCCATAGAACACTCCATCTTTCCTCTACGAGCATTCATGAGTTTGGTGGACACATTAATGACTTTGCAAATTTTAGGCATAAAAGCGTCATAGCCATTGACATAAACATATATTCATGTGAGATTCGAATAGGCAATCTACTCATGCGAACTATATTCAACATTAAGAAATGAAAGCATGCGGAAAAGAAACTCCTCACATTGCCTCCCTAAATTTAGAGAAGCTCAACAATGTTTTCCAATCAATCTATTAGTTGTAGGGTTTGTAACATGAATCAAAATGCTCATGGACAATCCCACAACTTCATAAAAATAATTGAAATGCATGTTTGAGCATCTAATAAATTTAGAGAAGATTATAAATGTCATGGGTGCAAACCTATCACATGCGTTGCTAGTTTTGTCATAACATATAAGTTTGGAGATCTAATGCCATATGCCACACTAAGAAAAGGAGTTTTACACCTCAAAACTTAATTTTAGGTCGAACAAAATGATCTAACCTATGGTTTAGTCATAGGTGATGGGGGAGATGCGATATGAATGCAAAATCATATAATTTGGAAGGTGTTGGACACCAATCTAACACCTCCACACACATCGACATTCTCTTCGGACTCTCACATGAGAGCCAACAAATGAAAACCACCAAGTTTTCGTTGTTTTGCAAAGAGGACAGCAAGTAAGGGGTTTTGGGAGAGCAAGAAATTAAGTTTCTAAGGACCTAAGGCTTTGAATCGTAAACCACACATCAATTGGCCGTGGGGGACCCTAGGTTTCACTAAGTTTTTAAAGATTTTACCTCGCCGGGTTGTCACGGCACAAACCACAATCCACTCGCCTAGCTAAAGGCGAGAAAGTGTGCTGTCCAAGCTCCTAACACTGTCCAAGCTCAATCGAAGGCTCCAAACTGCTGTCCAAGTAGTTCCGGAGGAAGAGAGCCGCTGTCCAAGCCTCTCCGGACGTCGTCACCGCTGTCCAAGGCTTTCGAAGGCTCCAAACTACTGTTTAGAAAGCTTTGAAGCCTTCCCTTGCTATTTGGAAGCTTCCAATAGCCCCCAAATCGCTACGAACTGGCTGGAGTTGAAGGAGGAAAGGGGAGAAGCCACTGCCTTAGCTAACCCTTGAGAGAAGAAGTGAATGGAGGTTTTAACCTATGATTGGCTTCTTTGGAATGAGTGAAAGACTTAAAACCCCAAACTCCACCTCCTCTTTTCCGCCTGGAAGAGCCGCACGCCTGCGGTTCTGGCTCGCTAGAAGGATGGCGGCGCAAATGGGCTCAGCTCCGCACGGTGGAGCCGCACGCAAGGGGCTCGGCTCTGCTGGAAGAGTTGCACGCAAAGGAGGGGTCTGGTTCCGCCTCCTTTTCTCTCGCTCTTTATTCGCTCGAGACGGACGGAACGAACAAGGGGTAGCCGAATGCGGCTCCCCTCTCCCTCTCGTTCTCTTTGAGACCCACGCACGGAGCAGGCCATCGCCCGAAATGCTCCAATCCTGCCTCCTCTATGCGCGAAACGAGAGAATTTCCACTCGAGTGGATTCTCTGCCAAATTTGATGTGAAATTGGGTGGGAGTTTAGGTGAAATTCTAGCCCTAGATCTCAAATTTTGGTTTGAGAACTTGATTCAGCCCAAATGAATTAATTGGGGCTGAAATTGAGTCCGAACCGGACTCGACCTGAACCGATTTGTTTTGGTTCGGGTCCGATTGAGTCCGATCGAGTTAATTTTGTGAAATTGAGCTTGAATCGGCGCCAAATCGTGTCGAATTGCATCAAATTGGGTTCAACGAGACTTGATTGGACTCGATTTGGATTGATTTGATTTTAATTAAATTAAATTGAATTGAAATTTAATTAAATTGGGGTTAATTTGATGAAATTAAAGTTTAATTGAAATTTGATACAAGATGTACCTGACTTTTTCTTAAATTAACAAATAAATTAGTGACCGCATCTGTGGTATGTACAATATCATCGGCCCATCGAAGAAAACGGGGCCTTTTGTCAGCATATATAGGAGCATGAATAGAAGTATGCTCTAGAAACCAAATCTGCATAAGATGAAAGAAAATTTTAGCAAAATGAATTATAAAAATTAAATAAAATTTCAAATGAATTTAGCACTCACAATTAGCAGAGGCACAAAATCGTTGATGTAACTTGCTGACTTCTTATTTGAAATCTTCGAGGAGGCCTTATTAAACTCTCCAACTAAAAATTTCCTAATCGACCCCGCCCAGTTTATTGATAGAAAATCATCTAACATTATTTGCTATTCTTTGAAGCAACCGAGGGGTTTTAAAGTTATTAAGTTGAAAAAATAAATTTGAACATAAATTCATGTTCTTAACATAGTCTCGCGGGGGGGGGGGGGGGTTGCTTGTTCAACTCCAGTATGTCCGCCTTAATTTCCAATGATGTAACTTATGTATGTGCTAAGAAAAGTCAGGATATTTCTTCTCCTTTATTTGGCAGACCAGTAAGAAGGGCCACTTCATCAGTAGTGAAAGGAATAGGCTGACCTTTTAGAATAAAATGTTGCTTTGAAATATTCCATATTGAGATCAGCTCATAAATAAGTGGGACATTTTGCTCAAACCCAGGAGATTGCAAAAATTGTATGATTTTTAAACGGTTCAATCTATCCATGACTTCATGAGAAATTTGCTGAGCAAAAATTATCACAGATTGTTTGAAAAGTCGAAATATAGCATCGATAGGTAATATGATGAACATATATCTAAAAAATCAAGGTTAAAAACATATAAAATAAGTAAAAAAGATAATCATAAAAGGCACAAAATGCGCACAAAATACGCACAACAGACACAGAGTACGCATAATATATGCATAGAGTACGCATAACATACGCACAAGTATGCATAGTTTACGCACAACATACGCAGAGTACTCAGTGCTTATGCACAACGTATGCACATCCTACGTGCAACATTGGCACAAACTATTCTATTTTAAAACTTTGTTAGGGTTTAATTGTTAAAATTTAGTTAGGGTTTAGGTTTCAACTTTCAACATAAACCCTAAATACAGAGAAAATACGATAGCATCAAACATTTAAAAAGTTTCGAGAAGAAACGCATACGCATTGCGTAGGCACAGAATATGAAGAACTTCAAAAGGAACACATACGCATAGCATAAGCATAAATATAAAATATGCAGAACTTGAACAGAAAACATGCTAGCAAATTACCTTTCTCTTTGGGGGGTGACAACATCTGAGAACGAACTGAGTGAATGCTTGAAATTTCTACGGAGTGAATGCTTGAAATGTATGCTGGAAGTTGAAAACCGAAAAGCCACGTAAATTGTGATATTTTTCTGCTATTTTACCTTTACCGGGGTTTAAGTGTTGAAGCCACGTCGACATTTCACTAGCCACTAGGCAATCTACGTCGGCAATTGGGGGGTCCGAACTGTATAAAAATATGTTAGGTTAGTTTTTTTTTTAAATTTTTAGAGGCGGACGCCTCAAAACTGTGAGGCGTGGCGCGCCTCAGTAAAATTGAGGCATACGCCTCAAAACTTGAACTTATTGCGTGGGCTTTGAGGCTTAAAGGGGCCATATTGCGCTGAGGCGTGCCTCTTATTGTGCAATTTTAAACCATGGGTTCGGGTAGGAAGAAATTACGGCAGAGGCCGTCCCAATTTCTCCCTTGGTGGGGAGGGGACGTCGGGAGGCTGTCGAAATTTCTCGAAAATTACTGGACTTTTTGGAGCAATTGGAAAGCAAATCAATTTCATTTAATTAATCAATTAATTTAATTATAACTAATTAATTGAGATTAATTAAATAATTTAAAATTAATCAATGGAATCAATTAATTAATTGAAATTAATTAACAAAAAACTAACTAATTAATTTAAATTAATTAAATATAACTAATTAATTAATTGAGGTTAATTAATTGAAACTAAGTGATTAGTTAAAATTAATTAATTAAAAATTATTAATTAGTTAAATTAATTAATCAAAATTAATTAGTTAATTAAAATTAGTTAATTGAAAATTAATTAGTTAAAATTGATTAATTTACGAATCATGTAATTAATCGAAATTAATTAGTCAAAACTAATTAATTTTGATTAATGAAATTTATTTAATTAAAATCCATGAGTTATTTTAAAATATTCAAGAATTTTAAATATTCGAGAATTTTAAAAATCAGAGAGTTATTTAAAAGTTCAAGAGCATTGAAATTTTAAAATAAAATGCAGTAAAAAGGAGGGGAGATTATTTTCCACTAATTGATATATATAATCTTTGTACAAACAAAAGCTCTCTCAAACTCCCCACAGCACAAACTAAAACTCTCAACACTCAATAGTGGCTCCTGCAACTACTCAACAGTGGCTCCTGCAACTATCTGTGAGCTTCTTGAACCGCTGCAGGTACCACGTATCTACAAACAAGCAAATAAGAATCAGTGCATTATAAATAAATTAAATTATTGCTGAAAAATAATAAATCTAGCTACTGCAAATAAAATAAAGTACTAGGAAGTAAGAAAAGCTAAGTACTGGAAAACTAGTAGAGCCATAGTGTAGTAGGAAAAAGGCTACGAATACGAAACAACTAAAATACTGATGCAAATATCAAAGCCCCGAAGTGTCAAAATCACAAACTCAAATCAACTCACAAACCTCTCAAACTCTCCAAGTAACAAATCCTAACCCCCTTATGGGCAGCCTTATTTATAAGAACTTGGTTGTAAGACCCACTACCCGGCAACTTTCAAAGAAAAGCCGTAAGCCTGACCTTAGGGGAAAGATTTAGGAAAAATTTACCTAAACTCTGACCCCCAATTTAAAAACGGGCCACTTCTAATAGAAGCCACAAGTTCGATCTCTTAGGAAAAATGTTTAGGTAATAACACAACCCTAGACCCCTCACTTGGGCATCCTAGTCTATAGGATTAGGTTGTAAGACCCGTTAACAGGTTGGTTCTAAGTGAAGTCGTAAGTCCAATACGTTAGGAAAACTTTTAAAATGAAGTATAATAACCCTAACACTTCTACAAATAATCAGGTAACTTCCCAAGAAAAGACATAAGACCTAACTTAAATCAAATTTAAACCAATGGGCATCCTAGTCTATAGGATTAGGTTGTAAGACCCACTATCAGGCAACTTCCAAGTAAAGTCGTAAGACCCACGTTTTAAGAAAATTGCTAAAATAAATTGCAATGATCCTAAAACCCCCAAACAATTAAATTCAAACTTATGGACATCTTAATTTAAAGGGATTAAGTTGTAAGACTCGCTTTTCAGGTAACTTCCTAAGGAAAGTCATAAGACCTACCCAAATAATTAAATCCTCGGGCAGCCTTGCTATAGAGTTAGGTTGTAAGACCCATCTTTGGGCAACTCATAAATAGAGCAGTAAGCCCCATTCCAAATCAAATACTTGGGCTACTTTCTACGAAAGCCGTAAGTCCCTACCTAAATCTAAATACTTGGGCTACTTCCTAAAGAAGCCATAAGACTCGCTCTAATCCAAACTTCTATGTAACTTCTAAATGAAGTTATAAAACCCCGAATCAAATTAACTTCTGGGTATTCTAATAGATGTAAACCCCAAAACCTAAATAAAATTAAAACTCAAATCTCACCACTTCAGTCTACTCGGGATCCCTGAGAGGAGGCTACCCATGGATGCTAATCAGATTCCCTCGACACTATGATCAATGATTGTTAGTGTTGGTAGATTGAAACCTATGGTATACCCATGACAACAGAACCATGAGATCTTGATCGGGTTTACCTCCATTTTTCGCACAATTGAGACTAGACTACCTAAAATTTATTCATCCTTAATCGAGAGTGCTCTCTTACGTGTTAAGAGGGGTAATTAACTATGAGTGCTTGCGCTCATGGGCAGTAAGAACCCCAGATCTAATTAAACCCTGACACTACCCTCAAGAGAAATCTGGTTAATTCTAATCTAATTTAAGGAAAATGGAATCATACAGCTGCAAAGCGGGATTCATGCGTTCACGCCATGTTTCTTGAGCCAACAGATTTCTGGTGACTCCACTAGGGATCACTTTTCTCTCCATCTTTGGATGAAAAGAGAATTTTTAGTCTCACTCATCAAAACATCTAAAAATGAATATAGATGTTTATTCATTGCAAACTTGTGTTTTCTTTTCCAGCAGAATTCAGGTTGACTCTAATCCCTGCAAGTTCTGTTGACGGGTTGATAATATGACACCTGTGAAGTCCTTCATGACTGTAAACTTGGGTGAGGGAGCCAGAGTGCAGTTCCCTCAAGATGTTCTGAATACTGGTTATGCTGGAGCAACCATTCAATTCGAAACCATTTTCGAAGTGATGCAATTCCAACAGTTTCTTTCTGAGAATGCTATCAACATACTTACTGTTAAAAGTGTCGCTAAGAAGCCTACTACTGAAGCTATTAATGAGAAGGCTCCCAAGAGGGCCTCTGTATTTTCAAGGCTCTCTATAGCACTTGTTGCTGCTCCAATAATATAAAAGACAATTCCTGATCTCAAGATGCAATCTATTGGTGTGAATACAGCCAGTCAGAACATAATCCAGAATGAAGTGCTCGAAGAGTATAATGCTGAATTCCTGATGTAAGTGCTAAGCTTTCCAAAAAGCTAAAAGGAAGGCTAGCGCTCGCTTACGAGCTAATGGCTGGATGCCCCATACATTTCAAGAATCATTGCCGCAGTTGAAGACAAATATACCCACAAATAATGGTTTTGAACCATTAAAGTGGGTAAAGAGAAATGATGATAAGGGAAAATTAAAGAAGTCTTTCTGGGAGACTTCACATCAACAGCCACAACCACTAAAGAAGGAAGAATCTGCCTCTTCCAAGATATAGAAAATACTGAAGGCTGTTAAAGATAGAAATTTGCAGCGAAGACTGAGGAAATCCATCACTGAAATTATTTTCTCAAATGTGGTTCATCCTCAGTACAACAAAGTTTCAACAAGATCTTATAAAGAGGAGTTTAAATGTCCTCCATACTACTGAGAGTCAAGAAATTTCTGTCATAATATGGGCCGATACCCGTATTATGGAAGAAAATAATTGGGAGAGCCTTCTGATAATCTACATGCAAGAGGCTATAATAGAAGATATAATAAACGAGGGCCCCAACAATGGTATCATGAATCTGGTCATTCAAAAGTACATTCTGATGTTGGTGGTCATCAGTATGTGACTACGAGAAGACAACAAGTTTGGGTTCCAAAAAGACCTAAATATCCTGAAGCTCAAAAGAAGATCATCATAAAGAAATCTATAAAGGGCGACTTAAATCTCAGGTCCAGAAGTTATCCCCTAATAAGGAGACTTCTGATGACATTACTACACCAAAAGAAGAAGGGTGTCATATCTATAACAAATCCTCTGACTCTCCAGTCATACATTGGAAGCGGTGGTTCCAGCTTAGAGATAACCACGAGTTGGATGAAAATGAGAATTACTATGATGATGATGAAGAAGTGGAAGGGTGTATTGGTCCCATGGACATTGAAGTAGTCCGGATGGTTGATCATATACCTGATTGATTTAATCAACGGTATACTCGTAGAAATGTAGCGTTCAATCTGCAAAATGACGAACAACTACGGGATGACCAAGAACAAGCAGCTGCCGTAAATAGAACCTCATAACTAGAAGAATTTGAGGAGGAAGAAGTTGTGTATCAAAGGTATATATATAAGCCTTAATATCTAAACTAGTATGTCTAGAACTGCTGTCCCTTAAATCACCGACCACCTTAGGTTATAGATTTGGGAGAATTCTATTTTGATGAATAGTGAATTAGTTTTGTGATCAGTGTTATCAATGAAAACTTTAGAAAAATAATTTTTAGTAAGAAATTAATTAATGGCTTTTATTATTCTTATATATAAAAAAATGTTTTGAAGATTTTCATTTTGTGTAAAAAATGGGTTATGATTGTTAGGAGAAAATTTCATCTCATCTATTTGAAAGTTTGGGTATTACGCTATCAGTAATGCAAAAGGCCATGGATGTAATGTTGATCCTTGTGTAAACCTACGGTAGTTAGATGCTCGTGGTTCACTCAATAATTATTTCTAATACTAGTTGGTGCTTCAATATACATATCCTTAATAGCATAAATATACCTTTGATACACTCCTTTTGTAATAATATAAATAGCTAATTCAGTTTTTTAATTAGGAGGTTAATATTTATGTTAATAATAATTAAAATTTTTGATTAATGAATTTTATATTTAATTGAGATGCTTAAATCAATTTGATTAAACTTATAATGGATAAAATGGTGAATTTTTCAAGATAAATAGTAACCAATTCATATAAAAGTTATATTTTTAAAGAAAAACTTGATAGTAAAATGTTTTTTTTTATAAATTAACATTTTTTTGATTAGGAGAAATAATATTAGAATAATAATATAATCGTAATATTTAATATCTTGAAAAAGTAATATTGAAAAAATTTAAATCCCTGCATACTCATAGTTATTGGGTGTAAATTAATTATTGTGACATTGACTAGCCATTTAATAAAGTGAGTGGGCGAGAGAAAGATAGAGTGAGTAGGAGAAGAGCTAGTGGGCGAAGGGAGCATGGAGATTGAGTGAGTGAAGCATATCAAGTGAGCAAGCGTGCAAATGGGCATGCCAGATGGCATCAAACGAGGAGCTTATGATTGGGTTGAGTGTTAATAGGGTGATGTGATGTGTGATGGTGAATGCTAAGGCTAGGAGCTGTGTAGCTTGAGCTAATTTTTGAATTAGGAAAAGTTATTTAGGGCTTTTCTTAATTTTGTTCTTTCTTCCAATTCAAAGGTTTGTCTTAACCTTATGATTGTGTTTCATTTCCTTTAGACAAAGTGAACAAGATTTGAAAGACAGCAAACATATGGAGAAGAAGCATTTTTAAAAGAATATTGATTTAGAGAGAATAAGGAGGATCTACATATGATTTTTATTGATTTAGAGAAAGCATATGATAAAGTTTCAAGAGAAGTGTTATGGAGAGTTCTACATAAGGAAGTGGTTAATAATGCTTATATTCAAGTCATTAAGGATATGTATGCAGGAGTTGTTACTTGTGTTCAAACACAAGGTGGTTTGACCAAGTATTTTCCTATTTCAGTTTGATTACATCAACGATCAGCCTTAGGCCCATATCTTTTTACTTTAGTCATGGATGTTCTCACTAGACATTTGCAAGAGGTTGTACCCTGGTGTATGGTTTTTGCTTATGATATTCTTCTTGTTGATAAGACTAGAGAGGGAGTTGAAAGTAAACTTGAATTGTTGAGGTCAACCTTAGAGTCTAAAGGCTTTTGTTTGAGTAGATCTAAAATTGAATATATGGAGTGTAATTTTAGTAATAATAGATCTAGTGGGGGGATTATGACTTTGGGCGATCAAGTCATTAATAAGAGTACACATGTTAGATCTCTTGGGTCTATTGTTTAGAGTGATGGTGAAATAGATGGGTATATTATAAATAGAATTCAAGTTGGATGGTTGAAGTGGAGGAATGCATCGGGCTTATTATGTGATAGAAAAGTCCCTCTCAAACTTAAGGGAAAATTCTATAAGATGGTGCAGAGTGTTGGCCATTAAAAGAGAAGCATAATATTAAGTTAAGTGTTGCAGAGATGAGGATGCTCAGGTGGATAAGTGGCTTTACTCTTAAAGATAGGATACGAAATGAGCATACATGTGAAAAGGTTGGAGTAGTTCCAGTAGAAGATAAGATTAGAGAGAGTCGCCTTAGATGGTTTGGTCACATAAAACGGCGGCATTCCGATGACCTAGTTAGGAAAGTAGATGTATTAGATATGGCTTATATTAAGAAAGGTAGAGGTAGACCTAAAAAGGCTCGGTTAGAAAATATTAGAAATGATTTTTTTTTAGATTTAGATGAGAATTTGACTCTTAACAGGACACATTGGAGATAAAGGATTCATGTAGCCGACCCCACAGTGGGATAAAGGCTTATTGTTGTTGTTATATTTATGAAAATGTTCCAAATATTATAATGAGCTGGCATTATAATTATATATATCTATCATGTTAAATAGTATTATTCTGAAAACTAACTTTTATTTCATGAAGAGTTCTTGTTCAGGGAATTAACTAAATGCTGTCTATAGTTAATTCATGAAGAGAAGATGAAAAAAAGAAAAATATAATTCAGTTTTAGATTTTGAAGTTTCTCTGATTCCTTGTTTCCCGTTTCAATTCATATATTTAGTCTTTAAGTACTGATATATTGAAACTTTGTATTGCGTAAATTCCAAGCATTTATTTTAATACCTGCTACAATTCTGCTGCTTCAACTTTATACATAAAGTTCTTTCATGTTTACAGTATCTTGGGGAGCTGTTGGGATCAATACTTGCTCGATGGGTAGCTTGCGAAGTAAGCTTAGCAGGACTCTTAGAGGTAATAGTGATTAATTTTATTTGTAAGCCATTTTCACAATCATTTGTTTTTTATCAGATAGTCTCTATGAATTTTTTGTAACTTTTACCATAGCACATGCGTTGAACAATTTGACTAAATATGTAAATATTTAGATAAATCATATACAAGGTACCGTGATCACTTGGCAAACCTTGAAGCGTTACAAATCCTTGGTGAGAGCTAAACCTCTAATGCTTGGAATTTGTTAATATTTGCAGATAAGATATATAGGTTAATTCAATCTGGTGCAAGTAATACGATATTGCTGCTGGAAATTCTTGACTTTTTCAACAATAAGATAAATTCTATTTTAAGGGTGAACTTGGGTCGGTGTTTAAATTGCATTTAGTGTGTAAAGGAGATCCTGGGTTTGAGTCACAGAAACAATCTTTTTGCAAATGCTGCAAAAAAGGATGCAATTCAAACCCTCCATACTCCGCATTGCAATAGTTCCAATTGATATTACTAATTTCCCATTTATTACTCTGGCGCCAATCAGTATTTGCTAGCAATCGGTTTCATCTGTATGAAGTTTATAAAATCTGATATAGGTAGAATATTTTGTTGTTGTTGTTGTTGTTTTTTTTTGTTTTTGGTTTTGGTTTTATTCAGTAAGTTGTCTTAAATACGTAAAGTTCAATATAACATTGTTCTCTGTGTCATGTTTTTTGGCTTTAGAAAATTATAATGGAAAAATAAGTACTGCTGAGATTCATAATGATTGTTAACAAGTTAAACATATGGAAAAAGAGGGTAGTAAGCTAAGTAGAAGCTGCGATTTTGGACGATCGTATAGTAGAGTAGGTACAAAGTAAGTAGTAAAATTGTGAAGTTGAAGGTTAAGAGATCCGGTGACTTTAATTAGGTTAGATGCATTAAAAGCAATCATTATTAAATAGTCAATTATGATGATGTAAGTAAACACGAAAAATGATTCTTTGAATTTTAATGAGAATTTAAGGAATTGTTTTTGAAGGTTCATGATAAACATAATAATGAAGTACATTTGAAAATTGAAGTTATCTTCGAAAAATGATTTTTTAAGGTAAAGCTTTAAGTCTAGATGAGATACATACAAGGATTATAGGGTTTTGTGTGATATTATTTAATGCACTAAAGTCATTCCAAAATTTAAATTTATTTGTCATACATAAATTTAAGCATGCAATTACAATTAACATTAGACAGTTTTTATATTCTTAAAAGCATTCCAAATTAACTGATTATTGACCTTATGAGCACGTCGTTCAATATATTTGACCTCGAAATCATTTATCCAAAGATCACCAACCTTATTTCACAATAGCTTTTTCATGAAATTACTAGTAGAATGCCATTTTTTATGTTGTAAAATTCAGAAGAATCAATACTATCTTTTTTGAAGCTGGTTGCTGCTATGCAACTTTTGTATGAGCATCTGATCAAAGAAATAGGGATATGCTGGTGAGCCCCTGTGTGAGACTGCTAATACTACTACCATGATGCTCCTGATTGGATGACAGCTGAGATCATTGATGGTGAGACGCATGAGAATGTTGAAGCAGTCAAAATGGAATGAGGTCAAGAAATAATTTCTTTACCTTAAATGCGAGACTTGCAAATAAACTAATTGACGCTTTCTTTTTGTGTTGTTTACTGATATTTTCAGCGATATAATTGTTGTCTATGAGCTTATGCTAGTAATAGAGAAAAAGATCAAAATGGTCTCCAACTATATTAAATGATCATTTTAATCCCCCAACTCTTTAAAGAGGCCATGGTACTATTTTGATTCTTTTTTAAGGACTGGAGGGACCAAAATGATCCTTTAATATAGTTGGGGACCTTTTGGTTCTTCATAGAGAGTTAAGAGACCATTTTGGTCATTTTTTGATGGGAACATTAGATCTTGGAAAGTCTATCAGAGGCGTGGCCGTCGATCTACGGCCATGAGCGCACCGATCTACTTTTGAGTATTTTATGTATTTGCGCTATTTATTTTGCTTATTGTATTTGTTTTAGTAGTTTTCCCGTTTTGCCCTTACTTAAGGGTTTTGTCATTTGGAAGCCCAAAGGGCATCGTCGTCTTTTATTTTGAGTCCTTTGTATGAGGCTATATAGCCCTATGATCTTTTCTTGATGGTTAGTGGATGATTATCAAAGAATTTCTGCATGTTACTTTCTTGTGAGAGCTTGAGGATTAAGGAGAAGGATCCCTAGGAGAGAGAGAATCATGTATCACCCGCCAACCTTGACGAGTCGGGTTCGTGGTTTTTATTTTCTATTTCCTTTTCCCCTCCTCCCTTCACCACCACCGGCCCTACCTCCCCATCCCCCAGCCACAGCCCAACCTCCCACCCGAGCCCATTAATCCGCCGGCCCCCCATCTTTCCTTTTTCAAAATTGTTTCCTAAAGCCCCACTTTCCTTATTTAACTCAATCCATCTTTGGAAGGAATTTTGATTTGAAATAATTCAAATTTAAATCTCAAATCTTTTCTATTTCATCAATCCTATTTTTGGAAAGGTCCTTAATTAAATTAATTAATCCAAATCAGAATTAATTGAGTAATTAATGCCTTAAATCCAAACACATTGTATCTAGACACATGTCCCCTCCCTCTTAGCCGAACCCCCCCTTGCCCCACCTAATTAAATTCTTTCTTAAAATCAGCCCTCCCCCTTGGGAATTAATTTAAATTCCCCCCTCTCTCCTATCCGCCGCCCCTCTATCTTCCCAATCCCCATCCCCATTAATTCTCCTCCCCCTTTGGAATTAGATTCAAATTCCAAAATCCCTCCAAGGTAAAATCTGAAATTAACTTCAGATTTTATGTTATTTTCCCTCCCCATGCCTAGACCTAACTTCCCACATGGGTTCTTCTTCCCTTAGCCCGAACCATCTTCCCCTTCCTCCTTTCTCAAGAATAGGAAGGCCACCTCTCACCCTTCTCCACCACTGGAAATGTTGGGAGAAACTTTTTTCTCTCAAGGGGAATCTCAAGGAAGGCAAAGGACGTCGTCTACAACACTTCAACCCTTCGGAACCGATGTATGGCTGATCCCGATCTTGATTCGCCATTGTCTACGACGAGCAAGGTTTCATCCACTTCATCCATTCAACCTTCTTCGACGTCGACCCGGAAATTGATCACACTGTTGAGGGGTACGTGGAGCGTATCTTAGATCTTATAAATAAGGGGTGCTAGGGAACAATTGGGGACTTTTTGAGATCTTCTAACAACTTATAGTGGATATTCTTCCAGTTTCAGATCTCTACTTTCTTGAATATTTTACAGAGCTTTACTCTCTCCATTCTCATAGGTCCAACTCACTCAACTGACAGGTCTTTCCTGCTAGGAGGGTCTTGTAACTTTTACAGTCAAATTTGAATTCAACATCATATATGCCTTCTATTAAGCACAAACATATAAACAAGTAAAAAGATACATAATGATTTTTTTATAGGTGTATATTCTTTTATATATATATATATATATATACACACACACACACACACACACACACACTATAAGCATAGTTTAATGTAACATGTGGGTATGACTAACTGATGGGGACGAGCATAGTGGTTAATTGGCTAGGAGGGCATAGTATTTTAGTAAATGATAAGGGAAGGTGGGAGTCTTAGAGTTTAAGGTAGGAATCCTTGTATTGAATAGTTGAATGTGCACGCTATTTTTAGATTTTAGGGTCAAGGAGCTGTAGAAGTGTTGTGACTTGTGAGCGAGAGTTTTAAAAAGTGAGGGATGGGATACAACTAAGTGAGGGGATATGATGTAGGGACCTACATCGACAAAGTTTTTCATGATAGTGGACACACGTTGAATGATGTTGTTAGAGTGAGAGAAGCAAAACTAGGGTGCTAGAAGGGGAGATTTTAGAGTGGGCAAGTGCTGAGAGATAGCAAAGGTTGGAGGGGACACTATAGATAAATAGTGGGTGAGGGGTAGATTTGTCATGAATAAATGTATTAGCATATTTTGATTGACGTTTTAATGAGAGAGAAGCTAAAGAAAGATTTATGAGAATTTTAGAGGAATCTAGAAGTAAAAGTGATGAGGACATCCAACCTTGGAAAGTCTATCAGAAGTGTGACCGTCGATCTACGGTCACGACTGCACCGCTCTATTTTTATTTTCGTTTTATTAGTGACGTATTAGTTTTTATTTATGAGTTTTATTATGTCTTTTCCACTTTTGCCATAACTTAAGGGTTTAGCCATGTGTAAGCCCTAAGGGCATGTTCGTACTTTTTATTTTTCTCATTGTATTGGCTATTTAAAGTCTCCCTCTTCTTCTTTGAGGGTTAATGAAGAATTATTACAGAAAATTTATGCTCTTGTGTTCCTTGGGAGAGTTTGAGAGAGTTAGATAGGTGAAGCCTAGGAGTTGCCCAAACGGAGTACCCAACAACCGCCATCGGTGAGCTCTTGGCTTTTTCCTACTTTCTTCCCCTCCTCCTTCTCCCTTCACCGCCGTTCAAGCTCCTCCCTAACAACCGGCCAAGCCCCACCTCCCCTTCCTCCCCTCTTGGCCAACACCCCACCACTCTCACTCCCACACCAACCCAACCACCGGTTGGCCTCCCCGCCCCCAACGCCACTGGTTTCCAACCCCACCACCTTAAGCCGGCGGCCCATCCAACCCAAGACCATGCTGTCGGCCTCCCCTTCACCTTCCTTTAGATCCCAAATTAAATCTTCCATTAACCCCTTTCATATTTGGCCTCTTATGTTTTGGAAAAGAATTTGAATCCAAATTCAAAATAATTTAAATTTCAAAAGCTTTCTAACTAAGCTTAACCCCTTTAGGAAATAAACCCAATCACCTTAAATCTGAGATTAAATCTCAGATTTAATTTCCAATTACAATTAATTCCATGGTCCACATTCTTTGAATGTGGACACAATTCCCCCCTCTCTCCCTAGGTCAGCCCCTTCCCTCTCCCTTCTCTAAATCAACTACTCCACTATATGTCCAAAGTTCTTTTCCCCAAACCCCTCAGCCCTAGCCGCCTCCACCCAAACCCTTCCGCACAGTTTTTCTCCCTTTTCTGAAGTTCCTGGGTGCTGTCCAGGAAATTTTGTGAAGACGAGTTGCTATCCTGCTCTCCAAAAACCTCCTACTTGTTGTTTTGAAGGTTCCCAGCTACTGTCCAGAGATTCCAGCAGGTTTCTAGTTCTGTTTTTCCATTCGGAAGACTCCCATTTGCTGCCCAGAAGACCCCCACACGGCTGTCCACATGCAGGACTTCTTCGAGATCAGCCGCCAAACTTCGGATCTTCCTCCTCGCATCTCAAATCAGACCTAAGAACTTGACGACGGTGAACTCTTCCCCAAGTTTCCTATCTTCCTAGTTGCTCTCAATTGTGGTGTAGTTTGATTCACAAAGATCGTGTTAATCCTCCGCTAAAACCTAGTGAATTAGAGAGTTGAGTGAGTGGATTTTCCTAGTAACTAAACTCATTGTTAACCTAGGGATATCTTGTTGAAGACCTTCATGTATGCTATGTTTTGAACAATTGATTGTTTTGAGATCTTAACTTAGCTTAGCCTTAACTGAAATCACCCCTCTTGTTTTATTTCATCGTTTAAATTGCTAGAAGTTAATTTTTAATATTGTTCTCAACAAAGAAGTGTGCACTTCCTTTAAACAAAAATTGTTTCATCATTTTAGTCCTGCATCATCTGGTATCAGAGCATGGTTTGCTCAAGTTGCATGTGCTAGGATTCATCTTAAAGTTTTAAATACCCATCTTTAAGATTAACTAGTTGTGTAACATTGCATCCATATGAAATTACACATTGCTTGTTTGCTGTCCATATAATTTTTGCATCATATCGCAAGCCCTAAGTGTGTTTTCCATTAGTATAAGTGTCGTCCTTTACACCCCATCAACCCTTAGCATATCGTAGTGTATCCTAATGGACCCGGAACAATTTAGCTGAACTTTAGATCTGTTAGTAGGTCAGATGGGTACGATTAGTCAACAACTTAAAGAGAATCAATCCGACCTAGCTGAACTTCGGCGCCAAACGACTGAACGATTTGATAACCTAGACCTCCATCCATGTACGAGGACGATACCTACCAAGATGAGGGACCTCCTCATGCCCCTTATCGAGCTCCCCAGTATGGACATAACCTTAATCACGATCCTGACATACCCCTGATGAAGAACATTAAGGTCGATGCTCTAACCTTTGATGGAACTCTCGATCCCCAGCTCTTCCTGGACTGGATCAAAGGTATGGATAGTTTTTTTAAGTGGTACAATATTTCTGAAGCTAGGAAGGTTAGTTTTGCCGAAATGAAACTCACTGGTAGGGCTAGCCAATTTTGGTTCAACTTAGAGAGCCTTAGAGAAGCCCGTAATGAGTATCCATCACTGATTGGCTGTCAATAAAGTGCGAGCTCAAATAGAAGTACTTGCCTCCCTCGTACTTCCCTAGGCTCCTAGATAGGTGGAGTAGGTTAACCCAAGGCAATAAACCAGTAAAAGATTATATTGCAACCTTTGACGATTACTTGATTCGCTGCAAGGGGGAGACCTTTACTACCCCTGCACAAATCCTATCCATGTTCCGCACCAGGCTGCGCGAAGACCTGCGTAATGAACTGTTTGCTCGGAACATCACCACTCTTGAGAATGCCTACAGTCTTGTCTTAAGTAAAAGAATATAATTCTATTTTAATGTAACACTACTGATGAGGACATCGACGGACGTTATCGACGAGTCTACCAGCACTGGAATCGTAGATCAATGGCTACGATTCCCAGTTTATATTTTTGATGCATTTCTTGTATGGTATTTTATTTATTAGTTTACATTTGTACCCTTCTTATGAGTGTTGTTTTGAGTTGTAGCCCAAGGGGCATATGTGTCATTGTCTTTTAGTTGTTGTGGCCTATATATTGTGGCCTCCTTTATTGTATTAGATGATGAATGATTATTGAAATGAAAATTCAGCTCTTTGTTTTAGATCTCTTTGTGAGTTCTTGAGAGGAGAGACCCTAGGCGAGGGAACAAGCAATACCCGTCAACCTTTGGTGGATTCCGAGGTTCGCGGCTCTTCCTTTTCCTTTCCCCTACACCCGCCACCTTCCCCTTCCCAAACCGAGCTCCACTTCCCCGACCTCCCAAACCCGCCGGCCCCCTTGACTGCCCAAACCGCTTGCCAATCAATCAGGCGGCCGCCGGCCAGCTCCCCACCCCGCCGGCCTACAGTCCACCACCTGCCACCCATCCGCCCACCAACCCACCGCCAGCCCACCTTGCCCTCCAATTTGAATTATACCCTCAATAGCGCAATTGCGCAATTTCATATGAGGCGTACGCCTCTAATTTGGGGGCCCACTCACTTAAAAAGACCATCTTCTCTTCTTCCTTATACGTGCTTACCTGAACCTGAACTGAAGTCGCGCGCAGGAAGCCCGTAGCCGACGCCCGATCCGGCTCTCCCGCACGATTCCGCCGCCTCTCGCCAGTGAGGCTCTTATTTCCGGCCGCCCCTCTACATCACTTCTTTAACCGTTCTTAGGAATTTTTTTAAGTTAAAGGTTTGATTTCAACTTATAGGAAAGCCAGGGTTTTATTTTTTTTGAGATTTTTTGTTTTATTTTGCATTTGTGCTTTAGGAAATATGGTTAAGGGCAAGGAAAAGTCTAATACGTCATTGCGGAGGGACCCTTCTTGGAAGTACAGTGTAAAAGTTGACGTAGGCGGCGGTGAGAAGACTTATGTGTATTTGAAATGCAATTTTTGTGATAAAATGGTGAAGGGCGAAGTTACCCGCATTAAGGAACACTTATCTGGCTCTCATAAAAACGTAGCACCGTGTGCAAATGTGCCGGATAAGGTGAAGGATGAAATTATTGCTTACATGAAGAAGAGTACCACGGCAAAACATTTACAACATGAGCAATTTGATGAAAGGGTCGAATAAGGTGCTTACTACGGGAACGAGAGTGGAAAGGGCTCTTCACTATACATAATAGAGGTGCGCGGGTTCCTATGGACCAGTACATGAATCCAGGAGAGGATAGAAAACAAGCACAGATGATGCCTGCGGCTGGTACCAGAGAGGGTTGACGTCAGGTTTGCATGGATATTGACAGATTTTTATATGAGAATGCGATCTATAGGGTTGTATGGGAGAGGGTTGAAGGCACCTTACATATACGAGTTGCGTATATGGATTTTGAAGGAAGAGCTGCAGAACATAGAGCAGAGTATTGATGAGATTAAACGGACATGGAGTGAGATTGGGGTTACTATTATGTCAGATAGATGGTCTGACATGAAGAGCAAGAGCTTAATTAATATCCTTGTAAACAATCCCTATGGCATGGTGTTTTTACGATCCGTTGAAGCTTTAGATGAGGTTAAAAATGCTGAATTCATTTTCAATTTACTAGATGGGGTTGTGGAGGAGATTGGAGAGCAATTGGTTGTTCAGGTGGTGACTGACAATGCCAGTGCATACAAAGTAGCTGGTCAAATGTTGATGGAGAAGAGGAAACACCTCTATTGGACCCCCCGCGCAGCACACTGTATCGATCTCATATTGGAGGAACTTGGTGATTTATCTCAACACAAGAGCGCCCTTTCTAGGGCGAAGAAGATCACAAAGTTCATGTACAATCACTCATGGGTTTTAGCCTTAATGAGAAAGTTCTCAAAGAAGGAAATCATTCGCCCTGCTACCACTAGTTTTGTTATTACATTTGTGCACAGCAAATCATTTTCAATTCCTAATGCAAGTTTATTCTACAAGTTTGTCACATCTTATTTGACACTGCAGAGCCTGTTAGATGTGGGACAATCTCTTGAAGCAATGTTTACATCGACACAATGGCTTAATTCTGCGTGGGGCAAGAAACCTGAGGGGAAGGAAATACGAAGGCTAATTCTAAATAATAAATTTTGGCAAGTGTGACCTATGCCATATTGAGCACGAGACCCTTGGTACAAGTTCTACGTTTAGTGGATGCCGAGAAGAAACCAACCATTGGTTTTATATATAATGCAATGGATGAGGCAAAGGAGTTAATTGCATATAACTTAGGAGGAGAGGAGACAAGTTATATCATTGATGCTCGGTGGGAGGTCCAGTTACACCGTCATCTACATGTAGCGACGTATTATCTCAATCCTCAATTTCAGTATTTAGAGATTGGGTTTGTATCATTGCATGGAGTGACTAATACTGGACCCGACCGTCAGGGAGCTTGCAGATTTAGAGCGTGTTCTATTTCGGAATAGGGAGGGATTTTTTGGTCTGCAAGCAGTGAAATTTACTATTGCCAAACGCTCGCCAGGTATACTTATTTTTGCAAAGTATGTATACATGCATAACACTTTAATATGTTTTGATTATCATTTTTCTTCTTGAAAATAGTTGAATGGTGGATCGAATTTGGTGACTCTACCCCTGAGTTACAGAGTTTTGCAGTTAGAGTTTTGAGCCTCACTTGTTCTTCTTCTAGGTGTGAGCGAAACTGGAGCATGTATAGTCAAGTTTAAACGAAGAGAAGAAATCGACTTTCAAAACTCAGAATAAACTCCCTTGTGCATATTATGCACAATAAGAGGTTGAGAGATATGAGGTTGAGAAACAAGGGGTTGAATGATGATGAGGACCCTTTGGTGTGTGATGATGTGGCGTCTGATAATGAGTATTTCATAGATGATCAGGCATATTTGCCATTATCAGACTTGCAGCTAGAGGATTTAAGTGTGGATGTCTTGAGGGGCGTAGCAGATCATGTGGGCACATCCACTAATACCACACCACACAAATCTACTAGTTCTGCAGCACAACAAGCAAATAAAGGTGTCTCACAATTTCTTTTGTGCTATTACATTATATATATGCAATTAATATGACACTAATCATTCTTATTGAACAGGGAAGAGAAAAGTGGGTAACGTTGAAGATGATGAAGATTTGACATTCATAGATACAATTGGAGAAGAAGATTCCCTTGAAGACCCATTTAGTGATGGGACATGATTGGATTTTATATGTTCTTTCTTATTTGTACTTTGGGAGTTTTGATAGACTTATATTTGTGGTTTTGTATTTTGAATTATGTTATGAGATGCATGTATTGCAACTATTTTATTATTTTTCACTAATTTCACTTCTCATTTAGATATTTTTATTGTATGATAGACTCTTACTGTTATTTACCTGTTAGAATACGTTAATTCTCATTTATGCAATTCTTCGTCCGTGAGGCTTACGCCTCACACCGCCTCGAGGCTTATTTACGCAATTTTAAACCTTGGGATAATGATAAAAAATATTTTTTTAGAAGAGAGATTCAATATAGGTGGATGAGATATTTAGAGAAGCTTTTTAATAAATATTGTGAGAGTAAGATTGGCTTTAGTGCTCTTAATAGCCTTGATGAAAATAAAGATTTTTATTTTTATCGTTGTATTAGTAAAATGGAATTTGGAGAGGCTTTAAAGAAAATCAAGTATGGAAAAGCAGTGCAACTTGTTGATATTCCAATAGATGTATGGAAATGCTTAGGATATCAAGGAATTTCTTGGCTCACTAAAGATTTTAGTATTTTTTGAAGACTAAAAATATGTTAGATGAGTGGAGGAGTGTGCTAGTTTGTATTTTTAAGAGTAAAGGTGATACACAAGAGTATGTGAATTATAGAGGAATTAAGTGAATGTGTCATACATTAAAATTATTGGAGAATAATTGTGCGTAGGTTAGGACGTGATACCAATGTTTCTCAAAATCAATTTTGGTTCTTGCCGGGTAGGTCTACGAAGGAAGTATACATTTGTTGAGAGGTTTGATGGAGAAGTATAGAGAGAGTAAGGAGGATCTACGTATGATATTCATTCCAGGAGAAGCAGTTCACCGTGATTAAGTCTATTAGTGGGTGTAGATGGAGCAGCTTTCATGTGATCGATGGATGGGAGGCCCATGGAAGTAGCAGCATCAGCCATATTGGGGGAGGATGTGAATTAGAGCAACCAAGTGGGCACCATCTTAGGATTGTGGAGGGCCATTGGGAGAAGTTGCACAGAGCAAATCCATAATGCCCTCACTAATCATTATCGACTAAGGATGCAAAGTACAAGGGGAAGCCATTGGAAGGGAAATGGATGCTGGGCTTCACAATGGTAGATGATGATGAGTTGCCATAGAATACATTAAAGATGGGTTCACATTGAAAATAGGGGATGGAGTTTGAGATCGTCCAGGCAGCCTACAACGGTGGGCAATTAAAGTGTGAGGTCAGTAATTTTAGAGTCTGAATACATGATATGGTGGACAATGCAACAACTAGTAGCGGGAGTAACAATCTTAGTCAGTAGCGTTGAAAACAATGGTTTGCATTGGAGGTTGTTTAGCGAAAGCTAGCTGCACAGAGCTGTCAATTAAGAGAGACTGAGACACGTGACACCCTCAGTTTGTTGCATGATGACTTGCTTGGAGTGCATGCAGTTATAGGGCACACAGATGGAATGGGTGAATAGTGATTGATGACCTAGTTGTCCAAATATGAGCCAGTGGGATATTCATTTATGATTAAACTTCTATTTCATCAAATCCTCTACTTGACATTAGAATTTAGCTTCTTAATTTATTAATGGATTTAGATAAGTTTTCACTTCCCACTTTTACCTTATAGGCCAGGGCGTTACCTTGACTTATTAACACTGATCTAGCAACTGTACAACTCAAAATTGTCCCACCCAAGGACAAGACTAGTATTGATTGTCCTTCTTTAGGAGTACAATTTACTCATTATAATCATATCACTGATGATTGTCATGATCTTGCTCAAATGAGTGTGTCAATGCACCTACTTTTGAGGGTTTTTATGATCTCGATGCTTATAACTATTGGGAATATCTAATGGATGATTTTTTTGCTTTGCATGAAATGAATTGTATATGATGTGTGAAATTTAGCGAAATGAAGTTGTCAAAATCAACAAAATGATATTGGAATAACAGTCTAGTCTTAAGTAAAAGAATATAATTCTATTTTAATGTAACACTACTGATGAGGACATCGACATGCATTATCGACGAGTTTACCTGTGCCAGAATCGTAGATCAATGGCTACGAATCCCAGTTTGTATTTTTGATGCATTTCTTGTATGGTATTTTATTTATTAGTTTACGTTTGTACCCTTCCTATGAGTATTGTTTTGAGTTGTAGCCCAAGGGGCATATGCGTCATTGTCTTTTAGTTCTTGTGGCCTATATATTGTGGCCTCCTCTATTGTATTAGATGATGAATGATTATTGAAATGAAAATTCAGCTCTTTGTTTTAGATCTCTTTGTGAGTTCTTGAGAGGGGAGACCCTAGGCGAGGGAACAAGAGATGCAATTGCCCACCGTTGAGTATTGTTTTCCTAATGCATGCAACTTGAATTGAAAAGAGATGCAAGTTGTTGTTGATTGTAGGTGTTCTATGAATGTTACCTAAAAGCAGCTTTGCTTATAGTTGGCTTAAAAGCGTAAGCATATCCTTCTTCTTTCCTCTAAAGTAGACATCCCTATTTGTTTTTAAGGGTTTCCTAGTTTCTAACCTATTGGAAATACAAGACTTGGTGTGATGTCCTCTCCATGGATGATGCATGCAAATTTCTATTTTTCTGTTTCTTTTGATCTATTGTAATTTGAATATTATGGTTATTTTGTTTTTTTTTATTTTCTACCCTATGATGGAAGACATCCAATGATCATGGTAGGTAGTGCTTGGGCTTGGCAAGCTTTGGGTGTGCTAGCTATTTGGTTCTTTTGGTCCTTGTGCTGCTGGGTGTTTCTCGGGTTGAGCTGGGCTGCTTGGTGTTGAGTGGAGTTTTTGCAGCTACTTGGTTTTAGCTCATTAATATGTTAAAATTAATTCCTCTTGATAGCTCATTATGTGGAGTGGAGGTTGGCCTTTTTCCCTTCCCTGTGTCTCCTCGGTTTCTCCTTCCTGTTGCTGTTTCACGTGGCTGGTTTCTGCCTATTCTGGGTGGGCTGTTCCGGTTCTCCTGTTGGTTCCAATGCCCCTTCGGTTCCTCCCCTGGTTGCCTGTCCCATGGCTGCCTTCTCTCGATTTTCTATGAGGCTTTTCATCTACTGTTTCCCCTATTCTAATTGGATAGGTTGGAGGTGGGTTTTGGCTTTTGGGCTGCCCCTTTTCCTATATATATGAGGTGTTTTTTATGCATAAGAGGTTGTTAATTATTGTGTGCAAAGTCTCTAAAAACCTGAGGGTTTCTTCTTCCTTGGAAAAGCTTGCGAGCTTTTTCCATTTCTCTCTTCCTCCTCTCTATTTCGTCTTGGCTTCTAATCTCTTCTTCTCTCCGCAAGTTCCACTCCAATTGTACCTTTCTTCTTGAGCTATTGGAGGTGTTTGTTGGCTGATTTGGTGACATTTGCCGGCGGAGTTTTGGTGGACGTTGGACCTTGTAGCTATGGTGGACCCTTGGTTTGCTAGCCCTAAGCAGTTATTTAATATTGCCTACTTTTCTTTTGTTGCATGTGAGGAAACCCCTAGTGGGTTGTTCTGAGGGTAGTGTTTTTTTTTTAATTTTATTTTTGTTTCGTTTGTTCGGCTTTTTTTTGTCTTGTTGTTTGTTTGGATGTCAGTTTGCTTATTTTGAATTGAGTTATGTTCTACTAGTCCTAGTGTTCTCCAATCTTGTCTTTTCTTTCTAGTTTGCCTTCATCAATGGATATTCATAATATTAAGTTAGATTGCTAATGGTTTTATGACATGAATGTTTTTCATTATTTGCAAGAAAAGTTGTACTGTTTTTAAATTCAATGATTCCTTTGTGCTTTTATTTTCTTTTAAGATTATCGAGTCTTCTTCTCCACAATCCCAAACTTAGATTAATCTAGCCCCTAAGAATAGACTATAACTTTTGCTTACTATTCCATTAACTGCTCCTGACTCAGCTAAACCATTTGAGATTTGAATTGAGGTATGCATTGCTTCAATCTTATCGCGATCGACTCCTAGTTCGCTATTTTTGTTTGAAAAGGTCTTCTAATGGGGTTTTGTTGAGTCCTCTGTATTATTTTAATTGTTCACATAAAATTTTTACTCTTATTCCTGAAAGTCTTGGGCTTGCTATGGTTATAAGCCTTCTATCAAAATTTTAGGATATTACTCCAGGTGAATCACTTAATAAGCGTCCTCTCATGCTGGATATTCAATACACCATTGATTTTATTTTGGGTTTTACAACTGTTATATTTTTATCACGATAGAATGCATGCCACAAGGAATGATGAGCTCAAACGTCATGTAGATGGGCTAGTTTCGAAAGGATTATCATGATAGAATGCACACCACAAATATGTATTTTTTTTTCTATTATGTATTTCCCTGCTTTTTAGTGTCTTCCATGTGAATTGAACTCTTATCTTGAAACTGAAAACAGTCGTTGATTGCCCAATCCTTGTTTCTTTCTCTTATATTGGACTTTAATGGATTATATACATTTTATAGATTTTTCATTTGGAATTTTTGTATTATTACTGCCCCTTTAATGAATCTTTTGAAAAAAAAAAATGAATTTATTTGGTTTCCTTCTGTTACTAAAGCTTTTGAACAAATCAAGGTATTAATAATTATATCATATGTTCTGGAACTCCATGATCTCAGGAAAATTCTTGAGTTATACTATGATGCCTCAGATGTTGGTATATATGCCCTTTTTAACCAAGTGGGTCCCCCAATTGCCTATTTTAGTGAATAGTTGAGTAAGGCTAAACAAAATTATTCTACCTCCGACATAAATTTTTTTTTTGCTTCTATTAAAAAATTATGATATTGGAGACACATTATTTCGTACTAATAGAATTCATTTTCTTTGAGTTCATAGGGCTTAAATATAAAAATACTAAAAAAATTGTGGACTATATTTGTTACATGCATCAAATACTTGCTTTGCATTCACATTACCTTTAGTCGTGATCCTATTATTTGAGAAATGTATGTTGGTGGCATGGAACATCACTTTGGTTGGTATTAAATTATTAGTTAGTTGAATGTAGGTTTTATTTCCCTTCATTATTGAGAAGAAACTATAATTTTTAGTCATTGCTGTACTTGCGATGAAGAAAATATTGCTAAACTACGGGTTGGCATTTACACTTCTCTACCTGTACCTTTGATTACGTGGGATTATCTTTCTACGAACTTTTTATTAGGATTACCTAAAACAGTTCATGGCCGTGATAATATAAATGTAGTCATTAATATATTATCTAGAATAGTTTGCTTCATTCAATGCTTCAAGGTTATTGATTCTTCTCATTTTAAAGAAATTATGTAGGGAAATGTTTTGTTGCATGGGTTAAACGAGGATCAATTATATAGTAAATTTTTTTTTTCTCATTGTTGAAAAACATTATGCAAATTCTTTGGTACTGCATTTAGGTTTTCATTTATTTTTTTCCCTTAAATAGTTAATTAGACTGAGTTTGTAAATGGAAGTCTTGGATATCTATTTAAATGTTTTGTTAGAAAAAAGTGTAGGTAATTGTGATCTACATCTTTTTACAATTGAGTTTGCTTGCAAGTTGCAATAGTATTTATACAAATCTATGAGGAAGCCTTCATTTGAAATTGTTCAGGGATTGAATCTTAGAAAACCTATAGTATTGTGCTTTTATAACTAAATGCATAATTTGATTTTGTTGCATCTTTTGCATGGCATTTACATGATTTACTTGATGGATTTGAAGAGCATTGAATTTCATAATAAGAAATATTCATTCTATAAATATTAAGAGAAGTGCTTGTGATTATGATGAAGATGATTTTATCTTTATTCATATATATTCCAAATGCTTTGTGCAAGCCAAATTTAAGAAACTACATGCAAACACGAGTAGTCCTTTCGAAGTTAGTGAAAAAATCAGTTCTAATGCTACTTATACTTAGATTTATGTTCAGATATGCTTATTCGTCCTATTTTGAACATTGGAGATATATTATGTTATTGAGGAATGTTCAAACCTTGGGAATTTCTTGTTGATCATTATGTTCGAGTGATATCTACTATAGCTATTGCGTCCATAGATTCCTTCATTTTTTTTGCTAGCCGTTTGCTTGGATGTTGAAAGTATCATTTTAAATTAACTGATAATTGAGAAAAATTTTGAGCACTAGTATTTGGTAAGTTGGAACGGCAATCTTCTTAAGGTGGTACCTCGACAGCCAAGTAGGAATTGCAAAAGCTTGTTCCTGAAGTTTTCGATGACTACATTTGTCCTAGCTCTCCATAAGAGAGTTCTTTGTGCCCTAGGAAAGTTGATTTAGTATAAGATTTACAATAGCCCACTTTACATAAGTCAAACTAGGTTTAAGATATTTGAATTAGATCCATTTTCATACCTTTTGTAAGCCTATTTATGGTTATATTTGATTTTTTTTTAAATTTTTTTTTAAAATTGATCTATTTTATCAGGTGTTTTTCTTCTTGTGGATTAATATACTTAAATTTAAATTTTGTTGGATTGGATAGGATTTAATTGTATTTATATGTTTGGTCTTATCTTTGTCCCCCTAATTCTATGATTACCATTTGGAATTATTAATAATATTTGAATGAATGAAATTAACACTGCCGTTGCCAGGTCCCAAGTCCTGGATGAGAAAAGTGGAGGGTTGCGTTAGGTAGTCGACAGCCAGCGTAAAACTTGTCGAATAACCATGACATGAATCCTTTGAACTTGAAGTCTGGAGATCAACCTTAGAGTCTAAAGGTTTTCGCTTGAGTAGATCTAAAACTGAATATATGGAGTGTAATTTTAGCAGTAATAGACCTAGTGAGGGGATTGTGACTTTGGGCGATCGAGTCATTAATAAGAGTACACGTTTTAGATATCTTGGATCTATTGTTCAGAGTGATGGTGAAATAGATGGGGATGTTATCAGTAGAATTCAAGTTGGATGGTTGAAGTGGACGAATGCATCGGGCTTGTTGTGTGATAGAAAAGTCCCCCTTAAACTTAAGGGAAAATTCTATAAGATGGTGGTGAGACCTGCAATGCTTTATGGTGCAGAATGTTGGCCATTAAAAGAGAAGCACAATACTAAGTTATGTGTTGCGGAGATGAGGATGCTTAGGTGGATGAGTGGATTTACTCTTAGAGACAGGATACGAAATGAGCATATACGTGAAAAGGTTGGAGTAGCTCCAGTGGAGGATAAGATTAGAGAGAGTCGCCTTAGATGGTTTGGTCACATAAAACGGCGGCCTTCCGATGACCCAGTTAGGAAAGTAGAGGTATTAGATTTGACTTATGTTAAGAAAGGTAGAGGTAGACCTAAAAAGACTTGGTTAGAAAATATTAGAAATGACCTTTCTCTATTAGATTTAAACGAGAATTTGACTTTGAACCGGACACAATGGAGAAAAAGGATTCATGTTGCCGACCCCACGTAGTGGGACAAAGGCTTGTTATTGTTGTATTTGAATGAATGAAATTATTTGTGGCCAATTATATGTTTTCTAAAATCCAAGTTGCCTATGTGGATTGCTGCAATTGCATCTGTAGAATTTTTTTCTTTCCCTGGGTGGACGGTATATTGTTTATACAAATGTCATATTGATCTCTTGTCGGATAGCAAATAAGAGATGACATATAGCTTTGTAAAAGTTGTCATATTGTTATTGTAAAATCGTTTGCTGACCTAAATCTAGTTACGAGGTTCATACTCTTGGATCATTAGCTTTTTTGAGGATTTGATGGAATTCAATGCTTTATAATTGATTGTGTTAGTTTTTTATGATAAAATTTTATTTTAGCAGCCTTTTATCTCTACCTCCATGACAACATTATTCTGGTTTAAATATTGATGTCTTAAATGTTATTGAAGTCTGCTTGTTTCTACATGTCCATATCTTTTTTTTAGCCATCCTAATTCTAATTTCAGGTACAAGAGCTGTTTGTCCCCAGTTCTGAAGCGCAATTATTTATTCGATATTGCTGCCCTTGGCTCCTTCCTCCCCTAGTTCTTAGGGGCGATATGCCAAATCTGGAATGGCTTGCTAAGGTAAATTCTGAAATAGCTCCTCGATTCTATCTCACTGCTTCACTAGGAAATTTGAATGTCTAAGAAATTATGCTGTGTGTTTTGCATGGAGATGGAAGTTGAAATAATTTTCACAAATTTACATATTAGATGGGAGAGTTCACCTTTCTTGATTACTCTAATGATTGTTATTTCAACGTTTTTAAACTATATGCAGGCAACAAGTCAGCCTTTGCCCCTGCTTGCCAAAGAATATTTTGTGCCAATTTTTGCTATGTGCATGGCAGTTTATTGTAATGGAAGGCTTGAGAAGGATATTAGCCGGAGGACCCTCTGTGATTCAATCTTAAATATTGCTAAAATTTCTGAGTTCGAAAGAGATGACCTTATAAAGAGAAATATGGCAAGTGCTAGTTGTTTAATGGTTTCATGGCCCCCAAATTTCTTATTCTCTCCTTTGTTTTCATGTTATGGTTGTTCTAGAAAATTTGAATGTTTGTGAATTACTAATTTCTCAACATGCTTATTATTCTTGTTTTATTAACCAAAGTAGGCTACAAGGATCGGGGCAAAGATGTAGTGCTGTTTTTTATGAAAACTTGCATAATTTTGCTCGACTGATATTAATGCCAGTGTTAATATTGTAAAATTTATTAGTGCAACCATCATATGCTTTGTTAATTATGTCAAGAGTTTGTATAGTATGTCATTTTGTGCACTAATACTTACGAAAAAAGTTTGTTGAAAAATTTAAGTTCAAATAATTGGCAAACTCAAATGCCCCTTGGTAATTGAAGTTGGGCAAACTCAAATACTATCTATTTCACACTCGTCTAGCCATTGCTTTCGCATTTAGTATTATCAATGAATTCATGCACAAACTTAATGAGTCACATATTCAAATTGCTTAGAAAATCCTCAAACATCTAAAATGATGCCATTGTAAAGAATTCTCTATAAAAGGCAAGATACTTAACAAATTGAAGGGTATATTGATGTTGACTATGCATGATCACTAGTGGATAGAAGATAAACATATAGATATTATGTATTTATGGGAGAAAATCCCATAACATGAACGTGCAAGCAACAACTTATTATTTCATGATCTAGCGTTGAATTTAAGTTTTGAGCGATTGCTCAAGGAATTTACGAGCTTCTGTGAATCAAAATCATCTTGGAAGATTTAAAAATTAAATAAGAGAGCTTAGGAAGATATGTTGTGATAATAAACTGGCCATCAACATTGCTAATAGTCTAGTACAACATGATCGTATCAAGTCTGTTGAGATGGATATATATTTCATAAAAGAGACTGAAAAGTGTGTGAAACTGTACTTCATAAGTGCCAACAAAAAATCAACTTACAAACATTCTCACCAAATGACTTTGTAATCCCACGTTCAAAGGTATTGTAAGCCAATTTGGAATATTAGATCTATGCCATTCAGCTTGAGGGGAAGTGTTGAACACGAAATCACAAGTCATGTAAACTTGATAGGGATGCTTTCTCACATGGATTAGGAGTTTCAATCATTGGATTGATTCTCTTATGACCCTTAGATTGCAATCTGTGTGCATTCTTCTCTTTTATCTAGTGGCTGGCTCCTCTTGGGGACTTTTTCCCTTTTGATTTTGATAAACAGCAAACTACTTCCACATTTTATATAGAATCAAGCCATAAAATTCAAGATATATATATAACTATGTCTGTGCAAACTTTCTGTTCTGATTATTATAACATGCATTGACAACAAAAGACAATTTTTCCTTCAAAATAGGTTTCAGTGAGGGAATATCTCTATTTTGTTTCGTTATTTTATGTTACTTGCTACATTTCTATTTTTCCAACTATCTATGTATATAATTATGATAATGGAACTTGCTACATTTTTATTTGTCCAACTATTTATATATATAATTATGATAATGGATGCAGGTGATAACTTAAAACTTATTTCTCTTTATTGGGAGGAGAAAAACATAACTTTGTGCAAGTTAGCAAATTTAATTCTGCCCATACGATTATTATTGTAATTAATTTATTCTCATAGTTATGAAGAAGTTGTTGTTTTAGATGATCATCTTGTTATTATTTTTCAGGCTATAATGTGACGGCCTTTAGTTTGTTTGTATTATCTTTGTTTCAATTGTGTTTACCGTCTTGTTCTTGGCAGGTGTCAATTGTAAGCTTTCTTCTTTCTCTAGCCAGTTCTTCCACTGACCCAGAGACACCATTTTTTCTAAATGAAACGATTATACTCTCTGTTCAAACTGTTGTTGATGGCTTTTTTGAAATGTATGTATCATCCTACCTAAATATCATTTTTTAACATGCTATTCTGTGTTGATTTGTACATTTTCTTTATTTATGTAGAAACGACCATCCTGGACATGTTTGTGTGGTGGACAAAATCAATATTTTTCGTCCCGATAGAGTATTTAAGGTAATATCCCATTATAAATTAAAAAATGGTGTAATAACTTCCTTTATGTGGTTTACCTAAGATTTATTTTTTGCAGTTTTTATTAGAGATGCATTACCAAATTTCAACAGCTATTCATCCTCGTCATAAATGTCGCAGTCTATCATCAATAGATGTTCTTATTCGTATAATTGGACATCGAGCTAGTATTAGTAGCACTTCCAAGTAAGTGTACTTTTTTAATTAAAAGAATGATCATTGCTTAGAAAGTGTGCTGTTTAGTGAGAAAATTTTTTTTAGTTGTGGTATATTCTCTTTTCTGACTTACAAAATGTTATTAATTTTTATTAATTGTGATTCATTCACATATACACAAAATATACCAAAATGTAGTTAGTTGTTGGTATGGAAGAAAAGTTACTAACTTGTAAGTCAATCTCAACCTATTCAACTTTCAACTGCTTTATGTGAGGGTTCGGGGTTTTTTCAAAATATTTAAATAGGTTTCATATGAGGTTGTTTTTATTTCTTAGAGGCAAACAATCGGGTTAAACACATTTCCCACCAACACGTCTCCTAATTTTACTAATCAAATTAAAATCAAGTGAGTAAAAAATCAATCTATCTAGATCATCTCAAAATAAACCTGATTTTTTGATAAATTCATCATATTCATTGATAAGAAAACGTTCATAATTTAATTCACTAAAATAGAATACAAAGCTTCTCATATTCTACAAAAAATTTATGCGAGAGTTCATTAATTTACAGGATGTTCATGCTTTTTTATATTACATTTAAAATTGGACATCCATCCATAAATTGATGTACATGATAAATTGAGTCACCTACTTTTCGTCCCATATGCTCTATTTTCATTTCTGGAAAAATGGTCATTGTAATATCTAATAAGTCAAATGCTTAGCGGGATAACCAATTCAAGTATAAAGCTCAAACGTAAAAGAAATAAATAATAATATGTATACCGGTCTTTTGAACTAATACTAACATGGCTGATAATAGATATAACTATCTTAGTGTAAGGATAAATTTAAATGAATGACTTGCTTTGATACTTAACTAAATGAAAGACTTAATTTTAAGGAGTATAAATATTTGAAAGCATTTACTGTCATGTGTTGAATCATTGAGCGCACTCTATTTGTCAATTACTTGTATGAATTTATTCGCCCACTTTCATATTCATTTTTATTCTTGTTGATTAAATTCCTAGAATATTCATTTAATGGTTGATGAAATGCCGAAAATAGTCCTTCGACTATTAGGAAGTTCCCAATTTATTCCCAGAGTTTTGCACTGGTCCAATTTACTCTCCTGACTATTGAAAATTGATTTAAATTGATCTCAATGCTGAAAATAAATGTTAAAGTTAGCACTAAAGTTTAATATAAGGGTATTTTAGGTTGTTTTAAGTGTATCTAATATATATTCCTTATGTTATTCTATTTTGTTTTTAATAAATTATATTAAATGGAAAATTGAGTATGAAATACAAATTACTAAATAATAAGCATGAAAAATTAGGAAAATAATTATCCTTTATGCAAAAGCTAAATGGAAGATCATACAAAAATAAAAAAAACTCTTATTTCAAAAATTATTTTTATTGATTACAAATTCCAGAATCTGTATTATAAAAATGGTGTCACTGATTGCAAAATTTAAAGACTCTTGTTACAAAATAAGTCCACTAATTAAGAGTAAAATTTAAAGGTATTTACTTAAATGCCCCTTTCGCAATATAAAAAGTTGGAGGTTTGTAAATATTTCATTAAATTTGATAGATTTCTAACAGTGGGGCCAAATTGGATCAATTTTTAATAGCTAAGGGATTAAGTGTGAAACTTTGAGACTATATTGGGTATTTATTAATAGTCGGAGAACTATTTTGGGCTTTTTCTCATAAATGTATGTAGTCTTTTCGCAAATTTATATCATGAGTTGTCACCTGCCATTAGACCTGAATAACTATTGATAAAAATTTTGAGATATCCAACATGGCAATTATCTTGATCTCACGATTGAACCTTGTAGTGGTAACTTTCAGTATTGAGAGTCGAGAACTCTCTTTTACCTTAAAGAAGCTCATTACATCAGAATTTTTGGCTTCTATGCAGGTCGTTATATTAGCCACCCTATCTTACATGATATGACCGTTTGTTGATTTCTTTTAATTTAGTATTTTTATCATAAGTATTTAAAATTGTTTAGTATTGATATTCACCTATTAGTACTCAATCTATCCCTCAATGGTAAATATGATTTGTAAATGTCAATATATACATACCTAAATAAAAACTATTTTTAAATAATAAATCTTGAATTGAGTTAATTAGAAATATCTTGTATTTATTTATACAGGTGATCCTATAAAAATTCATTTGGCTTGTTAATATCATAATGCCATGCTGAATGTTAATAATATCTACTTGCATACGCGTAGTAGTTCAATGGAATTATAGAAGTTAATAAACGTTAGGCCTAGGAATAATTTGCTTCTTATATTAGAGATTGAGTATCTCACTTGAACTAAAAGGTCTTTAGGACGAATTTCCTTAACTCTATTTTCTAGACTCCTTGTCTTTTCATAAAAACTTAAAACAATTATTTTTCTATTCAGTACTAATTATTAAATTGAAACTCAAAACTAAATGAATTAACCTCAAATAGCATTTTTATCGTAAAATGATTTCTCCTTATCCAAGCCTTCAGCTCTATGAATTTGTATCCAAACTAAATTTCTGAAAGGAATTACTAAAAATAGGAATTTTATCTAAATTTCTCTAATCTGTTTTTGTCATTCTTTTTTTCTTATTTTGCTTTTCTTTATCTTCTCCTATTCTGTTTTCTCTTCTGCTTCTCTTCTTCTTCTTCTTCTTCTTCTTCTTCTCATGTTCTTTATCATTCCTTCTCGGATTTAGCCTATTGGAGCCTCTGTTCATTTTCCACTTCTAGTTACAGGTCATGGAGCCTATTGAAGCCCCTCTTCTTATTCTGCCTCTAGCTACTGGTCATGGGACAATAGGATTAGTTTTAAATGCTTAAATGTATAATCCATAACAGCTGTGCGAATAACCTACAATCGTAGGTCATGGATTTGTTGATAAATGCAAAAATTGCTACAAGATAATAGTTATTTGTATGGTAACAATAAAATAAAAACTTACATAAATTGTTTTAGTAAGAAATTAACTAATAATCGCTAGTATTGTTATTTTATATAAAATTTTATATATCAAAGTAATCAAAATGAAATGCTGAATTTAATAAATAAAATTTTAATGATTTTTAGGATGTGAAAAAAAATTAGATTAATTTTTAGTATAAATTCTCAATATTGCCTTTTTAAAATATTTGGTATTACACATTTCCCCTTCTTATAAGAATTTCATCCTCAAAATTCCTTTCATTCATTATTATTTTGACAAATGGGAAAATTTGTATCTCATTTCTTCTTCTTTTTCCACTACTTCTTTTTTTGATATGTACCTCTAATTCCATTTAACATAGACGGTCTACCTATTTATCAATTTTTTAACATCAAAATTCAATATGCTTTTAGGTTATTCAATATGAATTAAATCTTTTTGTATTTCAATTCCGTCATGTGATTTTTTATGTCATGTGTAACCCATTTTCTCAACATTGACCTATAAAAGTAGATGAAATAGAAAAAAGAAAACAGTTGAGAGTAGAAAGAATAGGAAAAATAAAGAAAGAATGAAAATATGAACTATATTTATTTAGAGATTATGAATAATCATTCATACGTGTAGCTTTGTACTACACATAAATCTTCCCTTTATAGCCGAGAAAAGCATCAAAATGGTCACTTGACTCTTTATGAAGGAGAAAAATGGTCCCCAATTATATTAAAAGACTATTTTAGTCCCTCAAGTCTTTAAAGAGGAACCGAAATAGTCTGATAGAAGGATTATTTCGGTTCCTCTTTACGGACTTGAGGGATCAAAATAGTCCTTTAATATTAGTTGGGGACTATTTTGTAAAGAGTCAATGGACCATTTTGGTCCTTCTCTCCGTGAAAGCCCTATTCAAGTTCCATAAATCCCAACTTGCGAGACTCACTTTTAGAGCCCCAAGTGTTATAATTGAAAGCATGAAGTGATCCATGAAGCAATGGGGTATTGAAGAAGTATCTCAGTTAGTGACTTGTTTTCCTCTCAAGCAATATCGTTTCAATTCATTTTTCTTTACCGTTTTTTTTTCTTGTATACTTGTAAGAGCTTTTATTAGTATTTCTATTTTTCATTCGGATTCAAAGCATTTTCGATTTTTTTTTTTTCATTTAGATTACTGATGGATTTGTTGACAGTTATATACTCCACATAGCTGGACAATACGTTGGTATTCAGCCGCTACAGGATCATTGTTGTACCATCCTTTCTACACTTCTAGAAGTATTTACAAATGAACCTACCGCTGATGCCGTAAATGTACTTGGAGAGCAACTTCAGGTTGTAGGTTGTAGCTTTTATTAATTAGATGATGAGTTATACCCCTAGATTTTTCGGTGTCACTTATTTGAGAAGTATTTTCAGTTTCTTGTTTCAAAATTGGTGGCCTGTTGCATTCCTTATGGGAGTCTAAGCGATGGAGGTACTGTTCCTTCACCACGAGTTATAAACATGCTGTGTCAGTTAACTGTGGATGCTGACCCATCGTTGTATGATTTCATCAAGGTATGAGTTATGATAGATTTGTTCTTTAAGTGAACTATTTGGTCTGAATCTAACGATGGGCCTTCATGGTTAAGGGAATTTTGTCCTTTCTTCTCAGTTTATTTAATCAATGATGAAATTTGAAATTGTCCATTAATGACATGTCTGTAATTTGTTTTTTATTCCAAGGATCTGGAACCATTTCCTCAACTAGATTGTTTAAAAAGAATAAGGATATTTCATGAAGATCTTTGCATAGCGTATTCTGCAAGGGATCGCTTTTTAATGGTAACTAGTTTCCTCTGTGATTTCATAGTATGAACATAAAGTTAATTATCTGTAAGCATGTTTCGCTTTTTTATAGTTTGTGCGCAGGAGTCCTTATCTTCCAAGGGAACTACTTCTATTAAGGTGTTACTTTTTTGTTCTCAAACTACTTAGTGAGTTTTACTTGTTTGATTTTTCTTTTTATTTATCTGGTGCAAATTACTAAAACAATTTTTGCCACTCTTCAGTCTAGAGAGTTTGCATAAACAATTGCTAAAGAATGAAATCATTCCACAAAATAGTGACATAGTATATAGTACAGAAAGGACCAATGGATGGAATTGTGATCCAGAAATAGTTATTGCAGTATGGAATCTGGTTCAACTGACGGGTTCAGATGATGCAAATGATATTAGTGGACTACTTTCTGATTTTATTTCAAGGGTCTGTCCCCAAGTATCTATATTGGAATATGCTGGAAGTATTGATCTTCAACATGCTTTTCCTACTTTTTACATTGCTTATTTATTGTTTGTAGGTAGGCATTGGAGATCCCTATCAGATTGTTTTCCGTTTGCCTGAATATGACAATAAGACGCAACCTTGTACCCCATCTTTCTTCATTAGTTCCAAGAAAATTGGGTTCTGTTCTGATGTTTTCATGACAGATGATCTTGTGATAAGTCTTCTACGACTTTTGAGCAAGAATCTTCTTGATGATTCTGTTAATACTGTGGATATTACGTCACAAACACTTCAGGTAAATTGTTTACTTCCTGTTGAGTTGAGATTTGATATGAGCTTATTTTAAATTTTCTTTTATAGTATGAAATCAATATTTATATTTTAATTTGCATTTCAAATGTCAAAGAATTGTTATTTGTAATTTTGTTGTAACTTTTTTCCATGAGTTTTGTAGTGTTTTTCAGAGGCCGGTATGCTTTTTCCTATGTTTCTTTATTGTATTTTTGTAAATGCGGCATCTGGACTTTTGCTAAGAAATGGAACTTTAGGTGGTTATGTTTCTACATTTAACAGCTTGTACTTATTTATTTGTTTATGTTTTCATATCAGATAACAAAATAGAGATTCATTACAAAAGTTGCATTAATGCTTCAGATTTATTAAGGGGAAATGATTCTTTACAACAGGAAATCTCAAATGTTGTTGGCCCTCTTGCATAATTGTTGTTTAGAGTGCCGATCTAGATCTATTATCTTTATCATGCATTATTTATAGAATCTCCAAGTAGAAGCATTAAAACTCTTTTTATTTTTTTGCAGTTGGCTGTATTGCCTAAGCTATCTTGCTTAGTCCATGTGGAAATATGTATATATATATTCTTTTTGCATTATATAGGGTCTCCTTCCTGTAGCTTTTCTATGGTTGGTGCTATATGTGTTGTGTGTATTTACTTTCCCTACAAATTTGGACACTTGCCTTAACATCGTGCACAACAACATTGCTTTTGAAGGTATAACGTACTCTATTATTTTTTGTGTAGGTAGATGAAGGTCCATACAGCCTTTTTTAATTGTGGTGGGTATTCTTAGCACTCCCTCATATTTTTCTAAATGGGAGAGGTGTTGGAATGATGCGAAAATATGTGATGAGGACATCCACACTTGGAAAGTCTATCGTAGACGTGGTCGTCGATCTACGACCACGATCGAGTCCTTGTATTTTTGAGTTTTATTATATTATTGTTTCTTTTATTTTGTTTACTGTTTTACCCTTACTTAAGGGTGGTTTGCTTGTAAGCCCTAGAGGGCATGATTGTCTTTTCTTTTCGGTCTTTTGTTTGTGGCTATTTAAAGGCCACTATTGTATCGTTTTGGTTTAATGAATGATTGATAATAAAATTTCTGCATATTGAGTTCTTGTGTGAGCTTGAGAGCAATGGAGAGGAATCCCTAGGAGAGGGAGAGCGGATCATCCACCAACCTAGGAAGAGTCCGGGTTCGTGGCTTCTTACTTTCTCCTTCCCTAATTTTTTTTTCTCCCTTCCTCCTACCCGTCGGCCTCCCCCTTTCCCCCTTCCAAACCGACCCCTCCCCCTCCACCACCTCTCGGCCACCCTCCCACCCCCCACGGCCAAGCCTCCACCGCCGGCCCCTCCCCTTGGCTTTCTCCTTTTGTGGGCCATTAGCTCCTTCCTAATTTAGTTTTATATTTTAGGAAATCCAATTAATGATTGAATTCAAATCTATTTGAATTTAAAATCATTACCTAAAATACAATTCTTATTTTAGGAAAGTTTCCTATTTTGAATTCTATTTAAATTTAATTAAATAGGATTGCATCAAATCTTTCCTATTTCTTAAATCCCAAATTGGAAACCCAAATTAATTACCCCTAATCCCTCCCTACCCTACTAAAGCCGCCGGCCCCCCTTGCCCATGCCGCTGCCCCTCTCTCTTCTCCCTCTCATTAATTCCTAATTTCCTTTTCTAATTCCCTCCTAAATTCAAAATCTGAGAATAATTTCAGATTTTGAAAACTTTAATCCCTCATAACCCTAACCCTAAATCACAAAACCTGAACCAAATCCTCCCCTCCCTATTCCTACCTTGGCCGACCACTTCCCTAGTCCTTTCTACTTGATTTTCAAGGGGAAACCATTATATCTCGGGAAGAACCTTCAAAGACAACAAAACTACGTCAACTTCAACCTCTCTTCTTCACTAGCAACATGAATGGAAGTCCCTGAATGGGACTACGGCTTGGTGCTTGACGAGCAAGACAACATCGACATCCTCCGTTCCCCGTTCTTCGAAGTAGGATTCGACTTCGACAACACCATCGAAGAATACTTCGACCGGATCCACATCACCTTGGTGGATACTATTGACGATCAAAGGACAAAAGGACGATGGACCATCTTTGGCCGAGCCACGACCTCCGTCCCTCCGGCTACTTCATCAATCAAAGGCTACCTCACTCAACTTCTACAACTCCTCACCACTACTATTAGTAAACAGATGGTCACCATCCGACGACGATTCCTTGCCGACTAAGGTTGAACTTTCTTCCCTAGTCAATTCCTTCTCATTTTCTAACCTTGTAGGTGATGACGGATTCACGAAGGAATAATGCCGCTTAATCTGCTAAAAGCCTAGTAAACGTAGGGTTATTTGAGAGCTCCTTCTTTGTTTACTTATCACATTGTTAATTGAGGGATATTGATTGAACGACTATCACATTAGCATGATTTGGGTTTCTAATTTATTTGTTTGTTCTAGCATTTCACAAGTAGTTTGGCCTAAACGCAAGCACCCCTCTCTTGTTTTATGTTATTGTTTCAATTGCTAGTATCTTAATCACTAATTGCTATTTAAATAAATTGTGCTAATCCTTAATTTCATCTAAAAACATCGTAGTTTTGCATCAATATGCCTTGAGTAGACTCAAAAGAACTGAAGTAAAATAACCTCTTGGACTAAAATGAACAAGACTTGGACATGTATAAGACTTACATGGAGCCTTGCAGCTCACCTTTGAGCATAGGCAGGATCTCCTCGCCGTGCTTCTAGATTCTTTCGAACACTCCTAAGCAACTGAAAACTCAAATGAATGTTAAAGTGAACTAAGGAGCTCCTTTATTTATAGATGCAAATACTCCCTAAGGGGTTTGTCATGGAACAACAAAAAGCAGGATGACCATAGGAAAGCAAGAAATCTATGATGTTTTAAATTCATAATAAAGTCACAACATACATTCATCAGAATTGGATCCGCAAACTAGCACATGCATGCAAACAAAATCTGAGCAATGCATCAAAATGATAAGTTTTGTTTGTTGTTCAATAATGCATTCGTGCAAACGAAAAAATTCTAATAATTTTTATATCATGCTTGACTATAACAAGACAACTTTCAATTCATTTACATGTCAAGAATTGTGCTGCTGCAAAATGACTTTTCTTGTTTAAGTCAGTTACTTTCTGTACAATCCCTACTAAGATTTATATTGTTAGGTCTTTTCACTTTTCATGTGCAAGTCATCACTTAATGGCCTATTCCCTATGATATGACTTTTCTCAATTTTCATTATCAACCATATTTCTTTTACATGTAGTGATTTATTGAGCATGAATGTATAACTGATGATAATCAAACTATTATAGCAGGTATTATAACAGGTGTCAATGATATCACGTGACAATACACAATTATTATGAATATGAAACATTATACATATGAAATAAATTCTTTATGAACAGGTAATCATAAACATCAAACTTTAATTGTTACCGGAATTATCATCATATTCTCAATATCAAGAAATTCTATGAAATTTAGAGCTAAAAATTTATTATTTTTTTAGTAGAGATTGAATATCTCACAAAAATAATTGGGTTCCCTCCTCGACACACCCTTTTAATTCTCCCTCTGAATCACCTGAAAATGATTATTTTTTCATTAAATTAAAAATGCTTCCAAATTAATTCATTTTAACACCATTAAGAGTTAAAAAATTACTAAAATATCTCTAATTTTAACACTATTAAGTCCAGGATCTATTATTTTGGATGTCTGGACCAAAATGATTCCATTTTAAAAAGTAGAGAGACCAAAATGGTCCCTCGAGATAATTGGAGACTATTTTTGTCATTCCTAAAGAGTCGACCAAAATCATTTCTGTAAAATAACCTTTAGGGCCAACTCACTTAAACAACAGCCGAAGTTCTACTCTTAGATATATCCAATCCTCTGCATATGGGGATAGAGTTGATAAAGTCTATAATAACGTGTGTTTAAATATACTCCGGTAATTCAAACTGGCGAACTCAATCCTTTATATGCAAGCAAGCAGAGTGAATAAGGTTCATAGCAAGTAAGTTTAATATATCAAAGTTTTAATGATTTGAAGATCAAATCCTCAACAATAGATATAAAAAAAATTACAAAATCTAAAGCATTCTTGTAATAATTGAGGAGGTTTCCAAACAAATCAACTTATTTTAGGAAAGAATTCAAATTCAAATAATTTTGAATTTCGAAAACTTTCCAAGTTTAGATTGGATTAAAATAGGAAGGTATTCAATACCTTAATTTGAACAATTTTGGAGGCAAAGAAGGGGGAAGGGAGAGGCCAGCGGCTTGGGGAAAAGAGGTGGGGTCGGCCGGCGGTTTGGGGAGAAGAAGGGGTGTGTTGGCCGACGGCTTGGAGGATGAAGAGGGGTTGGACGGGGTAGGGAAAGAGAAAGGGGAATAGGCCGGCGGCTTGTGGGGTTGGGGAAGGTTGTAGTCGGCGGATAGGAGGAGGAGGAGGGTAAGGGAATTTGGAAGAGATAAAACTACTGATGCATGCAAAGCGGGGGGGGGGGGGGGGGGGGGGTCAAATCAAAATTAAATTAATATGTCTCTTCCCTTTGTGCCTTCTCGGTTTCCTCTGGTTATTGGGGTTCCCATGGCTGGCATTTGGGGATTTGTTGCTGGTTTCGCCGCCCTTTTGTGTTGGCTCTTCGGGTTGCTCCCTAGCTGCTCTTCCCATGGTCCTCTCCGCCCCGTTTCATGTGTAGTCTCTTCGGGTCCCTCTCCTGGCTGTTTTCCGTGGCTTTTGGCTGGGTTTCCCATGGCTGTTTTGTCTTGTTTTCTGTGCTGATTTGGGGGCTGCTGTAATCTTTTGGCCTTCTATTTAATAGGTTTAAATGTTGAATTTAGGGGCTGTTTGGCTGCCCTTTTGTAACTTATATATAGGAGATGTTTGTGGCTGTTTTAGGGAGGAGTGTGATGTGAGCAAATATTTCGAAAAAGAACCTGCGGGTTTCTTTCAGGATTTCTTGCGAGCAATGCCTCTTCTTCTTTTCTTCTTCTAGGAAAGCTTGCGAGCTTGTCTTCCTTCATCTGGACTTCTAATCTCTTTCTTCTTCCCGCAAGTGTTCACCCCACCTGTATCTTTCTTCTCGATGGATGGAATGCAAGTTTAGGATTTGTTTTATGTTTTATTATATAAGTTTTTATGCGTCGTTTTCAAGATATTAAAATCATGTCTTGATATGTCATGTGTTTCCTTTTATATGGTTGTATTTCTTTCTTTTTTAGGTCTCCAATGTGTTGTGGAGACCTAATTTTTTATTTTGTTTTCTTTTTGTAGCCAAGGGTTCATTTGAATCCTTGCCTACATCAACTACGAACCCGTACGCTTTCTACAGTTGGTGGGTAATGTGTTGCCCTTCACCTAGGGACTTCAAACCACGAGCCCGGACGCTTCTTGCGGTTGGTGGGTATTGCGTTTCCCACACATAGGGTCTTCCACTCTCCTACGAACTCTCATAGCTCTTAAGAATAAAGTGCTGAAATTTTCTTCTTAATAATCCATTGACCTTTACAAAAAAGGAGGAGGCTATAAATAGCCCAAAATACAGAACAAAAGATAAAAGTGCCTCCTGGGGTCACAAGCACCTACTCCCTCAAGTGAGGGTAAAAACGAAAAATGCATAAATAAATAAAAATACAAATAATAACTTAAAATAAATTGGTGCGATCATGGACGGCGATCTTTATCTCCTCCTCTGATAAGCTTTCACGGTCGGATGTCCGCATCATAGGTGTATTAGGCTATTAACATATAAGTATGTAGGACTGTATGAGTTATTTATTATGCAGCAACATTGTATGAAAGGCTTGTACCTAGCAGTATCATATAGAAATTATAAGTAGAATGGTTGCTATTAATTAGAAGTTCGGTTAATCTTCACCATACAAGCCTATAAACACACACAGACTCCCCAAAACAGACACCACGCGCCCGCTTGCGTGTGTAATATACCTACACCAATTAAACTAACTTAATTTTATAATTCCTTTTTTTCCCTTCAATTAATACATTCAGCACACATACCTTCCAATTCTCTCTCCTCATACACAATGAAAAGCCTTGTATTTCCTCCCCATTTACTACAAAAGTCCTATATAACAATTAAATTAAAGGAAATCAGTGCTTTACACAAAATACTCATTGGAGCAAAATTCATCTTTCCATACAAGATAACCTTCTTACCTTCCTTTTCTTTTACCGTCTCCCACTTTTTCCACTTCTTCCCTACTCTTATTCTTCTTACTGTTTTTCCCTGATTTTTCTTCTTTTCTGTTCACTGTTTTTTAATTTCCTCACTCAACCTCAGCCAGCCCACCCCCCCTTTAACCCTTCGACATCACCTTTCCCTATACTGCCTATCTGAACCCGCTCCAGCACCGTAACTCCCAGCTCCGCTTCCAGCCCTCACGATCTCACGAACTTAGCTTGCTGTCGCGACTCCAGAAAGCCTCTAAAGGTTCAATTGGCTGGGAGTTAGGTTTTAAAGCACTAACTATGATTTTTTTTTCAATTAAAAAGCACTAACCACTGTTTTTACCAAAATATCCACCTCCCAGCCAATGCATGCGGTGGATAATATTGTTGCCAAGAATTTTTTCCCTTGCCACACTAAATCACATTTATAAACAGTAATTATAGTTTGTTAACTTAGAAAAAAAATACAAATGAGATTTAATTCCCTAACTTTCAATCCTTCACAATTCAACATATAGTTCTATATTTTGAATTGCTCTATTCAACAAGTAGAAAATAATGAGATTAAATTTTCTGAATTTCATGAAAGTTGGAATTTTTGTGTAATTTCAATTGGATCCAAATGTGACATATACCTGAAAAAATCGGGTTTTACAATTACATTAGCTGACTAAGTACACCAGAGTCCAAGACAACCCCAGGCTACGAAACTATGAGATATTGATCGTGTTCATCATTCTTCCTCCTGCTATTTGCTCTTTGATGCAAGTTAACTAGAGAGAAAAGCCAGATAAAGAGAACAATAGGCAACACTTGCTATATTAGATTCAAATAGTAGCAATCATCCACCAATTCAAATAGTAGCAATCATCCACCAATCTTCAAAACAAAAGAAAAGTTAAAACCAATCGAAACAAAAGAAAAAAATAAAAAGGCGCTATCCTCAGAACAACCGTGAGAACGGTTTCCTCACATGCATCGAAAAGTAGGTAAAATAAAGTATGTGCTTAGGGCTAGCAAACCAAATGGTCCACCACAGCAAGAAGGTCCAATCGTCCAACCAACTCCTCCAGCAAATGCTCCCAAATCAGCCAACCAACAACATCAATCGCTCAAGAAGAAAGGTACAGGTGGAATGTAACTTGTGGAGAGAAGAAGAAGTAAGAAGCCCAGACGAAATAGAGATGAGAAGGAAACGGAACAAGCTCTCAAGATTTTCCAAGAAGAAACCCTCAGGTTTTGGTGGCTATGCCAAGCAAATTTTCAACAACCTTTTTCATCCAAAAACATTTCATATATATAGGCACAAGAAGGAAACCAAACAGCCATAGCACCTCCAACTAAACCAATTAGATTTAGGGAAATGAAAGGCCATTAGTCACCAACAGCAGCTTCCAGGTTCGGCACAGGAAACAGGGGAAGAAAAGCCACGGGAAAAAGTAGACGAGATGGAATCGAAGGGGCAAACCAGCGACCAAGGCAGCGGGCACAGGAAGCCCAACAGAACTCACGGGAAACAACAAAAGCCACCAGAAACCGAAGGGTGTAAGGGGAAAACCGAGAAGGCAGCAAGGGGAAAAGAAAAAGACAATTCCAGCATAATGAGCTTACCACAACACTTCAATTATTGAGCTAAACTTCAGCTCAAAAAGAAATAACCAGAAATTTCAGCACCAGCTCAAAACCGAGAGCCACAAACCCAACCCGAGAACCAGCAGCCACCGAAAGGGACCCATCCAAGCTTGCAAACCAAGGTCTACCAAGCCCAAGCACCATGTACCATGTTCATCGGATGCCTTCCATCATTGGATAGCTAAAAAAATATAAAAACTATAAAACCATTGTTCAATAAAAATTACAAAAATAAAGAATGCATCACTCTTAGACTACAATGACGAATTATTCTTTATCCTAACCAAATTGCTTCTATAAGTTAGGTATTTAGTGTGTATTGACTAGTCTTAATTAAATGTTTCCTCTCATGTATGACCGTATAGGCTTTTGACTATATGAAACTTTGAACTAGATTATTAAGTCCTTGTAAAATGCGGGTGAAATCTCTAGGTATTTCTCATCTAATATTTACCTTTTGAAAATTTAATTTTGAATTACTCTCTTGGAAGAGCCAAGTGCGAATTCTAAGACCCCACAATAACTTCTATATGACGCCATTCTGCGTTTAACCATCAACATTATTTTGAACCGGATGCAGTAGAAATTAAGGAATTAAATATCTGTGAGGAATTGTAAATGTGAGAAAAATGATTTTGATTCTATCTTGAAAAAACATTGAAGAAAAGATTTTTTATTTTTTTTATACTCCGGAGATAATAAGAAGAAATAAAAAAAATCGATGGATAAAAGCTAGAAAACAGTTAAGAAAAATCCAGAAAATTAAATCATTAATATTAGTCCCTTGAGAGAACAACCGTATAAGAACTAAATTAGGATTCTTTTATAGAGCATGCGGTTAGAATTCCATATATGGAATCAGACTAACAGTTGCTGGGAGTAATTCCTTAATTCCATGATTGACAATAGTAGGGAAATTTCGATAACAGCGTGAATACATTACGTCATGTTGGAAACTTCCCTTAATGGATTTGAGATTGCTACTGCCTTGGGGACTTCCTGGTATGTTTCCTGATTTTCTGGATTGCCAAACGGAAGTGTGGACACTTCTATTTTTGCTTCCTGGATTGTTGGACTGTTGACCTCTATTTTGAAGACTTTTAGATATGGGTACACTATTTTCACAAAAAGAATTTATTGAGTAAAAGAAAGGCAAATGTCACATCGGTACTAGGAGATAATTTCCCTTCGAATTTGATTGCACTTGCACTGGATATCGTGGTTTGTATATTAATCTAGTTCGTAGGTCAACTGCCTCCTATTGCTTTAATTTAATTTCCAAAATTGGATAGATCCAACAATGCTGAAACAAAAGCTACTGTCCAATTTGGTGTATCCCGATGTTGATATCACGGTGTTGAAATAACTGTAATAGGAAGTATGCAGGTATGTCCACGCTGCATGCAAGGAATAAAAACAAATGCTACGTGCTATATCACTTAAGATTGGAATTGATTTCCAAGTTGCTTGTGATAGGAAGCCATCAGAAAATGCATGCTATATGATCCCTTGCCTTTGATCAGTATAGAATCGAAGATGCCAGCCACTTTAATCAACCAATTGTCAGGTTGCCTAAACCAGGAACAATCATAACTATTGCTTTTTATTATTTTTGGATAATGTTGTTGGCTTTTGGCCACTTGATATTTGTTTTCCTACTTTTTGGAACGCATGGTGAATGATTAATGTTCCGTTCTTAACTATTAACCCAGTTTGCTTCGGGCGATGATACTCCATTTGATGTGAAATGACTATTTGTGATGACTAAGCCTCCATTTGATACTTCTCTGTTATGCTTTGTTTTATAATATTATGTTGTCGAGTAAAGTGTATGATTGTTTTGTATATTATGTTAGGAGTGTTGTCTAAAATGTTGTAAGAGTGTCACTATTTGGTAAAAAAATTACTATGACATTGATATGAGTCAGTTTGATGACTGAAATCAATATTATTATGAATTTTATGCCATTATAACAGAATGTCTTATTCTCAATTTAAATATAAGTTATTAAAATAATTAGTTAATAAATTAATTTGATATGAAACCTAAAATATATTAAAGCATTTTTCTTTGAAGCCACATAAGCTCTTGTCTTAAGAAATTGCTTCTCAGCTTTCATATATATCTTTTTTTTTTATAACAGTTGTTATTCCAAACACCATAAAACTATTTCTTTCATTCCAGAAGAAGCATGCAATAGAAATGTCTGCCAAATGGAGCCTAGATTTTTCCTTTTTTACTTGATAAGTAGACACACATTCTTTAGTTTATTTTGTTCATTAAAAGTTAATGATTTGTTTAACTTTAACATACATGTTCTAAAGTTGTATGACAAGTTTGTGCTGGCATGCTTGGACTACTACTTTCTTTAATTGATGCGTTTCTATACAGAACCATTTCCTTCTTATCAGATTTCACTTCATGTTGTCTCTTTAAGCAGGGTATTCTTTCAACTGAGAAAGGTCAATTTGCTTTACGAGCGCTTAATTCTTATGAGCATTCATTGATACAAGTATGGTTCTATATATCCCTTTTACCTTTTTTTGTCAAATTATATCATCAAAAGAATTGTTCTGTATTTTCTTGAAACAATTATATTATACATTTTATTTCAATATCAATATGCTTTTTTCATGATTGTTCAGGTTCACTCAAAAGGTGTTAACTTGGGCCTTGTAGAAAAATTACTTGTGGATTTTGAAAAGAAATCTACTGGTAACTTTCTTTTTAAGCTTAAGAATATTTCTCTTCTATTTCTCCTTGAAACATAGCCCTTAGCATGATTTTTTTTGCACTTTTTGTTGTACAGTACCTCTATATAGACTAATGGAGCGAGGATACTTGAGCTAGCATATTTTTTCCCCTTGGTAGTTGAAATGCGGATTGTTTCTTTACATATTAAAAAGTTACTGGATCTTGAATGATGTAATTGAGATTTCTATGCTATAGTGCCATGTTAACAAGAGTCTTTAGTTGTTAACAAGAAACTGCACCATTAGATGGTTATTTGCATATGTATTTTTATGATGAAAATTAATAAGTTGGCTTTTATTCTTGAGGTTTCTGATTTAAATTCAAGAAGTTTCTAGCTTCTTTTTGTCATGCTCTTTTGTTTACTATTTTTTACTAGGGGACTTTACGGATACTATACGTAATATATTACGAAATTCTAGTTAGGGATATATGTTTTATGTGGATATGCTCGTCCTTATTGTTTCCAATTGTATTCAGGTTGTTGGCTTGTATGTAGGTTCTTATAGTGAATCAATAACACAATAGAAGATTTTCCTCTAACATGCTTGCTATTTTGTCGCCCTAGCTACCCTACTTATCTGCTCACATGTTTGCCATCCCACCATGCTAGGACTCGCTTGTAGCTCTTACCTTACGATTGCTCTTACAACTAGAACCCTTCACCTGCATTTGCATGCTCTTTTTTGAGCTCATTTATATGCTCACTCCCTACTCAAGCTCATGCGATTTTTCACAAAGTTGTACTTTTCGCTTGCCAATAGCCTCAGGACACGACAACTCCAAGTCTGCCATAATATCTATTATTTAAATTAATCCTCATATTGTCAATTTTTTTTCTCTGAAACAGTTTCATGGATTCATACTGCTAACTTATTGAATTCAAATTCTTTTCCACCATCAGTGCCAATACAATAAGGTCAATGGTATCAATTATTACTTTGTTTAGGGGCTTTTTTGTTCTTTATAATTTTCACGAGAAACTCTATTTTGACGCCTCTTCTCTTGAAAACAATCCCAACGTCAAGTTCTTAGTGTCTTACTATGTTGTTCTTAGCTGTTTACTTGCCTTGAACAATCCTTTTCCGCAATTGTTATGTTTTAGGATTCTGTTGAAATGATGTAATATTTTCCAACTCCACACTCTTAAAAATAAAAAAAACTCAATGACGACAACAACAACAACATCAAGCCTTTTTCCTACTACGTGGGGTTGGCTACATGAATCCTTTTTCTCCATTGTGTCCTGTTAAAAGTTAAATTCTCGTTTAAATCTAATAAGGAAAGATCATTTCTAATATTCTCTAACAAAGTTTTTTTAGGTCTACCTCTACCTTTAGGCAAATCTAATATCTCAACTTTCCTAACCGGGTCATCGGAAGGTCGCCATTTTATGTGACCAAACCATATAAGGCGACTCTCTCTAATCTTATCTTCCACTGGAGCTCCTCCAACCTTTTCACATATATGCTCATTTCGTATCCTATATCTAAGAGTAAAGCCACTCATCCACCTGAGCATCCTCATCTCTTCAACACTTAACTTAGTATTATGCTTCTCTTTTAATGGCCAACATTCGGCACCATAAAGCATTGCAGGTCTCACCACCATCTTATGGAATTTCCCCTTAAGTTTGAGGGGGACTTTTCTATCACGCAACAAGCTCGATGCATTCCTCCACATCAACCATCCAACTTGAATTCTGCTGATAATATCCCCATCTATTTCACCATCACTCTGAACAATAGATCCAAGATATCTAAAACGTGTACTCTTATTAATGACTTGATCGCCCAAAGTCACATTCCCCTCACTAGGTCTATTACTACTAAAATTACACTCCATATATTCATTTTTAGATCTATCAAGCGAAAACCTTTAGACTCTAGGGTTGACCTCCATAATTCAAGTTTACCTTCAATTCCTTCTCTAGTCTTATCAACAAGAAGAATATCATCAGCAAAAAGCGTACACCAAGGTACATCCTCTTGCAGATGTCTGGTGAGAACATCCATGACTAAAGCAAAAAGATATGTTGGAGCATTATATGTACATTTAGGAGCATTATATCACACATTGGGAAATGGGAGAAGTAACTTAATGTACCACGCCTTTTGTATTGATTTAACTATTGGATAAAAACAGAATGACGAATTCCTTGTCACCAAAGTTATATTTGGCTCATGTCTTTTGTAAGGCATCAAATGTCACCTTTTCCCTTCCATCTCGATGACATCTTCCCCATGCTTGTTCTTTATCTTGCTTAAACTATTTTTCCCCTTACACTAATGATGGTTGTTTGGATATACTTATTTTCATATATTTTGCTCACGCGACGAACTCTCTCTTTTTGTTAATTGATTTATTTTTTGGTTATTTTTGCACTCAAGATTTTCATTGTCATGTTCTACTTACTCTCTAACACTTTAGCCATTGTAACCTTTTATGAGATTACACCTTTTTTTTTCTCTATCTTCCTTTTAGACATTGTCACCTCCTCTTCCTCTAAAAGCTTTTGTTTTATATGTTGCTGGGGTTGTTAGTTAGCAACTTGTAACTCTGAATTAGAAGATTTGGAAGTTCATTTGGTAAATTCTAAGTACATAAAAGTGTCTCTTTAGTGAGGGTTCCTATATGCTATGAGTGAGAACCAAAATTTTGAAGTTTTGAAGCATTCTTTGATTTTGTTAATGTATTGCTCAAAAATGAAAACAAACTATTGTAGCTAAGATCTAGTGCTGTGACTGAATATAAAGCTATGTACTCTGAGTGCGAAATAATGTGAGTGTAAACTCTTTTTTAAGTGAGTTTGATTTTCCCATTATTTAACACATGACATTATACTGTGATAATCACACTACCAACTATATTGCTAACAATCATATTTTCTATGAAAAATTTAAACATATTGAAGTTGACTTTTATTTCATAGATGATATTTTGCTCTGTTTGGAACATGTCTTGGACATCTTTACTACAGATTTGGGTCATTTACCACCATCATTTATGTAAGAAGGAAGATAAAACAATTATATATGCTTCCGCGTGGAGGGAGTGTTTGTGCATGATATATTAGGAAGTGTACAGAGGATTGTCTGACTTGGGAGATATAATTTAATATGCTCATAATTGTTTATCTCCTAGTATATACAACTTGGAGCAATCAATGTAGAGAACTTATTACTTACAAATATTCAACTTAGATTTTTTCATCAATTAATAATAAAATAAACATTACGGGCCTTTAATTAAAGAAATTGTATTAAAATGATAAGGCCAATTATTTCAACGAAGGTATATTCCTATTCAATTCCAACAAATGTTCATAATTAATTTTAATATTATCCAAAAGAAGATGATTGAATCTAATAAAATAATTAAATTAAAAATAGAAGAATTTCAGTGATAAATATAAATAGGAATAAAAATACATGAAAGCGGGCTCAAATTAAATCTATTATGGCATGATTTGACTCCTTGTAATTAGTGTATGGCCAATTTAGTTTTTGCAGGATGGCTTGGCTTTCTGAGTGGCCTGTACTGCATTAACTTCTTGGCAATTTATATTACTCTGAAAATTTTTTTATTTGATGAAATTTACTATGTTAACCATGATTTTCTTACACATATTTTATGACAGTTGGAATGACGTTGGATGATTCTTCACTTTGGACTACTGAAGCTAAAACTTATGAAATGTGGATCTGCTCGGTTGTTCACAAACTTGTGGTCCACTGTGACGATGTCATCTTAAGGCAATTTTACAAATATTTTTCCATTTCCTTCTTAATGTCTTTTATTTAGTATCTGATGGTTCTTAGACTGCATTTGATTTCAGACTTTGTCAAGAGATGGTTTTGTTGAAAGCTGATGTTGCTGAGCTGTTGTTTCCTAGTGTGCTTGTGAATCTTGCTTGGAAGAGTGATACCAATATTGACATGTGCCAGTTGATATCTTTAAAGGTTCAAAGAATGATTTGATGGTGCTAAATGGTTAAAAAGATTCACCATTCAATTGTCTGCATTATTTGTCTTGTAGGTTCAAGAAAACATCTTTATTGAGTCTAATGGCTTAGCTAAGACTATTCAGGTTGTTCTGGATGCAATGAATAGGCTTCGGTCAATTTATGTGACTGAGCAGGCTGCATCCAGCTTTGCTGCAGCGAAGGTACCGCTTTAGATTTGATCTTTTTGAAAAATATTATGTAAATCTATTCAAACAATATATATTGTAGCTAACCTGGCCTCTTTATGCTTCGGTTTTTGAGTTGGTTGGTTTGATATGTTCAGTCTGGTTGGCAACAGGTGACATTTCATTTTGTAATTATAAACTTTGCTGTTGACTAACCCGATTAACTCCAAGAGGTATTTGCTTTGACACCCACCTATTGTGAAATATCTTTTGAATAACAAGTAAAGACTTGGATGTAATATTTCTCCAGATTTTGGAACTATGGGAGCTTTGATTGCCTAAGAATGTCTGCGTTTTTCAATTTCTGGGGATAGTCCAGTTATTTAAATTAAAATTAATAGTTGGCATAAACTGCTATCATTTCATGACATGGATGTTTGTTGTCAATTGTTAGAGACCAATCTGAACCTATTTACAAGTGCCTTTCAGTAATTGTAGATATTCTACAGTTTCTTGGGAATTGTCAAGCAAAAGAAAAAATGAAGGCATAAATTTTGTCTTTTGTAATTTTCAGAGCGTTGCTTTGCCCTGTGTTACTTTCATGCTTGCTGATTTGCTTCATTACGGACATTATCCATTTCTGATTTGTTTCTTACGCTAAAGATAAATATTTGATCATTTTTTGGGCCATAGTTTTCATTTACCACAATGCTTTACTTGTTGCAGTCCGACAGGACAACTGTTTCAAGGTCACGCTATCCACCTGAAAGGCTGAGAGGTCGCACATCAAATATATCATTATTAAATTCCTTATGGCACAAGGTTGGATCTCTTTTATTTGATCTGTTTATTTATGGATTTAGTTATTTTAAATATCTTTCCTGTGATATTCACGTCTTCTTTAGTCACGCGTACAGGTCTTCATGACCTGCGTTTAGTGAGCATGAATAATTATTTGAAGAAAACATTATCTAATGGTTAAATTTAATGAAAAATTTAAGTATTGTTTTGTGAAAAGCTTGCATTGGGAAACAACATCATACGGGGCTAAGAAAAAGAGAACCTATAAGATTGTACACCTAAAAACAGGAGAAGATATTTAAGTGGCTTGGTGAAATCTAGTTCCATATAGGATCTGATAGAGAGATGTTCCACTAGTTTGGAGATGATAGCAGTGCAAATATTTGTACTCAATTTTTTTCTCTTAATTTTCTATGTAGTATTCTCTCCCTCTCGTTTCTCCTCTTAAGTTCCTCCTCTCTCTCTCTCTCTCTCTCTCTCGAAATTTTTACCTTTTCTTCAATGCAACGATACCAAATCAGTTAAAATGGTGGAATCAAGGAAAACAAAAATAACAAAACAATATACTATGAAAAATTTATTTTATAACTTTTTTATCTTTCATTCTTTCTTAAATTTGCCACTAGCCACATGAATAACACACCTTCATGTTCAGAATATGTTGCTGTTATCATATCACTAGACAATGCGGCTCTTGTTTTTAGTTTAAAAGATGATTGATCAATTCTCTATGCTCATTGATAATGATTTTGTTGGTCTCTACCTCTGACCATCACCCCCAACTAAACAGAGATCTAACTATTTCTTTATCTAGAATGATGGTCATCGTTGAACTTTTTCATAGGCATTAACCCCTACTCAGACTCAATTTTGAATGCGGCATCAACCTTCAACAATCAGACTTGTTATTGTCTGCAACAAGGATGGTAGCAGGCAGCCTTTGGTTGACTTTCTCCTTGATAGCTCCCACTGCTTACTGCTTTCATGTACTTCTCACCACGGTCACAAGAAACACCTATTGCAAGGTCGTGAAATCCAAGAAATCTTATTTTCTTTTTTCCTGTAAGTGGTGAGCTCTCTACCGTATATAACATTTCATCCCAACTCTATTTAAGCGGAAAAGAGGCAACGAGGTTAGCATGAATAAGGGAGAAAATTGGGTGAAATTTCTTTTACTTGATTTTATGTATAATATTCATTAAAATAAATGAGACTGGGGTAGGTGATTATTGCTACTTGTGCCCATATATTAGAGCCCATCTAGTTCCTTAGCATGCCCAATAATCTTTTATATATATATATATATATATATATATATATATGAACTCCTATAAAAAATATTTTGTTATTTTCATGTTGTCAAAAAAATTGGAGAATACCAACAACATCAAGCCTTTATCCCACTATGTGGGGTCAGCTACATGAATTCTTTTTCTCCATTGTGTCATGTTAAGAGTCAAATTCTCATTTAAATCTAATAAAGAAAGGTCATTTCTAATATTTTTTAATCAAGTCTTTTTAGGCCTACCTCTATCTTTCTTAACACAAGTCAAATCTAATACATTTATTTTTCTAACTGGGTCATCGGAAGGCCGCCGTTTTATGTGACCAAACCATCTAAGACGACTCTTCCCAATCTTATCTTCTACTGGATTTACTACAACCTGTCAAAAAAATTGGAGAATGAAAATTTTAAATAATCTTTTATCTTGTTATGCATTTTTTAGTGATATATCTTGAAAAGAATGTATTGGAGCATTTCTGCAACCCTTATGAACATAGCTCAAGACACTTGAAACAACAAAGGGGAGGTTTCTTATCTTGGACAATATAATGAGGATAAGCCTTAGCGTTAAAAATGGACTTCTTGGGAAAGAGATAGTCACAAAATAACGTGAGTGCATGGAATATTAGCTCAGCAACAAATGGTTGGACGATAATCAAATTTGTTTCATTTAATTGTTAAAACTATTCGACAAAATGTCATCCAAAAATTTTCTAAGATCTATTAATTATCCATCACAAGTTAAACATATATAAGTCAAGTCTACTTGAAATTTCAAAAACCAATGAACTGGAATCAAATGCGTAGGATCTTTACATATCTATTTTCATTTGCTCCTCTACTTTAATGTACAAAATCTTCTCTTCTATCAGCCATCTAATCCATAGTTTAAAATTGCGCAATAAGAGGCACGCCTCTGCGCAATTTGCCCCAAAACAACCTCAAAGCCTAAGCAATTTTCAGGCTACCTGAGGCGTACGCCTCAGGTAGATTGAGGCGCGCCTCAATAGCGCAATTTCATATGAGGCGTACGCCTCTAATTTGGGGGCCCATTCACTTAAAAAGACCATCTTCTCTTCTTCCTTATACGCGCTTACCCAAACCTGAACGGAAGTCGGGCGCAAGAAGCACGCAGCCGACGCCTGATCCGGCTCTCTGGCACGATTCCGCCGCCTCTCCTATCGGCGCCGCCTCTCGCCGGTGAGGCTCTTGTTTCCGGCCGCCCCTCTACATCACTTCTTCAACCGTTCTTAGGATTTTTTTTAAGTTAAAGGTTTGATTTTTCAACTTATAGGAAAGCTAGGGTTTTAATTTTTTTGAGATTTTTTGTTTTATTTTGCATTTGTGCTTTAGGAAATATGGTTAAGGCAAGGAAAAGTCTAATACGTCATTACGGAGGGACCCTTCTTGGAAGTACAATGTACAAGTTGACGTAGGCGGCGGTGAGAATACTTATGTGTATTTGAAATGCAATTTTTGTGATAAAGTTGAAGGGCGGAGTTACCCGCATGAAGGAACACTTATCCGGCTCTCATAAAAACGTAGCACCGTGTGCAAATGTGCCGGACAAGGTGAAGGATGAAATGATTGTTTACATGAAGAAGAGTACTACGACAAAACATTTACAACAGGAGCAATTTGATGAAAGGGTCGAACAAGGTGCTTACTATGGGAGCGAGAGTGGAAAGGGATCTTCCTCCACTATACATAATAGGGGTGCGCGGGGTCTTATGGACCAGTACATGATGAATCCAGGAGAGGATAGAGAACAAGCACAGATGGTGCCTGCGGCTAGTTCCAGAGAGGGTCGACGTCAGGTTTGCATGGATATTGACAGATTTTTTTATGAGAATGCGATTTGTAGGGTTGTATGGGAGAGGGTTGAAGGCACCTTCCATGTATGAGTTGCGAACATGGATTTTGAAGGAAGAGCTGTAGAACACAGAGCAGATTATTGATGAGATTAAACGGAGATGGAGTGAGATTGGGGTTACTATTATGTCAGATGGATGGTCTGACATGAAGAGCAAGAGCTTAATTAATATCCTTGTAAACAATCCCTATGGCACGGTGTTTTTACGATCAGTTGAAGCTTATGATGAGGTTAAAAATGCTGAATTCATTTTCAATTTACTAAATGCGGTTTTGGAGGAGATTGGGGAGTAATTGGTTGTTCAGGTGGTGACTGACAATGCCAGTGCATACAAAGCAGCTGGTCAGATGTTGATGGAGAAGAGGAAACACCTCTATTGGACCCCCTGCGCAGGACACTGTATTGATCTCATATTGGAGGAACTTGGTGATTTACCTTAACACAAGAGCGCCCTTTCTAGGGCGTAGAAGATCACAAAGTTTATCTACAACCACTCATGGATTTTAGCCTTAATGGGAAAGTTCTCAAAGAAGGAAATCATTTGCCCTGCTACCACTAGGTTTGTTATTACATTTGTGCACAGCAAATCATTTTCAATTCCTAATGCAAGTTTATTCTATAGGTTTGCCACATCTTATTTGACACTGCAGAGCCTGTTAGATATGAGACAACCTCTTGAAGCAATGTTTACATCGACACAATGGCTTAATTCTGTGTGAGGCAAGAAACCTGAGGGGAAGGAAATACGAAGGCTAATTCTAAATGATAAATTTTGGGCAAGTGTGACCTATGCCATATTGAGCACGAGACCCTTGGTACAAGTTCTACGTTTAGTGGATGTCGAGAAGAAACCAGCCATGGGTTTTATATATAAAGCAATGGATGAGGCAAAGGGGTTAATTGCACATAACTTAGGAGGAGAGGAGGCAAGTTTCAGAGAGATTTGGGATATCATTGATGCTCGGTGGAAGGTCCAGTTACACCGTCATCTACATGCAGCGGCGTATTATCTCAATCCTCAATTTCAGTATTTAAAGAGGAAATCCTCAAATCCAGAGGCGACTCCACCCTTGAGTTACAGAGTTTTGCAGTTAGAATTTTGGGCCTCACTTGTTCTTCTTCTGGGTGTGAGCGAAACTGGAGCACGTATAGTCAAGTTCAAACGAAGAGAAGAAATCGACTTTCAACACTCAGAATGAACTCCCTTGTGTATATTATGCACAACAAGAGGTTAAGAGATTGGGGGTTGAGGAACAAGGGGTTGAAGGATGATGAGGACCCTTTGGTGTGTGATGATGTGGCGTCTGATAATGAGTGATTCATAGATGATGAGACATATTTACCATTATCAGACTTGCAGCTAGAGGATCTAAGTGTGAATGTCTTGAGGGGCGAAGCAGATCATGTGGGCACATCCACTAATACCACACCACACAAATCTACTAGTTCAGCAACACAACAAGCAAATAAAAGTATCTCACAATTTCTTTTGTGCTATTACATTATATATATATATATATATATATGCAATTAACATGACACTAATCATTCTTATTGAACAGGGAAGAGAAAACTTGGTAACATTGAAGATGAGGAAGATTTGACATTCATAGATACAATTGGAGAAAAAGATTCCCTTAAAGACCCATTTAGTGATGGGACATGATTGAATTTTATATGTTATTTCTTATTTGTACTTTGAGAGTTTTGATAGACTTATATTTGTGGTTTTGTACTTTGAATTATGCTATGAGATGCATGTATTGCATCTATTTTATTGTTTTTCACTAATTTCACTTCTCATTTAGATGTTTTTATTGTATGATAGACTCTTACTATTATTTACCTGTTAGAATTCGTTAATTCTCATTTACGAAATTCTTTGTCTGTGAGGCTTACTCCTCACACTACCTAGAGGCTTACGCCTCGCTCACGGACGAAAAACACCTCGAGGCTTATTTACGTAATTTTAAACCTCGATCTAATCTAAAAACATTTCATTTTAATGGGTTGTGTTTTAATCATTAAACTTAGTGACTAATTACAATTCTATGATGTAGCAATTTTAACTTGATGAAAAATAAAATTCTTATGAGTCCTAAGTAATCATTAAACATCATTATGAGAATTTAAACATGTGTATTTATTAAGATAAAGCTTCTTTTTCTTGAAATAGTTTTTTGTGCTATATTTATTAAATTATAATTTTTAACGTGACACTTAATTCAAGAGCATCGTCTAAAATTTGCATTAATTAAGGCACATTCATTTTCATTTCTATTTCCTTTTCCAACTTTTTTCATTTTATTTGCACGGGTACATCAGTTTAGACATGCATTTAACAAGCATACATATTCATTTCACTGCATTCCTTTCATTATCTTATTTTATATTTACATTTAGGTTTGAACTTGCATAAGTTTCAATAAGATGTGTTTATATTTAATGCTTATTACAATATGTTAAAAGGTCATTTTATTTATATAACTTAGTATTACTAAGATTATCAATTATGCATATAAGAGATCATATAAATCAATGCATTAAATCGTATAAAGAATTGTAACTACCATAAAATAGAAATATAATTATCATCCTCAATTCCTTTTAGAAGATCAATCCTTTCACTTCAAGGTTACTTCCATCCTTGGTCAATTTTTCCTCACTACCTATGCATCATATACACATTTATATTTAGAACTAAAATTTACATACAAATTTTCTGATTTAATAATAATCATCATAATTAAATTTGTGTTAAAGTATTACCTTAATTTAAAAGTAGAAGGGAATTTTTCTTTTCTTGCTTTTACTGCTCTTGTTCACTTCAAAATCCTTTTTTGTATCTTTTATAAACCACATACTCAATGTTTGTCTTTATTGATCCTCTCTCTCGACCTCCTTTTTCTTCTTCACTGTTTCACCACTTTTTTCCTTTCTCAGTTTAGTCCAATGTTGTAAGAGGCAAATTGTAGGTATTGTTAAATGTCTCAAACTTCATCAAAGATGACGTCGAAGGTATCAAACATTGTTAAAGAAAACTTTGAAGGCATTGAAATTTGTCTAAGGTAACAGTAAAAGTAAATGCCTTCTTCTCTCCTTTTTTTTTTCTCTCCATCAAATATGATCGCACTCTTTTTCCCCTCCGTGTCAACAAGAATGTCATAGAGCCGCATTGACTTCTTTTTACCACTTTTTTGAACTAGTCTGAATGACCATATGAACTCACTTTTTATTTTTTGTCAAACGAGCTAACTCGGTCGAACATTCCGTTCTTTCTCTTCCTTCATCTTTGTTTTAGAGGCCAGACCTCTCCTATTCCCCGATCCTTTTCATCGATCAAGATTGTATAAGGGACGAGAAAATATGGCCTTCCATTTGTTGTACCTTATATGTGCAATAATGCGCTCTTTCTTATTTGCTTCTTTTCACCCATTCATCCCCATCGCACCTAGTATGTGAGCATATCCAATGATTATTCAATTTAATCGAGTTTTCTTATTCATTCGAACTACTTTTTTACATATATATTTCCACATCAGTATAAAGTCTTTCATTGCGTACTTTAGAGTAAAGTGATGGAATACCTCTAAGCGTTCAATGACTTAATGCATTTTCCATGATTTTAATGTCATGGACCTTTTTTTTATTGTTGGATTGAGTTACTTGTGAAATTGATTAATTGGGTGTTTTGTGCTACTCAACTTGTCATGAATTGGTTCGAAGTCTTGAATTAACTAGGCTTGACAGAAGGTCAAACGATTATTTAAACTTTTTGTTCGCTAACATTACTAACAACAAACTATTTTTAATATATTGAAAGAGCTAATAAGATTTTAAATGTATTTTAAAGAAAAATATAACTATTTCAACTGAATACCTTCTTTCTCGGAGCATCGCGTCGCATCACATTTTTGGTACACGTTTTTGTCTCCTCCACTTATTAATTTTTTTCGGATGAAAGGAGCACATTGATCCTTTGACTTTTTATGAACGACCAAAATGGTTCCCAACAGTTGACACAATTTTTGTGTTGACATGGCTCAGATTTAATCTAATCAGACCCGGTTGTGTTCGATTGAACCCGATCAACTCAATTGAGCCTTGTTGAACCATAAATTGAATCAAATTGGCTTCGATTCGAACTTAATTTCATCAAATTAGCTTGGTCGAACCAAATCAGACTAAATCAATTCAAATCGAGCTCGATTCAAGCTCAAATTCAGCCCAATCTCCCAATTTGAACTCAATTTGACTTTCCAAAACAATAATTTGAATCCAACGGCTCTGATTGCATTGAATTTCCCTCTCTGTGCACGCTGCCTTCCCATCAAATCCCATAGCATGCGATCGAGTGCGATTTGATCTTTCGGAATCTACAAAACCTGGATACGAGAGGCATTAGTCTTTTGTCCCTTTTTTTTTTCAGCTTGCTGCTGCTGTTGTGTGCTTCCATCCGAGTGAGAGAGAGTGAGATAAAGAGCGGTGGACCCCCCCTCTTGTGTGCAATTCTTCTAGATCTGGCGAGAGAGCCTCCTGTGTTCCTGTGTGCTTGTGTCCCGTCGAGAGAGAGACTGAGCGCGGGGGGTTCGTCCTTCGTCCATTCCTTGCTCGATCGAGCGTCATGCAGCCGGTCTTCCTTGCATGTGCCCTAGGCGAATCGAGCGGGTGTTCTTATCTAGAGTTTGGAGGAGAGTTGTTGTTGTCGTCTTCCTCCTTTAACTGAGAAACATAAATCTCTTATCGTTGTCTTCTTCTTCCCTCAGTTAAGGAGCATATGTTTCCTTTGCTACTATCACTCTTCCAAATAAAGGGTGAAGGCTGTTGTTTTCCCTATCTCTTAAAGTTCAGTAAAGGCAGAAGATTCTTCTTCCTCTCATATCGTCTCCAGCAAGCTCGTCACAGTGGAGGCGATGTTTGAGATTGTTCGAACAACAAGCTCGTTCTTCATCCTCAAATTATCTCGCCTTTTCAAGGCAAGAGCTCGTCAGCTAGTGTTAGACACTTGCTTTGACAAGGTAAAAGTGTCAAAACTTTGGAAACCTAGGTCTTTAATGATGTCTGTATGATGCTCCTAAGCCATTAGGTCCCTAGAAAACCCGCATTGTGTTTTTTGAACCCAAAAATACCTGCTGTACTCTTAGTAAATTTGTGGAAATCTAGTCATTCTCATTGAATTGCTGTCATGTGAAAGCCAAAAGAGGATTCTGATGCGCGTAGGGTTGTTGGATCGATGTTCAATAACCTCCCAATACATGTATTCACACTCATATTGTGCCCAAAACGATCGCCTTTGATCAATCCTTAGGTTATATGTTATTTAATTTCAAATCAAATGTTGACTTGTATGTTCTCTAAATTTTGCAAGTTACTGTTTTCATACCCAATACTTGTGTTATGAGAAAAATGACAGATTGTAGGACTTCGTATTCGATAGGATTTGTTAACTTTCCAAAACTTTGTTGAATGTTCAAAATTGTATTTGATTTATTTAAACGATCATTAAATTGTAGGGTTTCTCACAAGCTTCAAAGGCTTGTGTTGCAAAAACCTACAACGAATATGATTAATCAAATGCAATACTGGTATTTTACAAAGTTTGTAACAATCACGCTATGATAATCCCTCGTTCTACAATTACTTAAATTTCTAAATTTGAGAAATCACTAAACATATTCTTAGGATTGTTAGATCATGCCAAAATTGATCTTAAAAGCTTGGTTAAGGCATCTAACCATTCTTATGTTAAACTAGTTTAAAACACTTAAAAAAAATAGAGGCTCTCTTTCAAATGTCATTTCCTCTCATGTATGATGATTTAAATCCTTCCAATACTTCAAATGCATCATTACATGAATAATTGGATATATGACCCAAATCCTAGCCTTTTTCACTTGCTTAGCCCAAGTTGAGCAAGTGGGTATCTCTCTTTGAACACCAAAAGTTAAATAAATCCCCCCTAATTGCAACCCTTAAGTTGTATTTTTTGCCTCCCATTTTTTATAAACCTAAAAGTTGTAGAAATTCCACACATCAACATAACCCATTTTAAGTAAGTGAAATCTACATCTTACTAATTCGTCTTTTGAGTCAAAATCAACAAATAAACCTCACCTCAAACATAGGAATCTAAATTCTATCTCCCTTTCATTTTCTTAGCTCAAGTTGGGTGAATGAACACGTCTCTTTGGCCTCCCAAAAATTCAAGGAAGCCCTGTTGATTTGTAGCTCCAAATTTACAAATCTTCCCCCACCTCTATGGGCTCCAAAAGCCTTAGAAGAATCTCAACCTTAGCCCAAAAGTTATAGGCTTCATACTATTCTACTTAGCTCCAAAGCTAAAGAGGACTCTCTAGCACTTTAGCCCAAAAGCTATTGGTTTCCTCCTATTTCCCTCAACCTCAAGTTGTAGGTATTCTCACTCAATCATTAGCCTTGAAGTAATAGGTTTGATTCTATTCTCTTTAGCTCCAAAGCTAAAGGGAATTTCCCTCATCCCTTAGCTTCATGGTTATAAGAAATTCCCTCATCCCTTAGCCTAAAAGCTATAGGATTCCTACTGCCCTTTGCTCCAAAGCTTTGGATATTCCACCATCTTCATTCACTTAGTCTCCAACCAAGTGAATGATATTTAGCCTTAGGCATCTAAGCCTTAGCTCCTTCTATTGAACCCAAAACCAATAGGAGGTTCCCATTTCTCAGGATTCTAAAAATCCTAAGGAATCCCCTCTCTTAGCTCGAAAGTTATACGAAATTTCCCAATCCTTAGTCCAAAACCATGGGTTGTATCATATTCACCTTAGTCCAAAAGCTATAGGTCTCCTATCATTTCCCCTCAACCCAAAGTTGTAGAGGAAATTTCCTTCATCCTTTACCTCCAAAGATATAGGAATATCGCCTCAAAGCTGAAGTGTATCTATTTGGCCCAAATCAACTAGATAATCTCTCCTTCACTTCGATCCAAACTCTAAGTAACCTTTCACTTAACAAAATAAGTGATCTCTCTTTCATGATAATTAAAATGTAAGCTTCTAGATTTCTCTTTATGAGTCTCTTTATGTTGAAACTCACCTTACCCTATTAGGTGAATTTCTCGAAGTTCTAAGCTAAACTCTTAAACAAGTTTGCCATATACTATTAGGCAAACATTTCTTTTATTCAAATACTAAGAGAATTCTAAAAAACACCTAAACATCACTTAGATTTCTTTTGATGCAATGATAAATCATTTCACCCCAAAAGGTGGTATTCTTATATCATTTGATCTTAAGATTCCATAAGCAATATGTATCTCTCAAAACAAGCATAGGTTGCTCTTTGGGTTCTTCATAATCCTTCTAAATATAAAATAATTAAAATCAAATAAAAGCTTTAAGTTATATACAACTTGAAATGAAATCACCACTAGATTAAAATTAAACATCTCTATTTCATAGTAAAACAAGATAGTACTTATAGTGTGACATACCATACAACCAGCAAGCACTTAGGTGCATAACCCTAAGGCACGCTAGCTTTAAGATTTTTTCTTTATTCGCATGTGATTGATGTTTTATTGTGATGCATATTAGATTGTTCACGTTGTGGGAACTTGCCTTTAAGTAGATAGGATAGAGATATATATGCTTTTCTACAGGTGACCATGTCCAAAAGGGTGTAAAAAAATCATAATTATCTATCGTTGTTTGCTTGCAAGTGTGCTTAAAACTTCCAAGGAGGTATGACCAATATGATAGAAACATGGCTTTACACTCTGAGTGCTGGGCATATCTATGATGTTTCTTTTATATAATTTACTTTCAAATGCACCTTATTTTGCAGGTTTGAGTCTTTTATTTTTTAAATGTATTTAATAGATTTAGGAAATTTGTTTGGACCTGTGGGATACAATTACAGAAGAGACAGACTAGAAGGATGAACCCCCTAAGCGAAGCCCTAGATGCATCTAGAAGCCAAAGCTTGAAGATCCCATAGGTCTAATATGTAATTATTATTGGGTTGCATAAGGCAGGAAACTCAGCTGTTAGTTAATTGTAATATTTGAGTCTTTATACTTTATTTTCTTGTTTGGTTGATTTATATATCCACATATGTTGTTTACTGAGTACGTATTAGAAATGCCTATTTTTTCTTGGTTTGTTCACTTGCTTTTGTTTGAGGGTGGCCTGAATATGTATTGCACGATAGACTTTAAGGATAATATTAAGATTTCTACCAATTAAAAGATTTAAATTTAGAAAATCAGCTAAAGGATAATATGTATTTTTTACCAAGAATTACATGGCTTACTAAAATAAGCTGCATTCTCAAAAAAATTTGAAATGATCATGCATGACCTCAGTGTGTCTCATATAGAAATCCCTCACATTAAGAATTAGATAATAAATAAATTTGCATTATGTGAGTTAGCATTTGCATACCCACATAGTTAGGCATCTTGGCCCAAAAACTAAGTTGTAAGGAATATCTTCTAAATAAAAAGTCATTCCTAATTTTCATATGCATTGAGACCAGACCTCATAGTTTTAAAAGTGTTTAGGTGGGTTAGTTGACGCATCTATCCAGGTAGGGTTGTAAGTCTAGATGTCAGGTTAATTTAGCCTCAAGTGAGGTGTAGGTTTGTAAGACCCTTACATTCCGTTAGACATATATTTAGATACTACCCCTCAATTAAAAAAAAAAGAGATACTACCCCTTCAATAGTCCTCATCTTAGATCTATGATTTGAAACTAAGGTCACATATCAGGCATTTATTTCAATCTGTGTTGTTGGAATATAAGCCCAAATTTTCTAAATTAAATTGATGAAAAATAAAAAAATTTAATTTTTAAATATAAAGCTAAATATAAGATAGTTTGTGTACCTCTTAGTTTCTCAGAATCCAGTGCTTATACATTTTCTTCTTTTTAGCTTCCATTCTATGTCACGATTTTTCGACAAATTTTATGCTGGCTGTTGACTACCTTGTGCAACCCTTCACTTTTCTCATCCAAGACTTGGGACTTGGCAATTATAGTGTTTAAAAGATGCATATTGACAGTTGTGGGATTTGAACCCACGCCCTTTCGGACCAGAGCCTAAATCTGGCGCCTTAGACCACTCGGCCCAACTATTGGATGCTAAAGAAAGCAGATGAATGCGACTCCGCTGGGGATCAAACGGCGGTCTCCCGATCACCCGATTACGAGAGTTCATGTATTAGATTTGACCTATGTTAAGAAAGATAGAGGCGAACCAAAAAAGACTTGGTTAGAAAGTATTAGAATTGACCTTCTTTATTAGATCTAAATGAGAAATTGACTCTTAATAGGACTCAATGGAGAAAAATGATTCATGTGGCCAACCTCACATAGTGGGATAAATGCTTGATGTTGTTGTAGCCTCTATTCCTATAAACTTATTTAAAGTTGATCATCTCTCCATTGAAATTCCCAAAGATGAAATCATTGAACATTAATTTCTCAATTTCAAAAAATGAAAATATTAGTCAGTATTTTAATGACTATAAAAAAATCACTAGTTTAATAAAAAATATTCTCAAGTAATAAATGTTTGAGATGTAATTAATCATAGAAGCTTGCCCCTATGGGGCCTTCATTTCCAGAATAAAATAAATCTTATTCTTCCAAACATTGAATTGGGAAAAATCTCTATTAAAATATAAAATGTGAGTTTTGTTTCTGAGTCCATACAGCAACAACAACAACAACATCAAGCCTTTGTCCCACTACGTGGGGTCGGCTACATGAATCCTTTTTTTCCATTGTGTCCTATTAAAGGTCAAATTCTCGTTTAAATCTAATAAAGAAAGATCATTTCTAATATTTTCTAACCAAGTCTTTTTAGGTCTACCTCTACCTTTCTTAACATAAGTCAAATCTAATACCTCTACTTTCCTAACGGGGTCATCCGAAGGTCGCTATTTCATGTGACCAAACCATCTAAGGCGACTCTCTCTAATCTTATCTTCCACTGGAGCTCCTCCAACCTTTTCACATATATGCTCATTTCGTATCCTATCTCTAAGGGTAAAGACACTCATCCACCTGAGCATCCTCATCTCTGTAACACTGAACTTAGTATTATGCTTCTCTTTTAATGGCCAACATTCGGCACCATAAATCATTGCAAATCTCACCACCATCTTATAGAATTTTTCCTTAAGTTTGAGGGGGACTTTTCTATCACACAACAAGCCCGATGCATTCGTCCACTTCAACCATCCAACTTGAATTATGCTGATAATATCCCCATCTATTTCCCCATCACTCTGAACAATAAATCCAAGATATCTAAAATGTGTACTCTTATTAATGACTTGATCGCCCAAAGTTATAATCCCCTCACTAGGTCTATTACTACTAAAATTACACTCCATATATTCCGTTTTAGATCTACTCAAGCGAAAACCTTTAGACTTTAAGGTTGACCTCCATAATTAAAGTTTGCCTTCAACTCCCTCTCTAGTCTTATCAATAAGAAGAATATCATCAGCAAAAAGCATACACCAAGTTACATCCTCTTCTGAGTCCATAACGAAGTAATATTTTTTTTTTATTCGGAGTAATATATTATTTTTTTCTTTCGGGATAATATATTATTTTCTATGCCGTACTTGATCATAGAATATCTCAATCCGTTGAGGATAAATTATAAAATTTCACGAATACAAACTATATTAAATAGTCATTTTGGTTCCTCAACTCCTTAAATAAGAATCAAGATAGTCTCACAATAGGACTAATTTGATTCTTTTTCAAAAAACTTAGGCACTAAAATATTCTTTAATATAGCTGGAGACCATTATAGTTCATAAGGAATCAAGATACTATTTTGGTACTTTTCTCTTTGTTTAATGATGTGTGAGTTATGTAACGCAACTTAGTGTGCGCCTCATGCTTGTAAAGTATAATAACATAGCAAGATTTTTGAATAATATACATTCTTTCTTTCATACATAAGTTAAAATAATTCAATTAAAATTGATTTTTATGTAAGTAACCACAGATTATATGTTACCATAAATAATACTTGTATCATATTTTACCATTTTTTATAACTAATATAGCCATCTCAGGAGACGTTGTCTAAATAAGTATCAATTAAGGTACATTATTTGTCCAGTAAGTACCATAAAAGGGTTTACTCCGTCTGTCAGTGATGTATATGTTAACATTTTCTTACATAAATAATTTTATTTACATTCTTCATATCATTGCATACTTTTGTATAGTAAGTATTGTATAACATATGATAAGTGACCAAAATATGATAGGAAATTCATGTCATCCAATTCAACATAATCAATTGTTTTTAACAGAGATAATTCATAAAGCAATAACAGTAATTGGTTAAATATCAATGGTAATTGATGCATCCGATTTAGAAGAAGTAAATATCATTATCGTAAATTAGAACATGAGTGTACACCTCACTTTGAAAGTTCTGTCTTAACTTTGTCCTACTTGAACTCCACTTTTTTATTTTAATGCCTATATCAATATGTGATTTAATCATTTTACAATATTTAAGTACTTGAATTTATATTTAATTAATAATTATTAATATTTATGATTTTAATTTAACGCCTAAGATTTCATTAACATAATTGTATTAGTCTTTATTTATTTACTTATTTTCAAAATATTTATAGTATTAAAATTAAACTAATCATATCATGAAAGCATAAAACTTGTATCGATTAGTTTAACAATTACAATTTAATTTTCATTTAATAGGCTGAATTTTCAAAATAAGTATCATAGCTTTGCCAATTATCATTCATACATTATTTCAAATATACTTAGAAAATAAATAACCTAACTCTTATATATTCATTTATTTTTTAATTTACAACCTATATAATCCTTTTCTAAATCAAATTTCTTAATTTATGAATATAAATAATTCTTAAGATAATACTTGAATAATGTTTTAAATTTCAGACTTTTTATATATTCCTAACTACAAACTAAAATTTTATAAATAATAAAAAAATTCTAATTCTACAACAACAACATCAAGCTTTTATCCCACTATATGGGGTCGGCTACATGAGTCTTTTTTCTCCATTGTGTCCTGTTAAGAATTAAATTTTCATTTAAATCTAATAAAGAAAGGTCATTTCTAATATTTTCTAACCAAGTTTTTTTAGGCCTTCTTCAACCTTTCTTAACATAAGTCAAATCTAATATATCTACTTTCCTATCCGGGTCATCGGAAGGTTGCCGTTTTATGAAAAACAAATTTGCTTACCCTCCCTTCACACGTGAACTCATTGGTACCATAGCTACTTGCTCGAGCGTGTCTTCCCTATCATCGAGCTCTTGTCTTCCCCTTTCATTGCCAACAACTTTCACACACGACTTTACCTCTTGCTGAAGGTGGTGGAAAATCCTCTGCTCGATTGCTTACTCGTGTACCTCTCTTGTCTCTTGCTATCGATCTTGGGCTCTCTACCTTATCTCTTTCGTGCAATTTAAGGTAATTAGAACGCCTTCGTGTTTTCATGACAGCAAGCAACAAAACTAACATAGTCGGTTTTGTCGAACCGATTGTAATCAGTTTGGATTTTTCTTTTTCTTTTTTCTGGTAATATTACAGAAATGCACCTCATTGCAATGCTGATTTTGTAATATATTGACGGCATCATTTTCATTGTTGGATTATTAGAATATGTTCCAGGTTCTTGAAAACTTTGTTTTTTTATTCCTTTTTGCATGGTTTTTTGGGAAGTTTATGTATAGCATTTATTCGTTCTTGTCTGTTATCCTGATTGTTTATTTTGTCTCAGGTGTACTGGTTATCACTTGATTATCTTTTGGTGGCTAGAGCTGCAATTGTGAGTATGATTCTGCCAGTTCTGTACATCTTATGTGAATGAATACAAAGGAAGAACGTTGTTCCATGAACATTGTTTCTTCTAAGTAAAGGGTTTTGAACTCGTCTTATTTTGCATTATTTAGAAACTACATTTTTTTTGTAATATAGGAATACATATTTTGCATTATTTAGAAACTACATATTTTTGTAATATAGAGTTTAGTTTCAAGTTAACCTGAGAATTTTTAGGTGGATTCTCTAATTTAGGTGAGGAAAGGTGGGGAGAGAACCATAGTCGAGTCCAATATTTCACTAAAATTGGTCGCCAAGTCTCCTAGTCTGTGTAGTGTTCGCAGGTTTCATACATGAAAGTGTTATTCCTACAGTTAGGTCTCGGTATGCTTAGCCCAAAGGAGCTGTCCATGAATCCAGGAACAAGAAGCAACCTTCTGCATGCGGGGTCTGCTGTTTTCTTATATTTTATATTTTTTATTTCTTTCAGGAGCAAGTTTTCTCCCTGTAATTTTTTGTTTTCACAGATCTTTCTCTGTTAACTGAAATAGATAGGGAAATGAAATTTTAATAAGTTATCTATAATGGTATAAGATATTTATAATATAATATAAAAGGATGCAAACATAATTATGTCAATTGTTCAGTTTTTAGCAAAACATTCTCATAAATTCTTTTATATCTTCAAATCCGGAGATCCAAAAGTTATGGAAAAATATTCATAAATTAGTTAAGCATGTCTAGAATGCTATGGTGTAGTCGGTTTGCAAAACTGACACCTAACGGTCTAAAAACCGCCACTTGTACCGATATATGTTAATTTCTTAAAAACAATGCACCAATTCCAAAAAATTAGGGATAAATTATTATAATTAGAGTATAACAATATGATGCATGCAAATTTCCTTTTTTCTGTTTCTTTTGATCTATTGTAATTTGAATATTATGGTTATTTTGTTTTTTTATTTTCTACCTTATGATGGAAGATATCCAATGATCATGGTAGGTAATGTTTGGGCTTGGCAAACTTTGGGTGTGCTAGCTATTTGGTTCTTTTGGTCCTTGTGCTGCTGGGTGTTTCTCGGGTTGAGCTGGGCTGCTTGGTGTTGAGTGGAGTTTTTGGAGCTACTTGGTTTTAGCTCATTAATATGTTACAATTAATTCCTCTTGATAGCTCATTATGTGGAGTGGAGGTTAGCCTTTTTCCCTTCCCTGTGTCTCCTTGGTTTCTCCTTCCTGTTGCTGTTTCACGTGGCTGGTTTCTGCTTTTTCTGGGTGGGCTATTCCGGTTCTCCTGCTGGTTCCGATTTTCTGTAATGCCCCTTCGGTTCCTCCCCTGGTTGTCTGTCCCGTGGTTGCCTTTTCTCGATTTTTTGTGAGGCTTTTCGTCTACTGTTTCTGAACACCTTTTGGCCTTCCATTTCCCCTATTCTAATTGGATAGGTTGGAGGTGGGTTTTGGCTTTTGGGTTGCCCCTTTTCCTATATATATGAGGTGTTTTTTATGCATAAGAGGTTGTTGATTATTTGAGCAAAGTCTCCTAAAGAAACCTGAGGGTTTTGTCTTCTCCTTGGAAAAGCTTGAGAGCTTTTTCCATTTCTCTCTTCCTCCTCTCTATTTCGTCTTGGCTTCTAACCTCTTCTTCTCTCCGCAAGTTCCACTCCACTTGTACCTTTCTTCTTGAGCTATTATAGGTGTTTGTTGGCTAATTTGGTGACATTTGCTGGAGGAGTTTTGGTGGATGTTGGACCTTGTAGCTATGGTGGACCCTTGGTTTGCAAGCCCTAAACACTTATTTTATATAACCTACTTTTCTTTCGTTGTATGTGAGGAAACCCCTAGTGGGTTGTTCTGAAGGTAGTGTTTTTTAATTTTATTTTTGTTTGGTTTGTTAGGCTTTCTTTTGTCCTGGTGTTTGTTTGGATGTCAGTTTACTAGTTTTGAATTGTGTTATGTTTTTCTAGTCCTAGTGTTCTCCTATCTTGACTTTTCTTTCTAGTTTGCCTACATCACAATATCTATGTTTGGTCAAGATGGCTTGCAATTTGGACTTATAATGACTCCTGAATTTTTTTTACTGTTATAGGTCAAAATTTATCTTTTAAAATTTAAAGGTTATAACACTTGCAAGCTGCATGCTCGATCCTTTCTCTTCTTTTTTTTTTTCCTTCTCCCTTGCTCTGTGGCTCATTAGTTTGCCTACTCTATCACTCTTTGGATCTCCTTCTCACCATCGCATTTCCTTCTCACAAGATTCTGTTAGCTTTCCTACTCGGTCCACTCAGCAGTTTTCCTCTCTTTCTCCCTTCTTCTCTTATTCTTTCAATTTCCCTCCACATCTCCTGTCTCCTGGCGTGATTTATGGAGTTGAAACCCTTCATCTTTATCTTCCCTTGTGATGCTAAGGAATGGACACAGTCTGTTCAGTCAAATCGATTGTGCCGGTTGGATTATACACACACACACTTTTATTATCGTATTTTTGTGATGTTTTCTAGGTACATAAACTCTTAGAACATTTGCATTGTTTAGTAGTATTGAAGGCATGCCTTCACATTAGTGCGTTGTTCTGTTTAAGTTTTTCCTTTTCTGTAAGCTGCATTTTTACTTATTATGGTTTTCACCGTTTATTTGTCAGCATTGTGGATCGTACTTCACTGCAATAATGTATGTAGAGCATTGGTGTGAAGAGCATTTTAATGGTCTACTTCTGGGTTCGCCAGATTTTTCCCATATGGAGGAGGTGAGCTTTTATTTCCTTTTTTTTTTTCTAAGAGGTTGTTTGGTTTTCCCAGGAATGTAAAGTATAAAGATTGTTGGGAAAAAAATAGATACTTGTTTTCTTAGAAAATTGGGTGTAAAAAGTTTGTAAAATCGAAATCATTTCATCTCCTTTTATAAAATAAACGTGCTTAACTTGTCATCAGTTTGTGTGTAAAGTAATTGCAACTTGGATTGAGAGGGTTGCAATACATGCTATAAACTTGATTAGATTCATCAAAGTTGATGCATCTAGTTTTCTTAATTTCTGTTTTGATGTAATATGAACTGTTATATTTGTGTTTTCTATTTTTGTTTTATGTTTTTTTAGCTATCCAATGATGGAAAACATCCCGTGATCAATGCGTAGGATTTGCTTGGCTTGCTTGACCTTGGGTGTGCCGGCTTTGGGGTTTTTTTTTGGGCTGCTGCTGTTTTCGGTTTGGTTTGGGCTGTTTGGGTTGGAGCTTGCTTTAGTTATCCTACTTGGGGTTATAGCTCATTATTGTTGGAGGCTCATTAATGCATAAAGGTGAGTATTTATTTCCAAAAGGTATGGTGGAGTGTGGCTTTTCTTTTCCCCTTGCTGCCTTCTCGTTTTTCCCCTTGCTGCCTCCTCGGTTTCTCCTCTTACCCCTTCGATTTTGGTGGTTTTATTGCTGTTTCCCATATGGTTTGCTGGACTTCTTGTGCCTGCTGCCTTGGTTGCTAGTTTGCCCCTTCGTTTCCTTCCCATCTGGCTGGTTCCGTGGCCTTTTGGGCTGGTTTGCTGTGGGCTTTTGTCCTGTTTCCTGTGCTGAACTTTGGGGCTGCTGTTGGAGACTCCTGGCCTTTCATTTCCCTAAATCTAATTGGTTTAGTTGGAGGTGTTATGGCTGTTTGTTTTCCTTCTTGTGCCTATATATATGAGATGATTTTGGATGAGAAAGGTTGTTGAAAATTGTTTGGCAAAGCCACTAAACCTGAGGGTTTTCTTCTTGGAAGAGCTTGAGAGCTTGTTCCATCTTCTTTCTCCTCTAGGAAAGCTTGCGAGCTTCTCCTCTTTCTTCTCGGCTTCTAACCCCTTCTTCTCTACGCAAGTTCCACTCCACCTGTATCCTTCTTCTGGTTCCGATTGGTGAAAGTTGTGGCTGTTTTTCGTGGTGAATCGTGGCTGTTTTAGTGGAGAAGTGGTGGCTGTTTTGAGGTGACATTTGTGGGCTGTTTTGGAGACATTTGCTGGAGGAGTTTGGTAGAACGTTGGACCTTTGCCTTGGTGGACCCCTGGTTTGCAAGCTAAGCATTTTTCATTTTAATTTCCTACACCCGATGCATGTGAGGAGTCCGTTTAATGGATGTTCTGAGGATAGCGTTGTTTTGTTTTAATTTTGTTCGTTGCTAACTTTCTTTTGTCTAAGGTTTGTTGGTCGTCGGTTTTCTTTCTAAGTTGAAGTGAAGGTCTTTTCTCTAGTCTATTTTGTTCTCCAATCGTGGTTTTAAGTTGGAAGGTGAGTCTTGTTCTTTTCTTTTCGTAATATTTCTCCTCTCTTGGTTTTTGTTTTTGAGTTGTCTACATCAAAAGTGCACCTAATAAAAGTAGTTTCTCACAGTTGTGGAAGGTTTTCTAGAAAGTCTTATGATGTTTGAATTTTTAGAAAGTCTCTCAGTTATGTAAGGTATATAGAAAGTTTAACATTGTTTCAAAATCCTTCCATCTTCTGTTTTAGTGTAAAGTAAATGTGGTTAACTTTTCAGCAGTTTGTGCTGTAGGTGTATGAAGCCACTTTAAATTGGAAATTTCAAATTGTCCTAATGGTTTACCATCCTTCACATAAATAGTGTGAACTTGATTATAATCATCAAAACCCGCCTAATAAACGGAGTAGTTTCTAACCATGTATTAATATTTTGGACTGTGGGGATAGCCTTTTAACATGCTAATTGATTTTTGTATAGAACATAGCAATGCATTTACAATTAAGGATATCTTTGTTTGGATTTTAATGTTGTCTACTAAATTTAGTTGCCTTATTTAACTATTTTTAGTTGCCCGCTCATATTGAGCTGCTGGTTGCTGCACTCACTCGGATTAATGAGCCAGATGCTATATATGGAGTAATTCAGTCACACAAGGTTGATCCTTACTGACATTCTTTTGAACAAGCTTGTGTTTTTGTCCCATTTACTATTCGTTATAATTTTTTAGCAAAATTTGAGTAGTTTTTTTGTTTCTTTTGCCAATGCCAAATTAGCAAGTTATCTTTATTGGTGACTTTATGATTTAGTTGGCCTTTATGAAAGTAATTCTGCACTTTTGTTTGATTATTCTCCTTGGTTATATCTTTCATCCTTATTTGCTCAGTATATATAGCTTGATCAGAATGAGGCTCTTAGTAGTGCAATCCTATCCCTCCTATTAGGTTCTAGGAAGACATATAAAATGTTCATAGGTTGTAGGAACTGTGTTTCTTGCTCAATGTACCAAACCTTATTTTCAAACCTGGGTTTCTCTTGATAGTCAATTGAAAATTCATCTGATGGTTTTGCTTGAATTGCAAACAACCTCTTATTAGTCTTGTATTTATTTAAGCGCATTTTTTTCTGTACCTATTGAGCACAAGTAAATAGCATGCGATTATGTTAAGTAGATGATGTTTATGTTGTAGGAGGTTTGATGATGAGTCTTGAATAATCACCTTCTTGGAAAAATAAAATCTGTTGTTATGCTATTTATTTTTCCCATATGATTACATTAAATAAAATCATCTACATAGTACGATCTTCTAGAGAAGAGTCTTGAATAATCACCTTCTAGGAATGACTTGAAAAGATCCTAACGAGAATCAATCAATAACCCTAACTTTAAAATGTCCAACCAGCCTTAATTTATCCATGAATCTATAAACCATCTCCATATTAGGTCAACCTAAAAGAACCTTGTCATCAAGTGAGAAATAAAAGGAAATGACCACATTAGCAATCCTTTTATCAAGAAAAGAAAAAAAAAGTGTGTTGGTGTACGTTAATAAGAAGATGGCTTGATGTGATGGTTTGAAACCATGATGAATGAGTGGAGGAGACCACCCTATTATATCCCGTCATAGTACTAGTTACTGGAGATTCCATAATGGTCGAAATCCTAGGTGCAGGCATAGGGGAAGCATCACATTCAAAAATGCTTAAGGGGTAGTTAAAAAAATAGGTAGAATGGCCATCTTTGGCATTGGGACCAGATACATCATTAGCACTTGTTCCAACCCTAGAGGCAAGGATGCCTTGTAGCAAAAGTGCAACATGATCAACACCACACAGGGAGAGTTTGCAGTAGAAGTAACCAAGTGTTGAAACGGTGCGAGTGATTGTGCCCTGCATTAGAAAATGAATCTCGCACACCGAAAGCGACAACACATGTGAGCGCCAGACTGTAATAAGTGAACGCCTTGTTCAACTATGGTACAAATTTATTCGCACCAATGTAGAATTTATGGTGTATCATCAATAATATTCTAATGAATTGCACCTCATATAGTTTTTTTTTCTCATGTTTATTATGCCTTATCCTTAATTTTCATTCAGTATGATTAGCTTCGTATTCCTATTTTTGTGTGTTGATCCTTTTTCATCCATACAATGTTTGTTGGTATAATCAAAGAGATAATTATGACTCCCAAAAATATGTTATGATCATATGGTTGGGAATATTATCTATTAAATTCAATTGAATCTAGCTCGCACTCTTTTGGGTTCCTATTCATTTGGATTCTTCAAGAATCCTCTGTTCGCAACTATCTTCTACTGTACCTTTCCTTCCAAGAGTGTAGTCTTAAATCTCCTGTATGATTGAACGGAGTATAGATCCAATTTACTAGGAAGAGGCCAAGAGGGGTTTGACATCAAAAAATAGAGAAGAGCAAAGAGGCAATTTCGAAAGCTCTATCAAATCTTTATCTCAATGTGGGCTCCGAAAATTCGGCCCCGGCCTCCGCCCGACTTTTGGCTTTCTTTTAGGGGGGAGTTTTAACGATTTAAGTTCCGAGGTAAATTTTGGAAGGCAGATGAGATAGTAGATAAGACACTACCCAGAGATTTCGCCCTCATTTTGCGAGGACTTTATGATCTGAGTTCTGGTTTCCTATAGGCGCAAGCCCCTATAGTTAATTACCCCTCCCGATAACGAGAGAGAACTTTCGATTAAGGCTAGTCGTCGATCAGATACGTATAGATACGTGGATCTGGCATATAGTAGCAGCATGAGTTGGGAATTTGATGATTTCAGAATTTAGAAGATTGGAAGATTTGGAAATTTGATATTAAAATTGAAATTTCACCATTCTGTACTTAAAGCAGATGGTGGGGGAATGGATGATGGACTCGATCAAGATCCCATGGTTCCGTCGTCCCGGGCCATCGTGGTCCCTGGTCTACTTAGTCAGAGGAGGTAGTCGACCCAACCTGACAGAAGGATCCTTGTCGGCAGCCATGGGTTGCTTCGTCCAAGGGTACCTTGTAGACCTGGGGTGAGTGTTTATCTAAGGGGACAAATTTGAATCCACCTCAGCTAACAGAGGGCTTTGTGCCCTATCGATCATATCCTATTGATTCATATCTCAAGGATTTGATGCCATTGGGGAGCATACGGGCTCTGGCCATAACCATAATATAATGGTGCCATTTGGCGGCGACCACCTGGTTCAGAGGGCCCCGAGTCATAACCGTTTATCCTGCAGTGCCACTTGGCGGCGAAACTGCCGGTTAGAGGACTCGTACCACGTCCTTGCTGGCAGGAGATTGTTTGAGAATGGATCCTAGTGATATTTTCGACCAGGCATTAGCTCTTTGTGAGCTACAGTTATTTTCATATTTGTCCATCTCGGCAAACTGTTGCGGAGAATGGATGGGTTTTGCTTTAAGTGATTGATGGTTTAATTTCAATTTCAAATATTTTTGGACTCTGGAATTGTTTGGAGTTTGAGATTTTCATAAGATTTGGGATGGCATTTGAAAGTATTTGTGAACCCCTCCGGTTGAGATATACATTCAACACGGCCATCATCGGGGTGTACGGGGTCATTTATGTTTTATTGATTGGACCCTGTCGACTCTATCTACTGGTCGATAGAGGATCGGGTTTTGTAGGCTTTGTGCCCTTTGTAAGTGAATTCACTTGATTATAGGCCTTGAAGGCCTAATATGAACGTATGAAATAAATATCTCGGTCGATCTCGCGACCGTATATTTATTTAATAGTTTGAGCCGCGTCGACTCCTATCTACTCGTATAGGAGGATCGGGCTCGAACTAGAATTCACTTATCGACCCGCGCAGCATCCCTAGACGTCACGTGTATACCAATAACACGCTCGTCGGGGCCCGTGCGGTATTTGGGGGCATTTTATAATTATTTATTGAACCTTGTCTACTCCTATCTGCTTGCATAGGAGGATCGGGTTCAAATCTATTGACCCGCGCAGCATCCCTAGACGTCACGTGTGTACCATTGACACGCTCGCCGGGGCCCATGCGGGTTATGATTATATTTTCCCCTTTTAGTGTACCTATGTGTATACAAATTAAAGTGCACACGTGCAGGGGTATTCTTGGCATATTTGTACACGCCTTCTGTCCGCTTGCATGAAAGTTGCGGATCCGGTGGCGTGGCATCGTACGATCTCCACAACTGTTGCTGGTAGGCAGGTAGATATTTTCATTCATAGATTGAAATTGACTTCAGGATGCTGCATTTACTGAAATCTTCCTGCATCTACCCACGTATGATGTGGTGCGTACATCTATTCTTGTAGGGGATTCATATATATTGCAGATCTTTATCCTTGATAGTATGCAGATCAGTATGCTTATTTGTATCTTGATATTGACTTTTGACTGAGTTATATCCATCACAAATTTCTTCGTGCATACTAGCTAGAGATTTGCTATGCTCATAACACATCAATCTTCAGGACTGGTAAGAGACTGTAGTCTTTCATTTGCTTGACATTGCATTATTGTAAGTGGTAGAGAAGTTGCTACATTTATTGTGCACATCTTTTAGTGCTTGTGGGGACTATCGTATGTATCCCTAAGACAGCTGTCATTGGTTTGTAGGGAGATGTGTTGTATTCACGGCTTATTTATTGTCTTCATTCCTCAGCAGTATTTCTAGTGACTAAACACATTCATCATGCGGTATTTGTGACCACTTATATACGACCTGCTGCACTCATTATGAGCATCATGAGCGGGTTACTGCCTTGCAAGTTCCTTGATTCATGCCTGCAGATGAGTCACACTCGTTGGATATTCCCTTCCATATGTGTAGGCAACACACATTACTTTCACAAACTAGTTGGCATAGTATACTTGTTATCCTCTCCACGACCCTTTTGTAGATGAGCTACATCTATTGCATGTTGTACACTCCTGCCTACAAGACGAACTATACCCGACCTTGTGTAATTTTGATGCTTGCACTTTAATCAACAGTGATAACCTTTTAACATGTATTGGAAGTTTTATGTTGTTGTCTGCAAATCGTATTAGTGCATCTGTCGCAGTCTTCTTGTATATGTTAGAAGGATGGTAGATAGTATTATGACAAGTCACTGGTTTCATTCTCGCTCTTTGTCAACCACCACCTCCATGCTTTGCTAATGAACACATCATGTAACAGCTCATTATTCATAAACATGCTGCATTCATTACATGTCATTTGATAATTTGCTTCATTTATTATGTTTCGGCTTTCAAATCTTTCACAAGAAATCAATGTATTTGCTTGTGAGTAGTGTTTGCAAGTTTAAGTCTCTTGTAGTTGTCCCGAGTTACAATCTCAAGTCATTGTCCTTGTTCATTTCGCAAGTTCAAGTCGCGTTAAAGTTCCCTGCGCTTGGTTCACTTGAGTCAAATGAAGTTCAAGCTCAAAACTCAAACTCTTTTGAGTTCAGTTCGAGTCTATGATGCAAGTTCGAGTTGTCCAAATATTATACGCAAAGCATTATCACATTCATCGGATGCCCTCTGTACTCATTATGGGTAGCCCTTTGATGTTTGCAAAGAACAACTGCATTCATTTATATGCTAGCCTCATATCTATAGGAGGCTGTCATGTGCATCTGCAAGCAGGTGTAGTCTTTTGATTATGTGTGAACACAATTGAGGTAGGTATTTCATACAGACTACTATCATTTGCAAGTGAATGTTTCACATTGTTGCACTGTTCGATTTCAAAGCTTGTTTGGAACCTTCTGGAGTCTTTACAAGTTCAAGTCTGAGTTCAAATTGAATCATATTTCCTTTCATTTATTCGAGTTGGAGTCCAAGTCCAAGTTCAGTTTGGTCTGCAAGCTCAAGTCTGAATTTTGCAAGTTTCTTGTGTTCAACTATACTCCAATCCAATCTGTTATCATTTGATTTGAGTTCTAGTTTTGGTTCATGTCCACACTTGTTTAGATTTTCAAATTGAGTCCAAGCTTTGTCCACTTGATATTCAAATCAAGTTCAAGTTCCGAATTTAGTTTTAGTTTAGGTTCAAACTCTGCAAGTTCTTTGTTGTTCAAGTGTTCAAGTTCTTATCTAAGTTCTCATGTGTTCTTCTTGAGTTCAAACAAGTCCAGGTACGGTCTCAGATTTCACCCGAATTTTCGGCGGCCTCCCGGCGTCTCCCCCGTTTAGGGGAAAAAACGACAAGAGTCTGGGCCTTCCCACCACGCGCAATAAAGCGCGTGCATGGTAGGTGTCCTTAGACACCTCGGCCGTGGTCTTCATTCCCACCACGCGCAATAAAGCGCGTGCATGGGGTCTTTGACGGTACCTGTTTCAAAAGGCAGTTTGCTTTCCCCTCGCTCGAGGGTACTTATAGATAACCCCGCCTCGTCGTAGGCGGCGCACCGGGGTCCCAACCCACCACGCGCAATAAAGCGCGTGCATAGGTGTTTTCCCGGTCCGCCGCAAACGATGAAAGCAAGTTCTCAGAGATTACCCCTCTCGTCGTAGGCGCCGCACCGGGGTCCCAACCCACCATGCGCAATAAAGCGCGTGCATAGGTGTTTTTCCGGTCCGCCGCGAACGACGAAAGCAAGTTCTCGGAGTTTTTAGGGTTTAGGAATCATACCTTGGCGAGCGGCGGTGGTGATGTCGAGGTCGGGGTCGAGGACTATCCCCACCACGCTACAAGAGCGTGTATAGGGCTTACCTGCCTCGTCGTACCTGTTGCACTGGATTCCCCCCCACCGTGCTACAAGAGCGCGTATAGGAGGTCCACCAGCGCATCAAGCGCGTCGAGGACAGGATTTGGGACTTACCTTGCGCGTGTCGTCGGCGACGGTGTCGGCTCGTAGAGGCAAGAGGGGAGTACATTTCTTTATCATTTATTATAACTAATTATAATTAATAAAAAATATTATAATTAATAATAATTAAGATCATTAATTATTATTAACGAAATAATCATAATTAATTAAAAATAATTAATTATTATTAAAAAAAATTAATTATTATTAATTAAATAATTAATTATAATTAATTTATATTAATTATAATTAATTAAAGAATTAAAAGTAATTAATTAATTATTAATAAAAATTAATTAAGATTAATTAAACATGATTAATTAACATTATTAATAATTAATAATATTAATATTAAATAATTATAATAAATTAAAATTAATTCATAATTAATATAAATAATGATAATTAAGTAGAATTTGGATTTGATTTGAGTAGGGTTAGTGAATCTAAAAGCTCACAGAGGAATAAGCTCTTTGTTTCCCTGTTTTGCTTGCCTCAAGAGGCCGTTCAGTAATCGGATTTACAGGATTTGGCCGAAGCAGCACGCAGAAGGGAGGGATTACCTTCACGGCTAGTGAGCCCCCGCTGTTGCTCGCGATCTAACAGGAAGGGAGAATCGCTGGAGGAGCGAAGTCGACTAGCGAGAAGGAACCGGAGAAGCGACTCGTGCGATTTTCCAGAACAGGCGAGCTCCCTTGTTGCTTCCGATCGCAATGTCGTAACTTCCGGCTGACAGGAAGGGAGTCGTCGAAGGAAGCAGAGTCGAACAGCGACGAAGGCCGAAGAAGCACGTGATCGGGAGGAAATTACCTTCACGCGAGCAAGCTCCTGCTGCTTCTTCCGATTCGACTGGAGGGAACGTCGTCGGAGGAGCGGGATTGAACAGCAGTTGGGAGCCGAAGAGGCGACTTGTGCAACCTTCACAGCAGGCGAGCTCTGTCGTTGCTCCCGATCGCAATGTCGTAACTTCCGACTGACAGGAAGGGAGTCGTCGAAGGAGCGGGACCGAACAGCGACGAAGGAGCTGGGGAGTTTCGAGAAAAAGAAAAGTCCTGCGCTCCTCATCTCCTTCGGCATTTAACGACGCGAGGCTGAATTTTGCTCGTAGCGGAGATCACGCGACGCATTCAAGGTAGACGTGGGATTGGCGGCGTGGTCGTGTGGTCGTCGTACGAAGAGCGGCGGGGGACATCCCAGCTGCGGGATTTGGGGGATCCTGATCGCGTGTAGTTCGGCGCTACAGGTAAGAGCGACATTTTTTTTATTTTGTTTCTGTTGTCTACAGTATGCGGGTCAACAAATGCCCCCCAACAAAGGTGGTGTGTGTCTGGAACACGCCACATTTGTTGTGTTGCTGCTTGTCACACACACATTTTTTTGTAACTTTCTTTCGTGTACATAGCACCTTCTCGTTGCCAGTTTCTGATGCATTTTCACTTTCCTTCAAGCAGGAAATGTTTAGCTGGCGCCGATCTGCGGATTTGACCCCTGATGAGCCCAGTGAGGCCACCATTTGGGAGGTCATTGATAGACATGATCCTCGAGGTGATGCTGATATTCGTGATAGACTGGAGCAGCACGGGGATATGTTGCGGGGTCGTGACACTTTCTGCGGTTTCTTCTCACGTTCGCCCCTGCTTTCGGTTCTCTCACCGGACTCCATAGAATTTGATAATCCCACCGAGTGGGTCACCAGTATCAGATTGCAATGTGGGGAGTACAATCCTGTAGACAGTACCATTGATCAGATTAGCTGGGGCATGTGCGACGTTCTACAGCCAGCAGCTGATATTCTTGAGCCTGTAGGACAGTCGAGATTACTGAGTCATCGCCAGCTACATTCTAAGACATTAGGGTGGCCGCATGACTCTACAGTTGGGAGGATGCAGAGTCCTGCTGCTGGGTACACTTGTTGGTGCAGATATATTCTGAGGGCCCATAGATACACACTTCAGGAGGCTGGCATCTACGAGGCTGTATACGCCTCTCTGTTTGACTTTGGACAGATTCCCCCTTCTTGGGCCCGCGGATTGGTGGAGTTTTGGGACAGTGGCAGCAACACCTGTTGGGTAGGGCCAGAGGAGTTGACAGTGACACTTTCAGATTTACAGGCTGTGTCAGGATTACCCGTCGTTGGAGGCTATTTTGAGGAGTGTATTCCTCCTGACGTGGAGTTGTTTCGTAGGATGCCTTCAGCAGATGGAAGCAGGAGGGGCAGACTAGTTCTTCCAGACATCTACCCAGCCCTTCTCCAGCATTACCGTCAGGTGTACACATCTTCTGATCTGTCGACGCGTGCTGGAGCTGCTATGCCAGTGGACACCTGGGTTCGTAGTTTTCTCCTAGACAGCTGTTTGTCTACTACTGCTGTATCATTGCACGACCCTTTTGAGTTTGGCCTACGACCCGGGGTTTTACTGTCAGAGGATACTGCAGAGCCTTCTTCAGTCGGTTGCAGGTCTCCTGCATTACCAGGCATAGATGAAGATTTACTCTTGGCGGGATTTTTAGCCACGTGGTTGTGTACTTTTGTTCTCCCACTCAGAGTTGGATCTGTACGCTGTAGTGTTCTCCTAGCAGCCAGTCAGCTTTCTCAGGGGCAGCGCCTCTCTTTGGCTCCACCAGTGCTTGCTAGGATTTACAGGGCCCTCTGCACAGCTTCTGAGGCGACCTCCCTTGAGCTGCGGGGTTTGGTTTTACCGTGGCACTACTTGTATGGCTGGATTCATCTACATATCCGAGGTGCTTTTTCATGTTTGGAGTGCCCTCAGTACTTTTTGGAGAGGGGATACCCGACAGTCATGCAGTTGGCACAGGCTTCCTCTACCTTGGAGTTAGAGCGGGTGCGACTTTTCTTCTTTGCTCCGCACTTGGTTGTAGACCGTTTCGCTGTTGTTCATCAGCCAGATGTTGTTGGCTTGCCATCTTACTTGAGTGAGCAGGTTATTACAGATGGATTTGATAGACAGAGGAGATGTGTTCTCCTGCAGAGTAGGGGCACCTTGAGAGTAGCTGAGTACTTTGTCAGCTTACGCCCGGGTTGGTTATGTCATCGTTCTGGCAATATCGTGATATTGGAGGGGTATCAGCCGAACAGAGTTGCTCGCCAGTTTGGCTTCTCCCAGGCTACAGCATATGATGGACGGCCGCTTATTCCTGGGGTAGCCGATACTAGACACACTGACGTAGTTCCTCAGGAGGCCCGTTTATATGCAGCTTCTGCAGTGTGGTTGCATCTGCTGAGATTTGGTACTGGCTCTACTTTTCATATAGCTCCTCCCCACAGTCATACTGGTGTCAGTTACACGCACTTGACCTGGGTACGACTCTCTTTTGCCCCTTTTCTAGAGCGCGGTGCCCGGACGTACGAGCGCCGAATACACACTTTAGGGTTACCGAGGGGACGGAGATCCTCACGGGGCTTTTTGCGGATCAGGGATGATAGAGGTAATTTCTTTGTTAATTCTCTTGTTAATCTTTATCCTGTTGGCTGGTTATTTAGTCTTGTATCTTCTCTCGATTTTGGTGCAGGGAGGCACAGTGAGAGCCATACTGCTACTGAGAGTACTGCGCCCTCTCCTGTTAGGGCACGAGTTACAGATCCTGCTCCACACCGCACCGAGGCACCTCGGTCTTCTCGTGGGCGTTCCGGTTCCCGACGTACTGAGCCTTCCCCTACTTATGCAGACCCGGTAGCTAGTTCCGTGCCAGAGCACTTTTTTACTCCTGAGGAGGCATCAGCGGATCCTCGGTTGTCAGACTTTTCAGGGTATAGTGCTCCTGATTCCTCTTCATATTTCAGCTTTCAAGTGGATCCATATGGGTCATTTTGGTCCGGAGAGGCGTTTGGAGAGAGACCTATTTGGCCTGGTGAGTCATCAAGAGCTGGTGCAGCTTTACCTGGGGAGCCTCCTGTCGTACCGCCGTACACACCTACGGTCTTAGACTTAGTACCAGTAGCAGCAGCACCTTACTCCGAGGCACTTCCCAGTGGCCTTTCCAGCTCTTACCCTGAGGTCCATCCCAGTGACTTTGCTAGCTCCTCTTCAGGTATGCTGTTATTTTAATTTCATATCTCACACTTTCTCTCCTCTTCTTCTTTCCTCTCTTTTTTTATTGCTTGTGGATTCTCTTGTAGTGCCTGTAGGAGCAGACTATGTATCAGAGATTCGCTGTCACGCTCCTGTAGCTTCTGACCCTTGGCACGGAGATATGTACGGTCACTGTATGAACTTTCTTCATGATTTGATAGCCCGAGTGGACCCTGGATCACCTGACTCCATGGGACAGTTCAATTCTACTGCAAATTACACCCTTGGTTTACTAGCGCAGCTTGGGTTAGAGACTTCAGAGATGCAGTACTGGGAGACCTTATGCAGAGAGACTGAGTTTTACATCAAGAGATTGCAGTCTCTTTCCATTATGCGCACCAGGGTTTCTTTGATAGAGTTACAGGAGAAGGTTGATGGATGCCGTGCAGCGGCAAATGTGGCCCGAGATGAATTTGATAGGAGCACTGAGGCTCTTAGGAGGCACCGAGAGAGCTCATCCAGCATGGCTAGCGAGATTGAGGGGTTGACTTCTCGCGTGAGGGACCTTTGGAGGGACATCAAGGGAGTGATGTCTCGCAAGTCAGACCTTCAGGAGGGGCACGATCGACGTGAGCGGCTCATAAGGAGGGAGGAGCAGCGCAACCAGATGTTACACCAGGCACTGCAGGCCGCTGAGACTGCACTGACTCGAGCCACAGAGGAGCTGCACACCGCTGAGACTGAGTACCAGGTTTTGGCTGAGGTTACTTCACAGTTGGGGGATTTACGTGCTCGTCTTCCTTGATGTACTTTTCTCTTTTTTGATCTTTTCATAAAATGTACTCCGCCGTTTCCTGTACGGATTGTATGGTATTTTATGATGATTATATGTAGCACTTTCTGCACTTCTTCTTCTCTCCTTTTTTTATTGCTGAGACTGAGTATCCAGTTTTAAATATTTATTTGGGGATTTCGGCACGCAGCGCGATGTCGACCCAAATAAATATTTAAAAATGCCCCCAGTTCTTAGGGCCACCCATGGGTGTCATTTAGGATACCCCTTTCTGTAGTTTTGGCTGGAGTCCTATGATTTCGGCTCCTTCAGCTTCATGCTCTACGCAATAGACTTGGTGAAGGGTTTATATCTTTTGAGTTAAACTGGTAGTACCAGATGTATATAGCATTCTGGCCTCTGACCGATCAGGAAAACTTCAATCTGGGTCACTCAAGCCCATCAGACTAGGAAAGCTAGGATTTGATGGCTCTTTATCATTTAGCTACTGAAACGGGGGTTCCACTACCACGGCCTTTCTTTTGGCTTGTTGAGTAAGCGGAACTGCCAGCGACTCGGCCACATCTTGGCTTGTTGAGCCCGACCTCATACACCCATTCAGGCTTCAGACTTGAGCCATAAGGAGATGCACTCTCCCAAGCTGAGTTTACTAAAGTTTGCAGATTTGAAGTCAACTTTCATGATCACAGGTTTCAGAACCGACAAATATATAGTAATTGTGTTGGTCGGAAGAATATCTTTCCCATCGTAACTTTGACTCTCCAGTCAATCAGGAAGACCTCGTGAGCGTTATACGGAAGCCTTCTCTACTTGACCTTTGAAGTCCTGAGATACTGGGGAAGGTGATGTCAAAAATATTTTGGAGGACCACCAGTAGCATTTATTTAGGGATCTCGGCACGAAGCACGATGTCAACCCAAATGAATACCAAAACTTTTTATCTTGTAAGAGAGAAATTTGTATTTCCTGATTTTAAATATTTATTTGGGACTTTCGGCATGCAACACGGTACCGACCCAAATAAATATTTAAAATGCCCCCAGTCTTGTGGGGGATTTTAATGGGGTACTTGAAATATCTCCTTGTGCTATAAGAGAGTTTCAAGAAAGGACACAGATATAATATTTCCACTATTACATGATACATTAAGCACAAAATTTTAATCTCTATGTATAGTATTTCTTCAAGTATCGACCATTGATTGGTGGCATAGGCCTTTGACCATCCAAATCGATCAGTTGATAAGCTCCACCTTGGTACACCTTTTCGACGACGAAAGGTCCTTCCCAATTGGATACAAATTTACCACCAATTTTTCGATGTGGGATGATTGGCCTTCTCTGTACTAGGACCAACTCTCCTTCTTGAAACGCACGGTGGCGCACCATTCGATCAAAGGACTTTATCATTCTTGCTCGATAAATCTCCAGATTCTGTTGAGCTTGTAATCTGACTTCGTCGAGTGCATCGAGCTCCTCCATTCTCAATTGAGCATTTTGTTCTCGAGTAATCTCATTCTGGATGGCAACTCGAAGCGATGGTAGTTCAACTTCTAGAGGTAGTACTGCTTCGACTCCAAACACTAGTGAGTAGGGAGTGGCTTTGGTCGGTGTTTTATAGGTTGTACGATAAGCCCATAATGCCTCTGACATCTTTGTATGCCACTCTCTTTTATTCTTGGTGAGAATCTTCTTTAACAATTTCACCAGTGTCTTGTTGAAGGCCTCTGCCAACCCATTTGCTCTTGGATAGTAAATTGAGGAATATCGCCAATCGATCTTATGTCGATCGATGAATTTATTGATCTTAGTGCTTTTGAAAGCCGCACCATTATCGGAAATGATGCGACGTGGTACACCGAATCTGTAGACAATATTATGGGTAAAGAAATTGATTACATGTTCAGATGTGACCTCTTTGAATGGAGCCGCTTCTGCCCACTTAGAAAAGTAGTCGGTCGCTGCCAAAATGAAGCGGTGTCCTCCTGATGATGGTGGATCTATTGGCCCGATTATATCAGTACCCCAACATTCGAACGGCCAGGATGCTATCGTAGGGTGGAGTGGATTCGGTGGTTGATGTATAACATCACCATGAATCTGACACTCATGGCACCTCTTAGCATGATCAATACAGTCTTTTACCATTCTTGGCCAATAGTAACCCATTCTTTTGATTTTAATGGCCATTTTAGGACCTGATTGATGCGCTCCACAAAGGCCTTCGTGAACTTCTACTATCACCTTATCAGCTTCTTTAATCCCTAGGCACCTTAGCCACATTTGATCGAAAGCACGCCGATATAACGTGTTGTTGACAAATGCGTATCGTAGTGCTCTCTTTCTAATTTGAGCCGCTAATGACTTATCTGCTGGTAGTTTACTTTCTTTGAAGTAATCAATGAAAGGCTGTCTCCAGTCATCTTCTTCTTCTACATCGAGACAATGCTGCCATGGTTCTGAAGCTCGACTAGCCTTTCGTCTTCTTTTAGGAACTTGATCTTCTTTAAGTTGATCTTCAAGATTAACTGGTTGGGGAGGTTTAGGATCAACCGGGGTTACATCCTGTTGGCTTGGATCTGATATTCCCTCTGCCTGCGGGAGTTGTAGTAGTGCTGGCTCTAAGACCCGTCGACTGTGCACCATAATCATCATAGGCCATTCATCATCCATATTCGCCATTTCTTTAGCTAGTTTAGCTAGGCAGTCGGCTTTACTATTTTGGGCTCGGGGGACTCGTGCTAATTTAATGATCGGGATTTGCTTCATAAGCTTGAGAACTCGCCGATGGTAATAGGCCAACTCGAACTTGGTGATTTTGTAAATCCCCAGTACTTGGTTTACAACGAGTTGAGAATCTCCAAATATTTGACGATTTTGAATTCTGACATTGATTGCAATTTCTAGTCCTGCAATTAGAGCTTCATACTCAGCCTCATTATTGGTTCGAGGCTCAGTCAAGCTAAATGAGAATCTCATTACGCCTCCCTCAGGTGATACAAAAATGAGACCGATTCCAGCTTGAACTTTTTCCAGATTTGGAGGCCGAGCGCGCTTAATCGATGATGCTCCATCAAAGTACATTTCCCATACTTGTAGCATTTCATCTTCTTCGACGCTCATAATCTGCTCGTCAGGCAGATCGTCATTGAGTGGTGAATCGGCAGGGATAGGATGCGCAACAAGAAAGTCTGCTAACACCTGACCTTTTACCGCTTTTTGTGGGACATATGTGATATCAAATTGCAGGAGCAATACTGCCCACCTGGCTAAACGACCTGTCAACGCTGGTCTTGTCATCAATAATTTCAGCGGATCGATCTTTGATATCAAGGTGATTTTGTGGGAGAGCATATAGTGGCGGAGCTTCTGGACTGCGAAGATCAACGCCAGACAATGTTTCTCAATTGGAGAATATCGTACTTCTGCTCCGATTAATCTCCGACTGATATAGTAGAGTGCATTTTCTTTTCCTTTCTCGTTGTGTTGGGCCAATAATGCTCCGAGGGACTCTTCCAGTGCTGCCGTATACAGTATAAGAGGCTTCCCCGGAATTGGAGCTGCGAGAATGGGTGGATTTAACAAGTATCTCTTGATGCTGTCAAACGCTTCCTGGCATTCTGCATCCCATTTGAAGCGGACATCCTTCTTCATTAGTTTGGAAAATGGTTGGCACCTACCCGACAGATTTGATATGAATCGTCGAATGAAAGCCAGTTGCCCTTGCAAGGAGCGGAGTTGGCGGAGGCTTCTAGGCGGTGGCATCTCTATAATCGCCTTGATTTTATTGGGATCAACTTCTATGCCTCGGTGACGAACGACATAGCCAAGAAATTTACCGGAGGAGACCCCGAAAGCACACTTAAGGGGATTCATCTTTAGATCGAACTTCGTGATTCTTTCAAATACAACCCTCAGGTCATTTAAGTGATCCTTTCGATCTATGCTCTTAACGACCAAGTCGTCTACATAGCATTCGACCTTCTGATATATTAATTCATCAAAGATATGGGTCATTGCCCGTTGGTAGGTGGCACCAGCGTTCTTCAAGCCGAAGGGCATGACCATGTAGCAGAAAATGCCGATGGGCGTTCTGAATGACGTATGCTTTTCATCTTCAGGCGCCATCTTGATCTGATTGTATCCTGACGATCCATCCATGAAAGAGAACATATCATGGTTTGATGTGGTGTCAACCAATAATTCTGATACAGGAAGTGGAAAGTCATCTTTTGGACATGCTTTATTAAGGTCCCTGAAATCAATACAGATGCGGATCTGGCCATTCTTCTTCTTTACGGGGACAATATTTGCTATCCAATCGGCATACTTTTCTTCACGAATAAATCCTGCCTCTATGAGCTTCTTTGTTTCTGCAATCACCTGTTCTTCAATCTCCAATCTCATTCTCCTTGGAGCTTGTTTGACAGGTGTTGCATCTGGCTTGATGGCTAATCTGTGAACTGCTACGTCAGGGGATAAGCCGGGCATTTCAGCGTATGTCCAGGCAAAGCAGTCCCTGAATTCACAGAGGAGCTTTTTTATTTCTTCAACCTGCACTTCGGACAAGAGAGCACTAATGAGGGTTGGGCGAGGGTCTTCTTCAGTCCCTAAATTGACTTCTTTCAGTTCATCCATAGTGGTCGCCTGTCCACCATCTTCTAACTCTTCTGGTGCAGGCTTGGCTTCTATGGTCTGATCGTTTGGAAGATTAATTTCAAAGACCTCTTCTTCGCTGTCACCATCAGATTCAATTTTTCTATGTGAAATTGCTCGGCAGTTCTCCTTTCGGGGGTACTTCCGTACGATGAACCCAAGGCCCTTTTTTGCAAAAATATCTTTCTTCCGTAATGAGTGAGGATTTCTTCGATACCAGAGACTCAAGCAGAAACGAACTTGTTGTTTAGAGGAACGAAGATTTCCTTGCTTTCGTAGCATTCTTTGAATATTTCTACTATTGAATCTGGGAAATCTCGTGGGCACTAACTCCCCGGAATCAATGAGCCTACGAAACCAATCATGATTTCCTTCTTCAAGCTTTCCGATTGAATAAAATAGGCTTGTTGGCCCATCCCTTTTTTTAGGGGGAGGTACATAAAATGTCATGAGCTCCTCGACTTTATGCACTTCTCGCGGAATGATTTCTCTGAAGTGTTGTAGGGGGATACGCGTGACTACGAGTACACTATCTGAAATTGACAGGCTGCCTACTCTTCTGGAGAATATTTCCTGCACCGTATTCATATAGATAGAGTCGTAGTCATAATCATCATTTGAATATGCGATTTCTTTACTCCATTTGGCCTTTGATCGGCATGCCTTCTGGGATTTGGTAGGGGTGACATCACTTTCATCTGTATCACTCCCCAGATGGGGCACATGTTTCCTTTCCTTAGGAATGGTCGTAGCTTTGGGAAGGATCGACGCTGCCTTCTTTCTCCCCTCTCGCTTTTTCTTAACTTCTCGTTTAGGTTGCTTTGCGATATTTGGGTTTGATGTCTGGGCCTCAAGAGAGCTCGATGGCCTTAGCTTCCTTGGCATGAAGTATCTGGCATCTTCATACATCGTTACTTCATGAACTGCAAATGGTTGGATGTCGTCGGAGATCCGGAATTCTTCCCCATCCCTGAGGTATTTCATACATTGATGAAGTGTTGATGGAACAATACCATACTCATGTAACCACGGGCGACCTAAAAGCGCCTTAAATGAGGTGTCTGCATCAATCACATGAAATTTAGCATCTGTATGAAGTTCTCCAAATATGAGAGAAAGCGTAAATGATCCCAGAGTCTTCTGCCCTTTCTCATTGAAGCCGTGCACCATCAATTTCTCTGGTCCGAGATGCTGCACATCAAGGCACAGCGATCTCAATGCCTTCAAGCTTATGAGATTTACGGAGGACCCAGGATCGATCAAAATTCGACTGATCACCATGTCGTCGCTTTCTGCCGTGACGTACAGGGGGCGATTATGATCCGCTGTTCCGAGCATCATATCGTCTTCAGTGAAAGTGATTATTGGCTCATTCCGAGCTTGTAACACCTCCGTTAGATTGCGCTCAGCAAAATATGCCTCATATCTTTCGGGCTCCTTGAGGGCCTGAATTAAAGTCTCCCGAAGGTCTTTAGACATTATAAGGGCGTCATATATGCTGAGTTGTGCTGGGATCTTCCTTAGATGAGATAAGATATTATAATCTATCCCCTTAGCTGGAGCCTTTTTCTTCTCAAGATCTTCAGTGATAATATCTTCGTTGATGACTATGTTCTTCCCCTTGTCTTTGTTAAGGACTCCCTTCTTTGGTGGAGGCGGCAACACTCTACCACTTCTTAATTGCACTTGTGCTATCTCGTCTGGCGTAGACTCGTTTGATGGAGCATCCTCTTCAGAGCCAGCCATCATAGCATCCGGAGACTCATTTTTAGGTTCAGAATCATCCTCCAGTCTTACGTATCCCATCTGTGACGCTATATCATGATCGGACTCGTTTTCATTTGGGAAACACAGATCCTCTTCTGAACTATAGTCCATTGATGACGCTACCAGACAAGTTTCAGGAGCTATTTCTTTGACATATTTTTCCTTCGTTGTAGCCGTTGAGGTTATCGAAATGACCTGGCAAATTTCTATAGGAAGAGAATCTTCACCAGCCTCTTCTACTTCTGCCACCTTAAGTTTCGACATAAAGTCAGCGAGCTTAATGGGACGTCTTACAGTCTGGTAATATTCATCTAAACTGTCGATGACCTTTTGAGTTGCTGTCTTTTTCTCCTTAGGCTTCTTCAATTTGGTTCTTCTCTTGGAAGATTTTGCTTTACCAGATTTTGAAAAATCAGCTCGGTTGAGGTGATGTTTCGAAGTAGATGCTTGTGCCGCAGGTAGACTCTTCAAATCTAGCATCGGCTCAGTACGAGATTTCCACTTCACTCCTGGAGCTCCTTCAAGCTGTTTCAACATTTTTACAGTCTTCTTGGAGATTGCAGTCTCCCACTGTTCATCTTGGGTTGGCTTCTTTTTATCTATTCTTTCTTCAGTCGGGGGTACGGAAGAGGACGTAACCATCCGAGTGAATTCCTTCTTGGGATGAATTAACACATTATCTGACAATGTCAACTCCCCCATTTTGTACTTCTTTTCCAACCAATCTTTGAAGACATAGCAGTCTTCAATTGGGTGGCTAATTACCCGGTGATAAGGACAGTAATTTGGGTTGCTACTATGTTTGGATTCTTCAGGTCTTTTACATTCTGGTAGCTCTAAACCAGCTTTGAGTGCCTGTCGAAATAGCTTAGCAACGCTTTCCCTCTTGAACGAATATTCTTTATTCATCTTCTCCTTGAGGGATGGGAACGTTCTGTCACCAGATCCCACTGCTTGTCTTGGACGCTCTCCTCCATCCTGAAAGGTTCGGGGTTTATCATTTCCACCAAGCACCAATTTTGGTTGAGGATTAGGATTGTAAGCCTGTTTTGGTTTATCTTCATATTGCATTGGCTGCTTTCCCTTATCTGCATTGTATATTGCCCATTTACCTTTGTCAACAGCATATTCCGCCTGTCTTCTCTTATCAGGCCTGGAAGGGAATGTGGAATAAGCTTCAAATTTCCTGGCCTCGGGTGCTTTGGCCCTTTTAGGCTTATCGGGGAGACTTTCTGATTTTGACAAGTTTAACTTTTCAAATTTTGCCACCCTATCTAGTAAATCCTGGAAGGTAGTGATAGAGGCCATACATAAGAAGGGCTGCATTTTATCATCAATGTTCCCCATTAATAATTGAACTGCATGCTCTTCTTCTAGTTGCTGTTCACACTTCATGCTGAGATTACGCCAGCGTGTTATGTATTTCGTTACCGACTCATCCTTTCTCCTTTTATCTAAGGCGAGATCAGCGATGGTGGTTTTCTCCGTCGCACTGGCGAACCTTTTTACGAATGAGGCTTCTAATTCCGCGAACGTCTTTAAAGAATCATTCGGTAGTTCGGCGTACCACTCAAAAGCAGTTCCAGTCAAGCTACTGACAAATTGCCGGAATAATAAAGCATCATTTCCTCCCGTGTTCCCACAGGTGGCTTTAAACTGTGCCAGATGCTGCCTGGGATTTTTGTTCCCATCGAAAGTGTAGAACTTTGGTACGGAATATCCTTTCGGATACGGTACCTGGTCGTACTCCGCTGGGTACGGGCGACCTTTTCCCACTAGCTTCTCTGCTTGTTCAGCAGCTATGATGGCTTTAATTTTCTCACTAATTAAACCCTCCAACTGTGCTGGCGTCACAGGTTCAGATACACTCGCCACATTTTGTGGAGTGCGTTGACGGGCATTGTCGTTGGCTTCATTACCACCTTCAGGCACGCCTTTCACTCCTGAGGCTTGGGGCGGATTTGCTGGAGCACTACCTGCGGCTTGGTTGACGGGTTGAACTGGTGTAGGGCCTACAGAAGTGGCCTTCTGCATCATCTCCATCATCGTTGTCATCTGCGTCATCATCTCAGACATTTTTTCATTTAATTGAGAGATTTCTTTGTCCTTTGCTCGCATTTGTCGCCTTACTTGCCTTCTCATCTCTGCAAGGGTGATGGTTTCGGCGGAAAAAGGATTCTCTTCAACTTCTTCTTCTTCTTCAGAGGAGCGAACACTTCTGTTCGCTATAGATCCAGCCTTATAGCGACGTCGGTATACTTGTCTAACCGGCGGCTGTTGATTATCATCATCTTCGCCATCCTCATAGTAGGCTTCATCAACGTGGCTTACCATGTGGACTACCTCGATTTCCATAGTACCTTCATCATATTCTCCTTCAGACCCTTCTTCTTGTATCTGAATTTCTGAACGGCGTCGCCACTGGATTTCTGGCTCTCGATCTGGGATAAGTACTTCTTCGATTCGTGGACTACGATCAAAGTAGACTCCCTCTTTGGCCGGGATAGGTGAATGACGGGATCCCTTGGAGGACTCCCCAAGGTGTCGACCATCATCATAACTGTCATTATGAGCCTTCTTTTCGGTCCACCTCTGACTATTTCGATTGGCAGGGGCGGATCTCCGGGAAACTTCTCCGGTTGTCACGCCTGGAGTTTTTATTTCTTCAATCATTTTCTCCTTTCGAGGCTTCGGCCTCCAGACTTGCTTGCCTTTCCACTGGGCCCTTTCGGCGGTGGATTCCTGGACACGAGGTCCAAGTGTCACACCCCGATGTGCTCTCCGTGGAATATGCTGTTGTTGTCCTCTTCTTTCTGTTATCACAACAGATGATAACCTGTCTCTAGGAGGGGTCCTCCTTGTCTCAATAAATGGTGGCCTCTGAAATTTTTTCTTCATCAGGCCCTTTTCCTTAACTGTCTTCAGTACTCGATGCACTCGGGCAGATAAACGTTCGGGTTCTCTTGTCCTCTGAGGGGCTGGAGCTTCTGGATGACGCTCCCAGAAAGACTGTTTTAGCTCTCCAGTAGAGCTATTCCTCCTTACCCACCTCAGGTTAGAGAACCTGTTCCGTGTTGGGACATCGGCCTCTGGCTCTCGTGCTGGTAGGTTGGAGGGATGTACTGGTACTGACAGCTGTTGAGCACGCAGCTCTGCGTTTCTCTTCCTCCTCTGCCTTCGAGTGAGCTTTCCCCCAGATGAGGAAGCTTCTGCATCATACTTTCCAAATGCAACAGGCTCTTTGGGCAGGGGGGTGGTGTTTGCAGTCACCACTGAAATTTTTCTTCCACCAACAACCCTTTTAGCAGTCAGGGTTTCAGGCTGAGACAATCTTTCAAACACAGAGACTCTTCCTTGGGCAACATCCCTTGTAGTAGTTCGTGGCGCTGGCAGATGCGCACGTTGTACAGTAGTCTTTGTAGAATGAGACCTTGCAGAAGGCTCTTCAGAATTCATGCCATATACAGGAACGGCTGCAGCCCTTGCAGTAGCTGCTGAGAATTCAAGCCCACCAAAGTGGATGGTGGCTCCAGTATTTCCAGTATTGATGACAGTGTTCGCCAGCTGGATCCTGGCTCCTCGTCCCAGATGGACGGTAATCGGGGTGTCCTGCATTTCCATTCTACATAAATGAAAGGCAGGGGTTAGTAGTCAAAATTGATACATCACCCCACACTTTCAAATAACAGAAATTACGCAGAACCAATAATAGAAGCAGGAAAATTAAAATAGAGTTAAAACCCTGCTCATCAAATCTTCGATGAAGATTTTAAAAAAAGTTGATTTTCAAGAAATTTGAAAAATTTTAGCCCATATTAATTTGCTTGCTACTATAGCCTATGAATGGCTAGCCAGAGATGGAAAGAGAAACCAGTCCCCAGCGGAGTCGCCAGAAATCTGTGGGCTCCGAAAATTCGGCCCCGGCCTCCGCCCGACTTTTGGCTTTCTTTTAGGGGGGAGTTTTAACGATTTAAGTTCCGAGGTAAATTTTGGAAGGCAGATGAGATAGTAGATAAGACACTACCCAGAGATTTCGCCCTCATTTTGCGAGGACTTTATGATCTGAGTTCTGGTTTCCTATAGGCGCAAGCCCCTATAGTTAATTACCCCTCCCGATAACGAGAGAGAACTTTCGATTAAGGCTAGTCGTCGATCAGATACGTATAGATACGTGGATCTGGCATATAGTAGCAGCATGAGTTGGGAATTTGATGATTTCAGAATTTAGAAGATTGGAAGATTTGGAAATTTGATATTAAAATTGAAATTTCACCATTCTGTACTTAAAGCAGATGGTGGGGGAATGGATGATGGACCCGATCAAGATCCCATGGTTCCGTCGTCCCGGGCCATCGTGGTCCCTGGTCTACTTAGTCAGAGGAGGTAGTCGACCCAACCTGACAGAAGGATCCTTGTCGGCAGCCATGGGTTGCTTCGTCCAAGGGTACCTTGTAGACCTGGGGTGAGTGTTTATCTAAGGGGACAAATTTGAATCCACCTCAGCTAACAGAGGGCTTTGTGCCCTATCGATCATATCCTATTGATTCATATCTCAAGGATTTGATGTCATTGGGGAGCATACGGGCTCTGGCCATAACCATAATATAATGGTGCCATTTGGCGGCGACCACCTGGTTCAGAGGGCCCCGAGTCATAACCGTTTATCCTGCAGTGCCACTTGGCGGCGAAACTGCCGGTTAGAGGACTCGTACCACGTCCTTGCTGGCAGGAGATTGTTTGAGAATGGATCCTAGTGATATTTTCGACCAGGCATTAGCTCTTTGTGAGCTACAGTTATTTTCATATTTGTCCACCTCGGCAAACTGTTGCGGAGAATGGATGGGTTTTGCTTTAAGTGATTGATGGTTTAATTTCAATTTCAAATATTTTTGGACTCTGGAATTGTTTGGAGTTTGAGATTTTCATAAGATTTGGGATGGCATTTGAAAGTATTTGTGAACCCCTCCGGTTGAGATATACATTCAACACGGCCATCATCGGGGTGTACGGGGTCATTTATGTTTTATTGATTGGACCCTGTCGACTCTATCTACTGGTCGATAGAGGATCGGGTTTTGTAGGCTTTGTGCCCTTTGTAAGTGAATTCACTTGATTATAGGCCTTGAAGGCCTAATATGAACGTATGAAATAAATATCTCGGTCGATCTCGCGACCGTATATTTATTTAATAGTTTGAGCCGCGTCGACTCCTATCTACTCGTATAGGAGGATCGGGCTCGAACTAGAATTCACTTATCGACCCGCGCAGCATCCCTAGACGTCACGTGTATACCAATAACACGCTCGTCGGGGCCCGTGCGGTATTTGGGGGCATTTTATAATTATTTATTGAACCTTGTCTACTCCTATCTGCTTGCATAGGAGGATCGGGTTCAAATCTATTGACCCGCGCAGCATCCCTAGACGTCACGTGTGTACCATTGACACGCTCGCCGGGGCCCATGCGGGTTATGATTATATTTTCCCCTTTTAGTGTACCTATGTGTATACAAATTAAAGTGCACACGTGCAGGGGTATTCTTGGCATATTTGTACACGCCTTCTGTCCGCTTGCATGAAAGTTGCGGATCCGGTGGCGTGGCATCGTACGATCTCCACAACTGTTGCTGGTAGGCAGGTAGATATTTTCATTCATAGATTGAAATTGACTTCAGGATGCTGCATTTACTGAAATCTTCCTGCATCTACCCACGTATGATGTGGTGCGTACATCTATTCTTGTAGGGGATTCATATATATTGCAGATCTTTATCCTTGATAGTATGCAGATCAGTATGCTTATTTGTATCTTGATATTGACTTTCGACTGAGTTATATCCATCACAAATTTCTTCGTGCATACTAGCTAGAGATTTGCTATGCTCATAACACATCAATCTTCAGGACTGGTAAGAGACTGTAGTCTTTCATTTGCTTGACATTGCATTATTGTAAGTGGTAGAGAAGTTGCTACATTTATTGTGCACATCTTTTAGTGCTTGTGGGGACTATCGTATGTATCCCTAAGACAGCTGTCATTGGTTTGTAGGGAGATGTGTTGTATTCACGGCTTATTTATTGTCTTCATTCCTCAGCAGTATTTCTAGTGACTAAACACATTCATCATGCGGTATTTGTGACCACTTATATACGACCTGCTGCACTCATTATGAGCATCATGAGCGGGTTACTGCCTTGCAAGTTCCTTGATTCATGCCTGCAGATGAGTCACACTCGTTGGATATTCCCTTCCATATGTGTAGGCAACACACATTACTTTCACAAACTAGTTGGCATAGTATACTTGTTATCCTCTCCACGACCCTTTTGTAGATGAGCTACATCTATTGCATGTTGTACACTCCTGCCTACAAGACGAACTATACCCGACCTTGTGTAATTTTGATGCTTGCACTTTAATCAACAGTGATAACCTTTTAACATGTATTGGAAGTTTTATGTTGTTGTCTGCAAATCGTATTAGTGCATCTGTCGCAGTCTTCTTGTATATGTTAGAAGGATGGTAGATAGTATTATGACAAGTCACTGGTTTCATTCTCGCTCTTTGTCAACCACCACCTCCATGCTTTGCTAATGAACACATCATGTAACAGCTCATTATTCATAAACATGCTGCATTCATTACATGTCATTTGATAATTTGCTTCATTTATTATGTTTCGGCTTTCAAATCTTTCACAAGAAATCAATGTATTTGCTTGTGAGTAGTGTTTGCAAGTTTAAGTCTCTTGTAGTTGTCCCGAGTTACAATCTCAAGTCATTGTCCTTGTTCATTTCGCAAGTTCAAGTCGCGTTAAAGTTCCCTGCGCTTGGTTCACTTGAGTCAAATGAAGTTCAAGCTCAAAACTCAAACTCTTTTGAGTTCAGTTCGAGTCTATGATGCAAGTTCGAGTTGTCCAAATATTATACGCAAAGCATTATCACATTCATCGGATGCCCTCTGTACTCATTATGGGTAGCCCTTTGATGTTTGCAAAGAACAACTGCATTCATTTATATGCTAGCCTCATATCTATAGGAGGCTGTCATGTGCATCTGCAAGCAGGTGTAGTCTTTTGATTATGTGTGAACACAATTGAGGTAGGTATTTCATACAGACTACTATCATTTGCAAGTGAATGTTTCACATTGTTGCACTGTTCGATTTCAAAGCTTGTTTGGAACCTTCTGGAGTCTTTACAAGTTCAAGTCTGAGTTCAAATTGAATCATATTTCCTTTCATTTATTCGAGTTGGAGTCCAAGTCCAAGTTCAGTTTGGTCTGCAAGCTCAAGTCTGAATTTTGCAAGTTTCTTGTGTTCAACTATACTCCAATCCAATCTGTTATCATTTGATTTGAGTTCTAGTTTTGGTTCATGTCCACACTTGTTTAGATTTTCAAATTGAGTCCAAGCTTTGTCCACTTGATATTCAAATCAAGTTCAAGTTCCGAATTTAGTTTTAGTTTAGGTTCAAACTCTGCAAGTTCTTTGTTGTTCAAGTGTTCAAGTTCTTATCTAAGTTCTCATGTGTTCTTCTTGAGTTCAAACAAGTCCAGGTACGGTCTCAGATTTCACCCGAATTTTCGGCGGCCTCCCGGCGTCTCCCCCGTTTAGGGGAAAAAACGACAAGAGTCTGGGCCTTCCCACCACGCGCAATAAAGCGCGTGCATGGTAGGTGTCCTTAGACACCTCGGCCGTGGTCTTCATTCCCACCACGCGCAATAAAGCGCGTGCATGGGGTCTTTGACGGTACCTGTTTCAAAAGGCAGTTTGCTTTCCCCTCGCTCGAGGGTACTTATAGATAACCCCGCCTCGTCGTAGGCGGCGCACCGGGGTCCCAACCCACCACGCGCAATAAAGCGCGTGCATAGGTGTTTTCCCGGTCCGCCGCAAACGATGAAAGCAAGTTCTCAGAGATTACCCCTCTCGTCGTAGGCGCCGCACCGGGGTCCCAACCCACCATGCGCAATAAAGCGCGTGCATAGGTGTTTTTCCGGTCCGCCGCGAACGACGAAAGCAAGTTCTCGGAGTTTTTAGGGTTTAGGAATCATACCTTGGCGAGCGGCGGTGGTGATGTCGAGGTCGGGGTCGAGGACTATCCCCACCACGCTACAAGAGCGTGTATAGGGCTTACCTGCCTCGTCGTACCTGTTGCACTGGATTCCCCCCCACCGTGCTACAAGAGCGCGTATAGGAGGTCCACCAGCGCATCAAGCGCGTCGAGGACAGGATTTGGGACTTACCTTGCGCGTGTCGTCGGCGACGGTGTCGGCTCGTAGAGGCAAGAGGGGAGTACATTTCTTTATCATTTATTATAACTAATTATAATTAATAAAAAATATTATAATTAATAATAATTAAGATCATTAATTATTATTAACGAAATAATCATAATTAATTAAAAATAATTAATTATTATTAAAAAAAATTAATTATTATTAATTAAATAATTAATTATAATTAATTTATATTAATTATAATTAATTAAAGAATTAAAAGTAATTAATTAATTATTAATAGAAATTAATTAAGATTAATTAAACATGATTAATTAACATTATTAATAATTAATAATATTAATATTAAATAATTATAATAAATTAAAATTAATTCATAATTAATATAAATAATGATAATTAAGTAGAATTTGGATTTGATTTGAGTAGGGTTAGTGAATCTAAAAGCTCACAGAGGAATAAGCTCTTTGTTTCCCTGTTTTGCTTGCCTCAAGAGGCCGTTCAGTAATCGGATTTACAGGATTTGGCCGAAGCAGCACGCAGAAGGGAGGGATTACCTTCACGGCTAGTGAGCCCCCGCTGTTGCTCGCGATCTAACAGGAAGGGAGAATCGCTGGAGGAGCGAAGTCGACTAGCGAGAAGGAACCGGAGAAGCGACTCGTGCGATTTTCCAGAACAGGCGAGCTCCCTTGTTGCTTCCGATCGCAATGTCGTAACTTCCGGCTGACAGGAAGGGAGTCGTCGAAGGAAGCAGAGTCGAACAGCGACGAAGGCCGAAGAAGCACGTGATCGGGAGGAAATTACCTTCACGCGAGCAAGCTCCTGCTGCTTCTTCCGATTCGACTGGAGGGAACGTCGTCGGAGGAGCGGGATTGAACAGCAGTTGGGAGCCGAAGAGGCGACTTGTGCAACCTTCACAGCAGGCGAGCTCTGTCGTTGCTCCCGATCGCAATGTCGTAACTTCCGACTGACAGGAAGGGAGTCGTCGAAGGAGCGGGACCGAACAGCGACGAAGGAGCTGGGGAGTTTCGAGAAAAAGAAAAGTCCTGCGCTCCTCATCTCCTTCGGCATTTAACGACGCGAGGCTGAATTTTGCTCGTAGCGGAGATCACGCGACGCATTCAAGGTAGACGTGGGATTGGCGGCGTGGTCGTGTGGTCGTCGTACGAAGAGCGGCGGGGGACATCCCAGCTGCGGGATTTGGGGGATCCTGATCGCGTGTAGTTCGGCGCTACAGGTAAGAGCGACATTTTTTTTATTTTGTTTCTGTTGTCTACAGTATGCGGGTCAACACTCAACACATGGTTAAAGGAGGAGACCCTATTACAAATCTATTAGGATTGTCATGATGTCAGGGTCTTCGTGACTTGGGTCAACTACAAGCGTACTTATTGTCCAATAATCCGAAACATTTGATGCTAATATTTCACTCATACTTGACCCATCACATGGAAAAGGCCTATTTCCTACAATTTTTTTCAGGTAAAAACTTAATTTTGTTTTTATTTGGTAGAAATTTAGTGGATGCTTAATACCTCACTTGAAAAGCTCAATCAGAACAAAAAATTATCCTTAAATAGATTTTCTAGTAGATTAGCCCATTGGCTTTTATTTACAGCCTTACTGTTGTAAATCTATTTGTATTTCTAAAAATAAATGCATTGATATTTTTCATGATTGAGTTTGTTGGATAGTACAAGTAATTCATTCAACTGTAATGCTGACAAATATTTTTAGGAATGATCGAGTTTCCAATTTGATTTTTCGCTGGTAATCTAATGCTAGTTTTTTTGGATAGCATATCCTTCAATGTGTTAATCATATACAAGCACATTAATCATATGCTTGTGCGTCAATCATCTATATAGCTTACATAACCTTGAAAAAAATCCATGCATGTAAGTAAAACAAAATTAATTAAATATTAAAATCAATATTTATGTAACATTGAATATAATATTAGAGTTATGATAAATTATTGTTTTTTCTCTCCTAAAAGTCTCCCTTCTCTCTAATTGTTCCTTTGATATCCCTTCCTCTCCTTTTCTTTCTTCCTCTTCATTTTACTTTGCTGCATCATGCAGCTGATTCATATGTTGTTTGACTATCACATCAACACATGCTTGTGTGTTTACGTTTATACGAGCTTCTTGATCCTTATTAAGAGCGGCTACTTGATGCTAGATCATTTCTTGTAGCTCATGTCCTTAACTAAGACACTAATATGTTATGGAATGGTTTTTACATGCTTGATTCTGTCTGTTTGGTTTTGTTGCTCACATTGCAGCTTATAACTCCCACATGCTTTTGCAAGTTCTCGTGCTTGGCACTGGTTGCATGTGCTTCTTACACTCACATGCTTCATGCTGCCGGTGCTACTACTTTTGTCGATTGGTTCAGCCAACTTGTCCACTATCCCTATTGGCCCAGGTTTTTTGGTTTTTTTCTTGTATGTTGTTTTGTTTGTAGCTATCTTTGAACCAGGATGGGTTTCATTCATATGCGTAGAAGTTCCCTCCTTTTATAGTCAGTTTTTGAGTTGAATAAAAAAAGCAAAAGCTTTGGTTTTTCTAGTTTTTTTCTCTATAGTCTAGGACAGGTTCCAGGTGGTGGCTGCCCTTCACAGCCTGCAGTTGTTGTTTGTCCGTCCTTTTGCTTCAACTGGAAGGCCACCCAACCTTTCTCCTCTTCCCAATTACTTATTCTGCAAGCCGAGCGGCTACTCTCCTTCTTTTGTCTTGGTTGTTCTTTCTCCTCCCCTCATAATTCTGGTGTGATTTGATATCATAGCCATCTATCATGCTGCTAAGAAGAGTCAATCCACAACCCGTTAAGAAACATCAATTGTAGAATGGCAATGGGAGATCCTTCAATTATAAGAGCTGTTTGTGGTGATGGAGCTTCGTCAACCAATTGAACTTTGGGATGACGAAAGCCATCAAGAAGATGATGAGAATTCCTTCGACCAAGAAGTCTCTAGTGGGGAAGAAGAATCACCTTTTCGCTATTATAGAAGTGAGCCAAGAAAGCCCCCTTCCAATCGAACATCGGGATGAAGAAAGCCATCAAGAAGATGATGAGAATTCCTTCCACCAAGAAGTCTCTAATGGGGACGAAGAACCATCTCATCGCTATTATAGAAGTGAACCAAGAAATCCCCCTTCAGCTTTTGGAATCAAGATTGACCTCCTGGAATTTAAAGACAGCTTAGATCCAGATGAATGCCTTAGTTGCCTGCATCCGGTCGAACGGATCTTGGAATTGAATGAAGTCCCACTTGACCGCATTGTAAAATTGGTGGCCATTAGACTCAAAAACAATGCATCTGTATGGTGGGAGAGTTTGAAATGCTCAAGACAGCAAGAAGGAAAGACCAAGATCACTTCTTGGAAGAAAATGAAGAAATGAAGAAGGAAATGAAGCAAAAATTCTTGTTAGAGCACTACTGGAAAGAGATGTTCATCCGATTGCATAATCTGTATTAGCAAGAACTCTTGGTGGAGGTGTATGCCATTGAATTTGACCAATTGGATTGAAGTGCAACCTAATAGAGCCGGAAGAAAATACTATTGCTAGGTTTCTTGAGGGATTGAACCAAGCCATCGTCAATGTTGTCCAATTACAGTTTTATTGGATCCTTGCCAACGTCATCAGCTTGCTTCTTAAGGTGGAAAAATAGCAATGGCAAGAAGGGACCACTGGAGGCAGGCGTACATGGGGAACAAAGGAACCGGCTGTGCCAATTCCATCCTCTGACCGGAAGCCTAAAGCCGCAGGTTCTTCTGCAGGCCGCAGCTTGGGACATCCAGAACAATCCCCCGTGACCTCATTGCTCGCCTTAAAGTGTTTTAAATGCCACGGGTGCGGATACATTGGATCTAACTACCCCACGTAACAGCCGGTCATACTTTTGGAAGATGTTCCACCTGAAATTAATGCTTCGCCGACCTGGAAGCTAGAGAAACATGCCAAGAATGAGCTGTTGGCAATATAAGAAGGAGCACTATTGGTAGTATATAAATCAGAAAAGGGGTGGTTACGCCACAATCTCTTTAGAACAAGATGTACTATTCAAAATAAGCTGTGTACTCTTTTAATCGGCAATGGAAGTTGTGAGAACCTGGTGCCCAACCATATGGTGAAAAACTAAATGTCACCACCACACCACACTGAAAACCCTATCAACTAGCTTAGCTCAAGTAGGGGAATGACATCCAAGTTACAAATAATGTTTGGTTCAATTTCCATTGGAAGGAAATTTCAAGAATAAATGATGTGCAATGTGGTCCCAATGGATGCATGCCATATATTCTAGAAAGGCCATGGCATTCAATCACAGTAAACTATGATGGTTCCCGTAACACATATAAAGGATGGACAATCTATGATATTATTGCCCTTAGAAGAGCTAACCAAACCCACTACACAGCATCCCAACGTGGTGCCTCAAATCTCTTTTTGTGTAGACCTACAAAGCAGTTGAACATAGGCTGGCCCTGGTAGTTGTTGATGTCAATTCTGAACAAAATCAACCGCCGGTTTTAGGATGTCTTCCTAGAGTCCCTGCTACAAGACTACCACTAATGCTGGAAATTCAGCATGCTATAGAATTGTTTCGAGAGCAGTCATTCCCAACTGCCCCACCTATTGGATGGCACCAAAAGAGCATGCTGAATTGCATAGGCAAGTGTTGAGCTGATTGGTAGTGCTCTAGTCCTCCCAAGCACCATTACATGCAGTCCCAACCCCCTTGTGCCCAAAAAGATGCATCTTAGTGAATGTGTATTGACAGTTGTGTCGTGAACAAGATCTCTATCAGATACTGCTTTCCCATTCCACGTCTAGATGCCTTATCTAATCGGTTGCATGGGGCATCATACTTTTCAAGAGTTGACTTAAGGAGCTGGAATCACTAGATACGAATGCGGCCTTGAAATGAATGAAAGACCACATTCAAGACATGTGACGGCTTGTAAGAATTGACCTTGATGCCATTTGGGCTCTCTAATGTGCTTAGCACATTCATGCGATTGATGAATTAGGTGTTATGGTCCTTGTTAAGTAGTTTCGTTGTCATTTAATTTGATGATATTTTGTTATACAACAAGAATCGAGAACAACTCCTACAAAATCTCGAATGGATATTTGAGGTACTCTGAGAGTAGCAATTGTTTGCCAACACATCTAAGTGTTAATTTTTTGCAACCACAATTAAATTTTTGCCATTCGTGGTCTTAATAGTAGGAATTAAGATGGATTCAGAAAATATTGAGGCTATTATAAGCCGCCCGACACCACAATCCATAATAGAATTTTGGAATTTCATAGTTTGGTCTCTTTCTATCATCGTTTCATCAGAAACTTCAGCATTGTCGCAACCCCATTAACCGAGCTATCAAGAGGCCCCATTGGAGCCGGATTGAAGCAGCACAACATGGCTTTGGGCGATTGAACCAATTGGTAACCTCCGCCATTTGAAGTTGATTGTGATGTTCGAATTATAGATATTGGGGTTGTTGATAGCCAAGGAGGTCACCCTGTGGCCTATTTTAGTGAAAAACTCAATGACACACATCAAAAGTATTCTACTTATGAATAGGAGTTTTATGCTATTATGCGAGCTTTATAACATTTGAGCTACTATATATTGACACAAGAATTTGTACTATTCTTTGATCATGAGTCTCTTAAGTACTAGCACAATCAGAACAAGTTGAAAGGAAGGCGTGCCAAATGGATGAAGTACTTAGCCTCGTTCCACTATTTTGTCAAATACAAACAAGGACAATCCAATCAAGTTACTGATGCATTGAGCTGAAGACTACTTTTAATCATTACCTTATAATTCAACACGAGGGGGTTTGAAGCCATACAAGGTTTTTGTATGGCCAAGATCAAAATTTTCATAAGAATTGGGAGGTATGTCAGATTGGATCCTATAAACTCTTCCATATTAAATTTGGATATCTGTTCATTGGTAATAGGCTTTGCGTGTCTCGCTGTTCGTTTAGGGAGGCCATTGTTATACAAAAGTTATGATGGAGGATTGACAAGTCTTGGCAAGGGTAATACCTAGGCCATTGTCCATGAATGATTTTATTTTCCATTAGTCATCATTGATGTGGATTGCTATGTGAAGAATTATAGTGTATGTCAGCTAGCCAAGACCCAATTTCCCTTTTCTTTGATTACTTCTGCAAGCCTAGAGGTTGCTCGCCTCCATTTCCGTCTTGGATCCACCCCCCCAAATAACAAAAAAATTCCTGAGTTTGTCAATCTACATTTCATGTTACCTTAGTGCTTCATCTTGTGCTCATTTTCTACTTGCTAGGGTTCTTTTTCCCTTCAGTCTTAGTATATTTTCGAGTTAGTTGCTCGACATGGGCTGTTCTTGATGCCGACATCATATGGCGTCAATGCCTTGTCCGCGATTGGTCCTTGTGGCACCTAGGGTGGCCCTCATCAAGCCGTTATCTTTAGTTTTCTCATCGATGATGGATTCTTCTTCCTCTCGTGCTCATTATCATGCTTGTTCTCTTGCGCTGATCACCAATGGGGGATCTTCTGGCATTCTTATTTCTTTGAATCCACTAACATTTCATTGGATCCCACCTCCTAATCTTGCATTTATTTCTCCCATGATTTAGGTTGACCACCTATTTAAGTTGCCATCTCCTTCCCAAGTTGCCTCCAACTTTTCTAAGGCTCCAGCTCTTGTATCCTATGTTCTTGTTTCTACGCCTTTTGTAATGCAAACTCCATGCTCCTTTGTTAATTTTCATGTTTTGAATATTGTAGGCTTTCACCCATTTCAATCCAACAATAGTACACTTTTTCATCAGTATTTAGTAGCATTTAAGGAAAAAAAAACTTTATCAAGGCAAGCCTACTCTATTTTTTTGTGATGAGCTTTTATCTATTGCTTGTTAGGCCACTCCTCTCAATTATTGGCAAATTTTCTATGGGTTGTCTCAACGTGGAGGCAATTCACAAATTTATGTTGGTTCTACATCTGATGGGCGACTATTTTGTTTGGCGCATCGACCCTAAGCATATTATCGTAAGAGTTTTGTTGGAAACAAAATACACTAGTCTTTTCTCCCATTGCTTATACTATATCAGTGGCTTCCTGATGCCAATGCTCGTTTTGATTGCTTTGTGAGATCTCCTTTCTCTCTTTTTTGGATCTCTTTTCTATCACTTCAGTGTATTACTTCAACCAGTCCACCTTATTCTCCTTGGTTTCTATTTTTTGGGAGAATTTTATAAGTTAATACTATGATAGTCTACCTTGCTAGGGCTTCTTTGTCCATAGTTTTGGTGGAATTGTATGTTACATTTTTTTTTTCATAAAGAGGTGTGGTTTGATCTCCCATCATCTTGGTATTGATAGAGGGTGCATTTGAAAACATCCCATCACACTACTCTTGTCATATATTTGGGCATAAATTCTCAGGCTATTTCAAGGCTCATCCTGAGCTGAGAAATTATAAATATCAGGCGCATGACCTTCCACTAGATGCTTTTGTTTATCCTCGTGCCCTCGGGTTGAAGGTTCCCCCTCATCAGTTCAAATGTGTTCTGAAAACTTGGAGCCAAGTTTAGGTTCTATCCTGGAGATGGTGGCTGATTTTCTTGCCCATACTAGCGCCTTGGTTATTGAAAACAATCCTTAATTTCTTGGAAGACCTTAGCTCCATCCTATTTGTTAAATTCAGAGAATTGGAGAGGAAAAATGCTTAATTTTATTGCATAAACTTGTCCATATTTATAGATATATACAAGATATCTTAACGAATCAAATAATTATATAATAATACATAATTGCTCTAATACAATCATTCTTAAATCAGCCATCTAATAATGGAAGGAGATCAGCGTGATCCAGGTGAGCCTCCCATGGATTCCCATCTTAGGCATGGGATCAAAATGTCAAGGGACGGCTAGGTGTAATAGGTGAACGTCCAACGGATTCCCATCCTAGCCGTGGGATCAAAATGCTAAGGGATGACTGTGATTTAACACTCCCCCTCTAGTTTGGGAATACAGATCCGTCATTTTCAGCTAGGTAATTAGTCCTAGAAAGGTATAGTTATCGTGTCCCTTGGTAAGAATATCCACATGAACTAGCTGACTATACTTACAGCAAATGCTATATCTGGTATGGCGTGGGAATGATAGATCAATTTTCCCACAAGTCTCTGGTTAGCTCATTTATCTATATTTGAATCTTCTTTAGCTTTACCCAATTTGAGATTTGGTTCTACTGGCGTTGATGCTGGTTTATAAGCTAGTTTACCTGTTTCTTTAACAAGATCATTAATGTATTTTTGTTGTGAAATGAGGATTCCTTTGCTGGAGTGGGCCACTTCAATTTCAAGAAATTATTTTAATTAATTAAGATCTTTAATTTCAAGCTCCTTTGCAATACGTTTTTGACATCCAACTATTCTAGATGCCAGTTATAATTAGCTGCTAATGAGAGTAAGATCCTCATGGTGTTCATCTCTGCCACTGGTGCAAAAGTTTCATGGTAGTCAATCCCATAATTTTGAGTGTGCCCCTTTGCCACCAGCCTTGCCTTATACCTTTCTAGTGTACCAACAACTTTGTATTTCACAGAGAACACCCATTTGCAGCCGAATGATTTTTTTCTTACTTGTAGGTTGGTAATCTCCAATGTATTATTCTTTTTCAGGGCTTGCATTTCATCTTTCGTTGCACTTTTCCAATTTTCATGAGATAAGGCTTCAGAAATATCATTGGGAATATGAATATCATTTAGTGTAACCAGAAATTTTTTGTGTCAATGTAAGAAGTTATGAAAGGATATGCATACAACAATATTTTATGAAAGGATATGCATACAACAATATTTTTGTGTGAATGTAAGAAGTTATGAGAGGATATTTTTTGAAGTTATGAAAGGATATGCATACAACAACATTTAATGCATATAACAATATTTTTTTTTTCTTTATTCACTTCACAAATTCATATGAAATTTGTCACGATTATCAAATAAATTGGGTTTGTTTTAACTATCCTTGCTTCCCACGCAGGACCATGCAAATCTTGATCTAGAGTCAGATTTTGGATATTATGAATCTAATTATGTTATACAATACGTTGTATATAAGATATAGCAAAAGATATATTCAAAATGAAATTGAGAACTTTCTTAACAAAAATATTGCATATACTTTTAAACTAATTGCTAAATTCTTCAAAATTAATTAAAGAATCATTTGTTGAAATTTTTTTTAATATGTGATCATATATTGTTTGTAGAAGTGTAAAAACCTGTAAATATTTTTCTCTCGGAACGTTGCGCCTACGATATAAATTTTCTTCTCTTTTGTTCATTTTAGTTAATTGAATTAAACCTGTAAATATTTTTGAATAGCAAAAGTGAGTCATAAAAGAACTCAGTGAGTAAATCATGCTTCTAAAATTACAGGAACACAAGACATCGAGAATAATATGCATGCTTAATTTAAATACTAAAGTAATTTTAGTTAATCATTCATTTCATGACCTTCAATGTTATGCATATATTATATTTTTATCCATATCTTTATTATTTCTCATAAATAATACAACCGTCACAGGAGCCGTCATCTAAAAAAAATACCAATGAAGGTACTTCTTTTCCATAACATTTTTCATTTACGTAGATGGGTACATTGCGTCATTAGCCAGTACCATAAAGGGGTGTGTTTTATCAGCCAACATGCACATACAAGCATATCTTATCTAGTCATTTCATTCATGTAGCATTCATTTACTTTCTATGAAAATATGAAATTCAAATTAATTTTCATTTGACTCAACATGACCAATCATTGAATATGAGGAAGATAAATCATAATTTAGCTTGCAAGAAAGACTTAATGAAGAGGTATTACTATCTTTCAACAACAACAACAACAACAATATCAAGCCACTAGGTGGGGTTGGCTACATGAATCCTTTTTCTCCATTTGTCCTGTTAATAGTCAAATTCTCCTTTAAATCTAAGAACGAAAGATCATTTCTTTTCCATTGTATTACTATCTTTTGATGTACTTAATTTAAAAGAAACAGAATCATTACAGTAATTCAAAAGACATGAGTACTCAACTTGATTCTAGGTATTGTGTTGTTTTAGTCTTACTTCTTATGTCTAGTCGATAAATTAACACCTATACAAAAGATATTATTAAATTTATGAATTGCTCATAAATTTCTAACATTTAAATTTTCTTATATTTTATTAAAATATACTATCATTTTCCTATACAAATTATCTTTGGATCATAAATTCATTATTCATTTAAATCGAATTTACAATTTAAAATAATATAAACTTAATTTATTCCTTATCTAGTTAAAAATCTCATATATTAATTTAATTATGGTCTCTTTACATGTGTATGCATATACTCTAAATATATAAATATATATATTATAATTAACAAATAAAAATTTCAACAAATTTACTTTAAAATAAATTTTAGATTAAACTTCTTTAATAGTGTTAACTATTTTCATTCTTATTAAATTCATAATTTAGTAAATAATAATCAGACATTAGGTAAGATCTTAAGTTTAGGGCGTCCCCTGGAAGCGACGCGTTAACTTCTTTAAGAAATTGTGTTAATGCTAGGGTGTCCCCTGGAAGCGACGCGTTGTATGGCCTGAATACAGCGACAACTTGCAAGGGCCGCTGCACCGCCGCCCGGGTGCAGTGTTAAATAGGCAAGGGTTACCACATCAAGGACGGATGTGGGCAAAGAAGCTAGTCCATGAAACTAAAATTAGGATATGAACTTGGAATATAGGTTCTCTTACAGGAAAATTAATGAAATTAATAGATATTATGATTCATAGGAAGATAAATATTCTGTGCATTCAGGAAACTAAATGGGTTGGAGAGAAGGCTAAGGAGATTGATAGTTTAGGATTTAAACTTTGGTATTCGGGTAGGAGTCGTACTAGAAATGGTGTACGTGTGATTTTAGATAAGAGTTTGAAGGATAATGTTATAAATATTAATAGAATTGGAGATAGAATTATAGCTTTAAAGATTGTTGTTGATGCTAAGATTGTTAACATTATAAGTGCTTATGCTCCTCAAGTGGGTTTTGGATATGGATTCAAAATTAAAATTTTGGAATGACTTAGAAGAATTAATACAAAAGATACCTCTTGAAGAAAGAGTTTTTATTGGAGGAGATTTAAATGGACATGTTGGTAGAGAGGTAGATGATTTTAAAAGAATTCATGGTGGCCATGGGTTTGGAACGACAAATGAAGGTGGTAAGTCCATATTAGATTTTTGTTTAGCTTATGATTTTTTAATTGCTAATACATTATTTAAGAAAAGGAATGAGCATCTCATTACTTATAAAAATGGATATAGTACAACTCAGATTGATTATTTTCTTATAAGAAAATTAGATCGTTTAGATTGCAAAGATTGTAAAGTTATTCCGAGTGAAAACTTATGTACCCAACATCGTTTATTAGTTTTGGACTTGAAGATAATGGGGAAGAAATTAAAAAATAAAGTAAAACGTTTTCCTAGGATTAGATGGGGGCATTTAAAGAATATTAACAAAAATATTTTTGAGAGTAAGATTTTAGATCTTAAGATTTTATCTGTGCATGAGGATGCTAATGTTATGTGGGAAAAAGTGGCTAGTAATATTAAGAATATTGCAAAAGATATGCTTGGAGTTTCAAAGGGAAAAGCTCCTAATAGTAAAAATAGTTGGTGGTGGAATCCAAATGTGCAAGAAAAGATTAAAAATAAGAAGATTTGTTATAAAATTGGTTTAATTGTAAAAATTCTGATAATTGGAAATTATATAAAGAGGCACGTAAGGAATCTAAGAAAGCAATATGTGATGCAAAGAGTTTAGCTTTTAGTGATTTATATAATAGATTAGATACTAAGGAGGGAGAAAGATATATGTATAAGCTAGCCAAACAAAGAGATAGGAGTAGTAAGGATTTAGTTCAAGTGAAGTGTATTAAGGATGAAGATCAAAAAGTACTTTTTTTAGAAGATGATATTCAACAAAGGTGGATGAGATATTTTGCTAAACTTTTTAATGAAGAATGTGAAAATAAAATTGACTGTAGTGACCTTAGCACCTTAAATGAAAATAAAGATTTCTGTTTTTATCGGCGTATTAGTAAAACCGAAGTTAGAGAGGCTTTAAAGAAAATGAAGGGTGGAAAAGCTGTTGGACCTGATGATATTCCAATAGAGGTGTGGAAATGCTTAGGAGATGAAGGAATTTCTTGGCTTACTAAACTTTTTAATACTGTTTTGAAGACTAAAAAGATGCCAGATGAGTGGAGAATGAGTGTGTTAATCCCTATTTTTAAGAATAAAGGTGATGCACAAGATTGTGCGAATTATAGAGGAATTAAGTTAATGTGTCATACTTTAAAACTATGGGAACGAGTTATGGAGCATAGGTTGCGGTGTGATACTAATGTTTCTCAAAATCAATTTGGATTTATGCCGGGTAGGTCTACTATGGAAGCCATACATTTATTAAGAGGTTTGATGGAGAAATATAGAGAGAATAAGGAGGATTTACATATGATATTTATTGATTTAGAAAAAGCATATGATAAAGTTCCAAGAGAAGTGCTATGGAGAGTTCTTGAAAAGAAAGAAGTTAATAACGCTTATATTCAAATCATTAAAGATATGTATGCAGGAGCTATTACTTGTGTTCAAACACAAGGTGGTTTGACCAAGTATTTTCCTATTTCGGTTGGATTACACCAAGGATCAGCCTTAAGCCCATATCTTTTTGCTTTAGTCATCGATGTTCTCACTAGACATTTGCAAGAGGATGTACCTTGGTGTATGCTTTTTGCTGATGATATTCTTCTTGTTGATAAGACTAGAGAGGGAGTTGAAGGTAAACTAGAATTGTGGAGGTCAACCTTAGAGTCTAAAGGTTTTCGCTTGAGTAGATCTAAAACGGAATATATGGAGTGTAATTTTAGTAATAATAGACCTAGTGAGGGCATTGTGACTTTGGCCGATCAAGTCATTAATAAGAGTACACGTTTTAGATATCTTGGATCTATTGTTCAGAGTGATGGTGATATAGATGGGAATATTATCAGCAGAATCCAAGTTGGATGGTTGAAGTGGAGGAATGCATCGGGCTTATTGTGTGATAGAAAAGTACCCCTCAAACTTAAGGGAAAATTCTATAAGATGGTGGTGAGACCTGCAATGCTTTATGGTGCTGAATGTTGGCCATTAAAAGAGAAGCATAATTCTAAGTTAAGTGTTGCAGAGATGAGGATGCTCAGGTGGATGAGTGGCTTTACCCTTAGAGATAGGATACGAAATGAGCATATTCGTGAAAAGGTTGGAGTAGCTCCAGTGGAAGATAAGATTAGAGAGAGTCGCCTTAGATGGTTTGGTCACGTAAAACGACGGCCTCCCGATGACCCGGTTAGGAAAGTAGAGGTCTTAGATTTGACTTATGTTAAGAAAGGTAGAGGTAGACCTAAAAAGACTTGGTTAGAAAATATTAGAAATGATCTTTCTTTATTAGATTTAAACGAGAATTTGACTTTTAATAGGACACAATGGAGAAAAAGGATTCATGTAGCCGACCCCACGTAGTGGGATAAAGGCTTGATGTTGTTGTTGTTGTTGTAGGTAAGATCTTAAGTTTATTTTAAAATTTAATAGATATATTAGTTAAACATATAATCTAAAAAAATAAAATAAAATAAATACTTTACCTTTCTTCCTAACCTCTATTAAACTCAAGCTCTAACCTGCACACACACATTTTCCTCCCTAGGTGGCTTACTCGTAGGTCCCATCCCCCTTTCCCCTTCTTTCTCGTATTTCTCTCATTTAGCGACACTGGATGGAGCAGAACAGAGTTATCTCACGTAAGGAGTCGCTTCTTTTCGATATCAAACATGTTTACTCGCTCATTTGTGCTATTCGAACTCACCTGCAATGCTCGCACTCGCTTGCGGCCTGCTCACTCGCTCGCTGCTGCTCGCCTGTTCTTTTGTTAGGGTCGTTTCAATTGAACCAGTCCAACTGGTTCTTACATATCTATTTATTGGAGATATTGGTCTCTTTATCCATAGCACTCCTTTAGATCCATTCATGCTTTTAAATTGGCCTTCATTTTCTCTTTTTATTGATATGATGCATATCAAAAAAAATTTCTTGATACGCATCATATCAATATTATATTGGATTAAGTTCATTCTCTTCTATGTTATATCCCAAAAATTGCTTCACTTTGTCCAATTGTGACTAACACCATAAATTCGAAGATTAGATATTGATTATATGACTGAATACAATTTTGGGTATCCTACAAACCATTTAGCATATTTTTTTAAGGCAATTGTTGAAATCTAATAATTTTTTTATCAAATTAATTATATTAAAATAATTAAATAAAAGAAATAAGGGAAAAGCATGCCGTTCTCACACATGTCGCTTCCTCCCCCACGTTCTTGAAATAACCCCCGGCTCAATTCATATAAAACAACTTAGGAACGAACGAGGAAAGGTTACGCTCTTTTGCAATTGAAAGAGTTTCTGTCAATCAGCCTCCCAACAGCCCGTGAACGAGAGTCATGCTCGTTCGCCTCCTCCCATATACTCACGGACGACTCGACCCCAACATCTCCTGTCCGACCCCGTCACCTCCTCTGCCCGCCCCTGACTCCACCACACACGCGACAGTTGACCGAGCCAGACTTCCTGTGATCTGTACGTGAACCACGCTATGTTAGGCTGCTCGAACCCTCAACCTGACGAATATGCTCCGGCCTCCCTCACCTGCGACCGAAGCGACCAATGCAGATAACCTTGACCGAACAACCTCATTGCATCGTCCAAATCCGGCCTCCAAACTCGATCCATACCCGTCTTCGCTTGAGAGCCGCTGCCGATCCCTCTTGTGCTCCATTGATCACTCAAACTAGCGTTCGACACACATTTGCAAGCCCGTTTCCAATCTCGTGCCTCTGTGTGTCCAAATTCCCACGTGAACTGCCTTGCCCGAACTCTGCCTGAACCAACTCTCAATACCTCTCTACTTTTTGAAATTGTCAGTGAGTGAGAAGAGAAGATATAATAATAATAATAATAATTATAATTAAGAATAAGCAAAGAGAAAAAGAAGAAAATGTCGCCATCTTCAAATTGGAGTCATACACGTATATTGGGGTTGACCGGTTGATTCTTCCCTCAAAGCCCTTGATCGTTGATTTTGATCCAATCGAGTGGGCCTAAAAGGGCAATTGCCCTTCCCAACTTTTTCTCGTGGGGAGGGGGCTCCAAAAGGTTGTCGAAATTCTGAAAATAATCATAATAGGTATCACGATTAGGTCATTGGAGGACTCGAAGACTAATTCCGAGGTTGATTAGTTCCCCGAAGCCTTTGGCCTTTGAATTCTATCTGGTTGGGTGGTCTATAAAGGGCGAGTGCACTCCCGACCTCCCTTCGCGGGGAGGGGACGTCGACAGGCTGCTGAAATTATCTTGGGAGGTTGTCGAACTTGAAATCCGAGATCTTCAATTAAAATTTTAATTTATTAATAATAAATTAATCTATTTTAAATTTTCAATTTAATTAGAAATTAAATTTCTAATTTAAAACTTTAAATTAACATAATTAACTAATTAATCTAAAAACTCAATAATTAAAATTTAATTGATTAATTAACTAAAATTTAATAAAAAAATAATTAAAATAAAGTTGAGATATTAATTAATTTAAACAATTAAATATAAATTAAATCTTTTAGTTAATTGTTAATTAATAAAACAAGTAATAAATTTAAACCTTGAATTTAATTAAATTTAATTGAGCAACCAATTTTAAATTTAACTAATAATTAAATAATTTTATAGTATATTTAATTTTTAATATTTAACATTTAAATTGACAAGCTAAACAATTAATTTTAAATTAAAATTTAAACTTTAATTTCATTTAATTAATAACCTGATTAATTATGCAATTAATTCAAAATTTAATAATAAAAGAATAGAAAATTAGTATTTACACTGTACAAACCTAAGTACAATATACACCAACTAAGTACCAAACTCTTAAAACTTAAACCCAAACAAAACAAAGAAAACTTCAAACTCTAAGCAAACCTAAACATAGCTCCAGCTCTCGACAAACCCTAGAGCTGCAAACTCGAGCTCCTGTAACTACTAGACACGAATACCTGCAAACAAGTAAACAAAAGTCAGTGCAGGGTGATAAACAAAACTAGTACATAAAAGAGAAAAAACTGGTACTAGAACAAAAAGTAGTACTGGACAAAGAGAAGCTAATACTGGAAAAACAAAACTAGTACTATAGCAAAGTTAGTACTGAAACAAAACAAATAAGCAAAGCTGCTACTGTGAGTCAGAAGCTTCTACTATAAGCAAAACACTAGTACGGGTGTCGAGGCAGTGAAAAGCACAAAACTAAGTATATGTTGCTTAAACCCCGCTAACCTAAGTTAATCGGCAATTTTTAATAGAGGTCGTAAGTCCGACTTTAGTTAATGCGTTAGGAGAAATCTCTAGGTAAATGTAACATAATCCTAAACCAACATACGGGCTACTTCCAAGTGAAACAGTAAGACTCGCATTCTAGGGAAACTTCTAAGTGACCCAAGCAACCAGGCAACTTGTTAACAGAGCTGCAAGACCTATCCAAACTTGAAACCACAGGTTACTTTCAATGAAACAGTAAGACCCAACCTCTTAAACATGCGGGCTACTTTCAATGGAAGCAGAAAGACCTAACCTCTTAAACCTGCGGGCTATTTTTAATGAAAGCAGTAAGACCCAACCTTTTAAACCTATAGGTGAAAGCAGTTGGACCCACTACCCAAAACTGCGGGTTACTTTCAATAAAAGCAGTAAGAACCAACCTCTTAAACATACGGGCTACTTCCAATGGAAGCCATAAGACCTTTCATACAGGCTACTTCTAAGGAAAGCCGTAAGACCCTCCATATGGGCTACTTTCAAAGAAAGTCATATGCCCTGACCCAAATCCAAACTTACAAGCAACTCTTAGATGGAGCCATAAGATCCAATCTAAATCTAAACTACAAACAACTCCCAAGAGGAGCTGCAAGTCTCAACCTAAATCAAATCATCATAAAATCTTTCCAGTTCAATTTACTCGGGATTCCTGAGAGGAGGCAATCCATCACTGCTAATCTCATTCCTTAGACATTACATTCAACGATTGTTAGTGTTGGTAAACTGAAACCTCTGGTATACTCGAGACTTCGGAACCATGGGACCTTGATCGAGTTTACCTCCATTTCCCCCACAACTGAAACTAAAACATCTAAAATTATTCATCCTTTACCGACAATTCTCTCATACGCAGTAAGAGGGGTAATTAACTATAAGGGCAAGCCCTCATAGGAAGTAAGGACTCAGACTAAATAAACCCTGATACTACCCTCAAGGGAAATCTGGTTAACTACAATTTGCCTCAAGGAGAATGAAATCCGATGATTGTAAAGCGGGATTCATACCCACACACCATTTTCCTCGAGCAAAGCAGCAAAATGTCCAAACTAGGTAATGTATGAGTACAACAAGGCTAAGGCTAATTATCAATTATTGTCAAAGAAAAAAAGAAAAATACAAAAGCACTGAAAAATAACAAGAAGTCATGAAGCATTCTATGGATCATGAAATCTATAGAACTATTCAATTGGGTCATCTAGCCTAAAGCATTGTGAATTCTGGTGAGTGCTGATAGATTTTCTTTTAAATATATGATATTTAGGGTTCTATGGCAATCATACTAAGAATTTCTACACTCCATTTTTCAATGTGAACACCTTCGATGATTACATATGATATGGAAAAAGTTAATTTCTTTGTAGTACTTCACCCAGATAGCATCTTGTGTGCTAGAAAATTGACATTTGTCTAATTAATGTTACTTTCATTTTGAAAACTTTTTTTGAGAATTGTCATATACATGCATTCTCTCTTTCTATTAGATTTTCAATTCACCTTTCAAAAGTTGTAGGTAGACATTTATTTTCTTAAGCTTTGGTTGTTCTTATATTCTGTGCTTTCTAATGTGCTGGTAGTAACGCCATCAATTAATATCGGTATTTTTTATAAAAGCATATATTAAAATTTTGATCCTTTGCTTTAAATATTCTTTATGAGAATTCCTCTGTTATGGCTAGCAAATCTGATGATATTTTTAGCATGTAATACATGTAATTCTTTATGCAACAATACTTTTGGTTCTTAGCATCGATCTTCTCCTTAAAATAGTGTGGAAGGATTTTTGTTTTTTGTTCCAATAACTCATTATTGACTCACTTTTGAACTTATTTTGACAGTTGGCATCCCAACTCATTACATTTGAACATGAAGGAAATTGGAGTAAAGCTCTAGAATACTGCGACTTGCTTGTAAGATCAGCATCAGTGCAGGAAACTGAAAGCTTGCATGGAAAATTATCCACAAATGCTTCCCTTACCTCTAATGTGTATGATGGAAGAACTGCCAATTGGAAGTATTGTAAAGGATTGATGAAATCACTTCAAAACATTGGCACTAGTCATGTGCTGGATGTTTATAGTCAAGGATTGATGGCCAATATTGGGCATTTTAAGCTTGATTCTGAGTTCACAGAATTGCAGGTTTTTTCACGTTCATATAAATTTTAAAGTAGATAAAGGTTTTTTCTCCATGTAGATGAGGTTGATTTTTCCTGATATAGTATTGAAAAGATTTATACACGTATATTTAAACTTTTTTTGGACTTTTTCTAATTTAATCTGTAGTATGAGGCTGCTTGGAGAGCTGGGAACTGGGATTTTTCATTTTTCTCCTCTGAATTCACTTCTCGATCCGGGCAATATTCAAGAAGTGTTTGCCTTAATGAAAACCTGCACAGGTGCCCTTTTTTGTCAAGTTCCATACTGAACTACAAGCTTGACAATTCTGTCAATGCCGCTCCATCTGATTGCTTATGTTACGTTGCAAATTAATCATGTCTTTACATAGGATCTAAATGCATAATTTCATGCTGTTATTGTGTTATTTTCAAGTCTTCCTTGTCATTCTGTACTTATTTTATTGCAATGGTTTTTTCTTTTACCGTGTATACAGTTAGCATGAGAAAGTAAGATGTTTCTATTGCTTGTTGTGTAACGAGTCAAAGCTGATATTTTTCAGCCAATTAATTGTTAGGTAGCTTTTGGGCGTTAAGAGCTTGTAATGTATGAATATTATCTAAAATTTTAAATATTTTTTAGTACTTCGTTGGATTGTGAATTTCGTTAAAGATTGGTTTAAATTTAGGCTTGAATCATGGGTGGAATATGTTGCAAGCAGCAGTTGAAGCCATCATTCGGCATGAAACCAATAAAAAGTACCAACAACTGAAAAATGGATGCTCTCGCTTGACCTTTCAAAACTAATCATAGTGATGAGGACATCCGACCGTGAAAGTTTATCAGAGGAGGAGCCGAAAATCGACGGCCATGATTGTACCACTTTATTTTGAGTTATTATTTTGTATTTTGATTTATTTATGCATTTTTTCATTTTTACTCTCACTTGAGGGAGTAGGCCTATGTGATCCCGGGGGCACTTTTGTCATTTGTCTTATTATTGTATTTTGGTTATTTATGGCCCTCCTCTTCTTTTTGAGGGATGGATGATTATTAAGAAAAAAATTCTGCACTTTGTTCTTAAGAGCTTTGAGAGTGGAAGTCCCTAGGTGAGGGAAACGTACTACCCACCAGCCGCAGGAAGCTTCCGGGCCCGTGGTTTGAAGTCTCTAAGTGAGGGCAAAGTATTATCCATCAGTCGCAGGAAGCGTTCGGGGCTCGTGGTTTATCTTCTCTACCAACTCCCTTTTCTCCTCCTTCCCTTCTCCTAGCCGCCAGCCTCCCTCCACTTTCCCAAGCCGCCGGCCCCCATCTCCCCTTCTCCTCTTGTTGGCCGAAACCCCCACCCACACCATAGGCCGACTCCATCTTAGTTTCCCCCTCCTAAGCTGCCAGCCTAAATCCCCACTTTCCCCTCCTAGCCGCCGACCCCCAAGGCCCCACGACCTACCCTAGCCGCTGGCCACCTTGGTCCTTTCCCTTGGGTTCAAATTTTCAAAATCTAGACTTTAAGTACTTTCCTAATTTAATCTCTCTTAAGTTTGGAAAGCATTTAAAATCAAATTAAAGTAAATTTGAAATTGAAATCTATTTCCCTCCCCTTGGCTCCAAAATTCAAAATCTAGCATTCAAACCCTTTCCTAAAGTAGCTCTCTTTAATTTTGGAAACTATTTAAACTCATATTCAATGGAATTTGAATTTGTATTTTATTTCCTAAGTAAAGAAACCTAGTTTAGGAAAGCCCCCTAATTCTTACAAATTTGAAATTAATTAGGATTTGATTTTAAATCCACATTTATCGTATGTGGACACATTCATCGTATGTGGACACATTCAACATATGTGGACACATTCAACGCATGTGAACATATTCAATGCATGTGGACACATTCAACATATGTGGACACCTTCCTTTTTCCCCCCATTTGGCTGGCCCCTCCCTCTCTCCTTTTCCCATTTTGCTCTTTCCAATTAGCTGTCTTTCCAATCATGGTTTGTTTGGTTCTACATCACATAGCTACCTGTAGTTTATCCCCAAAACAACTAATAGAAGTGCACCAAACAAAATCTATAACAACTGGAAGGATTGAACGCTATCCGACATTGTGAACAAATTTAAGAATAAAGCAATAGAAAAATCTCATTGAGGGGAAATAAGTGGCTTGAATATGCCTTAATATTTGAATGAACATTTCTCCTTAAAAGTGAGATTAATTGTATGTTAGACGGAAGCGCATGTTTATAACCATTAAGGCTTCGTTTGGGGCGGCTTTCTTACTGCATCTTAAAACAGCTTTCTAGTACAAAAATTTTAATTTTTGTACTAAAAAGCTTCTTTAAGAAGCAGCAAGAAATCCTTCCCAAATGAAGCCTAAGTCTTAGCTTTTAGTGCTCTTATGGTGGTGTGGCCTTAAGTCCCCCCTTAAAGCCTTGAAGCTCTTGGTCTTGATTCTTCCTGCTACATTCCAACCTCCTTCCTCACAAATATTTCTCCAACTCTAGAAGCATTGCCAAAAATTAGTTTCGTTCAAGCTTTTTTTAGGCGCTCTTGATTTTTCCCTACCCAAAGCCACACCAATCCATTTACTCTAGTTCCCCAACCGTCCATCCCATGTACTAACCTTCACCAATCTCTCAACCAACTTCCCACTGCTTAGCCACAGTCAAGTAAAGCCTTGGGTAGCAAATGACTCTCATTTCAAGACTTCCTCTCGACCTCCTCAAATAATCACTTTGCATTCAGTCCAAATCCTGCCCAATTACTGCCAGTTATTCACCACATCCTCTCCACTCCATGTTCTATAAGTCTTCACCTTCACACTGCAAGTTAGCCCAACACCAAGCTTCATCATTTTTGGTGTCATTGCTAAACTTGAATTATAGAAGATTGGGAACAATACGACAAAGTTTCTCCAATTGGTTTTAAAAAGTGTTCGCTTAGCTTTCTCCTCTGGGTTACCTTTACCCTCTTACCATTTGATTCCTTATTTTGGTATAAAATACATTATTTTGGTTTGTTATCTATTTGTATGGTAATTGGCAACCTTACAATTTATGTTGTGTTTTTCAATTAGTTATTACTATTTCAAGCCAAGCCTATCCTTAGTGAAAATGGATCCCACCCTTAATTTACATATGTTAAATGTAGCTAAGGATGTTTTCCACTATAGTAATTTTGCTTAAAGCCTTTGAATGTGCAATTAAGCAATACCTACTTATATAGCACCTTTTTTTTAGAGCAAATTATATTAACTAGATAAAGATATCAGTACAATAAGGGCTATTACAAAGAATTATCAGATAAAAGAAAAGATATAACAACACAAAAGGGATAGCCAGAGGATCAAGGATGAAGCATTCTTTGGATTAAGAAATACATAATATTTATTTGGATCGTCTAGCTTGTAGCCTAGTGAATATAGGAAAGTGTTGATGAGTATTCTTCTGATTCCTGCTCCTTATTTTATGAATAATATGAAATTTTCTATTCACCAGAGAGTTGACATTCTGCATGCTCTGATCAGAATTAGAAATTTGTTGAGATATGTAATGATCATTTTGTTCATAAGTAGGATGAAGTTGTGGTGTATCAATAGCTTTAGGAGATGATAAAGTGACCAACACCATCAGCTAGTAGGGATAGAAACATCATCCACTATATCCAAAAGAGATTCTAAACATGGCTCCAAGTTTTGAGAACCGACATGAATTGGTGGGGGATGGTTTACCATCACTTGGATTGTACTTATTTAATAATTGTTGCATGTTGCATGCTATTTGTTTGAATGTTTGTGTTTTTTTTTTCGATCTATGTTTTAACCATTTGCATTGATCATAATGTTTAAAAGAAAAGAAGAACCTTATGTATTACATCATATATCTATGAAGCAAGTAGATGCTACATGAGTTGACCACTAAACTCAATATCATTGGATTAAGGAACCTAGAAATCAGCCCCTTATCTAGCATGGGATATGCTTTCGATTTCATGAACTAAAAGAAATGTGAAATTTTCCAAGCATACACAACATATAATGAAAAAAGATTTAGGTTGGCTATTTATAAAATAGTGCTAAATTTCTTATCTACAAAGCATTTGTAAGAGCTAATTTAAAACCTATGCCCCTGTCACGACCCGGCCCGGTTAGCTCGCAAGTGCGAGGCGGGAACAGAGGTCGGACAGGAGGAACATAAATAGAAACTTCACAATTCTCTAATAACGGGGTCATGATAGGTACGGGGAAGATGGAGAAGGGCCAGGGGATTTGTAGAGGAGTTCTACTGACTATCCAGGGGATTCAGGTGAAGGAAGATTTTCTTCCACTGGAGCTTGGAAGCACAGATGTCATCCTGGGGATGAAATGGCTGCAGACTTTGGGAGACACCAAGGTGAACTGGAGATCACTCACGATGGAGCTGGTGATAGATGGAAGGAAGTTGGTGATTAGGGGAGATGCGGGGCTATCCAAATCCATGGTTTCTCTCAAAACTATGGTGAAGGATATATAGTTGGTAGGTGGAGGGTACTTGGTGGAGCTGCACAGTTTGGAGGGAGCAGGATTAGAGGAGGGAGGGGACATACCCCTCTCCATTCAGCCGTTGATTCAGCAGTTCCAAGAGGTGTTTCAGCCACCCCAGGGATTGCCACCGCAGAGGGAGCATGAGCATGCTATCGTGATAAAGGAGGGAGTGTCACCCATTAATGTACGGCCCTACCGCTACCCACAGTTCTAAAAGGATGAAATCGAAAGGTTGATTAGAGAAATGCTGGAGGCAGAAATCATCAGACCCAGCATCAGTCCTTTTTCTAGTCCCGTTCTCTTAGTGAAAAAGAAAGATGGCAGCTGGCGATTCTGTGTGGACTACAGAGCTCTCAACAAGGAAATTGTACCTGACAAGTTTCCTATACCAGTCATCGACGAGCTGTTAGATGAGTTGAGTGGAACAGTGATATTCAACAAGATAGACTTGAAATCAGGTTACCACCAGATCCGAATGAAGGAGGATGTGCCCAAGACAGTTTTTAGAACTCATGAGGGACACTATGAGTTCCTGGTGATGCCGTTTGGCCTCACCAATGCTCCCGCTACTTTCCAGGCACTTATGAATAAGGTTTTCAAACCTTACCTCAGGCGATTCGTATTGGTACTCTTTGATGACATCTTGGTCTACAGCAAGACAGAGGAGGAGCACTGGGAGCATTTGAAAAGGGTGTTGGAAGTACTGCAGGAACACCAGCTGAGGGCCAACTTGAAGAAATGCTGTTTTGCACAAGCTAGTGTAGAATATTTGGGCCATGTTGTATCAAAAGAAGGGGTGGCAGCAGATCAGTCCAAAATTGAGGCAAAGCTCAAGTAGCCAGTGCCAAAGAATTTGAAGGAGCTGAGGGGATTTCTAGGGCTGACTGGTTACTATAGAAGGTTTGTAAAGGGGTACAGCATCATAGCATGGCCACTCACTGAGCAATTGAAGAAGGATGGATTCCTATGGGGGGAGGCGGCCACATCAGCATTTGAGAGCCTGAAGAAGGCGATGACTACAGTACCGGTCCTAGCCTTGTCAGATTTCACTCAGACTTTCATTGTGGAGACAGATGCATCCGGATACGGGCTGGGTGCAATGCTGATGCAGAGTCGTAGGCCCATCGCCTATTTCAGCCGGGTGTTGACGGCTAGAGCCAGGCTGAAATCAGTCTATGAGAGAGAATTAATGGCCATTGTTTTGGCCATCGAGAAGTGGCGGCCTTACCTACTTGGGAGGCATTTCATCGTCAGGACAGATCAGCGGAGTTTGAAATATCTACTGGAGTAGCGGATGGTGACAGAGGAGCATCAGAGGTGGCTGTCCAAGTTGTTAGGGTAAGATTTTGAGATCCAGTATAGACCAGGAGTGGAGAACAAGGCGGCAGATGCCTTGTCCAGATGTATGGGGGAGCTGCAGAAAGTGACATTATCTGTTCCTTTGATGCTCGATTGGGAAGCCATCAACAAAGAAAGTTCTAGAGATGAAGGTTTGGGAAAGATCAGGTCAGATTTACTGAAGGAAGAGGGGAGCCATCCCGGGTACTCATTGAAGGGAGAAAAATTGCTATATCAGGGGAGATTTGTGATTCCCCTGACCTCGATCCACATCCCAAACTTACTCCAGGAGTTTCATGGAAGTGCCATTGGGGGCCATTCAGGAGTACAGAAGACATACAAAAGGCTAGTGTCGGAGCTGTATTGGAAAGGGATGCATAAAGACATAGAGGAGATGGTAGCCAGGTGTGAGATCTGTCAAAGGAACAAATACCTGGCTATGTCACCAGGAGGTCTATTACAGCCGTTGGCTTTACCAGGACGAGTATGGGAGGAGATATCCATGGACTTCATCGATGGGTTGCCCCGTTCAGAAGGTTTCACAGTGATTCTAGTGGTGGTGGACAGGTTGAGCAAGAAATCACACTTCATTCCCCTCCGACATCACTACATAACAGTGACAGTGGCTTCAGCCTTCATCAGGGAGGTGGTCAGATTACATGGAGTACCCGAGGCGATAGTATCGGATCGAGACAAGGTGTTCCTCAGCCATTTTTGGAGAGAGTTGTTCAAGTTACAGGGGACAGTTCTGAAAAGGAGTACAGCATATCACCCACAGACAGATGGCCAAACGGAAGTAGTGAACAGGAGCTTGGAGACTTACCTGAGATGTTTCATATCGGAGACACCCAAGCTTTGGGTGAAATGGCTACCGTGGGCTGAATAGTGGTACAACACCTCCTTTCACTCTGCTTCTCAGATGACTCCATTCAAGGTGTTGTACGGAAGGGATCCTCCCCACTTGGTGCACTTTGGGAGTGGCAGCACTCTCATTTCTTCAGTAGAGAAGTACTTGGAGGAGAGGGACAGAGTATTGGAGGAGTTGAAGAGACATCTACTGAGAGCTCAACAGATTATGAAGAAACAAGCGGATAGGCACAGGAGGGACATCCAGTTTGAAGTTGGGGAGAGGGTGTTCTTGAAGCTCCGAGCATACCGACAGAAGACAGTCGCCAACAGGAGAAATGAGAAGCTGGCTCCAAGGTACTTTGGGCCTTATGAAGTGCTGGAGAAGATCGAAGCAGTAACATATCGGCTGAAACTCCCACCAACGGCGACTATACACCCAGTTTTTCATGTATCACAGTTGAGAAAAGCTATTGGTGACTACACCGCCAACCCTGAGTTGCCGGCGACACTCACGGAGGATTTAGAGGTGATCCTAGAACCCTTAGAGCTGATAGGGGTTCGCCAGAAAGAAGATGGAACTAAGGAGGTGCTGATCCAGTGGAAGAACCTTCCTGACTACGAGGCCACGTGGGAGCCATTCAAGAGGATGAAACATCAGTTCCCTTGTTTTCACCTTGAGGACAAGGTGATTCTTTGGGAGGGCGGTATTGATGTGCCGGTTCAACCTGAACCGGCCCAGTCGGCCCAAGGGCCAATTCAGGTTTACAGGAGGCGGAGGTATTCCGTCTCCCTCTGCTAATTTCCACCCACAAGGTGGGCCCCACTGCAAATTGGAGTTTGAAAATTCAAAGGAGGGGGCGGTTTGGGCGTGGGAGGGGTTTGTATTAGGAAAGTTTTGGTATTAAAGAGGAGGAGTAGGGATTAGGATGCTTTTATGTTTTGTTTGATTGAAATTAGGGTTTTCTTGGAGGCTTGGGCTCTAGACTCTCTTGTCTGGAGATTTGGGAGAGACGATCCTCCTCTCGAATTGAGGATCTCTTGTATCTTGCTTTGTTCTTGTTTCCCTTTGATTTTCTATAAGACATTGCTATCGTTTGATTGTTCTTCCGCGACGAGTTCTACGTTTTCTCGCTGATTTTGATCCAATAATTGCTAGGGTTGCTTGCGAACTCAAGTAAATCCAAGGGATTACTTGCGAACTCAAGTATTTCCTATCAAAATTTCAGCCATTATACCAAAAGGCGCCTTGATTTTAAGTGTTTAGCTTCTTTTACTTAAGGGGTTTCACAATCTCCCCGACTTAAGTAACTTACGTCATCGTCAGCATCTTTATCCCAGAATAATCCACATGGCAGATAGGATTCTAGAGGTGGCTTCTACAAGTTCAAGTGGTGTCTCCCATCATGTAGCACTTTGTCCTATATAGGGTTCAAGAGGTTGCTCCCATGGCGTAGCACTTTGTCTTGTGTGACACTTATTTCCCATCTTCCGACTGGTGTATTGCTCTGATACCATTTGTAATAGCCAAAACTCTTAACTATTGAGATATTATCCGCTTTAACCTAAGAGCTTTACGGTTTTGTCCCGTTAGTATAACTTCTCAGAAGGTCACCCATCCTAGAATTTCTCCGGGATGAGCATGCTTAACTGTGGAGTTTTTTATAAAAATTTTAGCCATTACACCAAAGGCGTCTCGATTTTTAAGAGTTTAGCTTCTTTTACCTAAGGGGTTTCACACCTTGCCTTCTACAACTAAGTTAAATTTGCATATTCGAACGGATCTTCAATATTTAATTATTTATGCATCCAATGCTTCACTTTCTAGTTCATTGTTCCTTTATTTTATCCTTCAAACTTGTATGATATCTTAAAACTAAATGTGAATTACATTTTTGAAAGGAAAAGAAAAAAAACTCTTTTTCTTGCAAAAGAAATGTTAACAAATATATAATGTATAGTTATCTATAACATCACAAATTTCCCGACACTTATGGTATCATTTTGATTTTATCCCTGTTGACCCCTCATGCTTAGAGTTTTGGCATCTAAGCAGCACTTGCAAGAAAGTATTATTAAATAATTTTTTAATTTGTTTGCTACTTTTTGATATGACCACAGGCATGGAATAACATATATCTTTACTTTAACACTTAAGGATAAATTCGCACTAAACAAATAATCATCCTACACTGAACATTACAAACTCATTGATGAGAAAAAAAAAAAATCTTAATCTTAGGATACATAAAGAATTGTGCATCTACTGTATACTAGCTTGTGTGACTGTCTTATTTTTATTTGTTGTGTTGTTTTATTATAGGATAAGAAAAGATTTAATTTATTTAAATGGTGATTTCAATTTAAGCTCTTTGTACTTTGAAGTTCTTTTTTCTATTTTAAAGGAATTTCATGTTTTAAAAAGGTTATAAAAAGCACATTGAATGACCATTGGTTGCTTTAGGGTAAACTTGTCATTCACGATAGCCTATGATCCAATAATACATGTATTCCATTTTTTTAGGTGAAATGATATATCATTGCATCGAAAGAAACTTAAAAATAGTTTTTATGGGCTTTTCTAATTCTCTTGTTATGAGAAGAAGAAGTTCTCTTAATTGGGCTAAGCAAATTTACCTAAGGGTTCATTTAGAATTTAGTGAAACTCTCCTTATTAGGCCAGACATATTTTGTAATAAGAGAGCTCTTAAAAATGACTTGTAGGTCTATTTTGATTTTAAAAAAATTCACTTATGAAGACTAAGTGATTAAATCTAAAGTTTGGATCTAGATAGGTATTTTGTTTATTTGATTGATTCAAATAGTTGGACTTGGTTGGGCTTAACAAGTGAGTTAAAAGGCTTTGGATTAAGGGAGGGTATAGTTTGAAAAGTATCGACTAAGGTTATCTAAATAGATCTTGGTCTGAATGGGTTAGTCCAGCATGGACAACGACAAAGGTTGATAAATGTAGGTCTTTTATGTTGAAGAAAGTACCAATCAGAGTTATTGTTCGATGGAAAACCATCCATAGTGCCTTTTTTTAATAGAGATGAAGACAACTGAGCAGGAGAATGTCAGTTGCGAGTGCTTGGGCTATTCTGGATAATGGTACCACCTCCAACTCACCAAAGTTAGTGGTACATGTATTGAAAAACCACATAAATGAAAACTGATACTCAATGAAAATGGCTGCTCAAGCTCAATGATGGATTTACTCAATTCTATGGCTTGAGATGACTTTTGCAAGCCGTGAATTTGAAAGGGAATAGTGATGTTGGAGTCTTGTTGCCTATTGGATTTCGTTGATATTAGAGAGTGTCTAATGCTTAAGAGAAGTTGCTACTGGGATCATCCCCATGGGTCTTGAAGTAGGGAATTATTGTAGTGTTGAAAGAAGCTAGGGTTGCTGATCATGCTTTGAGAGTGCCTTTGTATGATGTCGTCCCCTCTTCACTTTCTCAACCCAATGGAAAAAGCTCCTCCCCCAATTTCTTCTAGCTGCAGCTTAAAGTAGTTGGGACGAAACCATTGATTGCTTCAACTATCTAGAAGTGCAAATGATCATGGGAAAAGCGGAAGGAAGGATCATGGGGGGTCCATCGATGTAATAGCCAGTTTAAAACCTGGCCGGTTCAACTAAACCGGCCAGCCCTAACTGTAGTCGCGCGAATAGGCAGAAGACGGAGGCATGTCTGAGTGGGTCGAACACGAGTTGAACCGAGGTTAGGGAGTTCCGAATTGCATTTTGAGCAAAGGTTTGAGTTTGGGAATGAAATCAGATGACTCCTCATGAAGAATAACTCCCTCCTCTTCGCTCATTATCGCAAAGGAAGCAAAACACGAGAGAAGAGGCAGTGAATGAGAGGAAGAGAAAGAAGGAAGGTTTGTTTGTCGATTTTTTCCATTTTCGTATAAATCCTTCCGTGTTATTTCATCTAAGTTTAGTTAAAGTAAGAGTAAATTATTCTCAAATCTTAGAAATTCATCGTTGATTTATATAAATCCTTGTGTAAGAAATTCTTTCAAAATTTGGAAAGTTGAATGCAATAAAGAGGAAGAGAATGAAAACAAGTTTGGAATTCAAAATTTCTTCTATCTTTGACGACAGAGGAAGGGGTAAGTGATTTACTTATTTATATATGTTAATTTAAAAAAAAAGTTTTTACATTTTCATTTCTTTAATTGGAGGAAATATTATTGTTACAGGAAGAGTTCAATTATTGTAAACAATGATTTAGTAAAGAAGAGAGGAAAGCTTTATTGCAAAGAAGAAAGGAAAGATTTAGTGAGAAGAAGATTTAAATATTTGAATTGGGATAGATATTGGAAGTATATTTCAAGGGTCGAGGATTTGAAGGGAACTGAAACACAAAGTATCAAAGTGGGTAATTATAATTGTTTTATAGAAATTTTATGTCTTTTATTTTAATAATTTTTTTAAATTTAGTATAATCATTACCTATTTTAACATTATGTTGACTAAATGGATATTGTATACAACAACAACAACAACAACAAGCCTTTGTCCCACTACGTGGGGTCGGCAACATGAATCCTTTTTCTCCATTGTGTCCAGTTCAAAGTCAAATTCTCGTTTAAATCTAATAAAGAAAGATCATTTCTAATATTTTCTAACCAAGTCTTTTTAGGTATACCTCTACCTTTCTTAACATAAGTCAAATCTAATACCTCTACTTTCCTAACTAGGTCATCGGAAGGCCGCCGTTTTATGTGACCAAACCATCTAAGGCGACTCTCTCTAATCTTATCCTCTACTGGAGCTACTCCAACCTTTTCACGTATATGCTCATTTCATATCTTGTCTCTAAGAGTAAATCCACTCATCCACCTGAGCATCCTCATCTCCGCAACACATAACTTAGTATTGTGCTTCTCTTTTAATGGCCAACATTCTGCACCATAAAGCATTGCAGGTCTCACCACCATCTTATAGAATTTTCCCTTAAGTTTAAGGGGCACTTTTCTATCACACAACAAGCCCGATGCATTCCTCCACTTCAACCATCTAACTTGAATTCTACTGATAACATCCCCATCTATTTCACCATCACTCTGAACAATAGATCCAAGATATCTAAAACATGTACTCTTATTAATGACTCGATCGCCCAAAGTCACAATCCCCTCACTAGGTCTATTACTGCTAAAATTACACTCCATATATTCAGTTTTAGATCTACTCAAGCGAAAACCTTTAGACTCTAAGGTTGATCTCCAGACTTCAGGTTTACCTTCAACTCCCTCTCTAGTCTTGTCAACAAGAAGAATATCATCAGCAAAAAGCATACACCAAGGTACATCCTCTTGTAAATGTCTAGTGAGAACATCCATGACTAACGCGAAAAGATATAGGCTTAAAGCTGATCCTTGATGTAATCCAACAGAAATAGGGAAATACTTGGTCAAACCACCTTGTGTTTGAACACAAGTAATAGTTCCTTCATACATATCTTTAATGATTTGACTATAAGCATTATTAACTCCTTTCTTTTCAAGAACTCTCCATAGCACTTCTCTTGGAACTTTATTATATGCTTTCTCTAAATCAATAAATATCATATGTAGATCCTCCTTATTCTCCCTATATTTCTCCATCAAACCTCTCAATAAATGTATGGCTTCTATAGTAGACCTACCAGGCATGAATCCAAATTGATTTTGAGAAACATTAGTATTACGTCGCAGCCTACGCTCCATAACTCGCTCCCATAGTTTTAAAGTGTGACACATTAACTTAATTCCTCTATAATTCGCACAATCTTGTGCATCACCTTTATTCTTATAAATAGGAATCAATAAAAAGTCTACAAAATATTATTAAAAAGTTTAGTTAGCATAAATGGATATTGTATGAATAAAATAAATCAAGAAGAATAAAGGAAATGAGAATGTGGATTATTATTATATGGATATTATTGATCATTATAACGTGCTTACTTGTTGTAGTTAAAGGTTTAATATGAAATGAAATAGAGAATGTTGAATAACTAGAAATCATAAAAGAATATATATGTAATTAATTGTACTTATGGATAAATAAAATATGTGATTGAAAACTGAATGTATTAAAGAAAGGAAAAGGAACTTGCATGCAAATTACAGGAGTTCAACGCTGTATGATACTGGCCGGGGAAACAACGTTCCTCTGCACATTAAAAGAAAATAGAAATGAAAATGGTTGTACCTTTATTGGTACATATTTTAGACGATGCTCTTGTACTAAATGAAAAATGAAAAAAAGAAAAAAATGAGGAAATAAAAGAAAGAAAGAATGAATGCTAATTGGAAAAAATATATTTTATTTGGAAGATGTATAATAAAGATCTATATTATATGAATTTATAGATCTATATTATATGAAGTGAGATATCCACAAATATGTAACTAGAAAAGAATAATGAGATGAATATGATGCTTGTCTTATTTTATATTCTTAACTGTTGTAAATAAAATGATTACCTACGAAGTTTATTTAGTAAACTCATTCTATTAAATTAACGATTTCAGGTAAGTCTCCTTATAAGTGAAAATGACAGAAAGAGAGGAGTACGTCTACAGACGGCGCTCAAATGAAAGCATATAAATTCTCATTTATGTAAATAATTAAAATGTGAAGATTATATTAATAGTTTGTTGAAAATGGATGTTAGTGGCTCTTCAGTTTTTTTTTTTTGGATTATTGAAAGTAAACTGTGTTTGAATTTAAAAGTAAAAGTTATAACAATCCAACTGTTCGTTCTCACCTTGTTAATTTGAGTATTTGGGCCGGGTCATAACAACCGCTATTGTACCTGTCGCATTTAGCCTTTGGATGCAAATTAATCAATTTGGCTCCTCTTTAGAATGGCATGGTTAGGTATTTAAAATCCCCATTGGGTGTGCGTTGAACCAGATAAACCAGATGGGTTCAATAGGGTTCGATTTGGTTGGATTTTAGCGATTTTGGGCTTGTTTGAGTCATTTGAAGACTTAATTAACTGTGGGCTAAACTACATAGACTCAATTAGCTCAATTTGGCTTAAATTAGTCAATTTGGTCAGCTCGAGGTAGCTCACTCAAAATTAAAGTGAACACAATCCTTCACTTCATCTCTTTCAAGGGAATACCTTTAATGAAACAAAAGATTCCCTTATTAATTGATTAATCTCTTTTACTTATCCTTCTCTTTATGCTACCTACCTTAAACTCTATATGCTAGTTATGGTAATTATCAGAACTTGAAATTTTATATTTTAATTAGCTTAAATTAAAATAAATTATACAAGTTTCAATTTAAATGGATGTATCACCTATTTATAAGTCACAATAGCATTGATTTCTTCTCTCTTTTTGTTCTCATTATTTACATCAAAAGAACCTAAATTTTTTATACTAAGTGTCAACCTTTAGAAAGCACAATCGTACAAATAATATCATTTTAACCTTATGATGGGGATTCCTAATTTACCTTATGATGGGGATTCCTAATTTATGTTTCATTTACATACCTTTTGTTTCGACCGACTTGGAGGCTCGAATTAGCAATGTGAAAATAGACAATCGGACAATTATTTAATTTTTTTTCTCTAACATCACTACTTAAATTTGCACAACGCGAGGCACACCTTTGTTAATTTCTTTGAAAAACCTCTCTAGGCTCACGCCTTGAGCTTTTTCTATGAGATGTGTGCCTCATTTTGATTTGGACGCTTGAGTCCCTCCTAGCCTCTCTAGATTAAGGCGTATGGCATAGCCCTTTTTTTATAAAGCGATTTAAATTAAAGCCCTGCAGGAGAACACATTCACGTACCCAACCCACGCCAAATGATCTATTGGCGCGAGCAACCCTGCCACCAACCCACCGTCGCTGCCTCCTCTTCATACTTAATAAATTATCTTCCTCCCTATTTAATCTTCAACCCTTTTCAATTTTTGGGTTTTGAATTTTTTTCTGGTTTGTAACTCTAATCTATCTTTGCTTGTAACCCTAATATCATTTGGTAAATGTGATTATTTCATTTAATTGACATTTTGTCTCATTTTTTTATACTTTTTTTTTGTTTTGTTCTGACCCTAATGCTATTAGGTAAATGTGATTACCACATTTAAATTAAATTTTGTCTCAATTTTTTTTTGTTTGAAACCCTAATTTTTTTTGAAACCATAATTTTTTTTGTGTAAATATTTTATTATTCTCCACTTGCAATTGTAGGGTTTCGTCGAACGGTGGAAGATGATAGTGACAAGGATAAAACCACATTTGGTCATAAGAAGGACCTGATGTGGAAACATTGCAGTCAAGTAGATATGAGAGGCGATGACAACACATATTTACTTGAAATTTAATTATTATACGAAGGTGATGAAGGGTGTTGTACTTAGAATGAAGGAGCTCCTATCCGAATCCCAAAAGAATGTGGCACCATATGCCAAAGTGTTCGATACAGTAAATGAGGAAATCGAAGTATATATAAATAAGTCAACAATATCGAAGCATCTAACACAGTAATAGTTTGATGACACAAGTGATGTTAGCTCGTACTATGGGAGCGAGTATAGTAATCGGGACTCATCATCCTCATTGTAATCCATGTCTTATAGGAGTGTAAGGGATCCTATTATCATTACATGACAAAATCGGTGGAGGATAGACAGGGAGATAGATCTTCTGCTTCACAGAAACTATCTCTAGAGACTGTTAGGGTGGCATGGAAACATGTATGAATGGATATATCTTTAACAACCTCCTCTGATTACGACAACTTGATCTGTTTCATTGGAGCCTATGAGTGAGGGTTGAAATCTTTGCCCGTTTATAGTTTGAGGACATGGGATTTGAAGGAGGAGCTAGCAAACATTGAAAAAAGCATTGAGGAAATTTAGAGGACCTTGAGCCAAGCAAGAGTATCTATCATATATGATGGATGGTCAAATATTAAGAACAGAAGCTTGATAAATATATTGATCGATAACTCTTATAACATAGTGTTTTTGAAGTCTATTGTGGCATCTGATTAATTATATCAAACCAGTTAATGAAGTTTCCTTCATGAAATTGAAATCTATGCGAAGTACCTTATTTATATCTAATTTGCATTTAGAAAATTTAACCCAAATACCAAACTCTTAACTCCTACCTTTACATTAACAAAGCTGAGTGGGATTTTTTTAGTACAAAATACTTTTGAGGATTCAAGATTTACAACATGATAATTCATTGCATTGTTCTCCATGTTGTTTTACCTTTAGTTTCTCTCAATGATAGATCTAACGTCTCACTCCCTACCTTGTATCAGGCACTCTACACTTTTTCTAAGGTATCTTCTCTCTCTCACTCTCTCTCTTGTTGGTAAACTATGACTTTTTCTAACACACTCACGAGAAAGAGTTGGAAATTATAAAAGCCCAACTTTATTGGAGAAACAAGATGTCAAAAAAGGAAAACTTGCAGGAAAGCCATTAATCGTTTGATTTAAGGAGTTTCTGTGCTTTTTTGTTCAATTTATTTTGTTCTTTATTTTTTTTCCCTTATTCTTTAAGATGAATATTGTAAAATTTTAGCAAGGTTTAGCTAGGTTTGATCTAGTTCTAATTTCTTAACTTTTAACTTGCTAGGTTCAAACCATATATCGGTTATAAAAGGACACAGTCATGAAAAACACACTTTTAAAAATATATATATATATATATAAATGTCGTTCTTTTGACAAGGATAAACGAAGGTTTTGGTTGAAGAAAAGTTTGGATGTTTATTTGTTCTTTGCTTTTCTCTTTTCCACTTCTGATCTCTTTGTTCTCTAAAATTGTCTTAATTTAATATATATATATATATATATTGGCACTTTAGTATGCATGTTATGTATCATTGTTGGTTTCTCGCATAGCTTTTACAAAGTTAGAAACTTTTTTTCTGGGCATTTTACTATTTAAATTGTTGTTCTCCATTTAGCAGATAATTTAATGCTTTTTCGTTTTTGTTTGATTTTTGAAATAGCTGCCTAAGGGCTTTGCATGAGGGAGATTTTGATAACTTCCATGAGAAACTTGAAGGTTCCAAGAAGGTAATTGCTAGTGGAATTTGTAATTTACTTTCCTTGGTGGTTAAGCTTACTCTCACTATTTAATTCTGTTATTCTGCTTTTACTTAGGCGCTGGTGTTGTCTATATCAAACGCTAGCTGTGAGGCAGCTGAATTTATCCATTCAACAATTTTTAAGCTTCAGGTGTGTGTTTTTTTTTATTTTTTATTTTTATTTTTTTTTATGAATTTCTCTTTATGTTTCACAGCTTGTATTTTGTAACTATGTTTATTTACTAACCATTGTCTTCAAGTAGATATTAAGCCATCTTGGTTTGGCCTGGGAGCTTCGTTGGACATCATGCATGCTTAAAAAAGATGGGTTCCTCAAACATGTTAAAAATATTTTTGGACCTGTTATTCCATCAACAGCTCAGGTTATCTCTATTGCACCTGTCATAGTACTGTACTCTATAATTTAAAGTTTAAGTGATGGAAATCTGAAAATACACTTGCATCAAAAGCAAAGATGATAATGAGCTGAATGAGTTCTATTTTTCTTTTGTTTATTTTGTTTAAATATACATACGAGGTATGTTCTTTACTTTTTTAAAGTCTTTTGGTCTAACACATTACTATATGGTTTTAACTCATCCCATTGAATTCTAATTAGCCATTGTGATTTGTATTATAGGCACAATTGGATTATTAATTACTGCTTTTTATTATGGGCTCTGAAAATTCATGCCAGTTTCTTCCATGAGAGTGGTTCTTGGTCAAGATTTAGGAGAGATTATAATAGATAAGTTGATGCCTAGAGATTTCATCCTCATTTTGTAGGTATTTGATGATCTAGTTCATGATATGACACGATCAAATGCGACATCGTGCAAAACAAATTTAAGATATTTAATCACAGTCAAAACTACTCAACCGTCAACCCTTTTGCAAAATGGATTTTATCGAAGAATCTTGTGTCAAAAATTTTGAGGAAGAACTCACATACTCAATTTGAATAAACAGAACAAAAATGATGGACAATGGAACAGTGTCGCATAAATCATGTTTGAAATGCTTTGATCATAGTCAAACTTATCCAACTCTGCTTTTTCACAAAATAGGTTAGGCCAATGTTTCAGGGAGGTCAAAATTATCCATGGATAACCCACATCTTTGATTTTGTCGCAAGGAGAATAGTCATAAAAATAGATGTCCAAGAGAAATGAAAATTAAATGAATCTTTACGTATGCATGTGTAAAATGTTAAATACAAAACCAAGTGGTAGGAGATGATGGTCAAAATTCAAGATATGTGAGAGAAATATGAAAATTTCCCTAAATGTATGAAACAACAAATACAAAACTAAAACACATAAGCAAGATGAATCGCTAGTGTGTGCAAGGTATGGATACACATTTTTTATCCTCTATGTGTGGCGTGTATATATATATATGTAATGAAAATGTGAAATAAATTGAAATTAAATATTAGTTTTGTTATATATGCACATATCATTATTATTCTAAAAATAGATTAAAATTAAAATATCGTATAACACTTAAAAAATAATTATTAAGTATATATTTTTTATTATTATATGTTAATGTATTGAAAATATGTTCTTCACACCACATCATCTGTCTTGTACAATCTTCTCTTCTACATGCACTACCTTGCCCTCAAATCCTTGCACATTACTTATTGCATGTCTTCATCATTACCTGGACATTCATGGGAATCATAGACCTTTTATTGGTATATCATTAAAATTATGCATATTAAAGAAGCTATTTTGACTATACCCTAAAACAAAGAGTGTTAAAAATCAATCACTAAAAGGTGCACAAATGCTTAAAAAGTATGCAAGTTCGTCGTGTAAATGAACAAAAAATATAGAAATGCATTGAATAATGGGTAAGTACATTTTGCAAATGCATCAAAAAACATGCAAATGCACTATGTAGGTGCATTAAAAAGCATGCAATTGCTCTAACAAATGTGTTAATGCATTGACAAGCATGTGCGACATATAAAGCCGTGAAAAATAATTTTGCTCACATGTGCCCTGATATGAGCTAATATTCAAATCTATGGATTAGAATACTACACGAGCTAAAAATGAATGTGGTAAAATTTTTACCCGTTGTAGGTGGTAACTTCTATTCAATTCCTACAATAATTTTAAAATTCACAAACCCTTTTCATATTCAAACTCATTCACACGTTTTCTAACGAACGTGCTAAATGGTTGAACTTAATGTTCGTGGATAGTAAGTTGACCCAAAATAAGGTGAATGCAAGTTCACTGCTTCAAATTGTTGATCTTTGTATAATCACTTTGAAATTTAGCAAATTCCCTTTTAAAGTCAAAGTTGTCAATACATTGCATGGTATTCTTATGCAAGCCGCTTTGCCTTTTGTGTAGAGTCGTAAGTCCTATATTTTGCATGGTATTCTTATGTGGCTGTAGTGGGGATCGAGCTGCAGATATGTTGGCTCAAGAAAATGGCACGAATGCATGAATCCCATTTTTACAGACATATGATTTCATCTTCTTTGGGTCAGATTGTAGTTAATCAGATTTCTCCGGAGGGTAGTGTCGGGGTATAATTAGATCTGGGGTCCTTACTTTCCATGAGCACAAGCACTTATAGTTAATTACCCCTCTTAATACGTAAAAGAGAACTCTCAATTAAGGATGAATAATTTTTAGGTGTTTTAGTCTCAATTGTGGGGAAGATGGAGATAAACCCGATCAAGATCCCATAATTCCATCATCTCGAGTGTGAGTGGAGGTGGACGGAGGGAGGTGTCGGAGTCGACTGGGCGTCGAAAGTAGGGTTTCGGCTCCTGTGAGCGGCATAGAAAGACGAGAGGGATGAAGGGAGTGGGCGTGCGTTTTAGCGTAAGTTTCTTGTTCGATTTCTTCCCTGAGGGATGAAGGGAGTGGGCGTGCGTTTTAGCGTAAGTTTCTTGTTTGATTTCTTCCTTTTTATCGCTAAATCATCAAATAGGAGTTGTTGTGCGAAGCAATGCGTCGTTTTGAGCGTAAAATTGCTTGCTATTGGATCGGAATTAGAGCTTTCATGAAGAGATACAACTCTTCATATTTTTTATCATATATTTCTTTTTTTTTTTTCCGCCTCTTTTGTTATCTATCAATAAGAGAAAATTGAGTTGCAGTTACTCGTTTCGTGTATAGAGGAAGTCGAGGGAGGGAAAGCTGCTGGCGTGCTTCATTTTCTACGTCACTGTGTTTTTCAAGACCCCAAACTGAGAGAGAGGGGCATTCGGTCTTGGGTCTCCTGCTTGTGTGCTTCCTTTCCAGTCGAAAGGGAGACGAGAGAGGGGTTCGCATGCCATCTTGCTTCGTGCGTCCAGACAGAGAACTGGGGCTCCCACGGTTCCATCCTCCAACCAACCACCTCCCTTGTTGGCCCACGCACCATACCGCCGGCCTTCCCCTAGCTGCCGGCCTAACCAAGCCACCCCCCCCATAGCCGCCGGCCTCTCCACCACAAACCCTTAATTTCAATTTTCAAATTCCCTCTTGATTACCTTCCTAAATTAGATTTTATTAATTTGGAAAGTCATTAGTTTTGAATTCAAATAATTTTGAATTTCAAAACATTTTCCAATTTAATAAATTATGCATTAGAGAACCTCCTCCAATTACAATTAAATTTGAAATTTATTTCAGATTTAATTTTCAATCCCAATTAATACTTGATTCACATTCATTGAACCTAGACATACTCCTCTCTCTCTTGGCCGGCCCCTCTCTCTCCCCTATTTTAATTATTTTCTTCCTTGTTAAGGAATCCAATTAGGGGAATAATTAACGACCTATTTATCCTTCTCTCCATACAATCAATTCAATTTTGAATTAATTTCAAATTTTGAATTCTTTCCTAATTTAACTTGAATTATATTTGGAAAGTTTTAAAACCATTCAATTTAAAATTCAAATTAAATTGAGAGGAAATTTGAGTCATCAATTCCTCTTAATTTAATTAGCCTTATTTAGGAAACCCTTTTAAACCTTTCCCCAAGCCCCTCCTCTCTCCTTGAAGCTGCTGCCCATATCCGTTCTACATCAGTTTGGTCTCAGAGCATGGTTGCTCACCCAGGACGCGAACTTGATGGCCTTAAATGTATCTTGATGCCTGAAAGTTGAATAGGCTGGCCCTTACGTAAAGATTATATTACGCCCAATTTCTATGAAATTTAAGATGCTCATTGATTGAAATTGAAATGAAATCTGGAATCGTGTCGTATAAGTAAAAAAGTGGTTTTTTATCAATCAATGAGCATCTTGGCATTCCTCTTTTAATTGAAACATAGTAAGTGGACTTTCATTCGTATTGTGGAGGGAGGGGCTAAAAGAAAAAAAGAAAAAGCGGCTCTCATTGCTATTCCCCAATTAGGAAGATATAATATAATATAATATACATTTCGTATGAGCAGAAAAAAATAGGATGACCCAAAAGAATTCTGCACCATGAACTTTGTACCGCACGCATCACTTAGTGGGGACCCCAGAAAGTAACTTGAGCAAGGGTGACAAAAAAATATGAAATTTGAAAGAAAAAACAGAAGAGACGAAATGAAGAAATGCAAAATGATAAGAATCAGAGTTTCTTTGTACTGTGTTTGAAATACATCCTTTCTATTCCTATCCTTCCACTCTTTGATTGAATCCTTTAGCTAATTTTTTTAGCTATTAGATTTGAGATATATACGAAAATCTCACATACTTTTGGAATAAGAAAAGTATGAATAGAGAGGAAAAAAATACAAATGAAATAGAGTGCCCCTATTTTGATCGAGAATACAGACACAAATTGTCTTCATTTATTGTACGATAAACAATGAACTTCACATAATTATCTCGATAGAGTACTTTTCGGGTTCAAATGAAACCACACAGAGTCGAGCTCTTTTTCACTCCGGGAGAATGATGCAGACATCCAACCGTCCATGCCTATTCGAGGAGGAGATGAAGATCAACGACCATGATTGTCCGTTATCTTAAATTTTTATTTGTAATTTTTTTTTAATTATGCATTTTTCGTTTTTACCCTTACTTAAGGGTCTTGTCTTATGTAAGCTCAGGAGGCAAAGTTGTCTTTTTAGTTTCTTTTATTTTAAGGCCTATATATAGAGGCTATTGCTCTTGTATTAGATATGATGGAGTTTTAATGAAAAAATTGTTCTGTACTTTTGTTCCTTGGGAGGACTTTAGTGAGATCCCTATGGGAGGGAATCATAGTTTCCACCAGTCGCAGGATGAGTCCGGGCTCGTAGCTTGAAGTCCTTTGGTGAAAGGTAATGTATCACCCGTCAGCCGCAGGAACTGTCCAGGATCACGGTTTTATCTTTTGTTTCTTTGTTTTTGTTTCTCCTTATTTTTCCTAATCACCATCTCCATCTTCTCTCCAATCCGCTGACTTCATCCCCTCCACCCAAACGCGCCGGCCTCTTCCCACAACCCTTGCCCCATAGTTCTACCCTCTAGCCAACCACCTCCCCCGTTGGCCCACGCACCATCCCGCCGGCCTTCCCTTAGCCGCGTTAGAAATGCATGCTTTTTCCTAAGTTTCTTCACTTGCTTTTGCTTGCGAGTGGCTTGGATTTTGTTATAAGGTGGGCTCTTATGATAAAACTAATTTTTCTACCAATTAACGTGTAAATAATCTAAAATCAATCATATGATTACCATTTTTTTAAATAAAAAGAAAATTGTATGGTTTCTCTTCCTGTTTTGTATACTTGAGTCTTTTATATTTTAAAATGTATTTATTAGATTTATGATGTATGTTTACGCCTGTGGGATACGATTAGATGAGAGATAAACCAAAAGGATGAACCCTCCTAAGTGAAGCCCTAAATGCATCTAAAAGCTAAATGTTGAAGACTGTACAGGCTAAGTCTCTAAAAAATTAACTGGGTTGTATAATGGCGAGCAACTCAGCTGCCAATTATAATTGTAATAATTGGACTTTATACTTTACTTTTCTGTTGATTGATTTTTATACATATATACAAGTTTTGATTATTTACTGAGCACGCATTAGAAATACATGCTTTTTCCTAAGTTTCTTCACTTGCTTTTGCTTGCGAGTGGCTTGGATTTTGTTATGAGGTAGGCTCTTATGATAAAATTAATTTTTCTACCAATTAACGTGTAAATAATCTAAAATCAATCATATGATTACTAATTTTTTTAAATAAAAAGAAAATTGCATGGTTCACTCTAATGAGTGAAGTTTTATAAGTTTTAAAAAATAAAAAAAAGATCATACATAGCCAGTGTCACATATAGAATGCCTTCATTTAAGGATTAGATAACAAAAATCTGTATTCTACGAGTCAGCATTTGCATACCCACATGGTTTGGCATCTTAGCCTAAAAGTCAAGTTGTCAGTCCTATTTTCTAAATCAAAATAGCATTTGATACTCTTAATATGCACTGAGATCGGACTGCATGATTTAAAAGCGGTTTGGTGAGTTTAGTTGGTATCCCTTTTTAGGCAGGGCTGTAAATCTAAAAGTCAGACTGCCTTATGCCTCAAATGAGATGTAAGTTTGTAAGTCCCTTGCACTCTATTAGACTTAGATTCTAGGCACTATCCTTCAGTAGTCCTCACCTTAGCTCTAGGATTCGAGATTGTTGTCGATTTTCAGTCACTTTATAAGCCCTCGCATTTCAGGCATTTTCTTCAGCATGTGTTGTTAGAATATAAGTCCCAACATTCTAAATTAAATCTGTCTACTTAAACAAAAATCTAATTTTAAAATGTAAAGCCTAATATAGGATAGTTTGAGTACCTTTGTATTTTCTCATAATCAAGTGCTATATGTTCATTGATTTCACTTCTATTCATAAAATTTGATTTAAAAGTTGATCACATCTCCCTTGAAATTCTTAAATATCAAATCTTTGAATAAGAATTTTTCAAATTTTAAAATAAAAATATTAGCCAATATTTTGATGACTCTTAATCAAAAGTGTTCTCAAGTAATAAATGCTTGAGATGCAATTAACCATTGGGGCTTTCCCTATGGGGCATTTGTATCCCAAAATAAAATGAACTCTATTTAATCAAATATTTAATAAGGGAAAATCTTTGTTGAAATTAAAACTATGAGTTTTGTTATTGAGTTCATAGCGGAAAAATATTTTTCCTCTTCGTTATAATATATTATTTTTATGTCGTGCTCGATCATAAAATATCCCAATCCATTGAGGATGATAAAAATTCTCCAATAGATTTTCTGGCAACTCTGCTGGGAAGGGTGTCTCTTTTTATCTAAACTAGTGGTTTAGCAAAAATGTAGATTCTTGATGATGCATCTACAAGGTACAATTGTAAGTGTTGATTTTAGACTCAATCATCTGCAAGCAAGCTAATAGAGTTGATAATATATGCTACAAAATGAGAGCTTTTAAAACCTTGATGATGGTCATCTTGAAAGCAAATGTCAACTGGTAGGGATCTATTTCTAAAACGCACCAAAACTCAAAGAAAATTATTGTGTTGCCCAAATTCTATAAGAAAATATGAAATTAGAAAATTATAAATCATCAAAATATTTCATGTGGAATTTATTGTCAAAAGCTTAAAGTAAAAATCTATTCATCATCAATAACCATTTTTTAAGAGTGATAAATTTTAGGATGGTTTTAGCTCACAAAGTGCTAATGCATAGTCAAGCCTATCGCTATATTCACTCACAAACAATCTCTCATCTTGAAGGACTTGAACTTGTTCTTTAATCTTTAATCTGTAGTTTTATTGCCTAATGGTATCAAAGGTAATTGATTATGAGTGAGGCTCTTTGATCGATTTATTTTTTTGCAAAATAACACCATTTAATTATGATCATCGTCAGAACCCATAAGTTCCTGAACGCTTAAAAGAAATGCTCGAGTTGTGAATCATATGATACACATGATAGGGCACAAAATCCTCTATTAACTAAAGTTGAGTCAAATTTATCCCTGTAATTAGCTTTAATTGAAATTTCTCTCTTGTTATGGAGTGGAGTAATTAACCATAGGTGCTTGCACCTAAATCTGAAACTAAATCATAGAGTTCTTGCAAAATGAGATTGAAATTTTTGGGTTGTCTTATGTACAATCTATTATACATTCTAAAAATTATGACTGGACCAAACTTTCTCAATGGAGCTGAGTGCAAATTTTCAAAGCCCATAATGGGTCTCTATTTCTCTTGTGAATTTTCGGATTTTGTGTGATTGTGATTTTTTTTTTGTTGTTGGAATGAAAAATGGCATGTTTCTTTCTTTGTGTTAAAAGCTTAAGTTTTTGCCAAAGTTTTGAGTTGGTAACTTGTGGATTGTATTTTTTTTTTAAAATTGCATCTTACCCTAAGTTGTTTTATGACCCTAGACCCTTTGCCGTCCTACATACATAGCTTTAAGAAATTTAGTTACTTATTGCTCTGAGTTTTCCTTTGAAATATTCATTAGTTTCCTTATGGTTTATTTTCAAGTGTTGTGAATTTATTCTACTTCAATGAACGGGCCAAAATCTATCATGGCTACACTGAACTCTTATTTTAAAGTGAATGTATTTTAAACCACTGGAAGGAATATGCTAATTTAACCTAACTTTTTTTCCTTCTGTTGCAGTTGGACTGGCTGAACACCGAGTGGAGATTCATTTTAAGGCAGGCACAGCTGCAAATGAAATTATTGGAACCTTATATTGCATTTAGACATGCCATGCTGAAAATTTTAGATTGCAATGAATTCCTGTTAGAGCATTTATTGCAAGCCACTGCCACCCTTCGCAAGGTTCTTTCTATTGTCTGATAAATGACCGTCTTTTTGAATATTTGAATTATTTAACAGATTCGTTTGATTTACAGGGTTCCAGATTCTCTCTGGCGACTGCTGCTTTACATGAGTTAAAGTTGCTCTTTTGTCAAATGGAACACGAAACAAAGCAACAAACCTATATCAGAATGAGGGTATAATATCAATTGCCTATAATTTATGTTTTATCCATTGTGGTTGAATGACTGGATTATATTTAGAAAACAAGCCCATTTGCATCATCTTTTATGACAGTTACAGTTTATAGCACTTTCCAATTATCTTTTATTATTTAACTTGCGTAATTGCCTTCTGATTCCAGCATCACTTTCTTAAGAGCTAGCAGGACCATGCACAGCATGTTGGTGTTAATTTTGAACCTCTGCACCAGCATGCGATGATGGACTTTATCATCACTGTGATTCCTTGTTTTTTCCCTTTATGGTTCTTCGTTTTCAAAACGCTATGTAGCCATTAGTCGGAATGACAAAAATAGTGGGATTTCAAGACTTTCCTGCTCCACCTGATACCTAAACACACATTTAGCTGAAATCTAGAAATTTTAATTAATTCTCTAATGTCTGAAATAACTATTTGATTCTCCAGCATTTTTAAATCATATATGACTTTGGTTAAACCAAATCCTATTGAACTCAGCAAGAAGCAAACCCAAATTCATTACCTTAATAAGTATAAATGAGCCTCTAAATTTTAATAATGCCTAAACCTAAAGACAATTGACAAGGGAAAGCAGAAACGTAAAAAAAAAGAAATCTATTATGAAAACTCCGAATTAATGATATCAATTAATCTTATGTTTTGATGCATTCTTTATTTTTGTAATGTTATTTGAACAATGGTTTTTATTTTATTTTTAGTTATTTTATATTTTTTTGTTAGCTATCCAATGATGGAAGGCATCCTATGAGCATGGTAGGTTGTGCTTTGGGCTTGGTAGACCTTGGTTTGCTATCTTGGGTCCTTTGGTGGCTGCTGATTTTCGGTTGGGAGCTGATATTGGAGTTCTGTTTTTGTGAGCTGAAGTTTAGCTCATTAATTCTAAAAGGCATGAAGAATTGGTGAAGCTCATTAATGGTAAAAGGTATGGTGGAGTGTGGCTTTTCTTTTCCCCTTGCTGCCTTCTCGTTTTTCCCCTTGCTGCCTCCTCGGTTTCTCCTCTTAACCCTTCGGTTTTGGTGGTTTTTTTGCTGTTTCCCATGTAATTTGTTGGGCTTCTTGTGCCTGCTGCTTTGGTTGCTGGTTTGCCCCTTCGGCTCCTTCCCACCTGGCTGGTTCCGTGGATTTCTGGGCTGGTTCCGTGGCCTTTTTGGCTGGATTGCTGTGGGCTTTTCTCTTTGTTTCCTATATCCCTTTATGGCTGCTGTTTGGTGACCTTTGGTCTTTCATTTCCCTAAATCTAATTGGTTTAGATGGAGGTGCTATGGCTGTTTGGTTTCCTTATGGTTTGCCTATAAATATAGCATGTTTTTGGAAGGAAAAGGTTGTTGAAATTTGCTTGGCATAGCCACCTAAACCTGAGGGTTTCTTCTCTTCTTGGAAAAGCTTGAGAGCTTGTTCCGTTTCCTTCTCTTCTCTATTTCGTCTGGGCTTCTAACCTCTTCTTCTCTCCACCAGTTACATTCCACCTGTACCTTTCTTCTTGAGCGATTGGTGTTATCAGTAGGCTGATTTGGAAGCATTTGCTGGAGGAGTTGGTTGGACGGTTGGACCTTCTTGCTGTGGTGGACCATTTGGTTTGCTAGCCCTAAGCACATACTTTACTTTACCTATTTTTCGATACATGTGAGGAAACCGTTCCTACGGTTGTTCTGGGGATAGCGCCTTTTATTTTTTCTTTTGTTTCGATTGGTTTTAACTTTTATTTTGTGGATGATTGCTACTATTTGAATCTAATATAGCAAGTGTTGCCTATTGTTCTCTTTATCTGGCTTTCTCTCTGGTTTGCTTGCATCATGTTTCCTTTCATGGATAAGTGCTTTCTTTTCCATGTCTCCATTGACCTCTATATGTTTCAATTGATTGAATTGAGCACATGCGTCAACACTGCCAGCTAACGTGATTTCTCACCCCTGGTCTGAAAGGCGGTGCCCCTGTCAACACTGAACGTGATAAAGGAATAAGTAAAAACTTGTTTTATGCTCAAAACAAAATTTTTGTATATAGATACAACAACAACAACATCAAGCCTTTATCCCACTACGTGGGGTCGGCTACATGAATCCTTTTTCTCCATTGTGTCCTATTAAAAGTCAAATTCTCGTTTAAATCTAATAAAGAAAGATCATTTCTAATATTTTCTAACCAAGTCTTTTTAGGTCTACCTCTACCTTTCTTAACATAAGTCAAATCTAAGACCTCTACTTTCCTAACCGGGTCATCGGGAGGCCGCCGTTTTACGTGACCAAACCATCTAAGGCGACTCTCTCTAATCTTATCTTCCACTGGAGCTACTCCAACCTTTTCACGAATATGCTCATTTCGTATCCTATCTCTAAGGGTAAAGCCACTCATCCACCTGAGCATCCTCATCTCTGCAACACTTAACTTAGAATTATGCTTCTCTTTTAATGGCCAACATTCAGCACCATAAAGCATTGCAGGTCTCACCACCATCTTATAGAATTTTCCCTTAAGTTTGAGGGGTACTTTTCTATCACACAATAAGCCCGATGCATTCCTCCACTTCAACCATCCAACTTGGATTCTGCTGATAATATCCCCATCTATATCACCATCACTCTGAACAATAGATCCAAGATATCTAAAACGTGTACTCTTATTAATGACTTGATCGGCCAAAGTCACAATGCCCTCACTAGGTCTATTATTACTAAAATTACACTCCATATATTCCGTTTTAGATCTACTCAAGCGAAAACCTTTAGACTCTAAGGTTGACCTCCACAATTCTAGTTTACCTTCAACTCCCTCTCTAGTCTTATCAACAAGAAGAATATCATCAGCAAAAAGCATACACCAAGGTACATCCTCTTGCAAATGTCTAGTGAGAACATCGATGACTAAAGCAAAAAGATATGGGCTTAAGGCTGATCCTTGATGTAATCCAACCGAAATAGGAAAATACTTGGTCAAACCACCTTGTGTTTGAACACAAGTAATAGCTCATGCATACATATCTTTAATGATTTGAATATAAGCATTATTAACTTCTTTCTTTTCAAGAACTCTCCAAAATTTTTGTATATAGATAATATAACATAATACATCTGAGTAAACAACGGAAAGATTAGTAAAATTTTATTTTATTATTATAAATCAAAATGATGGTACACCAATAAGATGGAAACAGCAATATATTCAATGAGTACTAAAAGAAACATAAGCTAAAATAAAACTATCAAACTAAAAAAATATAACTACAGAAGTTTAAAATCCACATAGATCCTATTGATTGTAAATCAGCTTTTGTGGTGATGGTCCTTACCTCAACGACTTGAAGTGCACACCTCAAGTTTTTTTATTTTTTTAATTGTTTAAAAAATTAAAATCTAAATAAAATGCATGCACGTAATCCACTCAAGATCTGGGGTCGTTTAACTATGTGATGTTTTTGTCTCTTGTGAAGAGCCATCCTACTTCACTTGTCGCCATCCCCTCCCGCAACGCCTCATGTTGTAAATGCTACCCCTAGTTACTCTACATAGTACCTGACACACGAGATATAAGCAAAGATCAGGAAGAGAAGAAAAAGAATCTAGAACTTATTGTTTTCAAGTCTAAAGACACTCATAATGTCTACAAAAATAAAGAGAAGAATGCTAGTAATGTAGAAGTAGTCAAAGAAAATCTTCTTGATGTTGAAGATGATGCAGAAAGGAGTTTCGCTGCTAAGAACCAGAAATTGGCTGTGCCGCTTGGTGGCTGGACTAAGTGACAGCAGCATTCTTGATGGAAGGGGAGGAGGACAGCAGTGACCTGGTCTTCTTGGAAGGAGTTCTGCTCCTTCTAGTCAACTGGAATGGAGTTTGGTTGGCTGGAAGAAGAGGATTGATGCCACAGGGACTGCTGGTTTGCTAAGTGGCTGTCAGCTTGAAGAACTGGGCTGCTGGCTGGAGAGAAGAGGAATTGCTGGAGAAGTAGGTGATGCAGGACTACAATGCATTAGTTGTATAAAATAAGAATTTTGCACAAATTGTAAGAAGCAAGAGCAATTATTTTATTTGCTAATCCAAACGACAAGATAAAACATACGAGTGGTCACTTCCGTTTAGGTTAAATCACATTAAATAGCTTGAAATATTACAAGTAATACAGAAATTTAACTACATGCGAATTAAGTAAACTTTCAACAAAATCCCTACACTAACAATGAGATTAGTACATAGAAAGCGAAACTCAAATCCTACGTTTACTAAGCAACGGCATTTTGGCGGAGCACGATTCTTTATGATTCCATCAACACCTACAAGGTTAGTGAATTAAAAGATAGATGAATAAGGGGTAGAGGTTTCACCCTTATTGAGAACCGGAGGTGATGTACCACTGCGCATTACCCAGTTCTTCAATGGCTCCAACAATAGAATCCAGGATGCGTTCCACGTTTTCTTCAACCGTGTGGTCGATATTCGGGTTGACGTCAAAGAAGGTGGAGTAGAGAATAGGGACGAAACCTTGCTCGTCGTAGGCGTAGCCGAAGTCAACTTCTGGATCCATGCATCAGTCTTGCTTGGTTGAGATGAGGAGAGAAAGTTCTCCTTGCTGCCCTTGTTGGTTCCCTTGAGAGAAAGAAGCGTCTCTCTCAAAATCCAAGTAGAGGGAAGAAGAGAGAGTGGCCGACCAAGAGGGGGAAGCTTTGGGAAAACAAAAGGTGGAGCTAGGGTTAGGGTTTAACGAGGAAAATGTTTTAAAATCTGAAATTATTTTTAGATTCAGATTTGGAGGGAATTTGGGAATTAGAAATTAGGATTTAATTCCTAAAAGAGTTTAGGAATTAATGGGAAGGGATGGGGATTGGAGAGAGGAAGAGGGGGCGGGTGGAGTAGTGGGGCCGGCGGCTTTAATGAGGGGAGAGGGGATTGTGGGGAAATAATTCTAGCCTTCTTTAATAGGATTATTAACTTAGGAAAGGCTCTAATTAATTCCTCTTTAATTAAATCAAAAGAAATCAAGGGTTGAAATTTGGTAGCTTCCCTAAAATAGGATTAGTATTTTAGGAAATCAAATCCAAGGAAATCCATGTGGGGGCCAGGGCTTAATGGGCTAGAGGAGGTGTTTAAGGAAGCTTCTTAATTTGGGTATTGGGATTAGGAAAGGTTTAAATTAAATCCTATTTAATTTGGAATTCAAATAGGAATCAAATAGGAAACTTTCCTAAAATAGATATAGTAAATTAGGAAAGATTTTGAATTTCAAATCAATTGGATTTGAATTCAAAATCTGTCCTCTTTCCTTTCAATCTAAATTAGGTAAGGAGGCTATGGTGAAAAAAAAGGGGAAAAGGAAGTGGAGAGAGGGGCCGGCGGGTGGGTTTGGCCGTGGGGATGGTGGGGGAAAGTTGGGGGGCCGGTGGTGGTGGAGGGGAAGAAAGAGAGAACGAAAGATAACAAAATAACCACGAATCCGACTTATCAAGGTTGGTGGGTGATGCGCGATTCTCCCTCTCCTAGGGATCCTTCTCCTTAGCTCTTAACTCTCACAAAGAAGTAGAATGCAGAAATTTTCTTGATAATAATTCATTAACCATCATAAGAGAACAATAGGGCTATTTATAGCCTCCTACAAAAAGGACTCAAAGGTAAAATGCGACAATGCCCTCTTGGGCTTACATGCGACCTCTGTTAAGTAAGGGTAAAAGCGGAAACAAAAACTAATAAAGCAAATAACAAAATAAATACATGATAATACTCAAAAATACATCGACTCAATCGTGGCCATAGATGGCTTGCCACGTCGCTGATAAACCTTCCATGATCTGATGTCCCCATCAGTAGGTCAGCTGGCGGAAGGTGTTGTGGGGTTTCCACGGGCTAGAAGGGGCAGTCAAAAGCTGGATGTCGGCTGGCAGCTGCTGGAAGGGAGGCTGAATGGGAGGAGGAAAGGCTGAGAGGAGGTCGGCCACCACCTGGAGATTTTCAGGATACATATAACAAGAGCTATGGCTCTTTTCTAACACCACCATCTATTTTTTATTTTCAGGGTTAAGGACCATCTTATTTATAAACATTCAACTAGTGGGGAAAAATAAAATAAAGAGAATGTTAAATAAAGAAAGAAAGGACATCAGATTAACATAATTAAAAAAAAAGAAGAAAATTAAAGGTGGGGTCTAGTTAGGTTTAAACCAACTAGTCAAGCCTACTTCATTCTCCTCGGCTTTGAGAGACTTCATCATAGTTTGAAGCTGATGATTCTTCGTAATGAGGAATCAAATTGGAATTATTGAAGGTAGTTGCCTGGTATGTCTAGTTGATAGGCATTGTTGTTGATACGTTTGATAATGTGAAAAGATCCATCTGCTTTAAATTTTAATTTTTTATAGGGGTCGGGTGCAAATCTTTCCTTTCGTAGTTTAAATCCAGACTAAATCTCCCACTTTGAATCTTCTAGGTTTCTGTTTTTGTTGGCTTGAGCCTGATATTTAAGATTCTATTTGTTGATGTGGTCTTGCACCTGAGCATGATGTTTACGTATTTCCTGAATCTATTGTTCAGCATCGTGGTGACAATTTGTTATAGCTAAGGAAGGAATTAAATCAACAAGTGATATAGGATTTTGACCGTATACAACTTCAAAGAAGCTTTGTCCAGTGGTTTGATTGTGATCTGTTATAAGCAAATTCTACTTAGTGCAATAATAGATCCCATTGGCAGATGTTTTTACCTATGAAACACCTTAAGAGATTTCCTAAACTTCTATTTATAGCTTTTGTTTGTATGTATGTTTGTAGATGTGTGGTGGAGCTGAATTGTAACTTTGTTCCCAACTTACCCCCTAGTCTCTTCTAGAAGTGACCAAGGAATTTGACATCTTGATCGGATGTGATGGTTTTGGTAATGCCATGTAATTAAACGATATCTTGAAAGTCAAGATTGGAAATGTGGATTGCATCTAATGTCGTACGATAAGATACAAAGTCTGCCATTTTGGAAAATCGATCAACAACCACCATGATGGAATCTTACTGACGTTGTGTATTTGGTAGTCCCACAATAGTCCATACTGACATTGGTCCATGGTAATACGGGAATGGGTAATGGTATGTAGGGGCCTATTCCAAGTTGAAAAATTTTGGCTTAATGACATCTTTGGCATTCTTTATGTAGCAGGCTACATCCTTGATAAGTGAGGGCCTATGATGCAGAGCCACTTTTCCTCAAAAAGGCGTGCAGTGTCCAACGCGTATCTGATACGACACGCATCCGACACACTTCCAACACACGTCGGACACGCTAAAAACATGTTTGATTAAAAAAATATTAAATACAAATTGGACATGTGTGTCAACACGTGTCAGACACGTGCCTTAAATATTTTATGAATTTTTTAATATAATTTCTTATATTTAAAATTTTTATTTATTTAAAATATAAAAATAAAATTTCTTATTTCTTCTCCACAGCACCAAATCAATCGTCCGCATTCAATACCCCATTCATCAAATATTCTCATTTTTCATTTCTCTTTGGAGAGTTGCAACTTTGGTTTAACAATATTGCCCGATGTCATCTCAACATTGACGTCTGACGTCATTACAAAATCGACATTTCAAAATCATCTCAACATCGAAGTCTGACACTGTCTTGACATTGATGCTCGAAGTTAGCAATTTCTACACCGACAACTTGATAGCTCATCTTTGTCCGACATCATCTTAACATCAACAACCAACGCTCTCTCAACATCGACGACAAATGCCCTCTCGAAATCGATGCCTAACACTTATTTCATAACATCAATTTCGTAAAATATTGGTTAAGCTTTTAATTTTGAAATTCATAAATTCTTATTTAAAAATGTTGGTCTTTAGGAATTCCAAGGATGAAGGGATCAACTTTAATCAGATTTCTTAAAAGGAGAGTCAAATGAAGGAAATGTAGGAGCACTTGATTCTGAGGAAGTTCAAAGGTGCTCGGACTATCCTATGTTCGACTTTATATTTTAAAATCAAATTTTTGTTTAAATTGGTCATTTTAATTTAGAATATTGGGGCTTATATTCCAACAATGCATGTTGGAGGAAATACCGGGAAGGTGTGGGCTTACAAAGTGGTTGAAGTCTGATGCAAGCAAACTAGAGAAAAAAGCCAGATAAAGAGAAAGATAGGCAAAACTAACCAAATTCAACTCAAATAGTAGCAATCATCCAACAACTTCAAAACACAACGGAATATTGAACTCAAACGAAGGTATAAATGTCCAAGTTATTACAATCAAATTTGGCAGCTGAGTTGCCCGCCATTATATAACCGAAATAAATTTATCATAAACTCTGCCTGTGGGGATCTTCAAGCTTTGTCTTTTACGTAGGTCTTGGGCTTCACCTTTGATAGGCTCATCCTTCAGATCCACCTTTCCTTTCACTATACCCCATAGGCTTATATGCAACTCCTAAAACTATCAAATTCATATAAAAATATAAAGACTCAAAACCTACAAAATAGGAGAAGGATTAGAAGCAGTTTATATATAAATCATGAAAGCACGTATCTAGAATCGCCTGACACTTAAAATGCCAAGCCCCTACTTCTACCCTATTGGTCATGTCTCTTTGGGGGATTTTCAGCAGCACCTATTAGCAAGCATTTTATTTATTATATATTGCATCCTCTCTTCGACATGGACATCTGCAAAAAGGGCATGTATATATATGTATATTTACACTAACCACTTAAAGGCTAGTGCCCATAACATAAACAATCCAAAAGTATCACACCAAAGCATCAACCACATTCGCAGAAAAGAAAAATTCTGATCCTAGCTTGCCAAGTGGCTGTGCACCTAAGTGTGTGTGACTATGTGGCATGTCACACTATAAAAGGTGATTTCATTTTTTGAGGAAAGAAAATATTTAATCTTAATCCAAGGATGATTTCTCTTTAAGTTGTTTGTAACTTAAAGTTTTTATTTGGCTTTCAAGTGTTTTATATTTAGGAGGGTTATGTAGAACCCATAAAGCAGCTATTGCTTGCTTTGAGACAAGCCTGCTACTTATGAAGTCCTAAGATACAATGATGTAGGCATCCCACCTTTTGGGCGAGATGATTAATCATTGCATCGAAAGATTTTAGCCAATTTTAGAAATTTTTTTTCGAGTTCTCTTAGTGTTTGGATAAGAGATGAATGTTCACCTAATAGTGTAAGGTGAACATGCCTAATGGTTATATTTACGACTTTGTAAAATTCATCTAATTTGGTAAGGTGGATTTCAACAGAGGGAGGCTTCTAAAGGACATCTAAAAGTTATGTATTTTAAATGTCATTAGGAGAGAATATTTGTTATGTTTTGATGAAAAAGTTGCTTAGAGTTTGGGCCTAAGTAGAGAGATCATCTATTTCATTGGGGATGTTGTAGGTGAAATGAAGGATCCAAAGCTTTGGGGCTAAGGATTTGAGAAGTCCCTTTAGCTTTGAGGCTAAAGGGAAGGGATGAAAAGATCTAATATATAACTTTTTTGTGCTATGTGAATTTGGATTTCAAATTGCAAGGAATTTTCCTTGAATTTTGGATGTTCAAGGAAAGATGTTCACTCACCTAACTCAAGTTAGGTAAATGAGAGGATTTCGTACAATTTTTGAGTTGTAGGAGAGAGACATGTAGTAGACAACTTGGAGGTTTGCACACCAAGAATGAGTCGTTGAATTTACTCTTCAATGATGTGTAACCATCTACCGAAATTGGATTGGGTAAATGTAGGAGAGTGATATGTAAGTGTGGATTACAAATCACATGGAATTTTTTTGAACTTTGAGATGTTCAAAGAAAGATGTTCATTCATCCAATTTAGATTAGGAGAATGAAGAGATTCCCTAGGACTTTTGAGTTGTAGAAGTAGAGAAGCAAAGTGCAACTTGTAGGTTGCAAATTGAAGAGGGTCTTTGAACTTTTGATGTTTGAAGAGGAGGATTTATTCATCCAATTTGGGTTGGAGAGATGAGAGGAGGAGAAGATGCAACTTAGAAATCGCAAATTCATGAATATTCTTTGAACATTTGATGTTCAAGAAATCAATTCATTTGCCTCATTCGAGGCTAGGCAAATGAAAGAGAATTTGGAGGTTTTCCTACAATCTTGGCTTGTAGGACATAAAAAAGAAAATGCAACTTAGAGGTTGCAAATTAGAGGAAGTTCTTTGAACTTTTTGTGTTCGAAGAGGGGTGATTATCTACCCAAACTTGTGTTGGGAGAATATAAAATGTGACATGTAGATTTGGATTGCAAGCCACCATGAGTTTCTTTGAACGTTTAGGCATTCAAAGAGGTGGGTTCATTCCTCCAACTTCGGTTGGAGGGATGAAAGAAAGAAAGTGCAATTTAGGAGTTGTAAATGGGAGGATAAATCGTTGAACTTTGTATTCAATGAAACATGATTATTTATCAAACTCATGTAGTAGGTAAATGTGGGAGTGATGTGCAACCTAAAGGTTGCGGTTTGAAATAGATTATTCGAACGTTTGGTATTCAAAAAGAGATAGACACTCACATAACTTTGGGTTCAGGAGAACGAGAGGGTTTCCTATGGAGGCTAAGGAAATGAGAGGTTTTCCTATGATTCTTGACTTGTAAGAAAGAGAGAAAAAAATGCAACTTATGGGTTGCAAATTCATGGATGTACCTTGAGCATTTGATGTTCAAAAAGAGGTAATTCATTTGCATAATTTTTGGCTAAACAAATGAGAGGGAAGAACTCAAGATTTGGTCTCAAGTTCAAACGTTTTACAACATGTATTTAGGATTTTAAAGAAAGGCATGATACAAAGCATAAGGAGGATTGATGATGGCTCCTAAGGCTTGCTAGAAGTCACGTAATGAAATATTTGGAGCCTTGAGGAGGTTTTAAAAGTCATGCATGAGGAAAGAGAGGTGAATGTTTGTTGGTTTTGTGTTTTAACAAAGAAAGGGTGGAATGATTGATCATGCAATGAAGTGTTTGGAGCGTTGGGATGTTTCAAATTATTCATGCATGAGAGGGATGAGACTCTACGAACGAGGTCCTAATGTGGAGCCAAGATTCATGCAATATAATATTTGGAGCATTGAGGCTCCAAACATCATGCTCTAAAGAGATGTACATGTGGAATAGAGTTCCCTATTTCTTTTGGAGTGTTTTAGACTCAATTTGGAGAGGGAAGATTTATTTCCTAATGCTTTGGAGAGGCTTCTAAATCAATTTTGGTATGATTAGAAGATTTGAAAGCTTCTAGTTAGATCCTAAAGGTCAATTTCAACATGATCTAAGTGTTATGTGTGGAATTTGATTATGTTGATCAATCTGATTATTCTATTGTCTTGGACCTCAAAGTTTGTCGTGTTCGCTGGTGGTGCGGGGGGTTTACCCCCTTCTTGGACCTCAAAGTTTGTGTATGTAGACATTCAGAATTGTGCATGTGAGAAGAGAAACAAACACAGAGAGAGAGAGAGAGAGAGAGAGTGAGAGAAGAGAGTTCTATACTTATTCCTCCCAATTTTTATAGTGGATTTCTTGGTGTGGTGTGGCTTCGTAGTTTTTTCTCTATTTTAGATTTTTCCATGTTAAATCCTGGTATCCTTTATTTTCCGCTGCTTTTACTTTCTTGCTTGTTTCGTCATTGTGGTGTTTACTCCTCATCTTCCCCAATACTAAGGGAAACTTAGGAGCGATGCATGAGATGTTTGTCATTTAGGATGATGCAAGCCAAATTGATTGAATATGTAAGCTTTTGGATAGGGAAAATTGTATCTAATGCTTTGGATGATCTTCTAAATCTATTTCATCATGATTAGAAGACATTAGGAACACAAAGAAGTTTTGCACTTGAGTATTTTCATTTGCAAATTAAATGAAGTAGGCCTAGATAATTTCTAAATGTGGTGGGGTATTAACTATAGGCCTTTGAGGGTCCATGAAATACTCCAAATTTGCTTCATAGAAGTTTGAAATTAAATGAGCATATTTTATGAACTTTGCAAACCTTAGAAATTTTGGTAAATTAGAATAATTCACTAACCATTATTTTTTTTTATGCAATGAGATTTTGTACATTTCAAAGATGAATTTAATTAATTATTTTCTCATGGACCTTGTAATATAGACCTTTGAGGGTCTATGCAAGATCCATGATGAGACAAGCTCTCCAAATTAATTATATTTCTCTCTAGCACTTGCCAAAAGAAAGATAAAAGCTCTCAAATGCAAATCCCCAATCAAATGCAAACTCCCACACTTGAAACACACATTGGCATTTGACCTAGAAGCAAATTATGGCATTTGACTTAGAATCAAATTACAATGCGAGCCTATGGTTTGATTATAGGTGACGGCTACGGAGACAACATGAATGTATTGCATGCAAAATAGGGGCGTTGGACACAAGTCCAACAACCTGGCGCCTCGCCGCCACCCTCTTTTGACTCTCACATGTGAGCGAATCATGAGAAATCACCGGATTTCCACGATTTGACTAAGAGGACAGCAAACAAATGGGTGATCTTGGGGTTTTGGAAAGCAAAACACAAGGTTTCTATGGACCTAAGGCATTTAGAGCATCAAGCACACAACCACGGCATAGAGACCTAGGGATTTTTTAAGTTTTTGAGGGATTTTACCTCGTCAGATAGTCACGGCGCAGCTCACTATCCACTAGCCTTGCAAAAGTGAGAAAGTGGAGGAAAAGAAGGCAAAATATGTTGTCCAAGATGCTGCAAGCACTGTCTTTGCTGTTTGGACTGCTCCCAGGTGTTGATTTCATCGTCAAGAAGTTGCCAAAGAAGATTTGAAAGAAAAAGGACGCCTTCTGCCTTATCCTAACTGGAGGTTTCGGCACCTGGAAATGCTCGACGGCCTAGATGGGATCAGTGGCTAGACAGGACCGATGCCAGGAGGTTCGGCAGCCTAGATATGCTCGACGCTTGGAGAGTCGACGGCCTGGAGAGTTCGGATGCCTGGAGAGTCGACAGCCTGGAGAAGCTGACGGCCTAGAGGATCGACACCTAGAGAGTCGGACGCGAGCACCACTATTTTTTTTTGCTCTATTCGAGACGCACAAGAAGCAAAAGCCGAATGGCAGTACCTTCCCACTTGGTTCTCTATACACCAAAACCCGGATCCTCTCCTCTACCCAGAGATTGTCCATGGTTTTTTTTATGTTTTGGATTTTTAATTGGTTAGCATCCATTCTATTGGGCTCATTGGCATGAGGAGAAGCCATAATGGAACTTAGAGTGGCAGATGAAACTCCTATCATAGTCAAAAGGGTGGGAACGAGCAAGTTAATGAATGCAAGAAGAAGAACAAAAGTCCAAGGAGTGCAACAAAGGTGTCAAAAAGCAATCATCTCTTGGAGCCAAAGGCGTCAAGAGCGAAGGTTTATCTTGAGCAACAATGCTAGAAGGGTAGGACACTAAGGCCATGAGGCGTTGACAATAGGAGGCAAGCGACGAATAGAGCAATTGAAGCATGATCATGGTGCGAGCGTGCAATCGCGCAAGGAGCGACATGCAAAAGAGTATATATATATAAACATTGATATGGTTATAATTTCCTAATATTAGTATTCACTACCTATTATGAAGAAAGGAGCAGGATCTAATCATTATCCTCATTGTTAACCTTATCTCCCAATTCTTTGGGAACAGCCTTCAGAAATAATGCATGCATTTTTTTTTAAGTGTTATAAGATTTTCTTAATTTGCTTAAAAACAACCTGCTTTATCTTTCTTTTTTCAATAAATTTACTGTCGAACAGAGTTTTATGACTTGGAAATTCTGTTATAGTCATGCAGATGTGCTTATTGTCCTTATGGAAGTCTTCATATTTTTTTCTTGCAGCCATGTTCTTTCTTCTGTTTTTTGTTTTTATTTTTATTCTTTTTTATTTATTTATTTATTTCTTTTTATATTTTTCCCTTCGTAAACAAAATGTAAAAACCTAATTGTAATTTCTATTTCTCATATAATTTTAGTTTGTTATTGTGGCAGCTTGAAGAAGCTAAAATTTTAAAAGCTCAAGGTCAACCTGATATGGCCATTAATCTGGCAAAATATCTTTTGCAACATCATCAAGTGGAGGATGAGGCATCAAACATATATAGATTGATAGGGAAATGGTTGGCAGAAACACGATCGAGCAAGTAATAATTTAATATTTTGAGATCAGGTTTTTCATTTGATAATCGTGAATGCAATTTCATGCATGTTAACGTGTTTTTCACAATTTTGTAGCTCAAGAACAATTTTAGAGCAGTACCTAAAACATTCAGTTGAGCTTTCTGAAGCAAGCAAGAGTAAAGATGATGCGTCTAAATTAAGTAAATGTCAAAGTTTGTTCCAGTTATCACATTACACTGATGGTCTTTTTAGAAGCTATGAAGAAAGACTAGCATCTAATGAGTGGCAAGCAGCGCTGCGCTTGAGGAAACATAAGGTTAATTTCTGGGCAGGGTCTATTTTTCTAGAAATTTCCAAGTTATATTCTTTGCTAATTTACGCTACTGCATACTGCAGACCAAAGAGTTGGAAGTACTCATTAGAAGGTTAAAGAGTTCCACAAAGGCAAGTTTTTATCATTTATCAATATTTCCTAGATTGCTTTTTCCATGTTGAGATAGTTAGGTATTAGTGTTTGCATAGTTTGTATTTAAAGTACAAAGACTAGCTCGTTTTGCATTAGCAATCTTAATGATTGGATCATATGCTTCATTTGAATTCTGATGAGAAAGAAAAAGAAAGAAAAAAGAAATGAAATAGGAAAATGATTTTTTCTTCATTGAATGACTATTCATCTATTCTATTAGTATTAGGTTTTAAGAAAATAGGGGGAATCCAGGCAGTTTCATGCAATGTTCTCTTGCTGAACCTAACTGACTAATGCATAATCAGTAGCCAGAGGAGTGAAGGAGGCGAGCATAGGCTTGTAATGAGCACCCACTTGTCCTCCAGAACCTGACATCCGCAGGGATGCGGCTCCGATGAATTATTGGTCCAACGGTCTTGCGAAGTAGGAGGACATCAGTCAGGGGCTCTCACTATCGGGAAAAAAAACGGGATCCTGCTTGCTTTCAGGATAGAGGAACGAAGTAGCACTTCTCTTTGCTGGGGAGGAATGTCCAACTAGAAAGGATGGCTCAGGAGTCTCCTAAGCCCACTTCCATGTGGCCAGAGACCCCTATAGAGAATGAAGAGTGGCCAAGGATCTTCCTCTCTAGAGTACTTCTCGAGGCTCCACTCTCTCTCCTAAATAAGTCAGGCTCCATTAGCCCGGGCTGATGGGGATAAGGAGTCGGGATTGAAGCCCCCAACGTTTTGCCAAACACTGGATAGGGGTTAATGTGTAGAGCAAAGTGTAGTGTGGCCCAAATTTGTAGTTTTTCATTCTCTGAAATGAGTCAAATTTGCTCGTCAGTTACGTCGTCATTTAGTGAAGAGTCTCCCGAAATAGGATGCGCTACAAGAAAGTCTGCTAAGACTTGTCCTTCCACTATTTTCTGAGGAACATATGTAATGTCAAACTGCAGCAATAGGACTGCCCATCTGGCTAGACAACCGGTCCAGTGAAGTAAGCTTTGTCAGTAAGCAGCGAGCCTGGGCCTCTTTCTCAGATTCTGATGTGGGCATAGAAAGAAATATTATCTGTCAATGAAAAATTTTCTTCTGCTGAAATGAAAAATTAACCTCGTCTATGATTATTAAAAGGTGTAAACGCATAGGCACCTGTGCAAGTAAACACCATAAGAGGCCATTTACATATCCTCTTTCATTGGTAGTGACCCTATATAGGGGCATTGGTTTAGGCATGTTCAAATAACATTAAACAGAATGCATGTATATTTATATAATATAGCAAGAGTAATTTATACTCGAATTGCTATCGATAAAGTTAAATGCTCTTTGAATTATTGACAATTCTAGAACTTGAGCTATATGGAATTAGCAATTGTTATTTCCATCAAGCAGATGTTATCAAAGTTCTAGAAGATGGAGACCTGCAAACTATCGAAGTGCTAGGTTGTGATAAAAGACTTGCTGATGTAGGCAAAGGGGGGGTCTCCACAAAACAAAAATTTCTCTAAGCTTTTACCTTGGGTGTGCCAGCTTTGGGGTTCTTTGGGCTGCTGCTGTCGGTTTGGTCTTGGGTTGTTCTCGGTTTTGAGCTTGTTTTGGAGTGATGGTTTGGATGAGCTAAAGTTTAGCTCATTAATTCAAAAAGGCAAAAAGTTGTGAAGCTCATTAAAGGAAAAAGGTGGAGTGGCTTGTGTCTCTTTCCCTTCCCCTATGTCTTCTCGATTTCTCCTTTAACCTCTCGGTTTTGGTGGCTGTTTGCTCTCCCCATGCTTTGCTGGTTGGTTTCCCCTTGTTGCCTTTTCGGGTCCCTCACCTGGCTGGTTTTCCACCCCCTTTCTCCTTGGAGTATGTGTGGCTCTTCGGGTCCTGCTGGGCTGCTTTGCCGTGACTTTTGGGGCGGGGGGGGGGGGGGGGGGGGGGGGGGGGATTTCTATGAAGAGTTTCTGTACCTATGTTGGGACTGCTATTTTGGGTGAATCGTGGCCTTCATTTCCCTATTTCCTATTGGTGATGTTGGAGGTGAGGTGGCTGTTGGGTTTCCTCTCTTTTAGCTATATATATGTGGTGTTTTGTATTAGAAAAAGAGTGTGATGATGATATTTTTGGACTAAAACCTGAGGGTTTTTTTTGGAAAAGCTTGCGAGCTTTGTCCACTTCTTCTCCTTCCCTTCTAGGAAAGCTTGCGAGCTTCTCCTCCTTTCTTCTCGGCTTCTAACCCCTTCTTCTCTACGCAAGTGTCCACCCCACCTGTATCCTTCTTCTCCAAAGCAAGTTTAGGATGACGTTGTTTCTTATGTGAGTTGTATGAGTTGGTGTTTGTCATTGTTAAGAGTTGTAAGCGTCTTTATCTTATAAAAGTCTTATGTTTTTGTATTTTCTTTATCTTTATGTGTTAAAAGGTATAGGTAAGAGTATGAATTGTTTGTAAGCAAAAATTTGGGCCCTTCTCCAAATTTTTGCTTGCATCACTTGCACACTTATTTACTGCTCATCCAAATATTGATCCATTCACTGATAAGATCTTTGCATTTGGCTATTCACATACATCGCCATACATTGCTATATACTACTTATCATGCCATTATAAATGATGGTGTTATACATAGTCCAATGCTGATAACGATACCAGAACCTATTATGATGAATAACTTTGCTATCACCAAGAATTATATAATTTTTGCATGGACATATCTTTGTATTGCCAGTCAAAGGAAATGGTAAAGTGAAGGTTGATATTTATGTTTGATCTTACAAAGAGGGCAGGAGTTAATTTGCAAAAATCAATGAAGCACGTGTGTGATAAAATTCCGGTGGAAATTAAATTAATATTGAGCCTGCATACTCTGATGGTGGGAGAAGAGGAAGTAGCGCGTTGGTGAAACTAAAACCACAAAGCCCAAGATCTTCTCCACATTCTCAAAACAACTGCTGCTGCAATAACATAAAAAGAACAAAAGAAATCAATAGAAGGAACTAATGCTTACATATGCTTTGGTGGCAATCAGACTCCCGGCAATCTTGTTTGTGCAAACTCAGCCCGACTCCCATTTCCCACAGGTTCTTCCTCACAGGCTCTTGCAACGTCTCCCTCGAACAGGTTTTGATTGATCAGGTCGCAATCTTTTGTTTCGATCCATTTCGCCCAGCCTCTGATCTCGTGTAAGATCAAATCGACAATGGCCTGCGGCCTCTTTCCGTTGGCTAGCAAGCACACTCGACTCGACCTCCTGCCTGCGTGTAGCCTCAAGCCAGCTTTGGAACGATCCCTTCCACGAATACAAGCCGCCTCCTCCACCTTTAGCCGTCGCTCGTCCACATTCGAATAGCCCAAGCCATGCCTAGCTAGTAAATGTCAAAACAACGACTACAGGCTAGTACTAAAGCAAAGGTGGCAAAAACAAGATGCTGACGCTAGTCTCAAAACTGTGAAATGTGTAAAACTAAATCCCTGTTACACCCGACAACTTTCAATGAAAGCTGTAAGTCTGACTTTAGGGGAAATCTTTAGGCAAAAATGACCTAACTCCTAACCCCTGTTTAACACACCGACAACTTCTAATAGAAGCCGTAAGGCTGACTTCTGAGGGAGTAATTCTGAGGGAGTAATTTAGGTAATAACATAACCCTAGACCTCTCTAACGAGCATCCTAGTCTATAGGGCTAGGTTGTAAGAACCACTATACGGGTCACTTAGCTTAATAGGGCTAGGTCGTAAGACCTGTCGTCAGGCAACTTCTAAATCTAAAAGCCATAAGACCTATCTAAACATCCAAACCTCCTGGGCATCAAACTCTATAAGGTTAAGTTGTAAGACCCGCTGTTTGAGCCACCTCTAATAGAGGCCATAAGTCCCGTCATTAGGGCTACTTTCAAATGAAAGTCGTAAGCCCCTAGCCAAATCTAATCACACGGGCAACTCCTAAACGGGGTCGTATGACCCAACCCAAATTTAAACTATGGGCAACTTCTAAATGAAGCCATAAGTCCCTACCCAAATTACATAATGAATATATATATATATCTCCACCTCAGTCTGCCCGGGATCCCTGAGAGGAGACAACCCATGGTTGCTAATCAGATTCCCTGAATACTACGATCAATGATCGTTAGTGTTGGTAGACTGAATCCTACGGTATGCCCAAGATGACGGAACCATGGGATCTTGATCGGGTCTACATTCATCCCCCACAACCAGGGTTTAGAACATGCACACACATCTGCACTTCATGCACTCTAAATATAATTTCATCCTTAACTGAGAGTGTTCTTCTACACGTTAGAAGAGATAATTAATTATGAGGGCTTGCGCTCATAGAAAGCAGAATCTAGATCTAAATAAACCCTGACACAACTCTTAGGGAAAATCTGGTTAAATTTCAAATTCAATCTCCCTCAGGGAAAGAGGGGACCTTAAGCTTATGAGAGCGAGGTTCGCGCCTATTCTTCCTAAGCGAACAAGGTAATCGTAAATTGTACTTTTAATTTCTCTAGCTACATTTGTTTCCTTAACATCCAAAGCTAGGGCGTACTACTATTATTTTTAGCTTTAGCCACCGTCCAGCATTGAAGCCTATGCTGAGCAATCTATTTCTAATGTATTAAAATATTTTTCAAAAGTTCCATGGATAATATTTTGTTCTATATGTGATTTCTATGTGCATACAAATATTGGCAATAAATAAAGCCAACTAGAATTGTATTGAGGTTTACAAGTTCACATTATATAAATGATGACAGTAGGGTTGAGTCCTCATATTTTTGTTTCCTGTTTATCATCTAAATTTGTTATGTATGCTTGAATAGCTATTAAAGCTACCATCTACCACAATCTCATTAAAATAATTACCATTTGATTAAATTTATTTTTTTAACTAATTAAAAAATTGATTGTCATTTATTATCTTGACAAATAGTGTAGAGAAGGTCAATGGTGGTGCCACCATGGGTATAAAGACAAGAATAAGATATTCTAAACTTGCCACTTTTCTATTGTCATTAATTCAGGGAGAAAAGACAGATTACTCTATAAAAATACAGGAGTTACAGAAACAGCTTAGCATGGATAGGGAAGAAGCTGAAAGACTTCAGGTATTTTTTGTTATATTTCTATACAATTAAATTTGTTTCATTTAATTAATTCTTTTCTCTTTATTGTTTTTTTTTTAATTGCATCTATTTGATCGTGTTTGTAAGAGATGAACTGCTTTCATACGTGCTCTTTTATTAGATATGTAATATATGTTTATCAACTAGGTCCATACTCATTATATTAAATTCTAACTCATCTGAGCCATATTAGTGAACTTTTATGAGGACCCTTCTTAAAATTATCCATCCTTCTGGTCAAGTTTGAAACTCTAAAATTTTAATAGGGTGTTTTTAAAAGTAAAAACCATCCATCAATTATTATATTAGAGTCTCAGTGCTTGTTAAATCCCAGTTGCTCTTTGGCTCTTGATCCCATAACTAGCATGAATTTTGTAATAAAAAATTTATAATACGTTGTTTATATATAAGTCTTAAATAACTTATTAAATTTACATTCTAAAGAAAAATTCAGTCCCTAAATTAGAGATTGATTATCTTACCTAACTGACAATCAATAGTTGGATAAGTTTTCTTGTATTCATCGCTTCGAAACCTTGATCTTTTATAAACAATCTATGAAATGTAATTTCTCATATTATAAATTTTCCTTAATTTACAACTTAAATTAAAACCAAAACTATCTCAAATTGACCTCCTCTCATATAAACCTTAACAACCTACCAATCCCCTTTCAAAATTGTTTCTTCGAAGAAGGTATGAATAATCAAAACATTCCATACGAACCTTGCCTTTCCATCATCCCTTCTTCTCTTCCTCTGATTAGTCTGCTCTTCGTTTCATGCCTCGAGTTCCCGGCCCTTGTGGTTACAAGAAATGGTAATAGAAGTGCTTTAGTGCGTATGTGTGTGTGTGTGTATATAAACATGGGAACAGGCAGTTGGACAAAAATTTAAATATTATCACATCACATTCAAATCAATATCTTTCAAATTGAAATGACGCAACTAAACTATAAACTTTTATTTATGAACAACTTTTATATTACGATTTTTCATCTAGACTACATTTATTCACAAATACTAACACAAATTATACATTTAATTTTTCCAATACCTAAATTGTAAAGTTACCCTCTTATTGTACATGAACTCTCTTGTCACTCCCCACGATGACCCCTCTAGGTCAACATTAGGCGAACAGGGAAAAACTTAACTAACTCATTACATAACATCACTTCTATTTAGTAAAAAATTATGATGATTACTATTCCATTTAGCACATTACTATTTTCTAAAACAGAAGCAATTTCTATCATTAATTCTCGATTCATCTACAAAGCTACTAGAACAATTCAAAATTCTATGTATATGATAAAAAAATACATAAAACATAATGGACATATCTGCAAAAATTCTATTTACAAGAAAATTGTACACCAAAATTGTGCTCCCAAAATATCAAGAATTGACCTCTATTCAGGTTATGCCTTGTCCTTTCTCTTATCTGAAATAATATTTAATATAACAGGATATGAGGTAAGGCTCAGCAAGATGAACAATTTAATGATAGAAAGTAATTGATATAAAAGTTTACTTATATATTATCTCATATGTTACTTGTAGCCCTTATATTAAAAATACCAACTTAATATCTGTTTACTTTGCAAGCAAACTATCTAATTAGAATAACATTAGAGAAAATGTTGCAGTTTCAAGTTTTGATCATATTTCATAAATTATTAACAATTATCCAAGAACTTATTTTGTTTAGTGCATATCTCTTGTATAGTTTCTTTTTAAATTTTAGAATGTATTATGTATATGAAAGTGATTCATTTGGCTACCGTAAGCTTGAAAACTACACGTCGAGGATCCTTCACCTCCTTGAGAGCCTCTGCCTTTGTTGCTCTTACTTGTACAGGTCATTATACGCTTCTTTTTTTTAAGGTCCTTTTTGTCTTTTTGATTAGCTCGCCTTTTTTGTCTTGACCTATACAATTTGTCACCTTACTCATTTATCTATATACATGATTTTTCTGAAACTCATTTTATTATATTTTATTGTTTGAATATTTCAAATATATATATATATATATATATATATATATATATATCATTTTCATCTTAAATTTTTAGATATACATGCGCCTTCAAATGAAACCACGTAAATATTAAAAACCAAATCTTCAGTTTTTCATTAAAAAGAGACAGGTATCAATCATATTATCATAAATAGGCAGGTAGTGAGATTAACTTGTAATAAATACACTTTTCAATTTAACCTCAAATTAACTTTTTTTTACCTCGAGAAAAACTCTCATGTAAATCCCATATTTCTCAACTCCTATTCGTAGCGAATTCAATGAAGGAAGTTACAAAAACTTCGAATTTTACCTCTCTGCTCTAAATTTCCTCCTTCCTTCTGGCCAGCTCCCAATTCTTCTTTGTTCATCACTACAGACCGAGAGACTCCTAGGGATCGGGTAAATGAAATGAGAAAGGAGGCTTTGGCTTGGGTTTTAGGAAACTAATTAATTGCTTATTTCCTCCTAACTTACACTTAATTCTCATCTACCAATGCATGTTTCGGTAAGTGCAAAAGGGCAGATATTGCTACAGGAAATATTAAAACCTTAAAAAAAAAATTCAAATCAAAACTAATTCTATAATTTTCATCTCTATGCAAATATGTAATACAATTTTTTCTCTTAAATTAAATTTGTTATTATGTATATATATATTATGTATGTATGTATGTATTAATATTTCAACAAACAAAAAAAGAATATTTTTCTCTATTATTATTAAAATTAATTTAATTAGATTAATTTATTATAAACTTAAATAATTTAATTGACCATGCATTTTTAGTCATCTTAATTATTTTAGGGTTATTACAAGATGTTTTATTTCTTGTAAAAAAATTTCCACATCAATTTAAACTTACAACAGTTTCATTTCATATTTTAGAATATTAATACCACTTATAGTGGTACTATACTCAAGAATGGTACTTACCGTTGCTATTCTTTTCTTCTTGCATCATTTATTGTACCTCAACATGTTGAATTATATAAATGGGTGTCATGTTAATTGACTTTCATGCTAAGAGAACCACGGGCAATTAACACGAAAGAATATCATGTAAAATCATATTTTTTATGAAAAAGAATCAAAATGATCTCTGACTCTTTATGAAAGATCAAAATAGTCTCTAACTATTTTAAAATATCATTTTGATTCCTCAACTCCTTAAAGAGGAACCAAAATAGTCCCACAATGAGACTATTTTGATTCATATTTAAAGACTTGAGGGACTAAAATGGTCTTTTAATGTAGTTGAGGACCATTTTGGTCATTCATAAAAAGTAAAGGGATCATTTTGGTCATTTTCTCTATTTTTTACTTTAAAAGTGATATTATGCTCTTTTATAGCTGAAATGTTTTAGTCTGTCCCTTGCTAGCTGGCTCATCATGATTTATTTCTTGCTTTTAAACTTTTTTATCTACTAAATCACAATTTAATCATCAATTAAGCTTAGCTATAAGTTACCATTATTTGCAATTTTTACCTAATGGTATAGGCCATTTTTATTTGAAATATCTCCTTACTATATGTGCACGCACCAGGCCATTTGGTTTTAACTATACTCTCTTTCTTTGGTTGTTCTTGTTTGCTTTATATTTTGGAAAAAGGCTTGATGTTTGTAGATTTCAATCAAATTATGTTGATGATATTTAGGGAAAGATAACCTATCTATTTTACAGCATGTCTTATTTTTAAGTTACTATATGAATGTATTCAAATATATAAATATCATAGAATTTCTTTGTTTGATTCAGTCAAAATAATTTGCTGGTGTTTAGGATGATAGGGACAATTTTCTTGGCCTGGCACTGGAGGGATACAAACGTTGTCTCGTCATAGGTGGAAAATATGATCTAAGAGTGGTAAGTACTTATTTTCATCTAATTGTTAGCTACTGGGAATGTTTTTACTTCTGGATATTTGTCAAATTCTTACTTATATACTATTTTTAAGAGCAACTCATGCAAAAGGAAACCCAAGGTATGTTTAAGTGCCTGTCTTTTAACCTTGAAGCACTGGAAAGTTGTGTTTTGCTTGCTATATTCTAATGGGGATGTGTTGACAGTTCTGTATTAGTTGGAGCAAGTGTGAAACATAGCATTTGGCTATGAAGATTTAGGCATAATGAGTTTTAATAGATAAAGATTTTTACTTATGATGTAGTCATGGGCCTTGTAAAACTCTTTTTTTGTGGGCCAATCTTTATTATCTATGCTTGTTTTGGGAGAAAGGTAATGGCCCCAGCAACCGAAAAAAAAAAACCTATTTTCTTCATCATTATCTTCTGCTTAAAATAAATGATAATTTCATTGCAATTACAACTTTTCCTCGACCTTTTCTCAGTAACTATTTAACTTGAATGAATTTTGTTCACTATTAATTTCTAGTTCGTGTTGTATTAGCAGCTTAAATTTGTTTTATTTGCTCTTCAGGTTTTCCGAGTAGTTTCTTTGTGGTTCAGTCTTTATATGAGGCAAAATGTTGTAGAATCCATGTTTAATGCAGCCAAAGAGGTGAGTTGTGCGGGTCCCAGTTTTGTTTTAATGGAACTAGTTGCAAATTTTTTCGTGTCTTACATCATTACCTAGTTTTGACTTCAAATCTTTATTGCATGGAAATGTCTTCCAGGTTCGATCATACAAGTTCTTGCCATTGGTTTACCAAATAGCTTCAAGGCTTGGTATCTCTAAAGAAGGACAAGAATCAATTTGTTTCCAGGTCTGGAGTTCAATTTAGATATTTATTTTATTTTGATCAAAACCAAAGATGAGTATTATTTGATCAAATGAAGAATATTTTTTTTCTGCAGACAGCACTACACTACCTTGTGAGAAAAATGGCCATTGAGCATCCATATCACACTATATTTCAGGTATTCAAAATTTTGAAATTTGATCATATTTCAGGCATGTGGTGATATTCATACCTCACATCTTTGGTGCTTCTTGAAATCATTAGAATTTTTTTATACTTATGGAGATGGATGAAGAGAAAATCCTTTTTAGTTAGATTTCCATAAGCATATGTATAGGTTCTTTTCATAGTTATTAGCTAATTAAAAAACTCTAGTCATTAAGAAGCCACAATGTTCTTGCATGAGTCTACCATAATGCTCTTATCATTAATAGTAATTAGTAAATCTTATGAGCCCTACATTTATCTATGGGAAGGAAATTCTATTTTGTGCTGTTGATAAATGTAGTCATAATTCTAATTAATTATTTGAAGCTTCACCTAATTACTCAGGTTTTTCTTGCATGAAAACGGGTGTTATATCCAGTATAGCAGCCACTGATTTGAATTATGATTAATATTTTTAGAATTTCACATCTGCGGTTATTTATTTATTTGTTCTTTAGATTTTGGCTCTAGCAAATGGGGATCGGATCAAAGACAAACAGAGAAACAAAAATTCATTTGTTGTTGACATGGATAAGAAACTTGCAGCAGAAAATCTGCTAGACGAGTTATCATTGTCCCATGGTTTAATAATTCAACAGGTATTCATCAAAATTTTCAAATCGTGCTGGTATCTCTAAGCTTCTTGGTAGCTTCTGTTGTAGTTAATAAGAGGTTCTTCCATGGTTGTGTTCGAATAACGATGCTATTTTATTTTTTATTTTTTATATATTATGAATTCTTACAGATGAAACAAATGGTTGAGATTTATATCAAGCTTGCTGAGCTTGACACAAAAAAGGAGGTCTGTTATCTTGACATTCTGTGCTTTGTTTCTCCTGAAAGTATCTGCTAGCTAGCTGAATGTATTAAAGGTGTGAAATGACTTTAAAAAAGTGCTTGCAACCTTGTTAGCAGGATATGAATAAAAAAGTACCACTTCCTCGGGAGGTTCGCAGTATTCGTCAGCTAGAACTAGTAAGGATGATTTTTTTAATTAGTTGAATTTGATTGTTCCTTTTTGTATTTTAATGTGTGGCTTGTTTTGCAGGTTTTAACCTCTTACTCCATTATTCTTCTGTGTAAATTTTTTAAATAGTTTATTAGCAAATTCCTTCACTAATCGCATCACCAAGATTTTAGTGAATATTGAATTGGATAAGCTTTCATAATAATTTCTGGAGATATTGTAATTGTATAATCTGGTGTAATAGTTAATTAGTTAATGGATGATAACTTGGAATTTTAAAGAAATTAATCAAAAGTGATACTCTCTCTAATAAAATGGTGAAACATAATGATGTAATCAAAAAATTACACTAAGATTGCCACAAAAATATCTTCCTTAAACATAAACATGACACACATAAACCATAAAACGTATATTAATAATTTTGAGAAGAAGGATACAAGTGAGACGGGAACTATGGATAGAGAAGAAGATGTTAGGAAACCGAGACGAATTAGAAGAGAGAGGGAGGTAGAAGACAAATAGCTCGCAAGCTATTTCGAACCCGCAGGTTCTTACATTCCAAAAATTCTCACCAAAAACTCTCCTAAGTAGCCAAAATATCCGATATATATAGGGAAAGAAACCCAATAGTCACCCAAAGCAGCCGCCCAAACAGCCAACCAAAACAGAGAAGAATCCCAAGAGAAAAGGCACGATAGAACACCCAAAGCAGCCAAAATCCGAATAGCCAGGAGCCGAATAGACACCAAGAAAGGGAGCATGTCGGTTCAGGATCCAAGCAAGAAAAGCTCAAAAAGACATGTCCAATCAGCCATAACACCCCAAACACCAAACAGCCAAAGAGACATGGGCCAAGCCCATTTAGCTAATTTCAACCCACCATTAAATGCCCACATAGCCTTGATTGCATCAATTCTCCCATGGTGGAGAATTCTCATCTCCTGATGAGATCGTCTCAAAACTTCCATGATGTTTCGAATGCGCCATTTCTGATGGGAGATCTTCCTCTTGAATTGTAACTTCGATTTGTTGATTGATTTGACTATCCAATTTTTTTGTTTTTGATTTTTAAAGAAAAAGGAAGACTTACAACAACCTAAAGCTAATTTCAGCCCACCATTAAATGCCCACATAGCCTTGATTGCATCACATAAAAGGTGATTGGTTATTCTTTTAAGCTACATTACGCAAAGATGAAAATTGAAACTTTAAATTGGAGCCAAATTTGATATGGGATTACATAGCTGGCTCTCTTAAAAAGATTGTTTTAAAAATTTTAAGATTCCAAAATTTGATCAAGCATTCATCATCAACATCATTAGCCTTATGCCAACTTCTTGGTGTCAGCATCTAAATTTTCATTCTCTATTCATCCCTGTTAACAGTTGAAAGTGTTATTATATTTTGTTTTCTTCACATTTTTTTTAATCAAGATCTAGCCATATTATTTTGGTCTATTCATTTTCTTTCTAATCATTTCACATGGCTATTTACCAAACTTATTGTCTACCCTTCTCATGATCACTAATTCCTATTTTCTCCATTTCTCCTGTACAATTATAGGTTAATTTACCTTCGTTTTGCAAACATTTATATTGGCATTCTCATTTTATGAATACTCAACTTGGCTTCAGTGATTCATTTTTACACCCAACAATAATATTCATAAAGTATATAGATGGTTTAATTGTAATTATGTAAATTTATTTTTAGAATTCAAGATATTCTTTATATTGAATTGTATTTTTGAAGCACTTCTTTATTTTAACTATCTAACCTTGAATTTGTAGGTTATATCTTAAGATACATCCCCTTTCTTTTATATAATATATTGCTATCACTTTTTTTAGCAAAATTTGTCTAATTTTTATTAAGTTCAGTGTCAATAAAATTATGATTAATTAATACGACTTAATGATATGTATAATTAATCTAATTATTCGATGAAAGAATAATTTTTAAACATTTATCGTAGTGTTGAATCCACTATGTAGTAGATATAGCCGTCCACAATGCCTTCATCACGTGAGTCGTAAATTTGATTTCCTAAAACTATTGCAATTTTGAATATCTCCGTTATTCCTAAATATTGGGACTAGAATGTTGGTTCTCCAATCTTTTGGCATCCTTGCAGTTCTTGATATTCTATCAGATGGATTTATTAACCAAACTACTCTATATGAAAATTATGAGAATAATCCTATCAAAGAAATTTTGAATTATATCCCAGTTAATTTCAGATCCTCCAGTTTTAATCTATTTTTAACGTTTTCTTGTTTTAGATTATCTATATTATAACTCACCTAGAATTTTGGTTTTCTTTTCCAACTCATTTTTGTAGTTTAAATCTTGACCTATTTAGTTTGAATAAAATCAATTCTGAGAAAATTCTCGTTGTTTTCATTGTATTATAGCCAACCTTTGATTAGTTCTCTCACATCAAAATGCCCATGGTTGGTGCATTAAGAATTGATTATGTAGAAGCTTCTTCCAGCTCAGTCTCACAAAATATATCCTCCATGATGGCACAATATTCTTCTTTATAACAAACCAGTTAGAATCACTTGAATTTATCGGTATAAACACAAAGTGGTTAACTTTTGGGTGTAGTCTCAATCCATTTTGTTGGTAATTTGTAATGGTCCTAATGGACAAATAGGCTACACAACTAGGCAATAAAAATCAAATGGTGAGATTGCTTGTTCAACTTAGAAGGTCGAGAATTCCATAGCTATGACTTAATTGATTTACTCGATGAAAAAATTTGTTGATTATCTCTCCTGCAAAATTGTAAAGGATGCTTACTCTTTAGTTGGTGATTCAAGAATTTTGATCATCGGATTTATGGACATTATAAAAAAGATTAGGCACAATGTGATCACTGTCAAAAACTTTTACATACTAAAGGAATGTGTGACTTAAATCATAGGGAGGATGAAAATCAAGTGTTCTTTTTTGGAAGAGAAGTTAAGAGTCCATGTTGAATATAGGAATATATGTAGGTAGGTTTGCTGAGTTTATGGAGGACAGGAAAATAGGTGGAAGGAGGGGGTAGGTTTTCTGCGTTCATGGAGGACTGGAAAATAGGAGGATGGAGGGGGAGAGCGGAACGACATTCATGGGTAGAGGGAGGGATGAATCTCGAGAATAAAGCATGCATTCCAATTGGAGATAGATGATAGTACAATCAAGTAATGGGGTATCAAGTGAATAACTTAATTCAATTCTTCATTTGTTATCAAAATAATATTCATCCAACCCTAGGGCTGCAAACGAACCGAGCCGGGCCAAGTATGTGGGTGTTCATGTTTGAGTTTATTTAATATCAGCTTGTTCAAGTTTGGTTCATATTTGTTCAAGCTTTATTATTTGTGTTCATGTTTGGTTCATTTAAATTAATGAGTGTTCATGTTCGGTTCATATTCAGTTCATGTTCGGTTCGTTTAGTATTTATCGAGCTTTAAACAAACAAGCATGAACGAGCTATAAACGAGCTCTACTTTTAGATGTTCATTAACTTAATAAACAATTATCTATATAAAATGAAAATAAGATTAATCAATATGAATATATTTTTAAAATACCGAGGGAAATTATGAGTTTGCCGCCTCTCTTTTTGTCCTTGGTATTCATTCACTAAGATTTATTAAGAATATTTAATTAACATATAATATAATATTTATTTACTTTAAGATTTATTATTTAAAAATAATTATATCATTATATTATAATAAATATAAAATATTTATATTATTTATATTTATTAATTCTATAATCAAATATTAATTATTTTTATCGATCTTATTCACGAGTTCAAAATTGAACACGAATCGAGCTTTTATCGAGCTTCTTATCGAGCTTAATGTCGAGCTTGCTCACGAGCTTTAAATGATGTTGTTCGCGAACATAAATGAGCCGAACGCATTAGTGTTCAAGTTTGTTTATTTAAGCATCGAGTATTTAAAATATTGTTCAAATTTATTTGTTTAGTTAATTAAACGATCACAAACAAGCTTTAATTGAACCAAACAACGAGTAGCTCGTCGAACGCTTGGTTCGCTTGCAGCCCTATCCAACCCCTACTTGAAGAAATAAGATTTAAAATTTCAAGTTTAAACTAATTTAAAACCTATATCTAAATATGTCCCAAGATTTCTATCATTTAATTCAAAATAAAAATAATCCTAAAATTAAATTCATTAAAATTGAAAAAAAAAACCCACAAATGTTCTAAAAATTCTGAAAAACTGTAGAATAGTTTAGTATGCATGACTAGTATTGCATCAACTCCCCTATGCAGATAGGACACTTCTCCTATTGAGCATATACATGCCTCTTCTGGGCAGTGGGATTTCCATGTAGAAGGTTATGGAATTTGTTCATGAATATCTCTTGAATCTTTAGCATGTGCAGTCTGATGATGGAAAGTATAATCTAGAGGCTTTGAATCTAGGTCGTCATGCGTCATACAGCATTTCCTGGACAATATCATAGAAGAGAATCTCATAATCACATTGTGGTGGCAGTAGTGATAACATGAACTCAATTTTTTATTTTATTGAGGAAACGTAACAGGAGCATGCATTTGGTTTCTCACTCCCATATCCTTTTATTATTTTTTTCCTCCTTCCCTCATTTTTTTAATTTGTTGTAATTTTACTCTTTTATCTCTTATGGTTGAGTGAGGTCAGGTACCAGTTGTCACAGCCAATATCACTGTAGACCCAACATGCCAATATAAGGAAGGAATGTTTCCATATTTCAAAGGCCTGGGTGATTCTATCATGTATGTTTTCCGTAAATAACACAATATTTGTGTACTTAAAAAAAACTCAATATTTGTGGTTACATGAGATTTCTGGTGGAATATTAGTTGCTCTTTTGTGTTATATTTAGGATAATGAATGGTATAAACAGTCCCAAAGTGGTCGAATGCTTTGGATCAGATGGTCAGATATATCGCCAACTAGCAAAATCAGGAAATGATGACCTCCGACAAGATGCTGTATGATTGGAATCCTTTTTTTTTTCCTGCTTACTTGATGGATTGTAAACATCCTTGTTCTAGAACCAATAAACTCTTATTTGCAAAAACAACCATTTACTTTATTATTGTGAAAAAAATTCTTATTCAAGTTAAAAGAATATTGCTGTTATAATTGATAAATATCTTTGCAGATCAATCTGATATGGAAAGAGTAAGTTTGATTAAGAAAAAAGTTATTAGTTTGTTTCTGTTACCATATTTTGAATGTCCTCAATGTCTACATTTTACAGGTTATGGAACAATTTTTTGGTTTAGTAAATATTTTCCTGCAAAATCACCGGGACACTTGGAAAAGAAGACTAAGAATACGGACATATAAGGTTTGGTACTCATCTTCCTATTAAAGCATCTATTACCTTCTTGAATTCGTTGTCAAAGCACTAGGTAAATTTGTTCTCTAGTAATAGAAAGGAATAATTTATTCTACAATGATGTTGCTATGGAACTCAATTTTATGTTCTTAAATGTTCTTATTTTATTTGTTTTTTTACACCAAAGTTTGTCATGATTATTTGTTGATCTTTGATAGCTTCTTTCTAATTTTGTCACAAATATTTTCTAGCAATCTTTATACCTGACCAATGTAAGGAGGGCTTAAATCTCTGTAAGAGCTTCTATTGCCCTCTTCGTAAAAGTTAGCATCTATGACATATCACACCCCATTTTCATCCTCTTTCAGGTAATCATGAGACATAACAAAAGCAAACTATCTGAATAAATATAATTCTCACTAACACCAATCTTGATTTAACTCACAATGTTGAACCCACGATCGATAAAAGCACATGTGACAAGAAGGGTGACCAACTAATGCGACATGCATTCATTTTAAGGTTCTCTGTTGTTGGTGATGTACACGAGAATCCATAATCAAGTATTATCATGTTGATTGATGTTATGAAATTGACGCCTCCTCTTTGATATGACAACTACATGATGAGCATGATTACTCAAAACAACTCAATGCAACTTTCAAAGATGCATGGCCAGCCTCCTCTGATTTCAAATCAACATGTTTTCATATTAAGGTGTTACTCTCTCACCTCAAAAGGCTTGGTTGAGCTCTCATCTTTATTGAAAATCTTCATATGTTTTATTTCAAGGTCGCTCTCTTTCCTAATAAGCTATGGTTGGCCATTTCTTGCAATGAAATCAAATATTATATTTTAAGTGTTTCAAAGCCATTTATTTATTTATTGGACATCCACCCATTGCTTATTTAAGTTAATTGCTATGCAATGTTATGTAATGCTCTAAATGTACAAGTTTTATGTAACCTTTAATATCATTAAAGAATTGAAGAATCAATAAAGAAGCGTTGCTTGTTTAATAGTGCTTTGAAGTTCCTTGATGGCTTTCTCTGTGATTTCTATGGTGAAAGCTTCAAGTTTTCCTTATGTTTTATTACTACTTTCTGCTCTCTTAAGATAAATTTAAATATGAGCACTGATAGATAAAATATTATTTTACAGAATTTTTTTTTATATTGCATTTGCTTGTTTATAATTTTTAAATGTCATTTATTTTAGGAACATTGTCTACTATTGCACCAATTAAGGCACAAATATTTTCATTTCTATTTTCCTTTCCAACTTGTTTTCATTTTACGTGTAGGGGTACACTCCTTCCTCAACTAATATCATATGAGAGTGAACTAATACCATATGATGAAAGATGTGAAGACTCAAATGGATCAATTAATGTCAAGTACACCACATGATCCAGTATATACATTGACACATATACTTCATCAAAATCCTAAGATAAAAAAAAACTTCCCATTAACAACACATGAATTTGCTCATCATAATGAATTTTTTGTTACAAGTCGGCTTGAGTACCTGAAATATCAAGTCAGGAACAACAATCTGAGGGTAAATTATTTTTTTTCAATAAAAATTTAAAAAATTAAATAAAATAACTTCCAAAATTTTAGAAAGAGTCACTACTTATGTAAAACCGGTTCAGCCGGTTCAAATGAATCGGCCCTAGCAGTCAGCAAGCGAACAAGGGTGAAACAAAGACCAAGCAGGCGTGCATCAGGCAGACCGAACACGAGCGAGAGGTTATCTGGCAAAACCAGATCACGCAATCAAGTGAACAGACACATGCGGGAGTGAAACATAGCGACTCCTTGTGGGAGATAACTCTGATTCACTCACTCCAATGAAAGCAAACGAACGAACGAACGGAAGCTTCAGCCAAGAGAAACTGATCGAGAGGGAGAAGAAGGAGAAGGTAGGTTTTTCAATTTCATTCATTTTGTGTAAATTCTTCCGTGATTTAAACCTAAGAAATGATCAATGTCTCCTTTAAAGGCAAATGAAGTAAATTTTGGAAAGAGGAAGGAAAGAGAGTGTTCATTTCTGTCGACGGGAAACTAGTTAAGTCATTTTAATTTTATATTTTTCCTATTCAAATTTAAGAATAATTGTGTGACCCGGTTTAGGCTGGGCTGGTTCAACCGAACCGGCTAGCCTTCTATTAATAGTCGCGACCCCAACAGGGGTCGGTACAGGTTCTTTTCGCGAAACAGAGGGGGGGGGGGGGCGGACGACCGAGAGTTTGTGCGAGAGCGAGGTAAGTTCGTTTTACCCAAATTTAGCAAATGATTGTGTAGAATGATAAGAATTAACGGTTCATTTTCCTTCCTACCGTTAAAGAAGTGATAAATTTAGAAAAAATTTCTGTGGACGAGAAGAACGATCGAGAAGAAGAGAAGAAGAGGGAAGAAGGTTTGTTGAATTCTTTCTTCCATTTTCTTATAAATTTCGTCTTCTCCATTTAAAAGCGAATGATATTTTCTTAAAGGAAAAAGAAGAGATTGAAAGCAAAGAGAAAGAATTGTGGAAGAGAAAGAAGGACTCAGGGATTTTGAGAAAATTCTCGATTGTAAGTAAATTCTTTATTGTATAGCATTATTTAAATTTTGTTATTTAACTATATTTCATGAAAGTTATATTATATGAATTTAGGGTTTTTAGAAAGGAAGAGATTAAAAACAAGGAGAAGAAATTTTGGGAGTGAAAGAAAGAAAGGAAAATTTTGTAAGGTAATTTCATATGGAAGAAATCAGACATTATTTTTGAGACATTCAAATTAGGAGTTAATGTTAATTAAATCCTTATGTTATTGTGAACAGTTAAAAAGGATTTCATACAAGATGAATATTGGAAGAGGAGAATCAAAGTGGGTAATTATGATTGTGTCTAAATTTTCTTATTGTATTTTCATATTCTTTGGAAGGAATATCTATGATAATGACAAGTGATTTCTATTATGTCATAGACATTTTTATATGTTATTGTTAAATGTTATGGTTGAATTTTAAAAGTGATGTTTATTTATCTTTTGATGTTATTATGTGAAAAGAATGTGAAAAGATTCAAATGAATAGGATACTTACAAACATAAGAAAGAAGCAAAGAATGGTAAAAGAATAAAAATGACCTATATGATAAATAAATGTATAAATGAAAATGAAAGGGAAAAGGCTATGCATGCAAACTACAGGAGTTCATCCCCTTATAGTACTAGCTGAGGACGCCATACTCGTGCACGTAAAAAGGAAAAGGTTATGAAAATGAAAAAAAAAATGAAAATAGTTGTACCTTAGGTACATTTAGACGGTGCTCCTGTACAAATGAAAGAGGAAAAGGAATAAATATTTAAGCTCTATAAAGGTTATCAAGAACTGTAATATGATATGCATAAATTGACTGAACGAATGAAATAAAGATAAGGAAGGGAAATGAATAAAAAGTATATTAAATGTTATATGTAATGTATATGTTATTTTCATGTTAATTGTTTTAACAGTTATCCACTGAGTTTACTTCGTAAACTCATTCCAATAATTAATATTTCAGGTAAATCCCCAAGAACAAGAAATGGCTGAAATGGAAGAATTCGTCTATAGAAAACAACATGCAAATGGCAACAGGTAAAATAATTGATGAAAATGCTTAGTTCGTTCATAGATTGATTATAGTTTTCTTTGTGATTAGTGGCTCTTCAGTTGATGAAAAGTTTATGTTAATGTGTTTATTGAATGGGATGAAATTGTAATAATGTCTGACTTTTCATTCCCGCCTCGTTAGATCGAGCATCCGGGCTGGGTCGTAACAATAATATAAATGTATAAATTGTAGTTTTACTGAATTAATAGCATACGAATATTTAATAGAAAGAAATCAAGTTGGCGGAAGTTTAATTTGGCAAGGAAGAAGCAAATTTGCGGTAAAAGATGCAAGTTATATAATTGGAATTTTATGTCTATTTTAGAAAATTATATATGCAATGTGATTAGAAAATAGTTTGTTAAATTAGAGGAATTTGACATTTATTATTACTTTGATGATTTCTTCAGAATTTAGTCTAATAATATTTAATGCAATTTAAATTTATTTAGAATAGTGGAGGATTAACCTATTGCGCGAAGGTGAAGTGCTGAAGCAAATAAGGGATTTAAATAAGATTATATATATGTTAAGGAAGCATTTATGTGAAATGAATGAAGGTTAGAGATAAGATAATAATATAAGTCTATGTAATTGTGTGCGTGTATGTTGACCTCTAACCACCAATCCGGCCCATCTCACACACGATCTCCCCAAAACAGCGTAATTGTTTGCTCAAATGGCACTCTCAACTGTTCCCACTCACACGATACAAAACCCCTCAGAACAACCGCATGAAGACAGACTTACGGAACTCCGTCCTACTCTCTGCCTTTCTGTCTCACGCTCGAAGCCGACCCCACTCAAGCCCATCCATCTGCTTCCTCCCTCTGATTCCGATCTACCTACACTCGTCCGACCTCCCTCTTTCGATCCCAGCCCTCGGTCGCTCTCCTTCCAGTCGCATATGAGCCAACTCCAACCCACACGCCTGCCTACACTCATTAAAATGTATAAATTTTTATGTTTTTAACTTGTTTAAATAACAGGTACAACCAATTTGAAGACCTGTGTCGTTGTATCTTAAATCCAAGTGGGAAGAATTTGATTCACAACCCTCGGCCGTTGAATCTTAAATCCGGCCAAGCGGATTTGAAAAGCAAGTGCTTCCCAACTTTCGCTCGCGGGGAGGGGATGTAGAGAGGTTGTTGAAATTAAAACTAACAAAGACCTCACATAGTTAAAAATGATAATAATTTTAAAATAATAAATCTCATATAATTAATTAACAACAGTCGCAAATTCCACAATAACCTGATATATGAGTCAGATAAGTATGAACATGATGGCGTATCAATATTTCATGTCGAGACAAACTCGGTAGTTAGTAGCACCTCAAATAATCTCTTACCAGCAGGGACGTGGCACATGCCCTCTAATTGGGTGGTTTTGCCGCAAAATGGCACCACTATTATGATGACGGCCAAAGTCCATATGTTCTCTAATAATTTTAAATTCTTGAGTAATGAATCATAGGGCATACTCGATAGGCATAAAGCCTTTTTTTGTCAGATAAGGTAAATTCAAATATATCCCCTTAGACAAACACCTCCCTAGGTCTACAAGGTATCCTTGGACGAAGCAGCTCATGGCTGCCGACAAAGCTCCTTCTATCAAGTTGGGTCGACTACCTCATCTGACTAAGTAGATTAGGGACTATGACAACCCGGGACGACATAACCATGGGATCTTGATTGGGCTCGTCTTGATTAGGGACTATTTTCATTTCTATTTTCCTTTCCAACTTATTTTCATTTTGTGTACGGGTACGTTGTTTCCCCAACTAATATCATATGGAAATGAACTCCTGCATTTGTATACACATGCCTTTTTTCTATTAGTACATTCCTTTCAATATAGTATTTTATTTTTTCAATTTAAATTTGCACATATATGAATATCAATAGGATTATATCATATTTTATATGTATTATACTCTAATGAAGGTTTATTAGATTTTTCATTTTACTAAAAAGTAGTGTTACTAGGATTAACAAGCATACATATAAGATGGCATGTAAGTAATTGCATTGAATCATAAATAGAACTGTAATTCTATAAAATAAAAGTGTAATAACCTACTTCATTTCCTTTTTAAAAGTCGGTTCTCCCACTTCAGTGTTTCTTTAATTCTTAGGCAATCCATATTCATTACCTAGACATCATGTGCATGATTTTGTCACTTAGATAATTCGAAAATCCATTTACATTAAATTTACCTATCTTCTATGATGCACCGACACTTCTCCTCAAAGAGGCGTGCAGTGTCCGACACGTATCCGACACGACACGCATCCGACACTCCTCCGACACGTGTCGGACACGCTGAAAACGTGTCCGATTAAAAAATATTAAATACAAATTAAACTCGCGTGTCCGACACGCACATCTTAAATATTTTATTATTATTTTTTTTAATATAATTTCTTGTATTTAAAATTTTTACTTATTTAAAATATAAAAACTAAAATTCTTATTTCCTATTCACAACATCAAGTCAATCGTCCGCATTTAGTACCCCATTCATCAAATATTCTCATTTTAATTTCTCTTTGGCAGATTACAACTTTGATTTCACAACAATGCTCAATGTCATCTCTACATCGACGTCTGACGTTGTTACAACATCAACATTTCAAAACGATCTCCATATCAAATTCTGACGCCGTCTTTACATTGATGCTCGATGCTAGCAATTTCTACACCCACAACTTGACATCTAATCTTTGTCCAACGTCTTCTCAACATCGACGACCAATGCCCTCTCAATACCGATGATAAATGCCCTCTTAACATTGACATCCATTATTTACTGCATAACATCAATGCCCGACTCTCGACAGCATTGTCATCTCCTCTCTCGAGGGCTGATAAACGACATCAATGTCGGCCTCTAGATATCCAATATTAATCATTTTAAGTATAAATTCTAATTAAATGACTTATTATTTCTAAATTATTTTTAAAATTATACTTATTCAATTTTTATACACTATTTTTAAAATATAAAAATTATAATACCGTGTCCTATATTTTTAATAATTGACGTGTCCCGTGTCCGTGTCGTGTCGTATCCGTGTCGCCGTGTCCGTGTCTGTGCATCATAGCCTATCTTAGGAAATATACCTCAAAATACAAAAATATCCTATAAAAATTTAGTATGGGCAACATGTGTGAATGATTAAAACTATAACATATCAAAAATTACATGGTGAAAGTTTGCTAGATATTTGGATATCACAACTTTTATAATTTTCGACCAAATTAAAATTTAGAAAAATATAAAATAAAAATCATTAAAATTAGAGGTAGGATAATGGTAGCCTAACTTGAGACTAATAAATTTCCCAACTGACCTAATAGATGATTAAAGAAAATGATGATTAAAATTGCTTACTCAAAGATGTAAAAGAAAATTCTTTAATCAATCTCAACTTTTTGTAAAGATGAAAAGATGATGAAAGAAAGTTTCCATAGAATCTCCCAAGAGAGTGTCTTGAAAGAATTTTCCAAAGAGAATACTTTAGGATTTTTCCCGAGAGAGGAGAGAGATTTGCAAGAGAGAGTATCTTGGGGATTTTGCAAGAGAAAATTTTATTTAGGCAAAAGAAAGAGGAAAGAGATATTTTCGGCCAAAATTTTGAAGGAAATTTTTAATTTGTTATTTGAAATTTGAAAAGATTAAATACTTTCCAAATATTTAAAATTCAGTTAAGGAAGTTATAAGAAATATTTCACCATGTAATTTATTATAGAATCAATTTAATTGATCTAATAAATCAAAAGAATTAATTTGAGGTAAATCAAATCAATTAAATAATCCAAATAAAAAAAAGTGAATTTTGGCCAAGGAATTTTTGAAAGATTTTATTAATGATGCAATCAATCAAATTGATACGCTATATTAAATGGAAATATTTTGAAATAATTTAAATTAAGGAGATTGATTCATAACTAATACGGATGGATTGGCCAAGATTTTCTAATGAGTATATATGGATTTAGAAAGTTTTATAATAGAGATATTTAAATTAAAATTTGATTACTATGAAATATATTAACTAAGATATGATGAAATAAATTGAATTAAATGCAAAATCATGGGAATAAATTAATGATGTGGCCGTCCGTATGAGGGTCCGAATAAGGGTCCGAAGGAATTTATGCATTATGCAGATGAAGGAATTTTTCAAACTATTTGATTTTTGAAATTTGAGTGAAAACTGAAAAGAATTCTATCAAATATTTCTTGAAACTAATTTAATATTCATATGAATTTATTTATTGTGAAATTCAGCCAACAAAAAATTTTAAATGATGAATATTCTTTGATAAATAAAATATTTAGTTTGTATTTAATTTTGATTTTTGTGAGCAATAATTGTCATTTTATGCAAAATGATTCAATTACCTAATAAAGCCCAACATATGCTAATTTTGGTGTTCTTGAGTTGGCTGATCAAGCTATGTTTAAAATTTTATCTGAAATATTTGAAATTAAATATCATTAGCTTCCAATCATATGTTTGTTGTTATCAAAATTTAAAATATGAGTCATGTAGCTCATGTAGTTAATGGAGGTTAAAAAAAAAAGATTGTGAAAGTGCCTTAACCACAACTTTCTTGAGCATCAACAATGATTGGGTTCACAGAACATAAGATTTTTGACCTGTAGAAACTAATCATTTGTTGTATGATCTGCATACTGTTGGTGATGTGCACGTTGAGCCTATGGATTTTGTTGTTCAGCAAAGTGGAGCGATGAGGCTTCTCTCGAAGTTTCTCCGCTCTAGCAGGACATGCTTGCTTTGTTGTACATTTTAGAACTTTTTTATTATTTAATTTTACTGCTCTCTGGCTTTAACTAATTACAGCTTATATAACCCAGAGGTTCAGTCACATAATTTCATAGCCTGCCTGATATACGGTGTCACTTAAATACATCAAATTGTTACTTATTATGTTCTTTTCATTTTAATGATAGCATATATCTGTGTTCATTTATTTCCTTATAACAATTGATGTTATATTAGTTGTGCTAATGTTTTTAGCTTTTTTTTATCAAGATTTTAATATGCTTACCTATGGTTATGAATCTAGTATGGATATACATGGAGTTGGATTTGCTAAGGTAAGTTTTAAGTTTAAGGGGGAAGAAACTGTCTATATTTACACGAAATATATTTTTATTTTCAGATGGCATCATTGACTATCTCACTATATATGAACGAAAATTAACCAGTGCAAGAACATTGTGTTTACCGTGCCCATGTCTGCCTCCTAGCCCTCATTCAAAATGTGAATATCTATCCTCTTGTTTCTTCTTCGTGGGTCATGTCCTTGTGGGCTCCGAAAATTCGGCCCCGGCATCCGCCCGCTTTTGTTCTTTCTTCGGGGGGAGTTTTAACGATTTAAGTTCCGAGGTAAATTTTGGAAGGCAGATGAGATAGTAGATAAGACACTACCCAGAGATTTCGCCCTCATTTTGCGAGGACTTTATGATCTGAGTTCTGGTTTCCTATAGGCGCAAGCCCCTATAGTTAATTACCTCTCCCGATCACGAGAGAGAACTTTCGATTAAGGCTAGTCGTCAATCAGATACGTATAGATACGTGCATCTGGCATATAGTAGCAGCATGGGTTGAAAATTTGAAAGGGTGGAGATTGAAAAGGGTTAATACTTAAAATTGGAAATTTTCACCATCTCGCACTTAAAGCGGATGGTGGGGGAATGGATGATAGACCCGATCAAGATCCCATGGTTCCGTCGTCCCGGGCCATCGTGGTCCCTGGTCTACTTAGTCAGAGGAGGTAGTCGACCCAACCTGACAGAAGGATCCTTGTCGGCAGCCATGGGTTGCTTCGTCCAAGGGTACCTTGTAGACCTGGGGGGAGTGTTTGTCTAAGGGGACAAATTTGAATCCACCTTAGCTAACAGAGGGCTTTGTGCCCTATCAATCATATCCTATTGATTCATGTCTCAAGGATTTGATGCCATTGGGGAGCATACGGGCTCTGGCCATAACCATAATATAATGGTGCCATTTAGCGGCAACCACCTGGTTCAGAGGGCCCCGAGTCATAACCGTTTATCCTGCAGTGCCATTTGACGGCGAAACTGCCGGTTAGAGGACTCGTACCACGTCCTTGCTGGCAGGAGATTGTTTGAGAATGTATCCTAGTGATATTTTCGACTAGGCGTTAGCTCTATGTGAGCTGAAGTATTCTTCAATTTATCCACCTCAGCAAACTGTTGCGGAGGGTGGATGGATTTGCTTTAAGCGGTTTGATAGTTGGATTTCAATTTTTAAATATCTGGAGTTGGAAAGATTTTTTGGATTTTGGGATTTTTCAGAAGATTGGGTTTTGTAGGGAATTTAGGATTTTGGGAGTTTTGTGGAGTTTTGGATTTTATGAAATTTGAAATTTTTGGGAGGTATTTAAAAGTATTTGTGAATGGACCCCTCCGGTTGAGTTTTGCATTCAACACGGCCATCATCGGGGTGTATGGGGTCACTCATATTTTTGTGTTTTGAACCTTGTCGACTCTGTCTAGTGATTGACAGAGGATCGGGTTTCGTAGGCTTTATGCCCTTGTTAGTGAATTCTCTTGATTATAGGTCTTGAAGGCCTAATATGAACGTACAAAACAAATATCTCGGTCGATCTCGCGACCGTATATTTATTTAATAATTCGAGCCGTGTCAACTCCTATCTACCTGAACAGAAGGATCGGGCTCGAACTTGAATTCACTTATTGACCCGCGTAGCATCCCTAGACGTCACATGTGTACCAATAACACGCTCGTCGGGGCCCATGCGGGTATTTGGGGGCATTCTATAAATATTTATTGAACTTTGTCAACTCCTATTTACTTGCTTTAGGAGGATCGGGTTCAAATTTATTGACCCGCGCAGCATCCCTAGACGTCACGTGTGTTCCTACAGCACGCTCGCCGGGGCCCATGCGGGTTTATAATACATCCCCTTATGTGTACCTAAGTGTATACAAATTAAAGTGCACACGTGCAGGGGTATTCTTGGAATATTTGTACACGCCTTCTGTCCGCTTGCATGAAAGTTGCGGATCCGGTGGCGTGGCGTTGTAGCTTGTGGACGCCTTCTGTCTGCTCGTACTAAGGTTGCAGATCCGGTGGCGTGATACAGCAACTTAGGAATCGAGTGGTTTGCTGCCTTGTACAGGTAGACTGTCGTGCACTGCTTACTGCCTTCTGCAAGTGGATTATAGTGCACTAACGAATCTCCTGCTTGCGTATGCATGATGAGTTTCCCCTAGTCATTCATTATGGGTGATATGCGAGATGTATGAATACTGCCTATCGAGAACTTGAAATCTCAATAATCCTATTCAACTCAATATTTAGGATCCGGTTGAATTGAAATTCACTCATTTTATAATAATTTGATCTGACTTTCTCTTCCTAGAGCCCTGAATGGCTGTGTCCTCAATGTTGTCTTGTATTTTAAAATTAGTGGTCACTGCCTCGAACTGACGACTGCATTGATGGAAGGTACATCAGACCTTCTAGGGGGGTCGTGCGAAGCATTCATTCCTAGCATATTTGTTGCAGTCCTTGAGATGATTGGAATAGCGGATGTATGTAATTGTGAGTTAGGCCACCAAACTTTGCATCAATCTTTAACAGCATACTTGTTAAATATTGATCATTAACTCTAGTGAGTGTGATACATCGTGTATTGACATTCACTTGAGTGCATTCTGATATATCATATCATTGCTTTCACTGCATGTAGAATTCTCCTGATTACAACTGTAATGCTGATTGCGGTGTGGGTCTCTTGTAGCATCATTGAGCCCGTTCTACTTGCAGGAAGTTGATGTGCTTGATTAGTAGACCGTCGCGTTTACTTGCGTATCTTCTATCATTTGACAAGATTGCTGCATATATCTATAAGTATATTACTCTTCCTACGAAAGTTTTCCTGTCATTGCTTGCGGATGCCCGTATATATTGGGGACATGTTGTGTTTGCAATATATCTCCTTTAGTTATTTGCATGTCAGTTCTTGTTTCACAGAGAGCTTCTATGTTCATCCATAAATGATTCATGTCAATTGAAAGGATATAGTAGCATTCATTATTTGCCTCTTGAATTCATTTGTAGTTTGGCGAGTATATTGCACTCATTTGTATATATTTTTCTGTTGTCCACAAACACCCACGAGTCTCCTATAATTAGTTGTGGATGGACTGTTCTTCGTGTTGGCAAGATGTCGTATTCACATATACGCCTTTCACTGTCATTCATGGATACTCACAGGTCTTCTATAATTTCTTGTGAAAGGATCGATGCGTGTACTTGCAAGATGATTGACATCACTTGTAGGGAGGATGTTATGTTGTCAACAATTCATCACTACTGATAAGTAAGCTGAGTTTGTAAGTCTCTTATTATCCTTGAAAATAACTCGTAACTTGCATGATAAGTTTGTTCGTCACTATGTGCTCACAATCAAATTACATATACCTTCCAATCATCATCATTTTTGTATCACTTGCTTACAAGTGGCATTGGGCTCTTTATCCACTAGGGATCCTTGCATGTTCATTTGCATTTGACCACTTCCTTTGGTGTATCTTTTTGGAGTTAGATTGTTGTTGGTGATAAGGACGCCATCACGTCTATGCATGTTTCTTATGAGCAAAATAACAATCATGCTTACTAAGACTTCAGCATAAGTCTTCCATCCTTTCATTGATGATCAAATTCTTTGATCAACTTTCATATTGTAACAAGATCATACATTCATCAAATTAGAGTTTGACTTTTTATGTTATTCATTTGAGTTCAAATTCCTCTTTTGTCTTGTTCGAATTTGAGTCCAAGTCATTTGTTATTTGCATTCAAGCAAAATTCCTTGCGGTCCGAGGAAAGTTCAAATCCGAATCCAGTTCGAGTTCATGTCCACTGTAGTTCATATGATCTTCTTGAGTTCAAACTCAAGTCAAGTTCAAGTTAAAGTTCAAAGTCTTCTGAGATCCCACTCAAATTCTTTGTATCCAAAGTTTTGTTCAAGTCTTTTGAAGTCTCAAGAGTGGTTCAAGCCTTTGTGATCAACCAAGTTCAACCTTTCATTTATTTAAGACTTTTGTTAATTTATTCAACTTTGAGCTTAGTCCATTTTATGTTCAAATTCAAGTTCTAAATGAGGTCCAAGTCCTTGTAAGTCCTTTTGCTTGTGTTCAAATAGTTCAAGTCAAGTCCCTTATAATGTTCATTGGATTTCCAAATTAAGCCTCATGTTGCCCAAACAAAGTCCCCAGTGCACTGAAAATTTCGGCAGCCTCCCGGCGTCTCCCCCGTTTAGGGGAAAACCAAGAGGCTGCCTTCCCCTCCACGCGACGTGCGCGCTTCAGGTAGCGTAGGGGGTTTGCCGGTCCGTCGCAAGCGTCGAGGGCGGGGTTTAAGGCGATTGCCCGCCTCGTCGTAGGCGTCGCGCTAGCTTCCCTCCCCACTACGCTACGTGAGCGCGTGGGGGGTTTGCTAGCTCGTCGCCAATGACGAGAATAGGAATCTGAGTTTAGGGAGTATACCTTCGCATGTCGACGGCGGTGCAGGCTCGTGGATCGAGGCGAGAGAGAGCTTTTGCATTTATCTTAATCGTAATTAATTATAATTAATAATTAATCATAACTAATTATATTTAATGATAATTAATTATAAATAATTAACCATAATCAAATTTAATTAATTATGACAAAAAATATGACTAATTATTAATTAATTATAATTAAAAAAAATTAGTCATAATTAAATTTAATTAATTATGAATAATTTTAATCAATTAATAATTAATTATATTTAGACATAATTCATTATAATTAATTTAATTAACTATAATTAATTTATAATTAACTATAATTAAAAATAACTAGTTTTAATTAAATTAAATTAATTATAATTAAATCATATAGGATTAATGCAGAGTTTGAGCAGGATTTGTATAAGATTAAGTTGAATCCCGTCGGGATTTAGAATATTATGCGAGATATGAGCTTAACCCTGTTAATCAAGAATTAAGGAATTGTTAGATCTCACAGTGAGCTAATTCCTCACTTTACCTTATTCGGCTCGGTGGATTCACGGGATTCGGCCGAAGAAGCTTGCGACAGGGAGGCGATCACCTTCACGCGAGTGAGCTCCCTTCTTGCTTCCGATTAAAATGTCTTAACTTCCGACTCAGACAAGGAGGAACGTCGAAGGAGGCGGAAGGGGAAGATCGGCTAGGGCTTTGGCTTCGGGTAGGTGGGAGCTCTCTCTCTCTCTCTCTCTCTCTCTGTCGCTGTCGTTCTCTGAGCCGGCGAAGCAAAGGGGGCCGGCAGCAGGAAGAGAGGAGGAAGGGTCGGGTAGGAGGTCGTAGCTTGGTCAGGCGTCGGGCGTCTTGCGGCTAGTTGGGTTCGTGGGTCTCAGTCGACGGGAGGAAGAGAGGTAGCTCGACGGGGTTGAAGGGACGAGCGAGAGAGCCGAAGGTGGGAAGGAGGAGTTCGGATTCCTATGTTTGGAGCTGGGTTGGGATCGCGAATGGGGAGAAGAAGATCGCGAAAGGGAGAAGTTACGGGAGGGGAAGTGTCGGTGAAGCAGAGCCCTGGGTCCTCATTTTATAGGCAAATACAGAGGCGAGTTGCAAGTTTCTGCGGAGGAATTGACGTGAGCGGCGCCGAATACGCAGAGTGATGGCACTGTAGCAGGCGGCGATATGGGGCTCGGCAGGGATTGTACAGGTAATTCTTTTAATCTCTTTTTTTTTGTTTTCTTCTGGCTTATCCAGTAGAGGTCAACAGTCCTTTGATGCACTGAGTTTTTAAGTAGGATAAATTCTGTTAAATTGTATTTAGCAATCAATGAAACTCTCATCATTATAAAGTTTTTAAGTCTAAGTGGAATTAGTATGCCTTTTTCGTTAGATTGGATAAATATGGATCTCTGAGTTTCATCTGACACTAAAAGTAGGAGGAAAAAAAAGGTTAAAAAAAAAAAGACTATACTGTATGTGTATGTAGTGACTTTATAGTTAGAAATATTAAGCTTCTAATGCTGTATTTATTCATCTAACGGCTTTGTACGTTAAAGATCTACTCAGACAAGATGATTCTATTTGTGTATTACCGGCCAAACACCTCCTAAAATCACAATTCTCAAACCTCACTTACTCCTTCCACTTGCTACTATCATATTGGTTTAAACTTTTTTTTTTTTAAATGTATTTAGTGATGTTGTTGTTGTTATTGTTGGTTGAGCAGGATAATTGTTTTTTTTTTTTACCTGTTCTACTTCACTGATTAGGTTGTACCATTTACCCCAAGCGCTGGGTTAGTGGAATGGGTTGATCGGACAATTCCACTTGGTGAATATCTTCTAGGAAGGTTTGTAATTTTAGTTATTGTGGCATTCCTTTTGGTCCTTTGAGCATATTTGTATAATTGATGTATGTTCGTCTTTAACCACTCCAATCAGTTCAAGGAATGGTGGAGCGCATGGAAGGTATGGAGTGGGTGATTGGTCATTTCTTCAATGCCGGGAGCATATGACTAATGTAGGTGCAACTTAATTCTCCTATAAAAAAATGAAGAGCAATGTATGTCCATGGTAAAGCATGATGAATAGATGTTTATGAAATGGGTACAATGACAATGCACAAAACACATCTCAGCAAAGCATACTCGGCAAATTTTGAAAAAAGTTGGGCATTATTACATTTAAACTGCAGCATTATTTTACATGGATCATATTTGTGTTGGATATTTAGCTTGTAATAAAATATAAATTAATTTGTTGAATGAAAATTCTTGATTTTCAACTCAAAGTAAAAAATTAATGAACATGTTAAGTGAAAAGAACTGGAGATTGAAAGAGAATGTTTAAGAATGGAGTGCAAAATTAAATTTTTTCTTATTCATAATCTGATTCTGTGGTAGTTTTCTTCCAATTTGTGCCTAAGTAGAGCCAGTTTTTCTTCTCAAAAAACAAATGATTGGATGGCATGACTGAAGTTATAATTATTTCTTTCCATCACTTTGCTTATTTATATTGTTAGGATGTTTCAAATGTATAATTGCTTGCTTATAATTAGTTGCAGAGTTACTAGTTCTCAGAGATCAATAGAGTAAACATGAATTGATAAGCTTGCTAGGAATAGATGAATTGCCAAATGCATATGGCTTTTGATACAGTCCAAATGGAGAAATGAGAGAAAATACGGACTAATCTTGATCTGAATCGAGTAATGCATATTAGAAGTTGTCCCACCTGATGTAGGCGCTCAAGTCAGTTGCTCTAAGTCTTTCTAACTAAGGGAATAACATATACTCAACTAGGCATTAAATAACAACCTTCAGAGGAAAATTAACTAAGAAAACTAGTGAACAATACTGTAAAAGGCTCCTATGTTCGATCAATTGTTCATCCCCTTCTCGCTAATATTTATTGCATTACTGGTATATTCGTTTGAAGTTTCTCTTTATCACTATTAGACCTAAGAATTTCTAGAAGCCTTGGTAAATCACCAATTATCTTGTAAAAAAGCCTTCTTTTCATGCTGAGAGTATATAAGCTTTTATACAGGAGAAAGATAAACGCAAGGCATTTCTAAAAGTCTGCAAGAATTTCAGGTTTCTTCATGATCGATAGCTTCTTTCCTAAAGTATCATCTAAATTTTAGTGAGTTTACTGTTGTTTCATATCAAACAGGCCTGTTATGCGTTACTTCTTTTTGGAAAGGTTCCTGAGGCCTGCTGATTGGTTTGAGTGCAGACTGGCTTACACGCGAAGTGTGGCAGCTAGCTCAATGGTCAGTGCAGTCATTTTTTTTTTGGGGGGGGACATTCATCTTTCTATCTAATATTTTTGAGTTGAGTGGTATTTGTGCTGTTTCTTTAGCTTTTTTCTGGGCCATGTCTTTTTTTCATAGTCATTCATGCTCTAAAATTTTAATCTTGTCTCTTCAGAATTTGATGTTTTGGCTGCACTTTCTTCAAGTAACCTTTTAAGTGTAGGTTGGCTACATTGTTGGACTCGGAGATCGTCATTCTATGAATATTCTCATTGATCAAGCTACAGCAGAGGTGGTGCACATTGATCTTGGTGTGGCCTTCGAACAGGGTCTCATGCTTAAAACGCCAGAGAGGGTCTGTAAAATTGAAACGAGCTTTCTTTTCATTTTTGTCTCGTCTGCTTGGATAATTTCAGTAATTTCATTCCAACTAGCTTTATCATCATTAATAATATTTATGCTGTTAACTTGTGCAGGTCCCCTTTAGACTAACAAGAGATATCATAGATGGTATGGGTGTTACAGGTGTGGAAGGTATTTTCAGGAGATGCTGCGAGGAAACCTTATCAGTCATGAGGACAAATAAAGAAGCATTGTTGACAATTATTGAAGTAAGTCAAGACATCTTAAAATCTCTATTAAAATCTCTATTAGAGAACTATCTACTTCATGAAAGAAACAAAACATATTGTAACCTACTGCAGGTTTTCATTCACGATCCCCTCTATAAATGGGCGCTCTCTCCTTTGAAAGCCTTGCAAAGACAGCAGGTAATCAATTGATTTCACTGTTATGTTTTGGTGATGTAGCACAAGAAATTAGGTTAAGATTTTTTTTATAAGATCTTACGATTTATTTCATTTTTCTATGATTTTTTTGTTTATTTTAAATAGGGACATTAAATTTTTAGACAATCTTTAGGTTTGAATTTGAATTGGATCATATTTGATTTGTATCTTCATTTTTGCAAAATTGCTTCTAAAATAAGGATTGCTGTCTTCTATTTTGATCAAATGATTTACAAATTAAAATTTAAAATCTCCTTTGTTATTCTCCTTCCTCTACCTTTCTACCCCTGGATTCCAATTTCTTCTCTTCTGCTACTGCGCTTCGACATTTGGATTAATGCTACAGTGGGTATTATTTACCTAAAATATTCCATATATCCTTCATTGTGTTGACGTACATTTTCGTGCCGACTCAGCTCGAATCGAGCCGATTCGAGCCCGACTAGGCTCGATGACGCTCGATCAACTTAGTTGAGACTCGTCGAGCGTCAAATAATTTCGATTGGACCCTAATTCGGCGAAATTAAATGTTAATTTCACCAAATTAAATTCAATTCAATTCAATTCAATTCAATTTTAATTAAATTAAAATCAATTCGAACCCAATCGAGCCGCGCCGAGCCCAATTCGACGCAAATCAGCGTCGATTCGAGTTCAATTTCGCAAAAATTAACTTGATCGGACCCAATCGGACCCAAACCGACTCAAATTGGTTCGGGTCGAGTCCAATTTAGGTTCAATTTCAGCCCTAGCTAGGCAATTTGGGCTGAATTTGCTTCCCAAATCAGAAATCAAAACCTAGGGCTGAGATTTCATCCCAAATCCCACCCAAATTTGGCAGAAATTCCACTCAAGTGGAATGTTTCTCGTTTCACGCATCGAGGGAGCCAGATTGGGCGGTTTGGGCGGTGGACCTGCTGCTTGCATGCGAACAAAATAGCGTAAGAGGGAGAGGGGGAGCCATTCGGCTCCCCCTGTTGTTTCGTTCGGTCTGTCCCGAGCAGAGAGCGAGCGAGAGAGCGCGAGAGAGCAGGAGAAGGAAAGACCATTCGGCCCCCTTGCGTGCGACTCCACCAGGCGAAACCCCTCTCGCGTGCGGAAGCCCCCCTCCGGTCCCATTCTCGTGTGCAGCAGCTCCGTCCGAACCCATCCAGGGCTTCGGCCGAACCTGCCAGGAGGTCCAACTCCCTCTTTCTCTGAACTCGTGCGACCTAATCAACATAAGGAAGGCTTCGCATTCACTGCAGAGACTTCTGCCTCCTCCTCCTTCAACTCCGGCGAGTTCGTAGTGGCCATGGGGGCTATTGGAAGTTTCCAAACAGCAAAGGAAGCCTCTATTTCCTTCCAAATCATCTCCGGAGACTTCCAAACGGTGAAAACTGCTGTTTGGAACCCTTGGACAGCAGTTTCCCTCTTCCGGAGCGGCTTGGACAGCAATCTTGGAGCTTGGATAGCAGCTTGGACGGTCCTAGGAGCTTGGACGGCACACTTTCTCGCCTTTAGCTTGGCGAGTGCATTGTGGTTTGCGCCGTGACAACCCAGCGAGGTAAAACCTAAAACTTAGTGAAACCTAGGGTCCCCCAAGGCCAATGATTGTATGGTTGACGATCCAAAGCCATAGGTCCCTTAGAAACTTCAATTTTTGCTTTCCCAAAATCCCCCATTTGCTGTCCTCTCCGTAAAACAGCGGAAATCTAGTGATTTCCTTTTGTTTGCTCTCTTGGGAGAGCCAAAGAGGCACGTTGATACGCGTGGGGTGGTTGGATTTGTGTTTGGCGACCCCAAATGCATGATTTTGCATTCATATTGCATGCTTAGCCTTCACCTACAAATGGACCATAGGGTTTGATGTTATCTTCCTATCCCAAAATGTATGTTGAGGTGTAGGATATTTTTTTAAATCTAGTATGCCATGCTCTTCTTTCCTCAAGCCAAGTGTCATGACAAAATTGACATAGAGTTAGGAATTTGCATATATTAAACTTGTGGATTTCATCATATAGCTTGGTTATATATCCAAAAATAAATTTGATGATTTGTTGTAGGATCTCATATGAACCCTCAAAGGTTCATTTTGTGAATCCTAGAGCAAACAAGGTTGGTCAAATTTATCTTTGAGTATATTGCGAAGCTTATAGGAAGCATAACAAATGAACTTTTGCTTCATCGTATGAAATCCACAAAATTGGAGATGTCTAGTTATGCTTCTAATATATCAATGCATGAGAAAGTTTACAAGCTTCGATTTATTTGATTGTATGCATTTTTCTTTCAAACCTTAGATCATAAAATTGATTTACAATGCGGAGTTTTCCTTACATGATGAAGCTTGTAAATTTTGTGAAGCTTTGCAAATGTTTGGAATCAAATCTAATCAATTTGACAAGTGTCTTATGTTGTGAGATCTCTTATCGACCTCCCAAGGTCTATGTTGAGATCCCATAAAGAAAGCACAATTGATTAAGTTTGTATGCAATATTTTGCAAAATAAAGTAGAAGCGAATGTTTTAAATTGCTATGTATCTAAAGATTTGCGAATTCACTAATATGTTTATCAAAACCCCAAATACTTGTGAAAATAAGTGTGGAGTACGCTATGGTTTTCAAAAGCAAAACTTATAGATTGTACCCCACTATAGATATTAAGATTGATAAACATATTTGATGTAATTTGCAAGTTGGATGATTAATGATGAGCAATTTAAACATCTAAATATCTCAAACAAGAAAATGTTGAACCTTTTCATGCAGACTCCTAGCCTCCTAGGTTTCTTCTAGATCCTATCAAGTTGATCCTTAGGTTATTCCTATAAGCTTCTAAGCCCTCTAGATCATATCAAAATTGATTTAGAAAACCTTTCAAAGCTTTAGGAGTCAAATTTCTCTCTCCATGAGTCCAAAACATTTATGGAAGAATGAGAAATTTCCCTTCTCATGCATATATTCTTTCAAACCTGATGCTTAAGACTTCCTCAAAGTTCTAAAAAGCTTTATATATTGCATGAGTTCCAATGAGCATAAGGAGCTTTCTTTCAAATGCTCTCCTCTCCTCAAGTGTAATCTTTTGGGAGCTTCCTCAAAGCTCCAAATATGTTATTACACTAATCATTAAGACTTTAGGACCAAAATCCATGGTCATATCTTCATTCGTTGATAAAAAAATATAGCAAATGAGCCTCTCCAATTCAAGCTTCCTAATCATGCCAAAATTGATTTAGGAAATTCTTTTAAAGCCTTAGGTGTATCTTTCCCTTCTCCAAATGGATCCAAAACATTCATGATGGAATAAGAGGAACTCCTTTTCACATATACACCTCTTTCATGCATAATATTTGGGGCATCTTTAAAGCTCTAAATATTAAGTTGCATGAGACTTAAAATCTATTAGGACCTCTCCAATAGATCTTCCTACTTCTCATATATGATGGTTTGGAGTGTCCCCATTCTCTAAACATTCCATTATATGAATCACCTAAGTTTAGAGACAAATTCTAAACTTCTTTGTTCATTTGTTGAGACACAAAGTTAGCAAATGAACATACCACCCCTTTCATGCATGATTATTTGGAATTTCTCAAGACTCCAAGTATATCATTGCATGAGTCATTTGAGTTTGAGGCCACGTTTCAAACTCTTCTATTTTATTTGTTGGGATATCAAACCAACAAATATTATCCTCATATATGATATTTGAAGCCTCTACAAGGCTCTAAATATCTTATACATGAGTTGTTGAAGCTTGGAGCCAAACTCTAAGCTATCCATCTCATTTTTGTTGGAATCTAAAAAAACAACAAATGTCCTTTTTATGCATGTTGTGTGAAACATCCAAAAGTTTCAAGCACATCATTGCATAGATTTTTTAAAACTCGGAACCAAATCCTAAGTTCTTTCTTTTCATTTGTTTGAACATAAGGTTAACAAATGAATACTTCTTTTGGATTCCTATCTATCTTCTCTTAGCTCCAAAAGCTAAGGGGGATTCTTCCACATGTAGCTTAAAAGCTACACGTTGGACACCTTTCTTAGACCCAAAATCTAAGCTATCACTTTCATTCAACCCAAATTGAGTGATTTCTCTTATGACATTTAAAATGTTAAACACATAGATGTCCCTTAGGAATAATCCAATCTGTTGAAGTTCACCCTACTCTATTGAATGAATTTTACCAAGCCCTAAGTCAAACCCCTTAGGCATACTTATCTTACCCTATTAGATAGGTACTTCTCTTTTCCAAATATTAAGAGAACTCCAAAACACTTAAAAGATCACCTAGGTTCCTTTTAATATAATGATCAATCATCTCCCTCAAAAGGCGGGATGTCTATATCATTATATCTTAGGATTCATAAGTAACAGGCTTGCCCAAAAGCAAGTAAGTTGTTACTTTATGGGTTCTTCATAACCCTCCTAAATATGAAACATTTAAAAATCAAACAAAATCTTTAAGTCACAAACAACTTAAAGTGAAACCACCCTTGGATAAAGACCAAACATCTTCATTCCAAAATAAAACTAAACACCCTTAGTGTGACATACCACACGAGCCCCCCCACACACTTAGGTGCACAGCCTCTTAGGCATACTAGGATTAGGATTTTTCTTTGTGTGCGTATGTGCTTGATTGCTGTGGTGTGATTGCCCGTTGGATTGTCTGTGATGTGGGCACTTGCCCTTAAGTGGTTAGCATAGGAATATATATATGTTTTCTTGTGCAGGTGGCCGTGTCCAAGAGGGGGTAAAATAAAAATAAATCATGATTATCTTAACGCTGTTTGCTTGCAGGCGCTGCTTAAAACCCCCCAATAGGCATGGCCAATAGGGTAGAAGCAGATGTTTGGCACTTTAAGTGCTAAGCAAATTTTGAATGTGATGTTATTATATAAACTACCTACTCACTTTATTTTGCAGGTTTGAGTCTTTTTTCTTTTCAAAGTGTATTTGATAGAATTAGGATGTAAAACTTGTGTGGTTTGGATTAAAAGAAGGAGAGGTGGATCAAGTAGGATGTGCTTCTTGGAGGTGATGCCCAAAGCTCCACCTAGAAGATGAAGCTTGAAGACCCCACAAGTAGAGTCTGTAAAAATTAACTGGGTTGTATAATGACAGGCAACTCAGCTGCCAAAACTACTTGTAATAATTGGGACTCTTCTTACATTTCCTGCACTTGATTTATATAAATGCATGTGTTTGTTTACTGTGTGCGCACTAGAACAGCATGATTTTTCTAGGTTTCTTCTGCTGTTTGTTTGGGAGTGGCCTGGACTTGTGGAACGGTAGGCTCTTAGGAAAATTTAAGATTTTTACTCTTTAAAATGTAAACAAATTAAAATCAAACTTAGGCTTCATGATTTTTCTAAACAAAAGAAACTTGCATGGCTTTTCTTTTAAGAGCCAAGTTTTCAAAGTTAAACTGATCATGCATAGCCCAAAAAAAGAGTCACATGTAGAAGCTCTCACTTAAGGATTATATAACAAAAAAAATCTGCATCTGTGAGTCAGCATTCTGCATACCTAGGCATCTTGGCCTCAAAGCCAAGTTGTAAGTCATGTTTCCTAAATAATAATTGTCCACCACTCTTCATATGCTTTGAGACCAGAAAGTATGGTTTTAAAAGCGATTAGGAGGAGTCTAGCTGGTAGTCCTTTCCAGGTAGGACAAGAAATCTAGAGGTCGGGCTGGTTGTGCCTCTTGTGAGTTACAATTTTTAAGCCTTTTTGCATCCGTTAGATTTAGGTTCGAGGCCCTACCTCTCAGTAGGCCTCACTTTAGCTTTAGGGTCTGAGGCAATAAGTTGATTCTAATCACTATATAAACCCTCAACTTTCGAGCAATTCTTCCAACAAGTGTTGTTGGAATGTAAGCCCCAAACTTCTAATGAAAAATATTAACTTGAACAAAAATTAGACTTCTAAAATGTAAAGCCCAACATAGGATAGTTTGAGTACCTCTGAGTTTTTCTCAGAATCAAGTACTCCTACATTCCTTTCCTTTGGCACTCAATCCAAAAAATTTAATCTCAAGTTGATCACTTCATCCTTGAAACTCCTAAAGGACAAAAAATCCTTTAAATAAGATTTTCATGGATTTTCAAAATCAAAACCAAACTTTAATCAAAATTTAAATGACTCAAAAAAACAAGAAAACCACTAATTTAATCAAAAGTTTTCTCAAGCCCCAAAACTTGAGATGTAATTAACCATAGGGGCTTGCCCCTATGGGGCATCTATACCCCAGAATAAATAAACCCCGTTCAACCAAACATTGAACGGGGGAATTTCTGTTGAATTGCAAATTTTGTCATTGAGTCCATAAAGAAACGATATTTTTACCCTTTGGGGTAATATATCGTCATTCTTATGCCGTACTCAATTATAAAAAATGCAATCCGTTAGAGGAACACAAAATTCTCCAACACATTGGAGCACAATGCACTAATTCATAGCACGTCTATAATCATAGATATCTTCTGAGTGGATTTCCATGTCATAACCTAAAGGTATTAGCCTTATGATGCTTGAATTGTCATCACCCATCCCAGAGCTTGTAATACTAAGGTGAGAACAGATGGTTGTAATTTTTTTTTTTTTTCATTAAAAAAAAATGTTTGTATGGCTGTTTTAAATTTCATTCACCAATATCAAAATTATTTTCATTTTTTTTCATAATAATAGCTTCCAAAATATTAAAAGGGCCATTAAATTACAAAATTTTATTCTGAACTATAACAATTCTAATTAAATATCGCTCTATTGTAGTGCAACATCAATCATATACAAATTCTCTTCTCTCACTTATTTGGTTCTCAAGTTTTTCTTCTGAAAATATTAAGTAAATAAGGGGATGAGTTACCATCATATCACAGTGTGTTAATTAGTTTTAAATCATAGCAACTCAGCACAGAAAGAAACCAACATGCAAGCTAGTCATTATTTTAAATTGTAAGAAATCAGAAATTTTGCTTATAATTTGGATATCACAATGTTCATAAATTTTCCTTAACATTTAAAATAGTGTACATTGATAAAATCATAACATTCATCTTTTCTATAGCTTATCATTTATTAACTTATACTTTTTTATATGGTAATACATTTATCTTTGGAGCAACATCCAACTCAACTCACACATAGTCAATATTTCTCTATTGGTATAGTGGAGCATAAAATAGAGCTACTGTTGTATAAGGTGGAAAGCCGCCAATTTGCACTTAGCTAATATATCCGTTGTCAGTGTAGCCAGGCATAAGTCTTATTTCTACTATTATCTATGGTAAAAAGTAAAACCATCAATGAATAGGTATGTTAGTGTCCCCTAGTATCATAAGGGTTGAACTCCATCCATCAACATGCACATTCAAACACTATTGTATATATCATTTTATTTGCATTCTTCTTAGCATACAATATTTTTTTTATGAGGAAGCATTGTATAGTATAGAATAAATAGCCATTGAATGGCATGAAGATATATATTTCATTTCTAATTATATGATGAATCAGTTAGCAGAAAAGATAAATCATTATATGTCCTTTGCAAAATGGTATTCTCATAATATATCATACACGAGAAAAATGAACCATAAGCATGTTTATCAAGTGCAAGAGATTTAGAAGGAAAATTTACTCTTAACTTAGAAATATAATTAATGGCCTTATCCGTAGAAAATGTGGTTTTCCACTTTAATCATAACTCTATACCCATTAGTTTAGCACTTATAAACATGTATACTTACGTATAAAATATTCATATCAATTAATTTTATACATGTTTTTTTTTACTTTAATGTGGGCTTCTAAAATTCGTAACCCAAAGTGATCTTGATGTAGGACTAAATGAAATGTGTCGTGCAATTAGAGATTTATGCTAAAATAACATCAAAGACAACAAAGTAAACTTCATAAAACATTAAGAACAATAAGAAAATTTGAACTTTTAGATCATGTGATAGCAAGAAACTAACAAGTCAAGGCTAAATAATAATGATAGGTGAATTAATTTAGACTAGCTAACATGAGTTGATACAAGTCCAACATTTAATTAAAGAACTAGTCACAAGAGTTTCCGATTACTCAAATTTAAGTAGGGCTTTGTGGATTAATCAACACATATGAGATGATGCTACTATAAATGAAATGAGAATATCAATATTTAGTTAGAAGAAGAACAAGGGGAGGGTTTGATACTTAGCTCATGAATGGGAGAAATGGAGTCCTTGATAAAATGACGGCTAGTTCCTCCTTGGATTTCCCTTTAAACCCTTACTCTTTGTTAAATCGATGTCCTCATTGCAAAAGTAGATGCTAGGTTTCCTTGGAAAGGTAGAATAGTAATGAGGAAAAGAAAGTTTCAGCTATAGGAGGATTTGGAAGTGGAGAAATCAGCTTGAGAGGTGGAAAGGTGGAGTTGGTTGCTTGGGAAAGAGAGAGGGCTGATATGGTTTGCTTGGGAAGGGAAGTATTTGGCTTGGGAAAAGGAATAGTTAAAGTAGTTGCTTTGGGAAGAGAGAGAATTTAATGTAGCTTGCTTGAGAAGGGAACTAGTTGGCTTGGGAAAAGGAAAACTTAAAGTGGTTTCTTTGGGAAGAGAGAAAAGTTAAAGCTATTGTGGGTTCCCAAAGGTCATAATTAATTAAGACAAATGCTCAATTAATGTGAATTAATTACAAGATTGGGAAGCCCAAGGGTCTAGGGTGTTGGGGAGAAGGTGGAGGCGGGTAGAATGGAAGGAAGAGAGGTGGTGATGGGTTGAGGGCAGCAGGTTGCTGCAACGGTGGGGATTGTTGGACGGCTAGGGAAGGAGAAGAGGAGATAGAAAGGGAGATGATATCAACCAAGATCTCACAAGCTGTTGGGTATTTATTTGCCTTTCTCTAAAGGACTTCACACACAAACTCAACTCACCAAGAGAAGAGGAAACATATAACCAGAAATTTTCAAATATTCATCATCCTTACAAGAAAATAATGGGCCATATATATAGGCACCAAAAGGAACAAAAGACTAGAAGGCCCTTGGCCAAATAACACAAAAGTTCCCTCAAGTGAGGGTAAAACTGAAATAAAATAAATAACATCACGTAAGACTCCTACAATACATGAAAACTAAAAATATAAAGACTCAATCAAAGCCGTAGATCTCCGGCCACTACGGTGATAAACCCTCCTAGCTCTGATGTCCCCATCATTCTCCCGGGGTGGGAGAAAACTCGACCCTCTCGAGTCAGCTGCATGTGATCTCTCATATTGCTCTAATAAATCTGGGTCGATCCTCTACAACTCTTCACGCTCAAGCCATGTATCTTCGATCTCTGGCTTATCCTTCCACCTAACCAAATATCTTATTCTTCCTCCATCCTTAGTAGAAATAATTTCATCACTTAAAATGATATCAATTTTATCCGCTTGGAGTGTATTGGGTAATTTGGGAAGTGGAGGTAGGCTAGGGTGCTCACTGGATTGGTTCACACAAGGCTCAGCAAATGGATTGGTGGATTGAAACCAGGTCCCTCATATGCTACTAGATCCTCTATATTAAAAGAGGGACTTATGCCAAAATCTGAAGGAAGATCCACCACATAAGCATTGTCATTAATTTTCTTCACCACTTTAAAAGGTCCAGCACTCTTAGCATGTAGTTTCCTAATAGCCCCTTTCGGGAACCATTCTGGACGAATCTAAACCATCACATAATCACCTACTTCAAAAGTTCTGAATCACTTCTTAATGTCAGCCTGAAGTTTGTACGTTGCATTGCTTTGATTTATCTTAGTTAAAATCTCTTTATGCAAATCATGCAAATGGGATGCAAATGATGCAGACTTACTAACTCTAGACTTAGGGCTCATGGGAATCAAATATATAGGCTGCCTAGATTTGAAACCATAAACTATCTCAGCTGGACACAGACTTGTGGTGCGGTTCATTGAGTTATTGTAGAGTAATAGGAAGTTTGGAATCCCAATCTCTAACATGCTCACTAACTATAGTCCTCAAAAGGTTTACTAAATTCCTATTGACCACTTCAGTTTGGCCATCAGTCTGAGGGATAGGGAAACAATACTTGACAGTAATTTTGTTGATAGCATGGCTATCAACACACATCCTTCATATACCATCCTTCTTGGGGGTAAAAAGGGCTGGTACAGCACAAGGACTCAGACCCTCCTTGATGAAACCCCGCTGTAGGAGTTCATCGACCTGCCTCTTGAGCTCAGCATGCTCAGTGGGATTCATACGGTAATGAGGCAAGTTAGGGAGGGAAGCACCGAGGACAAGGTCAATGGCATGTTATATATCCCTCAAAGATGGTAACTGGTTAGGAAGGTCCTCAGGAAAAATATCAGAAAAGTCCTGAAGGATGGGCTGGACCTCCTGAGGAATGGGCCTCTCAGGCTCCTTAGTAACCTCAAGACCCACTAAGGCATAAAGGGGTGCGCCTTGGGCCACACAGGAATCAATAATCTTAGCAAATACTAGGTTGAGCCCTTTATTAGGTTTCACAAGATTGGGTTTAGGTTCATTCTTAGACTTTGGCTGACTAGGCAAGAGCTTGATCTTCTTGCCACCATGTTCAAACACGTGTTCAAACACGCAGATGTTTGAACAACCATAAATATGAATATTGTTATAAAAAAACCACTATCGATGATGCAACTGCCACTATCGATGATGACTTTGCAATTTTTATCTTTCATTTTGGTGTAGGTGTGAAAAATGGAAGTCCTACGCCAGTCATCAACAGATCGTGGTTGTGACAGAGCACATCTCACCACACAGATGGGAGATGGATCAAATCTCTGGATGCAATGGATGACCGCAGTATCAACCTCATCCTTCTCAAAGAACTCACCATCAGGATCTACAAGATGAGTGAGTTCAGCCTCAGGCTCAAGGTCTTCCTCAGATACTTCTTCAATAATGGAGACCTTATAAGGACTAGAGCACTGGGCGGCGAGGTGGCCATATCCATGGCACCTGAAGCACTTAGTCCCGGGGTGGGATTTAGGTGACTCCACCATGGGAGACTTGCCCTTTGGATCAGGCTGAGTTTGGGGTGTGTTAGAAGGTGGTCTGCTGGGATGGCTAGGAGTCGGCCTAGGAGAAGAAACATGTGGGGTTGATCCATCAGGAGGCCTAAATGGGGGTCTAGACTCATTGTGACAAATAGTGTGGTGTGGTCTAGATTCTTTCAAATCCAAGACTATGCTATAGGCACTCTAAGGTGGTGATATTCCTAGCAAATAATTCATTGCGGAGATCTTCACGCAACCCTGCACAAAACATGGATAGGATATGTGCAGGAGTAGTGGTGGTTTCTCCACTGCAGCGTATCATAAAATCATCAAATGCTGCGATATAGTCTTTTACTGATTTACTACCCTGGGTTAACCTGTTCCACCCATCCAACAATCTCGAAAAATATGATGGTGGGAGGTATTTCTGCCTCAGTTCCTGCTTCATAGTTCTCTAATCAGTGACAGGATATTAACCTCGAGATTCCCTAAGATTTTCTAGATTAGTCCAATATTGACTAGCTCTCCCAATAAGCTTCATTTCAGCAAATTTAACTTTTCGCTCCTCAGAAATATTATACCACTTGAAAAAACTATCCATACCCTTGATCCAATCCAGAAAGAGCTGGGGATTTAGGTTGCCATCAAATGTGGGAGCATCAACCCTAATATTTTTCAGCAAAGGAGTATCAGGATCATGCATCAGATCATAACCACGGGGATGCTCACGGTATGGCCGACCAACAGGGGCAACATGGTGTCCACGTGGGTGTCCACCATGTGTCGGGGGCACTCCCTAGCCAAAAACAGGGTTATGACCAGGAGGGGGGTTTTGGTCATACCTAAGTTGTTGTGGAGGGGGGACATGGGGGTATCCATCATTGGGGTTCAAGTTATCAACAACCATTGAAGGAATTTTAGACGGGGTGTAGAGTGAAGGAATTCTCCTTGCCCTATCCAGATTGTCAAGCCTTTTCGTAGTGAGGTGGTGGAATTCAGTCGCATCGGCTTTATTTTCCCGAACAACCTGAGTTAGGGCGCCAATTTGACCAACTAAAGCATCTAGGGTCTTGTTAGACTAGTCCACGCGAGACCGGCCCAAACGTGAACTAGGCGGACAATCTCCACCTCCTGCTACAACTGCACGAGCCGCAAAGCCGACGAAGCTGTTTAGGAAGGATCTTTTTGAGGGATTTGGGAGGAAAATTTGAGTGTAGGGACTGTTTAGGGATTTCCTTTTGATTTGTATGCATTAAATACTTTGTTTTCCTAGGGTTAGGGCATGTTGAATTTGGTTGAATTTGGCATCTCTTAGGTTTAGGTTTTGGGCTCTAGATTCGTCTAGAGATTGGGACAGATCGATCCTCCTCTCGAATAGAGGATCAATTGTATCTTGCTATTTTTCGTTTCTATTTTATCAAATAATACAAATTTCTACTATTTTCCTCGTTTTGTGTGGATTTTGTATCGCTTTCTCGCTGTTTTTCGAATATTGATAGGATCTACTTGAAATCTTCAAGTGTTTCCTATCAAATTGGTATCAGAGTAAGTCTTGGGACCGTTCGTGGGCTGATTTTGGCAAACTTCAGCGACTGATTTTTGGTCCGGAAAAGAGGAAAGTTGCTGTTTTTGGAGACCCAAATTCAGATTTTGTGGATCCACAAAAATTCGGAGAGAGATGGCGGCCAAGAAAGTTGATGCATTGGAGGAATGTTTCGAAGGGGAGATGAGCCAAATCAAAGCTACGATGGAAGATCGACTCTCATCCGTGGAAGGCAAGGTTTCATCAATGGAAAACAAAGTTTCCGATCTTCATATGATGATGAAGAAGATTTCGAGAATCAAATTTAAGTGGCAGTGCCAGAGGCAAAGAGGCCAGTGGGAAGAACTACGAATTCTGATGTTCGTAGGAGAGAAGGCAGTGGAGAAATCATTGAGGAAAAAGGGGAAAGGTATGGAGAGCGGCGTAGGAATAGGGAACATGGAGAAAGGGTGGCTGATTGGGGAAGAAAAGAGGGAAATTATGGAAGGAGGGGATATTCCTCTTTCAGTGCAACCCTTGATTTAGCAATTTGGTAAGATTTTTCAGCCACCTCAAGGATGGCTACCTCCACGGGAACACGAGCATATCTCCACCTTGAGGACAAGGTGGATTTTTGGGAGGGGAGTATTGTTAGACCGGCCCAGGCGCGAACGAGGCGGACAATCTCCGCCTCCTGCTATAGCCGCAAAGCCCATGAAGCTGTTTAGGAAGGATTTTTTTGAGGGATTTGGGAGGGAAATTTGAATGTAGGGACTGAGGGATTTCCTTTTGATTTGTATGCATTAAATACTTTGTTTTCCTAGGGTTAGGGCATGTTGAATTTGGCTGAATTTGGGATCTCTTAGGTTTAGGTTTTGGGCTCTAGATTCATCTAGAGATTGGGAGAGATCGATCCTCCTCTCGAATAGAGAATCAATTGTATCTTGCTATTTTTCGTTTCTATTTTATCAAATAATACAAATTCCTACTATTTTTTTCGTTTTGTGTGGATTTTTGTATCGCTTTCTCGCTGTTTTCCGAATATTGACAGGATCTACTTGAAATCTTCAAGTGTTTCCTATCAGGTCCGCTGAATTTGTTTCGGGTCCATGGGGATACACTAGGTGACACTTAGGGCTGCTAGGGTGTAAACGATAGCACCTAGACTAATGGGAAAACACACCTAAGGCTTGCTATATGATGCAGGTTTTAGTGGACAGCATCTAGACTTTGCAAACAAAAAGGATACACAAGTAAGGTCAATGATATGTTGATGTAGAAATGAAACTAGAGGCTAAAAATGAAGGTAAACAAGATGGATCATAGCACATGCAACTAGGGAACCATGCTCTGATATCAAAAAATGATGTATGACTAAATGAAATGAGTCATGCTATTAGAGATTTATGCTAAGATAACATCAAAGACAACAAAGTAAACTTCTGAAAATATTAAGAACAATAAGAAAATTTGAACTTTTAGATCATGTTATAGCAAGAAACTAACAAGTAAAAGCTAAACAATAAAGATAGGTGAATTAATTTAGACTAGCTAACATGGGTTGACACAAGTCCAACATTTAATTAAATGACTAGTCACAAGAGTTTTCGATCACTCAAATTTAAGTAGGGCTTGGCGGATTAATCAACACATATGAGATGATGTTACTATAGATGAAATGAGTAGATCAATATTTAGTTAGAAGAAGAACAAGGGGAGGGTTTGATACTTAGCTCATGAATGGGAGGAATGAAGTCCTTGATGAAATGACGGCTAGTTCCTCCTTGGATTTCCCTTTAAACCCTTACTCTTTGTTAAATCGGTGTCCTCATTGCAAAAGTAGATGCTAGGTTTCCTTGGAAAGGTAGAATAGTGAGGAGGAAAAGAAAGTTTCAGCTATAGGAGGATTTGGAAGTGGAGAAATCAGTTTAGGAGGTGAAAAGGTGGAGTTGGTTGCTTGGAAAAGAGAGAGGGTTGATATGGTTTGCTTGGGAAGGGAAGTATTTGGCTTAGGAAAAGGAAAAGTTAAAGTGGTTGCTTTGGGAAGAGAGAGAATTTAATGTAGCTTGCTTGGGAAGGGAAGTATTTGGCTTGGGAAAAGGAAAAGTTAAAGTAGTTGCTTTGGGAAGAGAGGAATTAAATGTTGCTTGCTTGGGAAGGGAACTAGTTGGCTTGGGAAAAGGAAAAGTTAAAGTGTTTGTTTTGGGAAGAGATAAAAGTTAAAGCTGTTGTGAGTTCCCAAAGATCATAATTCATTGAGACAAATGCTCAATTAATGTGAATTAATTACAATATTAGGAAGCCCAAGGGTCTAGGGTGTTGAGGAGAAGGTGGAGGCAGGTAGAATGGAAGGAAGAGAGGTGGTGATGGGTTGAGGGCAGCAGGTTGCTGCAACGGTGGGGATTGTTGGACAACTAGGGAAGGAGAAGAGGAGATAGAGAGGGAGATGATATTAACCAAGAGCTCATAAGCTGTTGGGTATTTCTTTGTCTTTCTCCAAAAGACTTAAAACACAAACTCAACTCACCAAGAGAAAAGGAAACATATAACCAGAAATTTTCAAATATTCATCATCCTTACAAGAAAACAATGTGCCATATATATAGGCACCAAAAGGAACAAAAGATTAGAAGGCTCTTGGCCAAACAACACAAAAGCTCCCTCAAGTGAGGGTAAAACTGAAATAAAATAAATAACATCACATAAGACTCCTACAACACATGAAAACTAAAAATATAAAGACTCAATCGAGGTCGTAGATCTCCGTCCTTTACGATGATAAACCCTCCAAACTTTGATGTCCCCATCAGATCTGTATTGGAGTCTGAGGTATGTTTGAAAGTAAGGTCATCTCCAATTGAGATTCACTTTCAATAAAGTCATTATTGGGGTTTTTAAATGATTTTTTCGTATTACAAACTTCGTCAACTCTGCTTTCTTCTTAATAAAGGATTGGGTTTATGTATTAACATTGTGACCTATCATACAACCGATGATCTTGAGATTTTCTATGTTGTGAAAAAAAAAATTCATATAAGATATTGAAAGCCTAATGTATATCACAACCCAGTGCAAGTACTTGGAACACCAAGTTGAGAACAATAGTGGGACGATAAACATTTAATTTAATGGGTTGAGGCTTTATCATCAAATTAATTGGTTAATTATAATTCTATAATATAACAATAAATAAAAATAATATGCATATAAATTCTTATGATTAATCATTAATAAAATATTTCTTTTAAGAGAAATTTAAATATAAGCACTGATCACATAAATTTCATTTAACATAAAACATTTTTGGATATTATGTTTGCCAATTTGTGACTTTTAATGTCATTTATTTTCAAAGCATCGTCTAATAATGCATCAATTAAGGATAAGGATTTTCATTTCTATATTTTCAATCTTTTTTATTTTGCATGCACATGTCTATTGCTTACCCAGCCAATATCATAAGTGGGTAAACCCTTGCATTTACGTGATTATATCTTTTCCTTTTAATATTATATTTTTTTCTTCACATTTAAATTTGCATATATATGAATTTCAATATGATGCTATCCTATTTAATGTGTATTATTTTCAAATAACGATCATTTGATTCTTTATTTTAATGTAAAGTAGTATTATTAAGATTGGTAAGTATATATATATTAGATGTCATGTCAGTAAATGCATTGAATCATAAATTTTGGTAATTGTTATAAAATAAAAGCGTAATAACTCACCCAAGGTTTTAAAATGTGAAATTGGGAAGCGAGGTGAGGCGTAAGCCTCAAGCGGGATCAAGGAGTAAGCCTCAAACGATAAAAATAAGGTAATTTAAAATTATGAATAATGATAAAAACATAATAAAATATTATGTCAATTATGAATTTGATGATTTGTTCTAAGATAATATTACTGGAATACAAGATTTAAAATAAACTCACTTAAAAATAAAACATCCCTTTAGGATCAAGACCCAATGCAGGCTCATCATCACTTTGATTTTCTTCAGAAGAATCCTCATAATTAATGTCAAAGTCATCATCAAATTCTTCATCTATAATATTTTTTCCTTTATCCCCTATATCAGTTAATATTTCATTAGCTTTAGAATGAAACAATAATAACATAAAAAATAATTCATTATATTTAATAATACCTTTGAATTTTTTTTAAGCTCCAATCTCACTTTATTTCTTTCTTTTATATACTTGGGAGGTTGTTTCATTGTCTTCATTGACATGAGTTTCTCCTTCTGCTTCAACTTCAGGAACATCAGTATTCTTAGGGGTAATCCATTCATCATCAGATTGTAAATCATCAATAAGCAAAGGGTCAATTTCATTATCATCTCTTCATGCTGTGATCCATAGTAAGAAGAATTTTCTATCATCTCTTCCATATTTCTTTGTGTGACCTCCTTTGTGGTGGCAAACTTCTTTAAGTAATCTATGCATTCCTTTTTCACTTCATCGGGTATTTTTGCACACGGTCCCACATTGACGAGTGCAGGCTAGATGATCATTCAACCTTTTGACACCACCAGTTATGCGCTTCTCACAGAAATTACATTTCATATAAACATATCCCTTCTTTGCACCTTCACTTGACACTTCAACTTGAGTGTCATATTTTCATGCAGGATCTTTCCTTCTTATGCCACTAGTCATTCTAAAAAATATAAGTTTAATCATAAATTGATGACATATATCTGATTTTTAATAATGGTAGGCGAAGAATAATTACTAAAACATTATTAACAAGTGGGGAGTAACGTGAGTACTCGCAAGTGGGGCGAATGTGAGATGGAGAGGAAATGGGAGAGATAGGGAGAGTAGGTATTTTATTTTAATTATTATTTTTTATTTTGACTTTTAGATAATTTATTATTATTTTATTTTATTATTATTATTATTATTATTATTTGAAGTATATTTATATTTTTGAAAAGTTCTCGTTTTCATGCACATCATAATGCATTGTCGCCTCATTCCTGGGAAAACTTTCTAATTGCTTCCGTGTTGAAACCCAGGCAATATGGGTGTCCATTTTAATTCATTTTTTATGTCCAAAGTGCACCAGTGTTGTTTGTTTCACAAACGGATATTATTTATAGGCGGTTTTAGCTTTTGATCAATGTGTTTCGAATGACATTTGCGCAAACTCGCATATTTCACTCTTTTTTTTTTTTTGGCTCCATATTAGGTTGGGTAAACTTTGTAATACTTATCAAGGTCAACTTTTAATTTGATATCATTGTCTATCTTAATTAATCTTTACTTTTATTTAACTATTTGAATCATCCGTATCCCTTGATTCTTCTAATTTATTAAATTACTATTTTTGACATTACACATATAAACTGTTATATAATTATGTAGGTTAATAGGTTATAAATTTATTTTATTAAACTATATTATTTAGAATTTGTTCTCACCCTTTTTTTAAATGGGATTTTACATGAATTTCCTTCTAAGCATATTTGTTTCTTTATGATCCTTCCTGTTTCAGCATTACTATATGTCAAATTTCCATTCATGTTGGGCCATTAATGCTTGAATCCTTGGATACTTACCGTTGTAGGAAACCGATGATAATTCAGATTCGAGTTTGGAGAACTCAGAAGATGCATCTGAAGGGAACAGGGATGCAGCACGTTCTATATTGCGAGTTAAGCAGAAGTTGGATGGATATGAAGATGGTGAAATGCGTAGTGTGTCAGGCCAGGTAAGTTATGTGATGCGAAATTGTATTTGAGCCCCATTAATGACTAATGAATAGATGATCAAGCTAAAGTTGCATTTTCTTTTCAACTAATGTGTTTTTGCTTTCTGCTTCATTTGAAATACTTTGAAGTTCTGGCACGTATCAGGCATAAGTTTTTTACCACCTATTTCTTTTTTTAAACACTCATATGTATGTCTTTTGAGCCTTGGAAGCAATCAAAACCATTATGTGTTCATCATTATCATGAACAATTAGGAATTTGTGTGAAAGCTGTACCTGAAACCAATCACCTCTTTTCTTGCTTTGTGATGTCCTTTCTTAATGTTTTCCAAGAAAATAGTTGATTTTAGGATTTTTAAAAATTTCTGTATTACCATAAATACAAGCGTCTTACTTCCGATGAAATTATCTTACGTTCATTTTAATATCTCACCCATATTGATCATGATGTCCTTTTTGATAATTTTTTTGTGGATGGATTAGCATGATATGGTTTGTGTGCACCCTTGTGCCAATGATTCTTTGGAAATATTAAAGGTGTGAACTCCCCTCGTCCCTTTTTTCTCCAAATCATTTCGCCTAGATCTATTTCACTTCAACTCTAATTGTTTTCTCTCGCCTCTCAGGACTAAGCCAACTATATTTTGTTCCACTAAGCCGATAGTAGTTTATTCTTTTTTTTTTTTTTCCTCATTTATTACGTGAATCAACCCTCCATTTGACTCCATTAGAGAAGCATCATTCCACAGCTTTCCTCCTAACTGCAATCTCCTGAACCGCATTTTGTAAAATAAGCTCTTATCCTAAACTATATAATGTAGCAAATCATTTGTCATAGCTATGAATAATATTTGGTGTAAATTGTAAGTCAATATATGACTAATCATTATTATCCTTTCATATGTCAAAATTCGGCTTGCTAGTCTTACTCTTTGACCAACTTTTAATTGGAACAGGAGTTGTTCCAATTAGCCTTTTTAGTTTTTAAAAAAAAAAAAGGTGACCCTTTTGGAAAAGAGAGATTCTTTCATTGAGTTTGGTTAGCTGGGAAAAAAAAAACTAGCCGAATGGTTTGTTTCCATAGAAGTTTTTAATGGGCAAAATATATCTATGGATCAAATACTACACCATTATTAAGTTTGGCTAGTCCTTTTCACCACTTTATTTCGATTTCTATAGCATTCCCCTCTGAGAAACATCCGTTGCATTTTAAATTCTTGGCTTGAGCTTAGCAATTGCTAATCTGTCATTGCGCCATTGTCCTCTCATCTTTGTAGTACACTTTTTAAAAAATAATTGTGGTCACGGTTACTCATGCTGTCTCATAAGCAGTTAGGTTTTCACTGCATTACTATTCATATGCGTCAGAAACCATTGTTATCTAATTTTGAATGAATGTATATTGTGTTGAGTTTGTCATGGATTGTAAGTTTTGAACACTCTGATTAAGGCTTCGTTTGGGATTGCTTTCTTCCTGTTTCTTAAAACAACTTTTTAGTACAAAAATTTTAATTTTTGTACTAAAAAGCTACTTTAAGAAACAATAAGAAAGCCGTCGCAAAATGAAGCCCAAGTGATTGATTGAAATTTGTGTTATGACATTTGTGAGGTATCCGATGTGTCGCCTAAAAGCTCTTGGCCTTTTTTTTTTTTTTTGGTTCTCAGGTTCAGCAACTCATACAGGATGCTATAGATACAGACCGCCTTTGCCAAATGTTTCCAGGTTGGGGAGCTTGGTTGTAAGAGAAGACATCAATGTATTAGGCATTCAAGCTGTAATTGTTCGTAAGTATTGCACCTATTTCATGTACAGTATAATGAATGTGTTGTTATGGAGAAACATATATGGTTATGATTTTGCAGGTGAACTTTGTAAATTTAGATACTCTTATTGATATATAGCACAAAGAGTTACTGGAGAAAGAAGTGGACCTACCATTCGATCTCGATACAAGAAGTTATAGCTAAAGCAAAGGCCCATTAAAAGAAGCCAGATGAAAATATTTAATTAGCATTGGGATTTTAATTGATGTTATGTTGTTATGTATGAAAATTATAGTATTGTATAAGTTTTGATTTTAGATAGTTACAAAATTTTGAAATTTTGTAATTGATGTATGGCTGTTATATATGAAACTATGTTATTGTAGGTTTTGATTTTGGACATTTATGAAGTTTTATAATTTTAAAGTTGGGATTTTCAAAAGTTGAGGGAATATTATATAAAATTAAGGGGCTATTTGGTTAGTTAAAAAAAAAATGTAGTATAAAAGAAATATTTTAGAGTTATTTGGATGAATATAAAATAAGTGCAAATGAATGAATTTGAAGCCGGCGGGGGAGGTGGTGGTGGCGGTCAAACGAGTTTGTTTGCGGTGTAAATTATTCTCTTTTAAAATTGGGCGAGTTTAGTTTATTTTAAAAATGAACTAAAATGATTTATATTATATTTACTTTAATTTGTCCCACTTTGTATTTCAAACAAACATCAAAATTTTTATATCCCTATATTTGAAATATTTTACATCATTTTGTATTCCAATCAAACAAGTCCTAAATAAAAATCGGTTAACAGCATAAAATTAAAGTAAATAGTCAATTTCCCTTCAAAAATTCCGGTTCCTACCCTCACCGCTCGAGCAGTTGTCCTAAACTTTCTTTTCTCATTATATTTTAAATGTTTTTGGATGAAAGAAGACAATAAGTGTCTTGCTAGAATGAAAAGGAAGGAATGATGTGTTTTTTATTTAAATTTTGGAATTTTTTTCAAGTTGAAGGGAGTAATGTAGTCGGCGTCACTATTGAATGGATTCGGTGATATTTTCAGTTCTCGCACTTATTGTCAGTCTCATGAGATGAGTAAACAATACCAAATATTTTTCTAGTCATCATTTGAACATCTTAAAACCTTAAAAAAAATTTTAAACGGTTAGAATTCGTTCGAGATTATTTTCTTATTACATCTTAAAACAATCTTTTAGTGAAAAAATAAAATTTTTTATCAAAAAATTGATTTAAAAAATAATAAGAGAAAATTATCCTAAAAAAGCTTAAATTTAAATCAGAAACATTTTAAAAAAGTATTCTCAAGCCTTGATCTCGTTTGTAACTGTTAAGTCACATATCATTTTAAGGCGTTCAGAAAAATTATTCTGTGCAGATATTGGATATTGTCCGGAGGTCAATCAAAATGTGTCACGTCATTTTTTTACTTACAAAAGTCTAAACCACAACTAAGAGGCTCTTGAGCCCTAGGTTGGCCCACTGTTGTCAGAACCATTAACTAATTATTCTCCAACCTTACAAAAGTCTACATGCCCCTTAACATATTCAATCCCTCAAGTAAAGTGCAAATGTTAGGCCACATCTTATAGTTGAAAGAGGTGATTCTGAAACCGTAACAAAGAATGCTCACATGGATATTTTGCAGCTGTAACAAAAAAATTGTTCACTGCCACCTTTAAAACCTAAAGTGAAGAAAAAACCTAAATTGTAATAATGGCATAATGTGCTAAAAATAAAAAATGACTGCTTATATAGATTTATTTGTGGTGAATGACTATACACCCAGTTTTGCTGCCTTTTGATTGCTTTTTGATGAAAACTAGAGTTGGTAAGTTGGTAGGTAAAATGGAGATAAACTACTAAAACCGAAGTTATAACCTAAATGGTTTTGTAAAACTCACAAACACCTGTTAATAAAGAGATCCATCAAAAACTAGAAGAACTGAAGAAGAGTAATTGAAAATTGCAAAGTCGTCTATCTCTTGCGAGCTACGAGGGCGAGCCTAAGTAGATTGTTTTATGAGAATGACTCAATGAGTTATTAGAGGGATTTCCTTGAATTCCTTCGAAATTCCAAGTCCCAAAAACATGAAAAATAAAGATTCATAAACTATAAAATAAGGGAGAAAGACAAAGAAATAAATTTTTTTTGAGATGGTAGGAGGCAATCTAGAGGCTATGACGGTGCGATGTACGATCTAGTTCTTTAGAGGCCGTGAAGAGGAGATGGCAATGTTGGTGAGATAAAAGGCAGCGATTAAGCAAAGGAAGAAAGGAAGGAAGAATGGTTGAACGAGTGTGAATGCCAGAGTGAAGAACTGAGCATTGATATAGCCTAACTTATATAAATCAAATGACAAGCCGAGTTAGTTTTAGGTCTTTTTTGGGTTATCTAATCGACTTAAATTTGACCTGAAATTGAAATTGAGGCATAAAAATGAACTCAATCATGAGCTATTTGCCAAACGGGTTGATCAAATCTAATTTTTTTGGGTCGGGTCCTGATTGAATTTTTGGTTCATGTCATATGTTGACACCCCTAATATTCTTGTAGTAAAGTGTTATATTTCACGTCCTAATATATAAGAAGTTTATGCCATAATATTTTAACACAAATCTGATTAGAATAAATTTAATTTTTATTAACTTTTTTAAAATAAATATAATATATAATTAATTTTATATTACATTTATTATAATATAAATTTATTAATATATCATGATAAAACTTAATTCAGAATATATTAATCTAAATTTTATCCACTTGCTGTAATTCGACATTATTAAAATTAAAAATGACGTGTTGCATTAAAAGTACTTAATAAAACTTTTTTTTTTCCAGAAAATTTCAAAATTATCTTCTTAGTCTCAATTTATACTATCTCAATCATTCCTTAAGAAACTCCTGCAAACTCAACAAAATAAACTGTTTGAAAAAACAAAAATCAGATTAAACAAAAGCCGAAAAAATTCACCCGTGCGATATTCCTCCTAATGAAAGCTTTCAAAAAAGTCGGTGAGAAGCGTCCGAAGTCTCAATGGCCGCTCTACCTATACACTTCGTGTCAGTTCATAATAACCACATGCTAATTCTGGGTCAAAGATCTAACAATAGCTACACGGCTAGCCAAGTCGAAGCCAATTCTCTCACTCCATTAGACCAATTTATGTGGACAACTATATCAGTCTTTATCCCACTACGTGGGATCGGCAATATTAATCCTTTTTTTCTTCATTATCTTATTAAGAGTTAAATTTTCATTTAAATTTGATAAAAAAATATCATTTTTAATATTTTCTAACCCAATTTTTTTAAGTCTATCTCTATTTTTTTTAACATAGATTAAATTTAATACATATATTCTCCTAATAAAAAATTATATATATAAAATCCGGCATATAAGTTGTTTTTTTTCTTTATAAAGGATTCCGTCATTATGTAGCTCTTCAGCTAATCTTATCATTTTATTTGTTAGCATATTCTAATTCTTTTTCAATAAAGTATGTAAGATATAAATCTATCTACACATAATATTATTACTTTAGAAGAGGACAAAGTTAGAGGAAAAAAACTTCAATGAGCTCCAATGTTTAAGTAAATTATTTTTGTTGCTTTCTAAAAAAAAAATTAGTACAAAAATTTTTTGAACTAAAAATTTTATTATTAGAAAGAATTAGGAAAATTGTTCCAAATAAGGCCTAAATATATTAGGCCTATCCTCCCAGGTTGATAGCTGCATGAAAATAGCCACTTAAGCAATAGGAGCAAAATGATATAATAAGTAGGAGCGGATCGTTGAAAAGCTCAATATAGTTAATTATCCACTCTGATTTTTCTTTTCATTTAGTAGAATAAATGTTTTAACTCTTTTTTCTCACCCATTATCTCTCTTTAATCTTATCCGTCATTAGAGCTACTCCAACTTTTTCATCTCGTTTCTCATTCTGTCTCTAAGAGTAAAATCACTCATCCAATTGAGCATTCTCATCTCTACTATACTACTACATCTTCGACGAATCAATATTATCATATATATATATATATATATATATATATATATATATATATATATATATATATATATATATATATATATATATATATATATATGCAGTAGAATTGAAACGTTTTAGGCACTTTAATTTTATAATTCTAAGGGGAGTGATTTGGGCGGAGAGCACATTGCTTCTCTGCGAAATCTTCGGATTTGTCATAGATTTATTTGATTACTATGCATCATTGCATCCTTTATCTTTACGTGAAATTTTTTGGTCGGCAAGTCCTCATCTTGATTAGGATAACTAACAAATTTATTTTGAGGTAATTATAATATAAATTTTGAGGATGGGAAGAATCGAGAAAAGAAATAAAGAAGGACAAATTCAATAAATTGTGTATCAATTTAGTAATTAACAGCAACTATCGCATAGCATGTGACGTTAACTTAAATTGAAATCTATTTACTTAATTAAGAGGATAGGGCTTTTTTGTAAAAACTAAAAAGTTCAAATGTTAAAATATAAATTGAATATCTATGACAATAACTTATAAAGCGTTTGTTGACTTTTATACTGATTTATTTTTTAGATTACATTCATAATTTTTATTTGATCATTATTTTTTTACTATTTTAAAGGTTTTGTATACCAAAAAGTTGCCTTCTATGATAATTTTTATTTTTATTTTTTTCATAATAATTTTTTAATCATTTTTATAAAAAATTATATTAGTCCCAAACGGGCAATTAACATATACATTATTAGGGATAAATAAGGGTTAAAAATGATAGTCATCTATTTCCATTAATTATTAAATAATGGCATTCCTTAGATGTGATTTATGTTAAGAAAGATAGAGGTAGACCTAAAAAGATTTGACTAGAAAGTTTTAGTAAAAAATTAAAATTTGTTAGTAATTTTTGTACTAAAACTTTTTTTTAAGAAGTAATTTAAAAATTGTTCTAAATGAAGCCTAAGTAATAAGATTAAGACTTATTGTTGTACTAGTATTAAATAATGACATTCTTTATTATTTTTAAATCGGATGCAAACATTTTAAAGTGTAAGAAAGTGAAACAAAATTCCATTAAAAATTTTGAAAACCACATAATTCGAATATTTATAAACGGTGAGGAACCACTCCTGCAAATCTCACGAGTGGCTCTAGTAATAACAGGCCAGTCCTGCTTCCCCACCTCTCTGCAAGCCGTTCTCTGACCTACGTTTCCTCCCTTCAAACCCTAAGCTAAAAAAGAAGAGAGAAACCAACCGATCGATCGATCGAGATAGAGAAAGAGAAATCAAGAGCACGCCAGAGCACGATGGGGCATTGGATTTTCTCGGCGAACATAGTGGCGGCCTCTGCTGCCGTCCTTTCCGCAGCCTTGGCGCTCTGGCTGGCCACTCCGTCGGTGGCGAATTTTCTCGTCGCCGGGGCCCCGCAGTTCTATGGATCCGTCGCCTCCTGGCTCACCCCGCCCTATCTCTACCTAATCGTCAACGGCATAATAATCTCCATCGCTGCCACTTCCCGTTACCAGAAAACTGTCGTAGCCGACGGCCAGCTGCCCCCGTTCTCAGAGCAGGCGAACTTCCACGTCGAGGATGCCGATTTGCTAGCGGAGGTACAAGATCTGCGAGTCCTCGGTGACGAGAGCTTGTCCGAGCCGGCAGAGCCGGCGAAAGAAGAGTTCGTGATATCGAGCTCGAGCTGGTCCGCAAACATGGAGGAAAGCAAGGATCCACTGGAGAAATCCACCGGAAAAGGCTTGCTAGAGAATAAGCCGCTTGTCTCCGCCCGGCTTGGCCACCGTAGGAGCATTAAGTCCATCCCAGAAGGTTCGAACGGAATCCCTCGTTTCTTCTAGGTTTTTTTTTTTTTTTTTCCTTAAATCTATTTCGTCCGTATATCCGCTCCAAATAATTTTTATAATGAAGTTATTCTTATTGTCCCAAAGAGTTAGTCGGAGAAGGTATTAGCTGCGGAGATGTGCCACCGTCCATTTGAAAAATAGATAAACATAATTTTAAAATATTTTTTAGACCTCACAGCTTTTTTTCACATTTAATAATTATTATAATTACATGCATTCTTCTAATAAATACAGATATAATACGATATATGAGATTCTTTTTCCGTAAATTGATGAAATGGTAGCAGGCAAAGCATTGGGAGTGGCGCGACCGCGGAAGAACGAGACCCTCGAGAGCACGTGGCGAACCCTCACCGAAGGCCGAGCGGTGCCGCTCGCTCGACACCTCAAGAAATCCGACACGTGGGGCACACACGCTCGTGCTACCGCCGGCGATCCCACGACCCCGCCGGCGATCCATGAGATTCAACATTTCCAGTCATTTACTGCTATCTCCTCCTCCGCTGCCGCCGGCTCACCGCCACCGTCCTCCGGGCGTGGTTACTCATCTCCGGTGGCAAAGCTCCGGCGTGAACCGTCTCTGGGACAGGACGATCTTAACCGCCGCGTGGAGGCCTTCATCAAGAAGTTTAATGATGAGATGCGGCTCCAGAGGGAGCAATCTCTGCAAAAGTACATGGATATGATCAACCGCGGTAGCCATTAATTAACTTGGATGAAAAACGAAATTGTTGTTCGACTCAAGGACTATAAGGTTGGTTTGTTTTTATCTCCTAATTTTATTCCCCTTGTTCATGATGTTGAACCGGATGCTGGTTTATGTAATTTTTTTAATTTTTGGGAAGACTGTTTTGAAAGGATATTGATAAATTATAAGTTCTTTTGATACATTGGCTTGAAAATTCTCTAGGAATATTTTTATAGGACATGGTAGAGATGGAAATTGGTGAATATTTGTAACTTTTATAAGATTTTGTTATTTAATTCTCCTCTAGTTTTAATTAATTTTCTTTTTTTTTTCCCACTTTTATATTGGTAGGTTTGATTGTACTTGAGCATTTTCGGAGTGTTTTATAAAATAAGTTATTATTTTTTATGAAGTGCTGTAGTTGAGACAGTATTTTGAATTAAAATTTTTCATAATTAAATTTAGAATCATTTGAACTTTCATTTTAACAAAATTTTGGTTGAATTGAATGTTTCGACGAGGCGAATCTAACGACGCTAAAATGATTTATCTAACTCCAAATAAACTCAAATCATACACTTGAAGCATATAAAACTCTGGTGACTTGTATTTTTTTTTTTTTTGTGTATGTGCAAGATTCTTATATTAAGCTAAGATATTAAAACTCTTTTTACCATCATAAAATTTTCAACGCTCAATAATTTGGTGCCGTTTGTGGGGACATATCCCAACATCTTAGCAATACTAGTTCAACAACTAACTGGAGTAATATTCATTATAGTGGATCTTCTAACTCCAATACTCAGTAGTTCGAGAATCAATCTTGCAATCAGGAGTGAAATCATCTATAATTTTGAGGGTGAGCAAACTCATTATATGAATATTAAAACAAAGAGTTGCATTTCATTATGATTGCAAGCTTTGCATTCTATTTTTTATTTTTTTTTATAATGTTGTATTATGATTTTATTGGGAATCAAGTCAAATACATCTTTTTCAATACACAGTACTAAACAATCATTGAGCCAATTATTGGTAGTAGCTACTAACAAAATTAATGTCAGGATAATAAGTCTATAAATTAGGGGATACACAACATCCTTCTTAACCTTATAGTTTATTTTGTAAAATCATCAATGTTACTCAAATGCGAAAACTCTGCGAAAACTCTTCACTTGTACGTATGTCAATAATGTATGTGGATAACTGGTGTTCAAGGGTCACAAGTTCAATTGGAGAAAAATTAGCGTAATGTAACTCTACAAGATGAATTAGTTTTCTCTTGTCGTAAGTAGAAAATAAATAACTTGGGTTAAGACACGCCACACAAAGAAACAACTTAGTACTGGTTATAGAAAAGTTATTATTCAGTTCTTAAATTTGCATATTGACAACAATATAAAACAAATCAACATGATAATGATGCAAGTTTGATATTTCTTCACTTCTCTGTATTGGCCATCGACAAGACTTAAATCTAGAGTTCATATTAGGAAGATCAATTTTAAAAACATTATAGAAACATGTTACTTCTTCTAGTAAAGAATTCCATTCATTATCTCATCATTTTTAATCATTGCTTGGATACTTGCATTGATTTCATTGCATTCACAATATCTTGGTTTTTTTTACAAGGCTTGTGACAATTCATTAGTAATCCGGAAAACGTCAATTATCAAGTGCACTGTCAAGACAAAGTTAAAAGATTTCATAATATTTATCAGAACACTAACTTCAACAAATAGTTGATTATGTATTCATTTTCCTTAACGATTTCAAGCACTTATATAATAGAAGTATACATTTTCATTAGATTAATTAAAGTGTGAAAATATGACCCCCAACGGGTTTCACAAGCTCGTTGCAAAGTGTTCTCTTAGTTCAAACTTCTTCCACTACTCAGCTCCCTAGTGATAAGATGGAAAATTATTTTAACATGTTAAATGACTTTAAAAGTATCACTCCTCTTACACAACCTCTAACACTATTTATGATCATTGAAGTGATCTCAAAAAGATATTTTACTCACCAATGATTCTTTGATAACGCCACTAAGTACAATTGGAGTTAATGAGGAAAGAAATAAATATAGAATGTCTGTAGATTATCCTTTAATAGTAATGCCTTTAAACCATTGAACTCTCCTCGCATATTAGATGTCCCATCACATCATTAGTCACATATCATATGTTTACTTAGTGAATTCTTTGCAAGTATATATTCAAGAGATATCTTAAGTGCAACTGCATTGGTTGAGGGAACATGTTGAATACCTATAAATCTCTCAATAACTTGGTCTAATTTATCTACATATATCACTGCAATAGCTAATTGCTCCTTCTTGGATACATCACGAAACTCATCCACCAAAATTGAGAAGTATGAATCACCAACATCCTTTATGATACAAACCAAAGTTTCAGTAACTGCGGCACGACAAATTTCTTTTTGAACTTTTAGTGAAGTTAACCTCGAATTTGAACTAGCATTTTCCAATGTAACTTTCTTTACTTTGTTATTATGATTAGCAAGAAAATGAAATAGCTCTAAATAATTTTTTTGATTAACTGATTCATAGGACTCATCATGGCCACGAAAGGATAATCCCCGACATAGAAGAAATAACACATAATCGACTACTGCTATCAGCATGATCCGATATATCCTTGCTCAACCATAACTTAGGAAGAGTATGGTCTTGATGCTTCATTAAGTCCTCATATTTCTATTTTATCTTATTGTGTGCACTATTATATATCCTTGCTCAACCATGACGTGTGGGAAATCAAAGCATTTCGGTTGATGCGGCCATTTTAACAAATAGGTTCAATAAACTTTATCTCTTTCATTCACATTATAGCTCCAAATAGACGGTCAAAGCTCAGGATCAGCATGAAGATTGTTGATATTAATCTCCAAATGTTCTTATCTCTTCAAATATCGATCTATGTTTCAACTAATAATGTAGTAATTACTTGCAGTTACATAACTTTTTCATAAAAGAAAATAAAAAACAATCAACATGACAATGTGAGACTCGTTCAAATCATATGGTTGTAAGTGATTGATTGCCTTAATAGATGGTTCATCATGAATTTAAGATTTTCTTACAAACAAATCAAAATAAAAACCAAATTGACTTAATATTCTTTAGTTGAGGTGAATCAAAGAATCAAACCAAACTAAATTGTGTATGTAAACTAGTAAACTAATAACTAAGATCAATAGTATCACTTAATTTTTCCTCATGTATAAGTTTGGTTTCAATTTGATGACTTGGTTCAATTTGGCTAAAAATAAGTGAGAAATTTAGAACTACTTTTAGCTCCTGGTAATGCCGATATTGTTTAATTTTTGTCGTCCCCAAATAGTTAGAATAAGGCCGATTGTGATCATATCATCAAACATTCCATTACTCTCAGGAAATTTTGTAATGCATAAAAAAAGATGCTCCAATAACAAGCTACTATGATGTTCAATAAAAAAAAGATGCTCCAATAATAAGCTACTATGATGTTCAATAAATTATCTTAATTTTTTTTAAAATTAGAATGCCTCCAATGTATTGAATGGAACCTTTAGCTAACTCAAGTATCTTGGATTGAACGAATCTACATTCAATCTAAAAGAGTAATAATTTTTGAATTTGCAACACTATGAATTATCAATTCATATCTCTAACATCTTGGTGTTTTATAATCTTTCATTTTTTAGTATATTTTGGTTTCATTATAGCAGAAAGTAATATAGAAATGAATAGTAAATTTGATTGGAAGGGTCATCCGCATTGCAATGATTTTCTTTACAATTATAGGTGCTTTGTCCTCATTTAATGCCCATAGAAAATATAAACATCTAATGGGCATTTGCTCAAACACTTCACATACATGAAGCCCACTCTAAAATAGAAAGCATGCATACTCAATACCATCCCTGCATACCAAATGAATAAACTTATCAAATTCCAAGAAAAAAAAAAGAATTATAAGACTGAACAACGACTCAAAAAAATTTATATGTATAAATAAAGAAGGAGAGTAAAACTTATATACCTGATGAGACACATACACAACAAAGAATAAAACCCACCACCAGTATTAACAGTTAAATTTATTGGGAGGGTTCTTTGCTATGACCACTAGACTCGTAAGCTATAATACCCAATTTTTAAATAGGTGAGAGGAAATTTTCTCCAAAGAGAAACTGATAAAAAAAAACTCTAAACCTATGTGAGGAGGAGACGGAGTATCAGAGCAACAGCATGACTGTGTGAGATGATGAGGAGTAGAGCTACAGAGCATGGGAGCATAGTCGTGAGGAGTAGGCGGAGCGGGTGTGCACTGTTGGTGGGAGTTTTAAAAAAAAAATAGTTTTCTTTGAAAAATTTTAATTTTGAATTTGGATTTTAATTCTAAAATCGAACAACCCTTCCGAAAGAGCATACTACCTCGAGGGGTAGAAATAGGATTTCGAAATAAGGGGTTCAGATCTAGAATTGTAAATCCTACCTTGAATATCATAGCTAGATTTAAGAAAGAATTGTATATGACCTCGGGAGATTAAAATGAAGTTCAATCTAATTTCTAAATGCAATATTCCAGGTTAATTATTACTAATTTCATATCCAAGATTTTATTGACGGATGATATGTCTCTCCAAAGGAAGAGAATATCACTTATCAACGATTATTTGGACATGACGATGGCAATCGTCGTTGATTCAGTTTTTCCAAAGGAAACTAATCTGAATTTTGGAAATCAATTTTGAAAAGGTGGATGTGGGTTCTAAATCTCCTACGAGCGCAAGCCCTCGTAGTTAATTATATCGTGGGAAACTGAAATTTCCTACGAAAACTCTCGATCAAAATAATAACAGAAATTTTGTTTAGAGATTTTGTAGGAGTGATGTCAAGGGAAGCGAAAATGGAATTTTAAATGAGATTGAAACAAGGTTGAACACTTATTTTTGGAGTCGAAGGAAAAAGGGTAGGAGACACTTTGAGATTCTGAAAATGATTCAAAAGTGTCCCAATCTAAGCTAAGTGTTGGGCTTTAAATTTTAGATTAAGGAGAATTTTAATTTGAGTTAAATATTTTATTAAAAATTTGAGATTATATTCCCAGATATTGGGGTCTTATGATTCAAATTCTGCCCCAGATCTTAAATCTAAATTGGGCACCGGACCACGGTGGCCCGAATATAACTAATGCAGTGCAAAATTTGAACTTATCCCGGTTTAGATTGGGGAGCCAGCTAACCACCTAGGTGATTAAAATCCATGAGTCCAGTCATTTTTTTTTATGAAAGAGTGGTAGGGACATTTTTATTAAGATTTTTAAGAGTTGGAACCAACATCTAGAGCTTGTCTTAATTGGTCCCTTAAATTATGTGGGGTGAAATACTAAAGTAAAATGCAATTAGGATTTACACTCTTTTTTAAGCATGTTTCTAATGCAATGCATGCTGATCGACTCGATTAATACTTGAAATCAGAATGAAGTAGTTTTTAAAAGGCATAAAAATATATTTTATCCTAGAAATTGCATAGCTTCCCCTTAACAGATCTACACCCTCATAGGCCAAATGGTCTGCCAAAACCCGCAGGTAGGGACGTGCTTAACAAAAGGAAAAGAAGAGTGCAGCAAAGATGCTTATGCGAACTCCCAGCATTCCCGGGATTAATTCTTAGATCGTTAAAGTTTTTATGTTATCTTAAAAATTTTATTTAAATTTGAAAAATTTTGAGTAGAAAAATTTTGGCGTATCCTCACGAGCCTCTACGTATCCAGGCTAAATCAAAAATGACATGCAATTGCTAAAAATTAAGAAAAATAGGCAAAATCCTATACGCAATCACATTGAATCAAACACATCAATAAATATAATTAAATATTTAATGTAAAGTCCATAGGCAAGGGCCCCATTTATTACAACCAAAATTACAGAAATTAAAAGTGGTCGGGCATCACTAACCACAATCCAGATTCTAATCCTAGGACAGACGCAAGTAGACTTTGAGTGGGATACTCTTCTATCTTCAGTTCTTCATCCTTCTCCTCTTCAGGCTCCTTGGATTCATCGTAGCTGAATACCCAAATGGGAAAGAAGACTTTGCACCTAAGGGGAGGTTATTCTTCTCACTTTGGGCAGTGGAGTGATCTAAAATTGAGCTTCCAAATGAAAAAAGACTATCCCCTTGAGGGGTATTATTTCCTCTTTGGAATTCAATTTTGGGCTTAAGTATTCCAGACTCAAAGACATTTTCACAACTATTAACTTAATCAAATTACATCAATATAAAAATTTAAAAAAAATCTAGACTCTCCTGCAGGGTTATCCTAAGTATTTAAATATCAAATCAATTCTCAAGTAGTTATATATATGTGTAGAAAAGTAAACACACTTGGCCACGCTCTTTTTATTGATGTCTGAGCAGTCGAAGCACATGTAGTAGTTATATTTTTTATTTATTTAGCCCCCTTTATTGCCCTACATGAGTATGACCACCTGCAGAAAATTTAGTGAGCATCCAGATCATTCTTAACATAAGGGTAATTTAATCACCCATCACATCAATCCACATAGTATAGAAAAGTAAGAAACACAACAAGCAATTTTCAATCACAACATGTAATGAAATCCTGAAAAATATGGCACACAATAATAAAGTAAACACCAGCCTAGCCTAGACTAGAGTTGGTTGTCCTAGTAAATCATCTAAAGTGTGTGTAAAAGGTCGTATGGCTGGGGTAAATCTTAGAATGGGTAACTTATTGGAATTATCTAGAGTTTGAGTTTATTGGAATTTTAAAGGAAGATTTGATTAGAGTTTAAATATTAATATATTAAAATTTAAATTAAGTATATTTTACTAGTTAAATGACCACTACTTTTATTGCTTACGGAGGCTGTGAAATTTATTTCACCTTCCTTGGGACTAAATTAATAGCCTAGGTTATCTAATAGTAATTGGGGTTGATTAAGTTGATTTGATTAGTTGAAAATTAAGAGTTAATTAAGCTTAATTAATTTAATTAATTATTAATTTTAAATATTAAATTAATTTATATTTTTCATCAATCGGTTCGTGGCGTTGTGCCACTAGGCTCAAGGAACCATGCCTCCTTAAGATACATAGCCCCGTAGCCAAGAGTAGTCCATCTTAAAAATCTTGTTGATGTAGTTGTTGTGTATTAAAATGTTGGTTAAAGGTTTTATTAATCAAATTATGATTTTCTAGAATTTTAACAAATTATTGAATTTTTTTAGATTTATTGGAATTATTTTAATTACATTAATTAAGGGTCCAAAAAAATCAACTTTTTGAATTAAAATTGATTTTGAAAATTTTAGATTTTTAATAAATATCAGGCCTTATGATGACTGGTTAGACTATTAGTTTGCTATATTTGGAGTTTTCTATAAGGAGTTGTGATTTTTTAAAGTTTGAGTCTAGATTTGAACTACGATTGGCCGGAAAGTTGACTTTTTTGACTTTAACTTAATTTTGGGGTTTTGACATTTTTAGAAAATATTAGATTTTAATTAAAGTTGAATGGTTTTGAGTTTGATTGAATTGGATTTTTCTGTAATTAATTATAATTTATCAAAGTTTAAGTATTTTGTAATTTTCTTTTTTTTTAATTGCCTTAATTCGAGGGGATTCTTAATTTTTTATCCAAATCAACCCCAAACCTCTTGGAATCACCCCCGAAGGTCAGAGATGACCTTTATAGATATTTCCAAGCATTTGGAGAATTTTTAGAATTTTTAAATATTTTTAATTAATTATTGGAATTAATTATTAATTTTTCTTGGAAATTAGATTAAAAGGGATTAATGGGTCAACTAATTGGGGTTTTTTTATGGATTAGGGATTGAATTGTGGTCAATTAGAGTCCTTAAATGGATTCTTTTTAGATTTAATATGAATTTATTATAAATTACTCAAGGTTCTAAGTCAAATCTAGGAAGGGATTTTGAGGTTTCTAGTTGGTGGACCAAATGGGCTCCAAATCCAGTGAATTTTGGACCATAAGATCACCTGATCTCAAGGCCAAAACTCCCTAAATTTGGGCCCAAGTAGACCTAAGGTGGCTAACTAAACCACCCAAGGTAACCTCTAGGTTACCTTAGAAAATTCCTAGGGAACTATCCTAAGCTTGGATTGGGGCAAAATCAGTGGCCTTAAACTCCTTAATCTAAGCACTACTAGCACACCAAAAAAATCAGATCCTAAATCTCATTGGATAGATCATGGTTCCAATTTGGATTTAAGGGTCAAACCATGACCCTTGAACCTAAATTGAGATGAATTTGTCCTTAAACACTCCAAACAGAGGGGGGGGGGGGAGGATTTTGACATATCAGAGACATACCCAAATTCATTCCCCTATAATTCCAAGCTATGGTGACTTCAATTAATCACACAAATGCATAAATACTATAAATAATCAAATAAAAATTGACAATTATCTAAAATTAATCAAGGCTTGGGACCATATGGCTTTATAGATCTCTCTGAGATCTTTCCAATGAGCCTAAGAACACATAATTTGACAGTGGATTAAGAGATCTGATTTTTTAAAGTTTCCCATAATTTCTAGATTTAATAATTCCGAAATTACCCAGTAAGCCATGCGGGCACATCCTGATTAGTTAGCCAATCATTGGCGGCTGACCAGGTAACGCGAAATTAGTTACAGCCGTCCGATTGAGGATCAAAAGCCTGAGATTAAATCCAGCCTGAGACTGCAGGATCTGATCAGAGCCGTTAATTGGGATCAATGATTCTGATTGCTCTTCCACCTCCCATAAAATTCCATAGCTGTAGAGCATCTCCGGCAAGATCCGAGCGATCCCGCCGACGAAATCCCTTGAAAATTCTCAGGGAGCATCAGGGAAATGGAAACCTTCAATCCAACGGTGGAAATCCATTGGGGTAAAGGTTCCTTCACACTTGAACGGACTACCTACCAGGGAGCTCGATATAGAGTTCTCACCATGTAGAAAACCCCAACAAATGGTTTTTTCTATCGAGAAGCTTCAGCGATGGATGGCAAGAACTTCTCCTTCAAACGCCGAGACCGAAGAATCGCCAAAGGTAGGACTTCAAGCGGAGAGTGCAAGGACTTCGCCGGAGCTCGCTCGAATGGGTTGCTGGAAAAGGCTGGGAGACTGGGAAATGAGAGGGGAATGGTCTAGGAGCTCTAGGGAGAATTTTCAAAAGCTTGGGAGCAAATGGCAGGGACTGGCAGAGGGTGCCCTGTTCAAGTGCCTTTCACGGCCATGGACGGCTGGGATTGATCGGGGCAACCGTTGGATGGCCTCCAGGTGGCAGGGGACATCATCCCAGAAGTTCGTGAGCTCAAAGCCGATGAGCCCAGGCTCTGGAAACCTTTGGGCAGAGCTCGAGGATGGGGGGACCACCAAAGCTCCATTCTCATTTGTTCTGGCTACCGCAGGCCAGGGGCTGGGTTGAGCCAAGGTGGAAAGTTGTATGGAGGTTCGGTGAGCTCAAGAGTAAGCTCAATTGGGGATGGAGGAGCCCAATTGCTGAGATAAGCTCAGGTTGACCCAAACCTGTACGGTTTGGGTCTATTTGGGCTCAACCCAGGTCAAGTCAGGTGAGGGGATTGATGTGGGAGATGCACTGGGTCATGGTGAACCCAATGCAAGTGTCAATTAGGGTTGATTGATTCTGAGGTGAAAGATGGCTCAGGTCAATGTGGTTTTGACCACTTTGGGCTAGCCTAAAAGTTGACCCAAGGCAACCCAAGGGCTGGGCTGGCTAGGGTAGGTGTATTGGACTTAGGGCTACCCAATGGAGGGGTTAGTTGGGTTTGGTGAAGCTTAGGTTGGGAAATGGCTCAAGCCTTAGTAGTTTTGGCCACTTTGGGTTAGCCTAGTTCCTAACCCAAGTTGACCCAAGGGTTGGGTCAACTATGAAAGGTGTATGGGGTCAAGGGAAACCCAATGTCATCTTTGGTTTGATTGAATTTGGATAGGGTTGAAATTTGGCTCAAGGGGAACCCCTCTTTGGACACTTGGGTCAAGCCAAATGGCTAACCCAAGTGGGCCCAAGTCTTGGGTCTCCAAGAGGGATCTCTTGAGGACCCAATGGGTCACCCCATAGGTTCAAATGAGTTTGGAAAAGTCTTGGTCAAAAGATATGAAAGGGTTGGAGTGTATGGGAGGTTTGGTCAACTTGGTTGACCTGGTCAACCAAGTTGACCTAGGGTCAAGGGTTGGATCCATTGAGTTCAAATTGATCATATGAACTCAATGAATATGGTTTCAGACCAAGGAGTGGTCGTTTGGTTGGAAATGGGTATTTAAACCCTTACGAGTCACCTTGGTCAACCATGGTTGACTTGGTCAATCAGGTCAAACCCAAGTGTGGGTTTAGGTCCAATGTGTTCCTAATGATATTTAGGATCCATTGGGATGGGTTTTGAAGGTTTGAATGGGAAGGGTAAATTGAACCTAGGGGAAAAGATTAAAAAAAACCCTCTTTAAAGGGCATTTTGGTCCCTTTGACCCTTGGTCAATCCTGATCAGACTGGGTCTGGGAAAGTGCAGTTTATTGATCAACAAGTCATAACAAAGGTAATGGATGTGATTGGGAGGTTTAGAAAGGGTCCCAAGGTTAAATTCCACGGGATGGCAAGTCCCGTAGCATAGGTTATAAATATTTGAAGGTTTTGCAGCCTATAGAAATCAGCCTGATTTCTGGGGTTGGAATCCTCCAAATGAGCTCAAATTTGGAGGGTTAGAACTAGAGACATGTCACATCAATATGCAATTGATAGACTTTGAATCAGATGCTAATTGACTGGGTTTTAAGGTGATAGAAAAATCACCTAAAAGGGGTTTCAGGACCTGGGTCCTTAACCCTGAGGTTTGGTTTGGAATACTAGATTTGGATTGGATTTAGAAGTTGAATGGCTGGACTTGGATCATCCACACCAATGAAAATCAAATGGGTGATTGAGATTGATTGGATGTAGTTTGAAAATTGATTGAATGTTGATTGGAAGCTGGATCAGGGGTTGAGTTGGAAGGTGTGGTTGAGCTTGATTGAGATTGAATTAGGTCTTAACTGGGACCTATATGATTGGGAAGTAGACACTTCCCAATCACGAAATCACTAGGAAGAGACCCAAGTGGGTCTTTGTGACCTCATACAAAAATGAGGTCAACATGCACTTGATCGGGTCTCGAGCGAAAAAGAAGAGAGGGAGAGGGTGTGTCGTTCACTCATTCTGTAGTCGGCAAGCACATGTAGCGTTGAACGGCGAAATGCATACAGAGAGCAGTAGGGCAAATTAAAATTTCTCGGTGGGGTGTGTGGATTTTTGAATTTGCCTCCATTTAGAAGTAATTTTTTTAAGGGTAGGTACCAGCCTCAGAGAAACATGGTTCCACCACTACCTGCAATTAATGATGTTGTAATTAAGCAAGAGTAGGCCCCCAAGGCTTATTCTTAGAGGATTACATGCATAGAATGGCAGAGCATCAAGTATGAATCCTTTTAACTTCTGGAGGAGGTTAGTTTACAAAGATTACCATTAAAGTAAGTTGGAGATCACAAACCAAAAAATAACTTATTGAGGATTGGATGATTTAGTGATGCTCGTATAGGATTCCCTTATTGTCATGCTAAAGTTTCTCCTCCGCCACAACCTAATCTACAAGTCCTTGATATTACTTGTTCAACTCATCATTCTTGTATTGTTTGATCGACTCGCAATCCTCCATCGGCCTTGGTGGACTTGACTTAATCTCACCTCATGGACATTTCTCGTGATATCATACAAGATAAGTTGTGATGTTTTTTCCAGGAAATATTCTTATTGAGAAATAGTAACTAACCTACTCGCTGACATAATTTCCTAGAATCTTTATCTATGGCTAATAAATTTCTCTAAGATCTTATTATAATGGGATTCAAGATGCATGTTATAGATCCTTATGATGGATTACATGTTCCTTATAAGCATATTGATTGTTGTAAGACAATTGTGTATATCCAACTAGCTTCTAATTGTGTACATCAAAAAGAGATCCAGAACCTACACTGATGTCCCTAAACCGATGGCAAAAATACCATACACCATTTTTCCCACAGGTTATCTAATTTCATAACAAAGATTAGACATGACAAAACACCTTTAACTCCCTAGAAAAGACAACTCTCACTACCCAAAAATAGGGTGACTTACTTCTTCAAACAATCGATCCAAGCCTCATACCGACTCAACTAGTCCATTCCTAAAATAACATCAAACTCAAAAAAGTGTAACAGAATCAGACTAGATCTCCACTTTATATTAAATATCCCTATGTTACAAAAGTATATCCTACTGGCTACCATACCCTCTCCAGTCGATAACATAACATATTGAGTAAAACATAGTAATACAGAAGGCAAGTGCAACAAATTAAAGTTGCACTCAAGAATAAATGAAAAACTGACTTTAGAGTCAAACAAAAAATGACAAGGCTAATCAGAAATATAAGTTGTACTTGTAACAACATCTAGTGTGTCTCGAGCCTCATGCTGAGTGAGACTATAGATACGTGCTTGAATCAAAGCTAGAACAACATAATTACCAGACTCTCTCTAACCTGAGGATGGTCTCTCTGCTACATAATCAGAGCCACGGCCTCTACTAGATGACCCTCCAAAAATCATGCGAAGTGGAACTATCCTTAGTATTCATGCAAATCTAACTGAACTCTTAATCTTAGGCTTAGAACATCGATCAGGGTGGACGCTCAACTATCTTGTGTCCCACCTACTCACACTTAAAACACTAGCTTGACATCTTGTAACACTAACCAAAGTGTGTCTACCATAACTTTGACACACAAGTACACCACTAACAAAATTGTTAGAGCTAGCAATACTGCCTCTATCAGGAACTGATATAAACGGTCCACCTCTCTTAGACTCTTTAGGTCCAAATCTACTTTTCTTCTCAAAAAATTCACCACCAGAAGTCTCACTGCCAAATCACTTCCTACTAGCAGTCCATTGCTGTTAAATATCTATTAGATCATTCTCAATCAGACAGGCTCTCTTTACAAGCTCAGAGAAGTCAGAAATATAAAATGGAACTAATGATTGTTTCAAACAATCTCGCAATCCCATAAGAAACCTGTAGCACTTCTCCTCTCTAGTGCTAACCAAGTATAGAGTATATCTAGCTAAAGCAGTAAATTTTATCTTATATTGTATAATTGTCCTAATCCCCTGAACTAACCTTAAAAAAGTCTCTTACATCTATTGATGTGCAGAATGCGATTTGAACCAAGATCGAAACACATCAAATAATTCCTCCCAACTAATTAGGGAGTTTAATCTACCCTGAAACTTCTTCTCCTACAAGCCCATCCACTAGCATTCAGCCTCTCTATCTAGCAGAAAAAATGACAATGGTACCTTCATCTCAGGAGGACATTACATACATATAAAAGTCTTGTCTAAACCTCAACCATTCCTCTTATGCTCTGGGCTCAACAACGCCCTTAAAACTCGGAGGTTTAAATCTCAAAAATATATATAGATGATGGTCTACATCATCAGATCGAACTTTAGGAACTCTGCTCTATGCCTCGACCATTAACTGGGCTACCAGACTAGCAAACAAAAAAATGGTATTATAACTTACATATAGGTTCTACTTGATTGTCACTCTATTCTATAACTCTATTTTACAATCAATTTTTAAAACTACAGCTCTAATACTAAAATACTTGTCACTACCCAACCCGATAAGACCCACAAATTGGACATGTCTTATCATACTAGTATGCAATAGGCGATCCCCAAGATTTGAGTTTTAAAAACTTATCAAAAATTTTCATCCAATTTTAACTTTAAATAAACAATAAATCACAGTGCTACTAACAATATTTAGTGTATTGAAAATACACTCATCCATAATTTTTTTTTTTATCAAAATGTATATATAATAATTACACTACAGTACATGACTAGTAATAAGAATACATAATAGAGCAGAATAATAACTAGTCATAGTTGTGCAAAAGTCAAAAGAAAGAAATATCTATATAGACTTAGATCATATCCGGATATTGCTACTCAAGTAGCTCTTTCCCTCTCTCAGATCCTGAAAATATGAGGTGAAACAACTGTGAGCTAACACAGCTCAGCAGACCATATTTATTGATCTAAGTTTCCAAATAATTTATTTTTAAATGTGCACCTGATTTTAAAATAATTTATATTAAATCACTGCATTGAACCAAAATTACACTTACAATTATCATAAAGCTTATGTAACAATGTAGGAAAGTAAATAAGTAAGCACTTCGTATATTGAAATAGAAAGTGACAAATTCCCCTTAGGCCCTTATGCCTCCCAAGGCTAGTAGTACCAGAACATAATGTGTATATATCATTAGGACATGCCCGTAGGCACCAAAGTATGCCTAGAATATAACTTCTTTCACCCCCAACAAATTTTCTCATATTCACTCATTTCAACCAATTACACACATAATTTATTGCATTGTGATGATTAAAAGATAAATAAATTCATTCCATAATTTCATAAAATGTTATAATGGTAAGCAACTAAATGTACTACTGCACAAAAATTTATTATTTCAGAATACAACAAATTAACCAGAGATTATGTAGAATGCTATTTTACGATTTTAATTGTACTTCAGCATTATTTTCTAGAGCCATAGTTATTTTCTAATCAATTAAAATAGCATAATTCCTAAATTCTATGGTGTAAAATTTTCATAAAAAAACTTAAACATTCAAAACCTCAGTCTCTATAACATATATAAAGTTACACGGTGAAAGTTTTGTAGATAACAAGTTATCCCTATTTTTTTGCTAATGGAATCATAAATTAAATCAAAAAATTCAAGAAATTTTCATATTTTTGAAAACTGAGATATGCAAAATGTCACCTACCTCTACTCGAGCAACTTTTAGAACTGAGTCATCAATTGAAAAATAATCCGAAGCAACCCAAATATGACTTCTCTCAAAATCTCTCTCTCTCTCTCTCTCTCTCTCTCTCTCTCTCTCTCTCTCTCTCTCTCTCTCTCTCTCTCTCTCACACACACACACACACACACACACACACACACACACGCTCAATAGCAGGCTGCCACATTAGAGAATGAAATGGGTTAATTAATGAAAACATATATTTAATATTTTAAAATTAGACCCAGCACCATGGTGCTCAATAGCACCCGCCACAGTGCTCCCTCAAGGAGCCCACAGCACCACTGTGCTGAATTATTTTTTTAATTCTAGAGAGTTAAACGTCGGAGTGCCGCCTACCACAGTATTGCAATGCCCAAGGGGAGAAATTTTAGATTTTTTTCAAACATGCAAACATACCCCTGTAACCCATTTCAAATTATATGTAGACTCTCACATGCACACATAATATTTCTAGGCAAATATAGAATGGTTCAAATGCAGAAATTTTACAGATTACTTTAAATCTTATCAAGTTAGAATGGGTTGAACGATACACTGACTTTTCAGGTGATACAGTAATCAGGCAATGGTGGTCTAAGGGCTATACTCGGTAAGTAATGTAGGTCGGACGAACTATAGTTGGGTGACAATGGTCTGAGGATCATCGTTGGGTTCGATGATAATGAGGGTTCACCAGTGGTGGTGCTCGGGTGGAGCTCCGAGATTCTTCAAGCTTCAGAGCTCTCTTGAATCTCTAGCCCAAGCTCTAAGCCATCCCTAAAGGTCCCCTCATTCAAAGAGTTTCTATAGATTTTGAGAGTGGCACGCTCCATAAATATGGAGAAAATCCAAGGCAAATTCAGAGCTCTCTATTGGATGACTCATATTGATCCTCTCGATCATAGAGTGTCCGTTCAGCATTTAAGTGCCTTAATGACATCAAAATTAAGCAATCTTGGGCTCATTGGATTTGTCTCATCGAGCTGCTCAATTTGACTATAAGAATGTCATATTTAAAGATCATTTAATCATTTAATTAATGCCTTAAATCTTCTAAATATGCTTTAGACCATTGATTTGGGCCCATTTAGGCTTTGATTGGACCAATTTTGGTGTTATTGGGTTCATCTTTCCAAGACATTCAGTTGGATTATAAGTTTGCTGAGATTGGAGTTTAGATGATCTCGAATTTAATTTTAGAAGTTTCTAATTGAGATATGCCTCTAGATCATGCCTAATGAAGTTGATTTTTGGTGACGTATCAACCTTAGAAGAGGAGATTTTGAAGCTTCAAAAAAGGATCACTACAACTAAAAATGTGTGAAGATGATGCAACATTTCAGTCAAAACGTTAAAAGTTGAACTATCCCTTATGGTATAATTATAAGATTGTTTTCATTTGAAAAAAACTTTGGAGCATGTTTCTCTAAATAAAAAATATAGGGGCATGTTTGTCCAAGTAGGCCAAATATGAGGCATATAAAGCCAAATCTCTCTCTCTCTCTCTCTCTCTCTACATGGGGTCAGTTGAAATAATTTAGCTAGCATATGTCATATGTCACAAATGATGCCCTTATAATTGGGGAATGTGTTAAAACAATATGACAAATATTAATTGTAGATGATTAATTCTATAGTAAAAGTTATAATAATCTAGAAGTATTGGAGTTACCATCACGGGCAAGGGCGGATCCCCGTTACGATGTGGGTGGGCATTGAGGGGCTTTTTCAGAATTCACGCCCCCCCCCCCCCCCCCCCCCCCAATTATAAGGGCATCATTTCAGAATTCACCCCCCTGCCCTCACAAAAAAATTTTTGCCATAAATTTATCCATCAGGACCTGTTTGCCCAAATAGTCGTTGTTTCGCCTGTTCCCCTATTCACAGCGTCCTCATGAAGCAGTCTCCTTGCACGCAACCGCCTTGCCTTCGTGAAGAGGTCGCCGGACACCGGATGGTCGGAGCCCTCTCGTTCGCACTTCGCAGTCACAAATCGCAGCTGCTGGCCCGTAGTCCTCTCTTCCCAGTTCCCAGTTCGCAAATCGCATCCACCTGAAGCCTGAAGGTAAGTTTTAAAATTATGGTTTAGACTTTAGAGCAGGTGTTTTTTTGTGAGATTTGTATATATCTACTTTCTAATTTTAAAGTTATATGCTCTCTGAATCTATTTTTTTGGTGAAGGTAAGTTTTAATTGTTGGCTTACCATGCTATTTGATACGTTTATTATTGATATTGGACTTTCTACTTAGTTGATAACCTCATCCTGCGAAGAACTTGGGCAATGCCATATGTTTTACAAACTTATAATTGCTCACAAGACAATTGCCAACTTTGCCTTCTTTGTTTTGGTAGCATGATCAAATTGTCGGATAGAAAATATGTTTGCCTAGATTTTCAAATAATATAGAAATCTTTTTATAAGCATTTGGTAGATTTATCGCAACCATCAATATGGAAATGCACACAAAAAATTCATCAAAATAAACCGCATAGCTTTTAATTAGCTTCATAAATAATTAATTCGTACCCGTATTGTAGATTGGAATGAATCTTCTGAGCTTGAATTTTTACTTATTGGGCATAATTCATTTGTGAATAGCAATGATTACGTGAATGTATAATACGATTTAAGAAGAAGTTGATTGTTTTCATGCAATATTATTTGAAAGTGATCCAAGCTAATTTGAAGAATTTTTAGGCTTTTGAGAAATGGAATGATTCCTGAAGTGAACTGAATAACCGATTCTCTGAAACTAGTACCAAGTTACTGTTTTGTGTGATATGTTTAAATCCAAGTAATATATTCTCTGCTTATGATAATAGAAAGTTAATTCTTCTTGCAGAGTTATATCCAGTAGATTTTTTTATGGTTGATCTTGTGTCTCTTGAACACTAGCTATCTAGTTATATTATTGATTTGCATACTGATAATGAGTTTACATCGTTGACTAGCATTGCTGCTCTTGCAAAATAGATTATAAAGGTCAAAAAAAATATTGTATATCCCCTGGTTTATAGACTTATTATTTTGGCACTGACTTTACCAGTTGCTGCTACTACGATGGAGAGAGCATTTTCTACAATGAAGATTATTAAGCATCGGCTGCATAGCAAAATGGGTGATGATTGGCTCAATAACTGTCTAGTGTCATATATTAAGAAAGAAGTATTTGATTCTGTTCCGAATGAAGTCATTATGCAACATTATCAAAGAATGCAAAGTTTGTAAATTTTTTTATTCTATAAATTATAATGAATTATAAAGCTTTGCTTAGAATTTTGCTAATGATATATATATATATATTGTATTTATTTTTTTATATATTGAGTTTGCCCACCCTAAAAAAATGGTTTGGATCCGCCTTGTTCACGGGATCTTTTGTCATTTGTTCGACCATTCTCTTTTGAAGAGAGTAAACTAGAGACTAATGGGTTCAATATAAATATTATTATTGATATTGTGACTTAGAGTTAGTGATGACACATATCGACCTTATAAGCGATGGTGTGTGTCCATATTAGTGGCGACTGCAGGCAAATAAGTTAGCGTGTGTCAAAATTAGTGTCAACGACATGCTTCGACCTTATAAGCATTGGTGTGCATCGATGTTGTTTATGATGACATATGATGAAGTTAATGGATGTCAGTGTAGCAAAGTGATGGTGGTTGGTGATCAAGGGACTAGTGGAGAAATAATGGTCAAGGGTGAAGGTCTGACTATGGAGGTTAGATAGCTATAGTCTAATATCAGTGGTCCGTGGGTGGTTGGTTCGATGGTGTCAATTCGTTGGCACTAGTATGGCGGTATTCTGTCACACGACATTAGTCGCAGGACAGTGGTTAGAGGATTGTTGTGGGGATAAGATAGTTAGAGGGCGAAGAATTGATAATGATGGTCAATAATAGTGATTCAATGACGGTAGTTTATTAATGGTGGTTAGCCAATGATGGTAAGATAGCAGTTCGATGGCGATGGTTGGACAATGATGATCCAACAGTGGTGGTAGAATGGTGGTGGTTTTGATTTTTTGATATATTTATAGGGAGTGATAGTTAAAATTTATAACTAGACCCTCATTCGATAAATGGCGGGAGAATTAATTTGTCGATCATAGCCTGTTATTTCAACATCTAAGTACTTTAGTGAATATCAAATTTAAGCTATTTTGGACTCATTGAATTCATCTCATGAAAACACTTGATTTGAAAATAATCATTTAAGATTTAAATATTATTTGATTATTCAATTAATATGTCAAAAAAAAATCATAATAGCGATATATTTATTTGGTAAGCCGCTCAATTCAACTGTAAATTTGCATTGAGATTTCAGATTTATGCTTAATTGGTTGATTTATCAACTAGACTGAATGAGAAATGACCGTGTAATACTACTACACGTAACGCGCCTTCCTACTTGTTTCCCCGCCGGTTCCTTGAGACCCCATCTTCCTGCACTCAAGCTTTTACCTTCTCTTGACCCCCTGCCCACCCCAATATCCAGAAGCGGCGAATACAGCCTTATTAGTACTAGCTTTCTCTTATCTTGTTGATCCGCTCGGAGAAGATACGGATCCGCCCCCTATCGCGGCCAGAACTTGGGATCGCATCCATGGAAGTGAAGTTGTGGAACGACAAAAGGGAGCGGGAGATGTATGACTCATTCGCGGATCTCTACGCCATCATCAAGACGACGGAGAAACTCGAAAAGGCCTATGTTCGTGACCTAGTCCCCTCCTCCGACTACGAATCGGAATGCCTCAAGCTCATCGCCCAGTTTAAGACCCTATCCTCATCCCTCCGCGACGCCGTTCCTTCCATCGAGCGCTTTGCGGAAGCATACCGGATGGACTGTCCCGCTGCTCTCAACCGTCTCCTCATCTCCTGTGTTCCGGCCACCGTCGAGCACCGCTCGTTCTCCTCGGCATCCACCGCCGCCTCCGCTGCTGCTGTGGCTGAGTGCGTTCAGCACTTCATTACTGCAATGGATTCGCTCAAGCTGAACATGGTTGCGGTGGATCAGGTGCATCCTCTGCTCGTCGATCTCTCCTCCTCGCTTGCGAAGCTGGGAACGGGAATTCTGCCGTCGGATTTTGAGGGGAAGGCAAAGATGAGGGAGTGGATAGCGAGGCTAGCGAAGATGGGAGCGGCTGACGAGCTAACGGAGCAGCAGGCGAGACAGCTGCTCTTTGATCTTGAGTCATCTTACAGTGCATTCATGGCGGCACTTCCAAATGGTGGCTCCTGATTTTATTGTATGTCCTTTGCGCTCTTCGTGTTTGTTGAAGGTTTTCGGGATTATATTTGAACCTTTTAGATGTGAACATGTACTCTTATATATAAAGGTATATGAAACGCTATGTGCTTGACAATTAGCGAAAGAGGTTTGTTGGGTCCTCTTGTGATTCAAGGCTGTACATTAGCTTGACTGTTTTGATCGAAGGCTGATATTTTCTTTCTAGGATATAGCTATCAAAATATTAAGATTGTTCAGTTAATTGAGCATATCTATGCTTATAAGATCATTTCTTTTTAATTTTAGTTTTTAAGTGGATAGTCCTTGTTCAGTAGATTGATTGACTTGAAGTTAACAACAAATGATTGAATCTGGTTGAAGGTATTCTACAGAGTATTATGCAAAATTGATAAAATACACAACCGTTAACATCTATTGATTCATTTTGTTTGAATAATTACGTATCTAAATCAATAATCTCTATTAGACACAATAAGGGGAAACCTATTATCGAGGATCCACATTACTTAATGTGAAAATCTAGTTAAGTGCTAGTGTTTTCAGATTTTTTCCTTACATGCTTTGAAGAAGAGTTTGATGGACACGTCTTGCATTAAGCATATCACTTGAAAGAAGAACTAATATTCTGGTGTGGAACTTGGAATAAAATCATCACAATCTTTGTGAAAATCTTGCATAATTTACTAATCTTCATTCAAGTGTGATCGGATATTCCCTGATTAATTTTATTTTTCTAGTGACCGCAAATAATGTGAAAGATGTTATGGCTAATTGGTTTAAGATATCCATCTTGGTTTCATAAAGCTTCTTATCAATTTGTTATTTAGTGGAACTTCAGCGTAGCCATCATTTATTTTGTGAGTTGAAATATTGAAGTTGTGACAGTGCAAAACATGGTGTTTCTATTAGCATTTGAATAAAGATCTCAAATAGAATTAGCAAAACTAAACTTAAGGAAAAAAAGCCACACTATCCTTCTTGGTGATGATTGGGGTCTCAATGGACCTTTGAATACTAACCCGTGTCCTACTTCTTTAACTATTCTTCATCGCTTACCATATATAAACCATGTCTGCTCATGAACTTCTTGACGAGTGTCAGTTATGTCTGCATTACAACTTTTGTGATTTTTACTTTTATCTGAAGAGCCCACAAACACATGAGATATTTTTTCTGTTTAACCATTTTCTAGAGATTCCAAAGCAGAAGAACTATTAAAAGTTTTAATACAGATAAGGGGCTTGGCACTTGATTGGTATTTGGGCACTTGATTATATTATTAAAAACTATGCACTTTAGTTGCAAAAATGTGATAAAAGAGATTTTTTCTTCAACTAGATTGAGTTATACCATATGATATTCTGTTATGAGTCAAAATCAGTAGCCGTTTAGAATGTTAAGTTTAGATCATTGCAATAGTTACGTTAGCATGACATATTGATTGTGTGCAAAAGTTTTATGGTTTTTTAATTCTGTTGTAATATCTCAAACACGTGATTCTTTGATAATACATTTTTTCAATTTTAAATTATTTTCTAGTTTCTCTCTGCTTGATTTCTCATCCTGACAACAGCTGCAATGTATAACAATGAATTTACAAGTCACTGGATTGATCATATCATTGTAATTTCAAGATCTGAGAGTATTTTTAATTTATATGCTCTTTTCTTGTGTAAGTTTTGCATGCATGTTCTACATAATCAACAATTTCTTAGAAGAAATTTGGGTGAGTATTTCTTGAATAAATTTGGTCGAGATGGGTCTAAAAGCCTATATATTTACTTTGAAATAATTGTAATACAAATTTTGATAAATGATTCATGCATTGAACTTATCTCAAAACAAATTCAATGACCTTTATAAAATTGTTCAAAATGGTGAAAATTTTCTTGAGAACATTTGGTTCCTTGCACATGAATAATTGGGCGTGTCAAGAGAGATGTAATGTAATTATCGATAAGTGATGGGCTTTGACTTAAGAAAGTAATGTATGAGCGTAGCACATGAGTTATGGCTAAAGAGCTTTGCCCCAAGGTCCAAGGGGACATGGTTGAGCAGCAAGGCCGCGCAGGGGGGGGGTTGGGGTTGGTGTGGAATGTGAAGTAAGTGACTTAAGAAAGTAATGTATGAGCATACTACATGAGTTATGGCTAAAGAGCTTTGCCCCAAGGTCCAAGGGTACATAGTTGAGCTCACCCATCCTTAGCCTCAAAAAAGCCAAATAGATGTTAGAAAAAATGATCCTCGAGTAATAGAACGACCAAGTTGAGGAGAGCCCCTCAACCCTGTGAAACCCAAGTATCACAATGTGTCAATGTACCATTCATGAAAGCAACAATTAGAATTTGATCTAGGCCTCAAAAAATTCTTCTATGTTATCATTTCCATATTTAGAAGTTTTTCAGTTTGTAGGCTTGAGTCTAACTTGATAGATAATATGAGGCAGAACATTTTTTGGCCTTTTCATCATTACATGATGAAGTCTCTCCTTTCAAGATAGATATTTGAAACAAATGAGGATACCCAAACTTAAGAAATATAACATTTAAATCATATGATTAGGACTGCAAATAGCGCTATGGTCCAACACTTAAGTATGTGAAATACCAAATTGAAAAAAAATTGTCGGGGAGAAGATTTTGGATAAGCCACGTTTAGTGCGAGCATTCAAAAGATAAATCGTTGTCATTCCCCTTCCTAGAGCATAGAATAGAAGTCGAGGAACAGTTAATTCCACACCTAAGATTTTGAGCTTTTTTAGAACCATTCAAGTAACCATTTTATGTTAAAGAAGAAGATATGAGAGTGACATTTAAACTAAACAAAATTCATCTAGCAGGCATAAAGCAAGCTGGAGTAAATGTATTTTTTATCTATAGCAAAATTGAAACGATTATACTTGCTAGGTGAATTTATGATTTCCACCCACTATAGAAATATTGGAGATATTATCCAACATTCAACAGAATTGCGAAGAGCAAGAGGTAAGTTCCAACCACCATTAGAAATAAGAACATATAAAAATTGTGTTGCAGGAAAAGTTAAATAGCGAAGGTAGTATCTCCAAAAAGCTCCCAGGTTGAGAGCCATCCATCCATGTGTCATAAAGTAGTGAAATAAGCTTATCGTCTCCAATAATCACCTTGAGTTTGTTCTTATACTGGAAACAATGGGTTTGATGCTTTTCCAAAATTAAGGGCTGTGGCACCCCGGGTTATTCCCAGTAGAGATATAGTTAGATTTCTACCAACTGATGAGAATAGTATTACTGTTCCAAAAATGCCAAGTCTTTTCATTTTGCATAACACGTTCGAGTCAACAGATGGAATAATGCCATGCCTAACTTTTTCTTTGGTTTTAGTGGAGAAATGCGACAGCATAATATACATTTTTCGTAGCAGTATCGTTGTTATGCAAAGAATTGAGATAGCATATTAACCTTCTGAATAGCACCTATAAATAAACATAATGATCTAAATTAATAAGGTTGTGGCAAAGTGATGCTTTGATGAGTTATAATCTCTCAGAAAAAGTTAGAAATTTTTATTTCCACCCACAATTCATTTATTGACTTTATTAAATAGAGGTTGACAGTATTTTAAGATCAACTTGGTGCTGGAGATAGGTACATGACGTTAAAAGCCTCATTGAGGATGGATTATAGGATTAAAATTTTTAAAGAAAAAAATCTCAACTTCTCAATATTCACATTGAGCCCCATAGAATCCTACAAAGTTTGGAAAGCACGATTAAGGCCATTAATAGTATCATAGTTAGTTTTATCTAACATTAAAAAATCATCAACGAAGGCAAGGTAGCTAGATTCTAATTATGGTCCATGTGGTTATTAGGGAGAGAAGAAGAATCGAGGGATGAGTGGTCTTAAGGGGGATGTGAGCTAAGGAGAGTAAGGGAAGACTGCGACAAGATGTGTGGGTTAGGATCTAGAGTAGCATACTTGGCTTAGATTTTTGAAGAAAGTTTCATAACATTGGGATTAGCATGAGGACCTATTAAGGTAGAGATAAGTCTATGCTTTTGTCTATTGTTTCTACTACGACTTCTACCATGTGGGTGATTGGGAATAACATAAGTTGGATTAATATACAACTACTTGGGAGCATTTGATTCCATTTATATTCAAGGAGATGGAGCTAGGAAAATAGAATGAGAGATTAATAAGCAACAGAAGTAAGTCTTGCTTTTGTAGCAGTTAGTTTCAATAGTGAGGGGAGTGTTGATTTTGCTAGAGATGTTATTAGGATTCCAACAACAAAGAGTAAAATCCAGAAATTTGACTCATAAAGATATCTTAGTAAATTCGTCCTCAGCTTGCTAAAAGTCCTAGGATCATTTCCTTGGCAATGGCTTATTTTTTATAAATCAGGGGCCATTGTGCTAAGCATTTTTAAAATCCCCAGCATGAAAAAATGAACTAGGAAAAAGTCATTTGAATGAGTTTAAAGATCCAAGGTACCTTTCATTGAACATAGTCATTTTACAATAGCTAGGGGAGATCCGTAGCACAACCTTTTCACTGATATTGCTGCCCACCAGAGTCATATCTCCGTTACCAGTTCCTTGGGATAAAAAATAATGTTGGGCGTTGGATTTGAATATATAATAATAAGTTAATGATGGTCGGGTTCATAAGATGATGCTATCTTGGGGTCATTTGACTTTTTTAAATGAGTCAAAATCCTCCTCTTGTTTAAGATATTATAAAGGATAACTGTCATATGAGTTGTTGGTTGGCGAGGTCATCTAACATAGTAGGAGGCATCATGTTTTTCTCTACAGTTGATGAGTATGGTCCAGCAAAGGAATAATGCTTGGATTTAGAAAAGGATTAAGAGAGAGTGGAAAGAATACTATTGAGATGAAAATGAAAAAAAATATTTGAATGAGCCAATATTTGCATCATACATATATATTTTTTTTAAGTTTTCTAATCTTAGAATGGTTGAAAGTGCTTTCGCAAGAATATAATAATTTCAATCAGATCACAAGTCAATTGACCTCGATTGATATCAACATAGACGATGAAGTTTGTGCTTTGAGCTTGTTGTTATCATTATCAAAAAATTGGGCTGGAACTAGAAAAAGAAATAGTGATTAGCAATTCATGTTGGTTTTTGAAGTTGAATCTCAATGATATCCGCATCCTGAAGTTGAGCGAGAACATTAGATGCTGAGAATATAATAAAGGTTCTTCTATTGTTTTAAATCTTTAGGGCAGAGGGAGATGTGCAGGGAGAGGCAATAATGGAGGCAGATTCAAATCTCAACAAAGGACAATAAAAAATTCCTTACAGTATATTTTATATAATTTGTCGAGATTGGTCACATGCTGGTCATATGAAAAAAGGCTATTCATATAATATTAGTGGACAAGGTTCAAATAAGATGGATGAATTTACGAATGCTGCAATTGAAGATATCTATGATGCACTAATCCCTACTGTATATAGTCTTATGGAGTCCTAAATCTTGGACTAATGTGTCTTTTCTTTTCACTTCATATAAAGAGCCTTTGACTAACTATTATGTAAGAGATTCATATTGTTGATGATGAAATCTTGAACATTGTGGGAGTTAGTGATGTGCAAATCTAGGCTAGTAATTAGATTATGTCGAAACTTCATAGTATGAGACCTCTTCCTAGCTTGAAGAGGAACCTAATATCAATTAGGCAATTAGGCAGGTTGGTGTGGGCTCCGAAAATTCGGCCCCGGCCTCCGCCCGACTTTTGCTTTTTGAGGGGGGAGTTTTAACGGTTTAAGTTCCGGGGTAAATTTTGGAAGGCAGATGGGTTTGTAGATAAGACACTACCCAGAGATTTCGCCCTCATTTTGTGAGGACTTTATGATCTGAGTTCTGGTTTCCTATAGGCGCAAGCCCCTATAGTTAATTACCCCTCCCGGTAACGAGAGAGAACTTTCGATTAAGGCTAGTCGTCAATCAGATACGTAGAAATACGTATATCTGGCATATAGTAGCAACAATGGGTTGAAGGTTTGAAAGTGTTGGAGAATTTAATATTTAAAATAAAAATTTCACCATCTTGCACTTAAAGCGGATGGTGGGGGAATGGATGATAGACCCGATCAAGATCCCATGGTTCCGTCATCCCGGGCCATCGTGGTCCCTGGTCTACTTAGTCAGAGGAGGTAGTCGACCCAACCTGACAGAAGGATCCTTGTCGGCAGCCATGGGTTGCTTCGTCCAAGGGTACCTTATAGACCTGGGGGGAGTATTTGTCTAAGGGGACAAATTTGAATCCACCTTAGCTAACAGAGGGCTTTGTGCCCTATCGATCATATCCTATTGATTCATATCTCAAGGATTTGATGCCATTGGGGAGCATACGGGCTCTGGCCATAACCATAATATAATGGTGCCATTTGGCCCGACCACCTGGTTCAGAGGGCCCTGAGTCATAACCGTTTATCCTGCAGTGCCATTTGGCGGCGAAACTGCCGGTTAGAGGACTCGTACCATGTCCTTGCTGGCAGGAGATTGTTTGAGAATGGATCCTAGTGATATTTTCGACTAGGCATTGGCTCTTTGTGAGCTGAAGTATTCTTCAATTTATCCACCTCGGCAAACTGTTGCAGGGGGTGGATGAATTTTGCTTTAAGCGGTTTGATAGTTGGATTTCAATTTTTTAAATATCTGGAGTTGGAAAGATTTTTGGGTTTTTTCAGAAGATTGGATTTTGTAGGGAGTTTGGGTATTTGGGAATTTTTTGTGGAGTTTTGAATTTTTGGGTATTTTGTGGAGTTTTCGAGTTTTGGGTATTTGGGTGGTATTTTGAAATAATCTGTGTGGACCCCTCCGGTTGAGATTTACATTCAACACGGCCATCATCGGGGTGTATGGGGTCATTTATATTTTATTGATTGGACCCTGTCGACTCTATCTACTGGTCGATAGAGGATCGGGTTTTGTAGGCTTTGGACCTTTGTTAGTGAATTCTCTTGATTACAGACCTTGAAGGCCTAATATGAATGTATAAAATAAATATCTCGGTCGATCTCACGACTGCATATTTATTTAATGGTTCGAGCCGTGTCAACTCCTATCTACCTGAATAGAAGGATCGGGCTCGAACTTGAATTCACTTATTAACCCGCGCAGCATCCCTAGACGTCACGTGTGTACCAATAACACGCTCGTCGGGGCCCATGCGGGTGTTTGGGGGCATTTTATAAATATTTATTGAACCTTGTCAACTCCTATCTACTTGCTTTAGGAGGATCGGGTTCAAATTTATTGACCCGCGCAGCATCCCTAGGCGTCACGTGTGTACCAATAACACGCTCGCCGGGGCCCATGCGGGTTGTATGATTGCACGTGTCCCTTTTGTGTACCTATGTGTATACAGATTAAAGTGCACGTGTTGGGGACATTTTTGTAATATTTATAAATGCCTTCTGTCCGCTTGCATAGATATTGCGGATCCGGTGGCATGGCGTCATACGAGTTTCATTTGGGGATTTGTACGCATTCTGTCTGCTTGTATAGATGTTGCAGATCCGGTGGCGTAGCGCTGGGATTTCATTTGGGAATTTGTACGCCTTCTGTCTGCTTGCATGGATGTTGCAGATCCGGTGGCGTAGCGCTGGGATTTCATTTGGGAATTTGTATGCCTTCTGTCTGCTTGCATGAATGTTGTAGATCCGGTGGCATTATGCAGCAGCTTGTGATCTGAGCTGTTTGCTGCTTTGTACAGGCATACTGTCGTGCACTACTTGCATGATTTACGCAGGTAGATCGTAGTACACCAACGAATCTCCTGCTTCGGGTGGTAAGTGTTGTCATCTGTAGCCTATTCTCCACCTTTACTTGCAGGAAGGGCTAGAGTTCTTGTTGGATATTTATCTTCTTTGTTTGTGGAGGACATATGTACTTGTGTCTACAGAGGATTTATCGTGCTTATTTCATATCCACTGTTGTTATCCACAAGTAATTTTATTGGTCGTCGTAGCTCATAGGGAATAGTTGTATTCGCTACGCTCTTCTGAATGTGCTTGCAGTAGAGCCATTGCACTTGCATCGTATCCATCTTCACCATTCATAGATGAACTATTATAGATTGACGGGTCTCCTGTATTTGTTTGCAAGTGGAATATGTATTTGTATCCATAGGGGATTCATTACACTTATGATACGCCCACTGTTGTTATCCATCAACCCTCTTAACTTTCATTCACCTGATGTTGCATTACTTACTGATTATATGAATTCCATAGTATCTGTACTTTGTCGTAGGCTACTGGATGGATTGCATTCACCATCGACTTCTATGCATATTGATTGATGAATTGCCATATATGCTGTCATCATTCATCATCAAATTGACGTATTTGCTTCAAGGTCTTCAATCATCTCTTAGTTAGCAGTTCACTACCTGCTCTATCATTATTGATTGCATGGTCGCATGTGCTTGTAGAGTACTATTGTTATCGACTGCATAAATATCCCAGTGTTCGTTGCATGGTACATGTACTTGTATTATAACTACCTTCATTATCCATAAGTGATTTTATTGTGTACTTGTTGGTGGTGACAAGTTGTATGCAGAATGTTAGCATTGACGACAAGGTATTGATGTGTTCGACACTTGCATAACAAATCTCTGATTATTGCATATAGATGGCACCCGGGCGTTTTGCAGTCGTCTGACCACTTGCAAAATATTCATGTTTAGAGCGGGCCTTTGACTTCAGCTTGCTAATAGCTTGCATCATATTCACCCTCATCATTCACCAGTAGTGTTTGTGTAAAACTGCAAGTTCAATTCAAATTTGCAAGTTCCTTGTTGTCCTTTGTTCAAGTCCTTTGTTATTTTTCATTTAAATCAAGCCTTTTATACTTATTCATTCAAGTTAGGCTCATGCTCATTGTAATTTCCTTCTGGATTTAAGCTTAAGTTCCTTCGTAGTCGAGTTGCAAGTTCTTTTACTCGTATTCAAGTTCAATGTCGAAATCAAGTTGCTCTTGGTTGAAATTTGATTCAAGTGCTTTGTGGTCCAACTCAAATCTTTGCTTGGGTTCAAATATTCAAGTCATGCTTAATATTCAAATCAAGTTCTTGTCCCAAATTTTGTTGTCCACGTTTCGTTACAATTTGAGCTCATGCATGTTCAATTTCATGTTCAGTTCATTCTTTGAATCGAGTCCTTTGTTTGTCCAAATTTCACTCAAGTCAGGTCCAAGTGGTCTTTTATTCACCCGAAATTTCGGCAGCATTCCGGCATCTCCCCCGTTTAGGGGAAATTACAGAAAACTGGGCCTTTCCCACCACGCTACGAGAGCGTGTATGGGGTCTCCAAAAGTACCCGTATGAACAACACAAGTGGCTTTCCCCACCACGCTACAAGAGCGTGTATAGGGCTTACCTACCTCGCCGTATGCGTCGCACCGGGCTCCCTCCTACCGTGCTACGAGAGCGCGTATAGGTGGTTTTCCGGTCCGCCGCGAACGTCGAAGATGGGATTTTAAGTGATTACCCGCCTCGTTGTAGGCACCGCACCGGGTTTCCTCCCACCGTGCTACGAGAGCGCGTATAGGGGGTTCTCCGGTCCGCCGCGAACGACGAGAACAAGTTTTCGGAGTTTTAAGTTTGAGAAGTTATACCTTGGCGACCGGCGGTGGGATGTGTTGGCTCGTGGATCGAGGTGAAAGAGGAGAGAAACCTCTCTTTTTTTTGCATTTCCTTTTCTTTTTATAATTAATTATAACTAGCCATAATTAACTATAATTAATAATAATTATAGATAATTAACTAATTATAATGAATAATTAATTAATTATAATTAATTAATTAAATATAATTAATTAATAATTAACTATAATTAATTTTAATTACTTATAATTAATTAAGTAATTATAATTAACAACTAATTATTAATTAATTATAATTAGATAATTAATTATCATTATTAATTAATGATTAACTATATTTAATTAAAAATTATAATTAATCAAACAATTATAATTAATAATTAATTACTAATCATTAATTAATTATAATTAACTTATTAACTATAATTAATTATAAATACTAACAATTATAATTAATTATAATTAAATACAATAATCCCTCCTTCCCTCTCTCTAATTCGGTGGATTTATGGGATATGGCCGAAGAAGCGCGCTAAGGGAGAAAGTTACCCTAACAGCAAGCGAACTCCTGTTGTTGCTTGCGACCAAAATGTCATATTTCCCGATCCTATAGGAAGGGAAGATCGTTGAGCGAGCGAAGTCGGTCGCAAACGGAGAGGGAGGCAGTGACGAGAGGAAGATCGGGCCTAGAGTTGGACAGGGATCGGGATCTGGTCGGGGAGCTTCGGTCGCAGGTAAGGTTCTCTCCCTCTCTCTCTCTCTCTCTCTCTCTCTGCGTGGATCGACAGCCTGCGAACAAGCAGGGGCGGGGGGATCGGCGAGATCAGCAAGGCAGAGGTCGAAAATGGAAGAGGAGAGCTATACAGGGTCGGTCGTCTGCTTGGGCTCGGTCGACTTCGGCAGACAGACGGGAGGCGGAATCGGAAGCAGCGACAGGAGGCGGAACAAGTATTGGCCTGGGGTTCTGGCGTCGACTTCAGGAGATGGGATCGAAGGTATGAGAGGTCGACAGTGGAGGAAGAAGATCGTGTCTCTGCAAGAGGAAGGGATCGAGTGCCAAAGGCTTCGGTTCCTTGGCCTTTTAACGACGCACGAGATGGCTCTATCGAGGCGATGCATGCGTGAGAGGACATTTTCGGCGCCGTCGCAGAGGGATGGGTAACACTGTAGCAGCGGTGTGTTCAGCCGATTTTGCGCAGGAACTCGGCATGGGCTCGACACGAGTAGGTGATGATTTGGCATTTTTTTTATTTTGTTTTGTTTCACTACAACAGAGGCCAACAAATGCCCCCCAACAAATGTGGTTCGCGTCTGGAGCGGCTCACGTTTGTTGTATGCTGATTGACCCTATGGATCTCTAAATATTTGCTCCAGATGTCACATAAAGGTCTTCATTTAGCGGATCTCCAAAAGTTTGGTTGGATGTCACACTAAGATTATCGTTTAGTGGATCTCCAAAAATTTGCTTGGATGTCACACTAAAATTTTCATTCTGTAGATCTTCAAGAATTTGCCTCGTCGTCTTCATGGATCTTTAGATGCACTTGTAATCTTTAGTGGGATTGGCATGTTGGTTCTTGTGATTTCTGTGATTGTACTCCATGTTGTAGATGATTTTAAATATTTATTTGGGGATCTCGGCACGTAGTGCGATGTCGATCCAAATAAATATTTAAAATGCCCCCAGTCTCTAGGGACATTAGTAGATGTCGTTCGGGATACCTCTTTCTTGTAGCTTTAGTTTCCCTGGGATTTTGGTTCCTTCTGTCCTGTGCTTTGTGCGGTGGACATTGATGGAGAATTTCCTGATTTGTCTCTACTGACTTGTCAGGTGATTTGTACCTTCGGCCCTTTGCTTCTAGCTTTGGCGGGTTTGATGAAGGAGTAGATGCCGGTGACCTAGACGTATTAGGTCGTTGGCGAGAAGTCATCGGTCCAGAGCTTTGTGCATAGCGGACTTGCTGATGACGGAATCCTCTTAGTTCAGCCTCAGGCTTTATGCGAACTTTGGGATGATTTCTTCGGTCCTTTGCTTTGTGCTTTGGTGGACTTGTTGAAGAAGAATTTCTTCGATCCTAGCTTTGTGCTTTATGGATTTATTGAAGGATTTTGCAGGTTTCGGATTTGATTGATAGTACCAAATATAGGTAGTATCTTGATCCTTAATCATTTGAGGAGACTTTAATCTGAGTCACTCGAGTTCATCAGGTTGGGCGAGCTAGGATTTGACAGCTCTTCGTTCTCTAGTTGCTGAGATGGGGGTTCCTCTACTACGGCCTTTCTTATGGCATGTTGAGTAGATGGAGCTGCCAGTGATCCGACCATATTTGGGTTTGTTGGATCCGACCTCTTACACCCATTCAGGCTTCAGACTTGAGCTAGGGGAAATGTACTTCCCAATGCTGATTTTGCTGAAGTTGATAGATTTGGAGTTCTCCTTTGTGGTTGAAGATTTGGAGCATACGCACATTCGGTAGTTGCTCGAGATTTCTCCTTCCCACTGGAACCTTGATTCTCCGGTCAATTAGGAGAATTTAGTAGACTATGATCACTTGAACTTGTCGAGTCAAATTTTCCTTCATACTTCCTACAGTCCTTACTGACGGGTTGACGAAGTGGGGGTTCCGTTACTACGGCCTTTCTTGTGACGTGTTGAGTAGACGGAGCTGCCAGCGATCCGGCCATATTTGGGCGTGTTGGATCCGACCTCTTACACCCACTCGAACCTTAAGCTTCAAGCTGCTGAAAGACTTCAGGTTGTTCTGGCTCAATTTGTTAGAGTGTGTAGTTGCAAAAGTCTCTTTCTGACCTTTGAAATCTTGGTTTGTTGGAGAAGGTGGTGTCTCAATCTTTTGAAGCTCACCTGCATATACTTTGAAAAGAATTCGTTGTATTCTTCAGTATAAAAGAATGTTTGTGTTGGTGATTTTAAATATTTATTCGGGGATCTCGGCATGCAGCGCGATGTCGACCCGAATAAATATTTAAAATGCCCCCTGTCTTGCAGGGACATTTCATAATAGAATAAATTTGAATTTTTGTGATTTTAAATATTTATTTGGAGATCTCGGCACGTAGCACGATGTCAACCCAAATAAATATTTAAAATGCCCCCTGTCCTGCATGGTGATTTTGAAATGCATTCTTGCAACACAAGAGAATTTCAAAAATGTAGAGTGTATATGTTAATAAACGTGCATGAAATACACAGTACATTAATCATAACATTTCTTCAAGTAATTTTATGCATGGTACTTCTTCAGGCGTCGACCGTTGATCGGCGGCATGGGCCTCTGACCGTGCAGATCGATAAGCTGGTAGGCTCCTCCCTGCTACACCTTCTCGATGACGAATGGGCCTTCCCAGTTGGACACGAACTTGCCACCAAATCTTCGGTGTGGGATGATTGGCCTTCTCAGCACCAGGACCAATTCCCCTTCTTGAAAGGACCGAGGGCGCGCCATCCGATCAAATGATTTCGCCATCCTTCCTCGGTAGATTTCTAGGTTTTGTTGGGCTTGCAGTCTGACTTCATCGAGTGCATCGAACTCTTCCATTCTCAATCGAGCATTTTGCTCTTGAGTGAGCTCATTTTGGATAGCGACCCGAAGAGACGGTAGTTCAACTTCTAGTGGCAAGACGGCTTCAGCCCCGAACACCAATGAGTAAGGAGTGGCTTTGGTTGGTGTTTTGTAAGTTGTACGATATGCCCACAGTGCTTCTGTCATCTTCGTATGCCATTCTCTTTTGTTCTTGGTGAGGATCTTCTTCAACAACTTCACCAGCGTCTTGTTGAAGGCTTCTGCCAGGCCATTGGCTCTTGGGTTGTATATGGAAGAATATCGCCAATCAATCTTGTGACGATCAACAAACTTGTAGATTTTCGTGCTTTTGAACGCTATGCAATTATCTGAGATCACTCGGCGTGGTACACCGAATCTGTAGACGACATTGTGGGTGAAGAAATTGATCATGTGCTCGGACGTAACTTCCCTGAATGGTGCCGCTTCTGCCCATTTTGAAAAATAGTCTGTTGCTGTCAGTATAAAGTGGTGTCCTGTCGAAGACGGCGGCTCTATTGGCCCAATTATGTCTGTGCCCCAACATTCAAATGGCCAAGACGCTATCGTTGGATGCAGTGGATTTGGTGGTTGATGAATAACATCACCATGAATCTGACACTCGTGGCACCTCTTAGCGTGGTTGATACAATCTCTCACCATCGTAGGCCAGTAATAACCCATTCTTTTGATCTTAGTAGCCATCTTGGGACCTGACTGGTGTGCTCCGCAAAGTCCCTCATGAACTTCTGCTACTACTTTATCAGCTTCATTGGTTCCTAGGCATCGTAGCCACATCTGGTCAAAAGCCCGCCGATATAGCGTATCATTGACAAACGCGTATCTTAACGCCCTTTTTCTGATTTGCGCCGCCAGAGATTTATCTGTTGGGAGTTTGCTTTCTTTGAAGTAGTCGACGAATGGTTGCCTCCAATCGTCTTCGACTTCAACATCTAAGCAATCCAACCACGACTCTGAGAATCTACCGGTTCTTCGTCTTTTTACTACCTGACGTTCTCCTGATTGATTTTTAGTATTAATTTGTTGGGGGTGTTGAGGATCGACCGGGGTTGTATCCTGCTGGCTTGAACCTGGTAGTCCCTCCACCTGCGGGAATTGTAGGGTTGCTGGCTCTAAGACCCGACGATTTTCAACCGCAATGAATATAGGTGGCCTTTTGTCTTCATTTGCAAGCTCCTTGGCCAGTTTAGCTAGACAATCTGCTTTCGCATTCTGTCCTCGAGGAACTTGAGTTATCTTGACATTCGGTATTTGTTTTAGAAGCTCAAGAGCTCGTCGATGGTAGTGGGCCAATTCAAGTTTGCAAATCTTGTAAATGCCCAGAACTTGATTTATCACAAGTTGAGAATCGCCAAAAATTTGGAGATCTGTGATTTGGATATCAATTGCAATCTCCAGTCCTGCTATTAGAGCTTCGTATTCGGCTTCATTATTGGTCCGAGGTTCAGTTAGACTGAACGAGAATCTCATGATGCCTCCCTCGGGTTCTATAAAGACTAGACCGATGCCAGCTTGGGCCTTTGCAAGATTCGGAGGTATCGGAGACTTGATAGACGATGTCACATCAAAGTACATCTCCCAAAATGGTAGCTTTTCTTCTTCATCAACCTGCATGATTTGTTCATCGGGCAAATCATCGTTCAACGGCGAATCTACAGGGATTGGGTGTGCAGCGAGGAAATCTGCCAACGCTTGTCCCTTTACTGTTTTCTGTGGCATGTACACTATATCAAATTGTAGTAATAACACTGCCCACCTTGCTAAACGACCTGTCAACGCTGGTCTTGTCATCAAGAACTTCAGCGGATCGATCTTTGATATCAAGGTGATTTTGTGGGAGAGCATATAGTGGCGGAGCTTCTGGACTGCAAAGATCAACGCCAGACAATGTTTTTCAATGGGAGAATAACGTATCTCTGCTCCGATTAATCTCCGACTGATATAATAAAGTGCATTTTCTTTTCCTTCCTCATTATGCTGGGCCAGTAATGCTCCGAAGGACTCTTCTAATGCAGCTGTGTACAGTATAAGAGGCTTCCCCGGAATTGGCGCTGCGAGAATGGGTGGATTCAACAAGTATTTTTTGATATTGTCAAATGCTTCCTGACATTCTTCATCGCATTTGAAGCGAACGTCCTTCTTCATCAATTTTGAAAATGGCTGGCACCTACCTGACATATTCGATATGAATCGTCGAATGAAAGCCAGTTGCCCTTGCAAGGAGCGGAGTTGACGGAGACTTCTTGGCGGTGGCATCTCAATGATCGCCTTGATTTTGTTGGGATCGACTTCTATGCCTCGATGACGAACAACATAGCCAAGAAATTTACCGGATGAGACCCCAAAAGCACACTTAAGGGGATTCATCTTCAAGTCGAACTTTTTGATCCTCTTGAATACAATTCTCAAGTCGTTTAAATGATCTTTCCGGTCTATGCTCTTAACGACCAAGTCGTCTACATAACACTCGACCTTCTGATGTATTAATTCATCAAAGATATGGGTCATCGCCCGTTGGTAAGTGGCGCCAGCGTTCTTCAAGCCAAAGGGCATGACCGTATAGCAGAAAATACCGATGGGCGTTCTGAATGATGTATGCTTTTCATCTTCGGGCGCCATCTTGATCTGGTTGTATCCTGACGATCCATCCATAAACGAGAACATGTCATAATTTGACGTGTTGTCTACTAAGAGTTCGGATACAGGCAGCGGAAAATCATCTTTTGGACACGCCTTGTTGAGGTCCCGAAAGTCAATACAGATACGAATCTGTCCATTCTTCTTCTTCACTGGGACGATATTGGCGATCCAATCGGCATATTTCTCTTCGCGGATGAAGCCTGCTTCTATGAGCTTCTTCGTTTCAACAATCACCTGTTCTTCAATCTCCAATCTCATTCTCCTTGGAGCTTGCTTGACGGGTGTCACCTCTGATTTAATTGTCAACCTGTTAACTGCTACGTCAGGGGATAAGCCAGGCATCTCGGCATATGTCCAGGCAAAGCAGTCCCTGAATTCACAGAGGAGTTCTTTTATCTCTTCCACTTGATCTTCTGGCAGAAGGGAACTAATGAATGTTGGGCGAGGGTCATCCTCGGGTCCCAAGTTGACTTCTTTTAGCTCGTCCATAGTGGCTGCCTGTCCACCATCTTCAAGTTCTTCTGGCGCTGGCTTGGCTTCTACAGGCTGATCGTCATGATCATTAGCTTCATAAACTTCCTCAGCGCAACTGTTATCGGATTCAATTTCCCTATAAGTGATGGCCCGGCAAGTCTCATTCCGGATGCATTTTCGCCTGACGAATCCAATACTTTTATATGCATTCATATCCTTCCTTCGTAAGGGACGCAGTCTCCTTCCATACCAGAGGCATAGGCATGTACGAAGCTGTCGCTTGGAGGTGGGAATATTAATCTGTTCTCGCAACATTCTTTGAATACCTTTAGTATTAAACCTAGGTAACCTCGTAGGTAGTAATTCTTCAGAATCGATGAAGACATGACCCCAATCATGATTCACTTCTTCATCCTTTCCTACGGAATAGAATATATTTCCTGACTCAATCCCCTTTTTGATCGGAGGTAGATAAAGAGTCATAAGTTCTTCAACCTTATGCACATCTCGTGGAATTATTTCTTTGAAATACTGTAGGGGAACACGAGTGACTACAAGCACGCTGTCTGAGATTGACAGGCTATCTATTCTTCTAGAGAATACATCTTGCACCGTGTTCATATAGATAGAGTCGTAGTCATAATCATCATTTGAATATGCGACCTCCCTACTCCATTCATCCATCGAGTGGCATACCCTCTGGGATTTTGTAGGGGTGACATCCTCTTCTTCTGTGTCGCTCCCAAGGTGAGGTACACATTTTCTTTTTTTAGAAGTGGCAGCTTCTTTGGGAAGAGTCAGCGACGCCTTCTTTCTCCCCACCTGCTTTTTCTCACTTTTTTGTTCAGGTCGCTTTGCACTCTCTGGGTTTGATGCTTGAGCCTTCAGAGAGTTTGACAGTCTTTGCTTCTTTGGCATGAAATACTGCGCATCTTCATAGACTGTTGCTTCATGGACTGTAAAGGGCTGGATGTCGCCAGAGATCCTGAACTCTTCTCCATCCCTGAGATATTTCATGCACTGGTGTAATGTTGACGGGACAACGCCATATTCATGCAGCCAGGGGCGACCCAGGAGCGCCTTGAATGAAGTGTCCGCATCAATTACATGGAACTTGGCTTCTGTATGAAATTCTCCAAAGACAAGATGGAGCATAAACGATCCAAGGGTTTTCTGCCCTTTCTCGTTAAAGCCATGCACCATGAGCTTATCTGGCCCGAGGTGTTCCACGTTAAGGCACAACGACCTTAGTGCTTTTAAGCTCATAAGATTGATGGAGGACCCAGGGTCGATCAGAATTCGACTGATTACCAAATCATCACTCTCTGCAGTAACATACAGAGGTCGGTTGTGGTCTGCAGTCCCGAGCATCATGTCATCCTCTGTGAAAGTGATGAATGGTTCGTTACGAGCTTGTAGGACCTCAGTCAGGTTGCGTTCAGCAAAATACGCCTCGTATCTTTCGGGGTCCTTAAGAGCCTGAATCAAAGTCTCCCGAAGATCCCTAGACATCACCAGAGCGTCGTATATGCTGAGCTGGGCTGGAATCTTCCTCAGATGGGATAAGATATTATAATCTATTCCCTTGACTGGAGTATGTTTCTTCTTGGGATCTTCGGAGATAATGTCTTCATTGACAACTATCTCTTTTCCCTTATCTTTGTTGGATATCCCTTTCTTTGGAGGGGATGGAAGTATCTTGCCACTTCTTAACTGCACTTGGACGATCTCTTCTTGTTCAGACTCACTTGATAGTGCATTTTCTTCTGAGTCGGCCATTGTCGTATCTAAAGATTCATCTGTTGATTCAGAGTCACCTCCCAGATTTATATGTCCCATTTGCGATGCTATGTCAGGGTCTGACCCACCTGTCTTTGGAAAATATAGATCCTCCTCTGAACTATAGTCCATTGGTGACACCATCATACAGGATTCAGAGGGTACTTCTTCAGTACATTCTTCTTTTGTCAGCGCATTTGGAGCCACCGAGATGACCCGACATACCTCCACTAGAAGAGAGTCTTCTTCTTCTTTTTCAGCTTCCTCTATTTTAAGCTCTGACATGAAATCAGCAAGCTTAATAGGTCGCCTCGCAGTTTGGTAGTATTCGTCCAAACTGTCGATAACCCTTTGGGTTGCAGTCTTCTTCTCCTTGGGCTTCTTCAGCTTAGTCTTCTTCTTAGAAGGCCTTACTTTTTTAGGCTTCGAGGAGCTGATCTGGCTAAGGCGTTGTTTGGAGGTAGATGCTTGTACCTTAGGCAACCCTTTCAAATCTAGTATGGGCTCAGTAGGAGACTTCCACTTCACACCCAGAACTCCTTCAAGCTGTTTCAACATCTTTACTGTCTTCTTGGAGACCACAGTCTCCCACTGTTCCTCATGAACTGGCTTCTTCTCATTTTTTCTTTCATCAGTCGGGGGTACGGAAGAGGACGTAACTACCCGAGTTGATTCTTTTCTGGGATGAGTTAACACATTATCAGACAATGTGAGTTCTCCTTTTCGATACTTCCTCTCTAGCCAGTCTTTAAAGATGTAACAATCTTCAATAGGATGGCCGAGTACCCGATGATATGGGCAATAGTTCGGGTCGTTAGTTTGCTTCGACTCCTCGGGTCTCTTGCACTCCGGCAATTCTAAACCCGCTTTCACCGCCTGTCGAAACAACTTAGCGACACTCTCCCTTTTAAATGAATATTCCTTATTCATCTTGTTTTTGAGGGATGGGAACGTTCTATCACCAGTCCCCATTGCTTGCCTCGGGCGATCCTCTCCGCCTTGGAAAGTTTGTGGCCTATCATTCCCTCCAAGTACCAGCTTCGGTTGAGGGTTAGGGTTGTAGACTTGTTTTGACTTTTCTTCATACTGCATCGGTTGTTTACCTTTGTCTACATTGTGAACCACTTGTTTTCCCTTATTTCCTCTGAGGGAGGATGTAGAGTAGGTTTCACCTTTCTTTGTATCTGAAGACTTAGCCTTTTTAGTCTTATCAAAATGGCTATCTGATTTTGACAAATTCAACTTTTCAAACTTAGTCACCCTATCCAGCAGATCTTGAAATGTGGTAATTGTAGCCATGCACAGAAATGGTTGCATCTTATCGTCGATGTTTCCCATCAATAATTGCACAGCGTGTTCTTCCTCGAGTTGTTGCTCACATTTCATACTTAAATTTCGCCAACGAGTGATGTACTTGGTCACTGACTCATCTCTTCTTCTCTTATCCAGAGCGAGGTCGGCGATTGTGATCTTCTCAGTTGCGCTGGCAAATCTCTTCACGAACATTGATTCTAACTCCGCGAAAGTCTTCACAGAGTCATTGGGCAACTCAGCATACCATTCGAAAGCAGTTGCTGTCAAACTGCTGACAAATTGTCGGAAGAGCAAGGCGTCATTCCCTCCTGTATTTTCGCAAGTGGCCTTGAATTGCGCCAAGTGCTGCCTGGGATTATTGTTACCACTACCATTAAAAGTATTGAATTTTGGAACAGAGTACCCTTTTGGGTATGACACTTGATCGTATTCCGCCGGATATGGGCGACCTCTGCCAACTAGTTTCTCTGCCTGATCAACAGCTATAATAGCCTTGATCTTCTCGGTAATAATTCCCTCGAGTTGTGCCGCTGTCACAGGCTCAGAGGTACTGGCGATATTTTGCGGAGTAGGTTGGCGTGTAATGTTATTGATTTCATTACCGCCTTCAGGAGCGCCTCGTACTCCTGAGACTTGATGCATCTGGAAGTTCGGAGGATCGGCAAGAGTAGGTACGGGACCCGTGGCAGCAGTTCTCTGCATAATTTGCATCATCGCTGCCATTTGAGTTATCATCTCAGTCATCTTTTCATTCAGTAGAGAGATTTCTCTGTCTTTGGCTCTCATTTGCCGTCTCATCTGTCGCCGCATATCAGCGAGTGTGATGTTTTCGGGATCAGGGGGATTCTCTTCTACCTCCTCAACTTCATCTTCTCCTTGGGAATGACCACCTCCGCCAGTGGTGGACCCAGCTTCATGGCGGCGCCGATATACTTGTCTAGGCGGCGGTTGCCAGCGGTCATCATCATCTTCACCTTCGTCGTAGTAGGCTTCATCATCGACATTGATATGCCTCACCATGTAGACTACTTCCATGTCTAAGGTGTTGTTTACATCTTCTATGTTTTCTTCAATGTATTCTTCCATATTTTCTTCTAGATTTTCTTCCAGATTTTCTTCCATGTATTCTTCAATATTTTCTTCTCCCATATCTTCTTCTCCTTCTTCTAGTACTCGAATCTCCGAGCGGCGGCGCCACTGGATCTCCGGTTCTTGGTTAGGCAGGAAGATCTCTTCAACCCGTGGGCTACGGTCGAAGTTAGATTTATTATTGGGAGGGGTCAGAGAACGACGGGATCCCCTGGAGGATTCTCCAAGGTGTCTACCGTTGGGAGGAGCGTCATCATGGGTCTTCTTTTGGACCAACTTCTGATATTGTTTACTGATGGAGGCGGATCTCCGGGAGGCAGTACCGGATGTCACACCCGAATCAGTTCTTTTTCTTCTATCATCTTCTTCTCTGCGAGGATTTGGCCTCCAGATTTTCTTTCCTTTCCGTCGGGACCTTTCGGTGGTGGATCCCTGAACGCGTGGTTCAGGTGTCACACCCCGATGTTCACCGCGTGGGACTTGTTTTCTTCTTCTTTCGGCTATCAAATCATAAGACAATCTTTCCCTCGGAGGGGTCCTTCTGGTCTCAATAACCAATGGCCTTTGGAACTTCTTTTTCTTCAGACCCTTCTCCTTTACAGTCTTTAGTACCCTGTACACCCAAGCTGACAGGGTTTCAGGTTCTTTCCTCTTCTGAGGAGCTGGGATTTCACATCGTCGATCCCAAAAAGACTTCTTCAGCTCACCAGTAGAGCTATTCCTCTTAACCCATCTCAGGTCAGTAAACTTGTTCCGGGTAGGAACGTTGGATATATGCTCTGGAGCAGGCATGTTCGAGGGGTGCACTGGCACTAGTAGCTGCTGAGCTCGGAGTTCAGCATTCATCTTCCTTCTCTGCCTCCTGGTGGGCCTTCCTCCAGATGAGGAAGCTTCAGTATTGTTCCTCCCAGGTACAGATGACCCTATTGGTAGCGTAGTGGTCCTGGTAGGTACCACTAAGATCCTCCCATCAGTCACTATCCTTCTGGTGGCTGGGACCTCAGATTGAGAAAGTCGTTCAAACACAGAGATCCTCCTTTGAGGGTCTTTGACAGCAGGTCGTGGCGCTGACAGATGCACACGACGGCTAGCAGTTTCAGTGGAGTGGGGCCTCCTAGCATGCCCTTCGGATTCAATGCCGCATGGGGGGATACCAGCATCTCTTGCGGTAATAGCTGGAAAGTCGATACTGCCAAACTGGATAGTAGCTCCAGTATTTCCAGTTTCAATAATGGCATTTCCCAGTTGGATCCTGGCTCCTTGTCCCAGCTGGACAGTCATTGGTGTGTTCTGTAGATCCATCTACATAAATGAAAGGTAAGGGTTAGTGATCAAAATTTGATACATCACCCCACACTTTCAAAAATGCAGAGACTTGCACAGAATAGGAAATAAAAACAGATAATATTAGCGAGCAAATTCAAATAATATAAATTCAAAATACTGCTAAATACGTTATCCTGATAAACTTGTCTGAACGATCATTTTGAAAAATTCAGAATTTAAATTCTTTAAACGATCACTTTAGAAAATTCAGAATTTTGAATCTGGGATGATTTGACTGCTACGATAGTACTGAGATGACTAGCCAAAGATGGAAAGAGAAATCAATCCTCAGCGGAGTCGCCAGAAATCTGTGGGCTCCGAAAATTGGGCCCCGGCCTCCGCCCGACTTTTGCTTTTTGAGGGGGGAGTTTTAACGGTTTAAGTTCCGGGGTAAATTTTGGAAGGCAGATGGGTTTGTAGATAAGACACTACCCAGAGATTTCGCCCTCATTTTGTGAGGACTTTATGATCTGAGTTCTGGTTTCCTATAGGCGCAAACCCCTATAGTTAATTACCCCTCCCGGTAACGAGAGAGAACTTTCGATAAAGGCTAGTCGTCAATCAGATACGTAGAAATACGTATATCTGGCATATAGTAGCAACAATGGGTTGAAGGTTTGAAAGTGTTGGAGAATTTAATATTTAAAATAAAAATTTCACCATCTTGCACTTAAAGCGGATGGTGGGGGAATGGATGATAGACCCGATCAAGATCCCATGGTTCCGTCATCCCGGGCCATCGTGGTCCCTGGTCTACTTAGTCAGAGGAGGTAGTCGACCCAACCTGACAGAAGGATCCTTGTCGGCAGCCATGGGTTGCTTCGTCCAAGGGTACCTTATAGACCTGGGGGGAGTATTTGTCTAAGGGGACAAATTTGAATCCACCTTAACTAACAGAGGGCTTTGTGCCCTATCGATCATATCCTATTGATTCATATCTCAAGGATTTGATGCCATTTGGGAGCATACGGGCTCTGGCCATAACCATAATATAATGGTGCCATTTGGCGGCGACCACCTGGTTCAGAGGGCCCCGAGTCATAACCGTTTATCCTGCAGTGCCATTTGGCGGCGAAATTGCCGGTTAGAGGACTCGTACCACGTCCTTGCTGGCAGGAGATTGTTTGAGAATGGATCCTAGTGATATTTTCGACTAGGCATTGGCTCTTTGTGAGCTGAAGTATTCTTCAATTTATCCACCTCGGCAAACTGTTGCGGGGGGTGGATGAATTTTGCTTTAAGCGGTTTGATAGTTGGATTTCAATTTTTTAAATATCTGGAGTTGGAAAGATTTTTGGGTTTTTTCAGAAAATTGGATTTTGTAGGGAGTTTGGGTATTTGAGAATTTTTTGTGGAGTTTTGGATTTTTGGGTATTTTGTGGTGTTTTCGAGTTTTGGGTATTTGGGTGGTATTTTGAAATAATCTGTGTGGACCCCTCCGGTTGAGATTTACATTCAACACGGCCATCATCGGGGTGTATGGGGTCATTTATATTTTATTGATTGGACCCTGTCGACTCTATCTACTGGTCGATAGAGGATCGGGTTTTGTAGGCTTTGGACCTTTGTTAGTGAATTCTCTTGATTACAGACCTTGAAGGCCTAATATGAATGTATAAAATAAATATCTCGGTCGATCTCACGACTGCATATTTATTTAATGGTTCGAGCCGTGTCAACTCCTATCTACCTGAATAGAAGGATCGGGCTCGAACTTGAATTCACTTATTAACCCGCGCAGCATCCCTAGACGTCACGCGTGTACCAATAACACGCTCGTCGGGGCCCATGCGGGTGTTTGGGTGCATTTTATAAATATTTATTGAACCTTGTCAACTCTTATCTACTTGCTTTAGGAGGATCGGGTTCAAATTTATTGACCCGCGCAGCATCCTCAGGCGTCACGTGTGTACCAATAACACGCTCGCCGGGGCCCATGCGGGTTGTATGATTGCACGTGTCCCTTTTGTGTACCTATGTGTATACAGATTAAAGTGCACGTGTTGGGGACATTTTTGTAATATTTATAAATGCCTTCTGTCCGCTTGCATAGATATTGCGGATCCGGTGGCATGGCGTCATACGGGTTTCATTTGGGGATTTGTACGCCTTCTGTCTGCTTGTATAGATGTTGCAGATTCGGTGGCGTAGCGCTGGGATTTCATTTGGGAATTTGTACGCCTTCTGTCTGCTTGCATGGATGTTGCAGATCCGGTGGCGTAGCGCTGGAATTTCATTTGAGAATTTGTATGCCTTCTGTCTGCTTGCATGAATGTTGCAGATCCGGTGGCGTTATGCAGCAGCTTGTGATCTGAGCTGTTTGCTGCTTTGTACAGGCAGACTGTCGTGCACTACTTGCATGATTTACGCAGGTAGATCGTAGTACACCAACGAATCTCCTGCTTCGGGTGGTAAGTGTTGTCATTTGTAGCCTATTCTCCACCTTTACTTGCAGGAAGGGCTAGAGTTCTTGTTGGATATTTATCTTCTTTGTTTGTGGAGGACATATGTACTTGTGTCTACATAGGATTTATCGTGCTTATTTCATATCCACTGTTGCTATCCACAAGTAATTTTATTGGTCGTCGTAGCTCATAGGGAATAGTTGTATTCGCTACGCTCTTCTGAATGTGCTTGCAGTAGAGCCATTGCACTTGCATCGTATCCATCTTGACCATTCATAGATGAACTATTATAGATTGACGGGTCTCCTGTATTTGTTTGCAAGTGGAATATGTATTTGTATCTATAGGGGATTCATTACACTTATGATACGCCCACTGTTGTTATCCATCAACCCTCTTAACTTTCATTCACCTGATGTTGCATTGCTTACTGATTATATGAATTCCATAGTATCTATACTTTGTCGTAGGCTACTGGATGGATTGCATTCACCATCGACTTCTATGCATATTGATTGATGAATTGCCATATATGCTGTCATCATTCATCATCAAATTGACGTATTTGCTTCAAGGTCCTCAATCATCTCTTAGTTAGCAGTTCACTACCTGCTCTATCATTATTGATTGCATGGTCGCATGTGCTTGTAGAGTACTATTGTTATCGACTATATAAATATCCCAATGTTCGTTGCATGGTACATGTACTTGTATTATAACTACCTTCATTATCCACAAGTGATTTTATTGTACTTGTTGGTGGTGACAAGTTGTATGCAGAATGTTAGCATTGACGACAAGGTATTGATGTGTTCGACACTTGCATAACAAATCTCTGATTATTGCATATAGATGGCACCCGGGCGTTTTGCAGTCGTCTGACCACTTGCAAAATATTCATGTTTAGAGCGGGCCTTTGACTTCAGCTTGCTAATAGCTTGCATCATATTCACCCTCATCATTCACCAGTAGTGTTTGTGTAAAACTGCAAGTTCAATTCAAATTTGCAAGTTCTTTGTTGTCCTTTGTTCAAGTCCTTTGTTATTTTTCATTTAAATCAAGCCTTTTATACTTATTCATTCAAGTTAGGCTCATGCTCATTGTAATTTCCTTCTGGATTTAAGCTTAAGTTCCTTCGTAGTCGAGTTGCAAGTTCTTTTACTCGTATTCAAGTTCAATGTCGAAATCAAGTTGCTCTTGGTTGAAATTTGATTCAAGTCCTTTGTGGTCCAACTCAAATCTTTGCTTGGGTTCAAATATTCAAGTCATGCTTAATATTCAAATCAAGTTCTTGTCCCAAATTTTGTTGTCCACGTTTCGTTACAATTTGAGCTCATGCATGTTCAATTTCATGTTCAGTTCATTCTTTGAATCGAGTCCTTTGTTTGTCCAAATTTCATTCAAGTCAGGTCCAAGTGGTCTTTTATTCACCCGAAATTTCGGCAGCATTCCGGCATCTCCCCTGTTTAGGGGAAATTATAGAAAACTGGGCCTTTCCCACCACGCTACGAGAGCGTGTATGGGGTCTCCAAAAGTACCCGTATGAACAACACAAGTGGCTTTCCCCACCACGCTACAAGAGCGTGTATAGGGCTGTTGACCTCAATTTTCACCAGTTTACCCTCGAGCATGTTCGGTCAGCTTAATTGAACCTAGCCGAGTCTAATTTGAACTCGAGATGACTCGGATCGAGTCGAATTAGACCCGAAGATATTTAGTTATCCTTGATCGATACATTTGAGCCTCGTCGAGTCCAGTTTGAGCTCGAGTCGACTCGAATTGAGTCAAATTAGGTTCGACAAAGTTTAATTGAACTCGAGCATTGCTTGTCAGCCTCGTCGAGTTCAATTCGAGTTCGCATTAGCTCGAATTGAGTCGAATTTGACCCAATTGTTTTCTGTTAGGCTAGATTCATTTACTTGAGCCTTGTCGAGTTCGATTCAAACATAATTCGCATTTATTTTGGCTTAATTTCATTAATTAAATTCAATCAGACCCGAATTGATCCGACCCGAGCCGAATTAAATTTGATTTTTGAATTTTGTTTTTTTTTTAATTCAATTTGTTTGATTTGATTCCGATTGAAGTTTAAATGGCTTCTAAATGATTGGAATAATTTCCTAAATAGAGATTTTTGCAGATATGAGGCTGAGCAGCTCGCTATGGAAAGATTTGATAAATTAGCAAAGTGAGAGGCGAGATTGAAAAAAAAAAAAATTTCTCTCGCCGGTTTAGGCATGAATTGACTCCAAATTTCGGGGATATATCTCGAGTCCGCCCCGTTCTCCTTTGGTAGAGACAACTCCAGGCGAAACTGGCCTCAGATCCATCCGACTTCCTCGGTTCGACGGAGCAAAGAGACCCGACACCTCCCCTCTCTCGTCGCGGCGATTTGCGAAAACAAAAGGAGGCCCCTCTCGCCAAAGCTGGACTTGGCAGGCCAGTAACCGATCCAAGAGGAAAAGGCTCCCTCTCTCTCAGTTCCGTTCCCTAGTTCGCAAAGGGCCAGGAGCATCCATCCACGGTTCAGTTCAGAGGAGGAAGAGGTTGCCAGCCGCAAGTCTCACCAAGAGAAAGGATTTTTATGCAAGGAGTTCTCATTCATACAAGGCTGCAAGACTCCACTTCGAAGACAGATTCAGGCCTTTCTCTCAGTGCCCAACCCCACGTCTCCTCTCCCTATCTTGATTCCTCAACAAGGAAGAGCTGAAGAAGGCCATCCATCCTCTCAACGCCGTCCTTCCTCCGCTCCACTTCGATTCCCCTCTCCAGCCGAAGCCGATCCACTCTCCCCAACCTTCTCTCACGACCCTTTCTCGTGGACAGTAGTCCAAGCAAAGAAGAAATGTAAGAAGTTGGTTTATAGCAAGAGAGAGGAGGATTCGACCTCAACCATGGCACAGATGAAGGCAGAGAAAGTTACACAATAAACTGAGGCTAGTTTGAGTTCACTCTCTTTGTCTTTCTATTTAGGTCGTTGCAATTTGATTGTAAATAAATTACTTACCTGTACTCGAAATAAGAATTTCTGTAATCTGAGGTCATCATAGTAAATCCTAAAGAAAGTTGTACGCAAGACAGTTCATCCATTTCTAGGAGCAGATTTGAGATCAACCAAAATCAGTTTGCTTATGATGTAGTCTCCTCGGTTTCAGCCATGAATATCCCTTCATATAACTAGGATTTAGTTTAGATCTTTGAACTTACTTCTTTAAACATTGGTGAATCAGATTCCAGCCATCAATAGTGGAGTGACCACATTAATAATTGGAGTAGATGAATGCGTGTTTGTCTTTTAATATTGCTAGAAATAGACCATCAGTGAATTTCCTCATCCTTTTAATATTTTCTTTAAAACGCTCGCAATGCAGGAATAAGGCAATCGTCGCCGTCTTTGTTAGTGTCGAGCTGAGCTCTACTCTTAACGTATAACCCTCCTTTTCATTCTCTTTTAACCTTTTCCTTTCTAAGTTTTTTTTTTTAATTTTGATTAACCTTTTTTTAATTCTTTAAAAAAAAATTATTATTATTTTTTTAATCAGTTTTGTCTCTGTATGAAAGAGCTTGTAAAAGAAGAAATAATACCCATCTTCTCGATTCTGTGAGTAAGCTGAAATTTCGTTCTGATTGATCAGTTCATCATCCCGATGAAGATCTCACATCGAGCAAGCTCTTGTTATAAGGAGAAAGAAGTTTCGAGCTTTCTTTTTTAATAGATTTGACATGTTTGTTTATTGTGATATGCTCTGTTAAAGCCATCTCATGAGTGTCTTTCTTTTCTATCTAAGAATTGGAAAAGGCTATAACTCCTTGAACTCATGGCGATAGTTTATTTTATTTTATTATTATTATTATTATTATTTTTATTTTATTAGAGCTGTTCGGTTGCAAGACTTGGTGCTGATTTAAGATAAATCTTGCCAAACGATTTTCTGCTGGAATAAGAATTAAATTATTTTTGCCACCTTTTCTCATTAGGTCTCTTCCTCTCTTTCATTTCCATTATAGATATTAAAATATTTGCTAAACAGTTTATCAAAATTTTATCGACATTTAACCTACTTTATTTTATTTTATTTTTATTTAAAATTGTCAGGATTTATGGAATCTCGATTTACAAAGCTTTATTTTATTTTATGTTACTTTAATTCCACATGGAAGTAGATACTCCTTTGAATAAATCTCACTCATAAAGATTACTCTTTAAATCTCTTCATCAAAATATAAATAAAAAAAATGAATGGGATTTATCATTACGTGTCATTTTCTCGAGAAGAATTAAAGTTGGATGTGTGGTATGAAATAACTTTTATTTGAAAGGATTGTTTGTGTTAAAATCCATTTCTGCCATCATTGAGTTATTACCCCATGTAGCAACGTTTATATTTAAGAGCATGTTTCAACATTGTGTGTTCACTCGACATGAAATAAAACTTACGAGTTTTGTTGGGAGGTCCATACCCCTAGCATGTGTTTTATGTCTTGTCGTTGCAAGCTGAATTTCTTGCGAAGTATGAGATAAATGACATTGTTTATTATCAAAGAGGATAATCTTATTTCATAAGTCATGTTTGAACTAAAATACTTGATACACATGCTTATGTTTTATTCTCATGGGTGACTCCCAACGTTTCCATGGAGAGAATTTGATAGAATGTTCATATTACTCTTATAATTCATGTTTCCGTCTGTAAGCATACATGCATGAAAGTCGAGATTGTTAGTTTATGTTTGGAAATCACTTGTTTCAATGTTGATGTTCCATCCAACTAATCATGTATGTGTTCTCTTGAAAGAGTTTGATAAAGTTGAATGTCTCATTTTGAATGGTAAAGTGTTGAGAACCCCTTTAGGGCAAGTTGCATAGTGTCAGAATGTCATTGAATGTAAAATATGTTGTTGAAGATTTTCAACTTGATTCTTTATATTCATATTTATGCATATTTGAGTGCATACGATGTATTTGCATTAATTATACACTTCCATCAACGAGTCTACATGTACATCTAGTGTTATATAAAGTAAAGCAAGCTTGATAGTTTTTTCAGATAACTTCACATATTTCCTGTTTCAATTACAAGCATATATAAAATCCATCCAAAGATATTTTACCTATGTCGGAAAGTCTTCATATATCTTATGTATAATTTATCCACACGCTCTACAATAGTAAATCTTTATGTTTGATGTTATCGGATTGCCATGAGATTTATAGTGTAGCATTCCTTTATAATCCATGTTGGGAAACTCTTTTAATGATTTATGTTTTATGGTGACATATATGGGTTTGATAAATATAAATGCTAGGTTACTTTTTATTCTGAATTTTATTTACTCGCATTTCCTTTTGAATAGCCTCTACGCTCACTCTATGTTTATTCTTGCTTTGTTATTTGCGAGGTACTTTGGAGACTATTTAGACGAAGGAGCCTGCATATATAATCAATCGCCCCCATTCATTCCGATGGGGGTGCTACGGGCGGAACCACCGGGTCATAGCTCCCGGTGCTGTAAGTTCTCCTAAAACTTAGAAAGCCCTTAGGAAGCCTTTGTGTATGTACGCCCCCACCCCTTAGGGCCTTATAGAAACTTCACTTTATAATTAGGATTGCTTTCTTTTTTATAGAACCCAAAACTCATTCACATGTACGAATGTCTAAAGGGTTAGAAGCAAACTTTATTTCACCTCCTACAACACTAGTGACCCTTAAGGACAAAAACCTAAGGACGAGTCGTAGAAAACTTAGACTTAGGATGCATGCTCCCTTAGGATAGAAACATAAAACATAGAAAATTTAGTGACACGTCTTCCTATGATTAGCGTGCTATAATTTCTTAACCATTAATCAATAAATCAATAACAACCCAAATCAGAAATGCATTAAAAATATTTAATTCTCAATCAAGCTATAACCAACATATATAATCACTAAGAGATAAAATTGGCATATGAACTTGAATTAAGCCTAACTAAACCATTTATTACCCCCTTAATTAAACATTAACTAAACGAAAATCATTAAAAATAAACTTAAATTCAAAGAGTTATTAAATTGGGAAGTTAATCTAACTCGAACATAAAAGACTCATAATACCCAGACTTTTAAAATTCGTAACTAATTATAGAAAAATAAAAATCAAATAAATTAAAAAGTACTCAACTCTAATCAAAGTCTACTATTCATTAAAAATACTAACCTTTCAAAAATCAAGCTAATTTAAAAAGTCAACTCTCTGGTCAACCGTAGTCCAATAACTAGGGCCCGAAACTCCTAAAATCATAACTTTGCCTAGAAAACTCCAAATTCAGTAAACTAACAGTCTAATTACTCATAGTAAGATCTAGTATTTAATAAAAACACTAACTCCCTTAGACCCAACCTGTTTCTAATAGTCCCCTTTTGGACCCCTTTTAGCCTAGTATATAGGTGGACCCCGGACCTTCTAAAATTCGCTAATATAACTTAAACTTTAAAGATCACTACCATAACTATTAAAATAGATCCACAAACTAAACTAACTAAAAAAATGGACCCTAATTTACTAATACTTGAACTTTAACCAAATCCTCCTTTTCAAACCTTCAATAAATATTAACACAAAACAACTCAAACCATCTACCCAATATATGACCTATCCAATGCCACACAAACTTTCTACACACACGTAGAATTGATTGTTAGGGCACCACTTCTAGATCTAGGTTAGGCCGGTGTTCTCTTTCTCAGTTGTTTTCTGTGTTGTGATCGCTCTTGCATGTGGCACGTGTGCTGTTTGTGTTGATTTGATGTGAGTGTTTATTTTATTACTGCACTGTATTTTGTTTGCGATATTGTTGTTTGTGCGTTAGATTTACCCCTAGGCTAGGGACGTTTTATATTGACTCAGTCTTATGCAGGTGGCCATGCTCACGCAGCGCTAAAAGATGAACGGGGGCTAATATGATGAATCATAAATTATAAATGCTTGCTACAGGTGCTCCAGAATGCTTAGCCCCCAAATAAAAAAGAGCGTGGCCAAGTGTGTTTATTCTTCTGCACTGATATAACTGCCTGTGATGTGATATATTAAACTGCTTGTGATGTGATATATTAAACTGCTTGAGATTTTCATTAGGATAACCTTGCAGGTTCAGTTTGAGTCTAGATTTTATTTTTCATAATGTAATTTATAATTCATATCGAGTTGTGAAAGTCTTTAAAGGCAAGGCATTTTAGATACTCGGTACCCAAAGAGAAAAAGAAAGGCCCTTCATAGGGAATTTCTTATTCATTTGGGTACCCCTTCTGGAGAATGACCCAAAGGAGGATGATCCGAAGGAGAAAGAGCTGGAGGAAGATGATCCATTCAAAGATGAAGATTTGAAGATGAAATGCCTTGCATTTAAGACTTGCGTCATTCAGTAGGATTAGAATCCAGGATGTTGTTGGTGGGGCCTGGCCATCATTACTTTTCTGCAGACCCTGGGTTGTACTTATACGGCACTTGCCGTGGACTGTGGACTCTTTCTTACTCTGTTTTGTGGATTTATATTGATTTGTTTATTTTGTGTGCGCAGTAGAAATTGCCTGCTTTTCTTAGATTTCTTTCTTGCATGTGCTTGGCCTGATTTCGTTAGGCTCCTTAGGAACAAATCTTTTCTACTCGTAATAAAATTCTAAAATTTTAAGAATTAAGTAATATAGAAACCTAACGATCTAGGGAATAGCCGGAATCGTCCGGGGTCGCATGCATATCAATGCATTCTCTCCCTCCTTGCTATAAGACACTTCCCCGCCTGCGGGTAGAGTCCAGATAATCCGACCTATGAGGATGAGGTGCTGGATCTGGGGAAGTCTAGTTTTTTCTAAAAAAAACTATTTTATAAGTCTTTTTTTTTAAATTCTATGCATATTTGATTTGAGATCGTTAACCAGCATGCATTGCATTAGAAACTAATTAAACTAAAATTCTAATTGCATTAGTCTTAGGAGCATACACCTTACATAAGTCTAGGGCCAATTAGGAAACTCTCTAGACGTCGGCCCTACTTCCGATAACCAAACCACCTACCCATCTTTCATAAAGACTTGGACATCATGGATTTTATACGATTAGGTGGTTAGCTGGCTTTCCTTTTCAGGCAGGATATAAGCCCAGAATACATTAGCTAGGACACGGGTGTTAGTGTTGCGTAGAACACTAAACCCACCATAGATTCAGGATTCAAGGCTACTATTGTTCCGTAGTACGCCTCATCAGTAGGTAGGTCTTCTGTCTTCCAGAGACCCTAAACCCTACATATCTGCGTCACACGGATGACGCCACCTCCATCCTTCCCTCCTGCATGTTTCGAGTGCATGATTTATTTATTTTTCTCCAGTTTCTTCTCACTACCTTAGTCCCTCCGGATGCTGATGTGAGCCGTGCATGTTGACTAAGCCTAGTTGAACCTCTCTTTCCCTTCGAGTAGGACTTCCTAGTCTCTGCCCTATGTGCCAATCCCAATTTCGAAAGAATAATGTAGAATCCTTAATCGAGAGTATTCTCAGGCTCCGGCTTGAGATGTAATTAACCACGGGGGCTTGCGCCCGTGGGAAACCGCATCCCACTCTCAAATAAACCCCATTCGAGCTAATGTATCGGGTGGGGGAAACCCGTTGTGACGATCAGATCATATATATTATTACCCATCGGGGTGGGCTGGTGAGAGCCGCTATCCTCAATGGTTAATCGTATGCATGATCGAATCTGCCCTTCCATTGGCCAGATACTGTCTCCCCTCGCGGGGCGATGGTGTCTGTTGTCCTTTCGGAGGTCCACAGGTTTCTGGCGACCACGGTGGGACAGGTTTCTCTCTCCATCTTTGGATTCTATATTACTCTTTCTTGTGTGTACTCCGGGATTGGTACTCCTTAGATTAGGTCCGTCCCACTCTTAGTTAGGGTCCTTCCTTAGTTAGGATCGTTCTTCTTTTTCTTAGTTAGAGTTCCCCCCTAGCTAGGATTCTTTCTTTCCGTTCTTCTTAGTTAGGGTTCCCCCCTGGCTAAGCTTTCTTCCTTTGGACTTTCTAGGTCATTCCGTCCCGTATCTATCATTCCTCTTCTCATTATTTTTACTAATCATTTGAAATTTCTTTTCTTCTTCTTGGCAGACATTGCCATGGCTTCCTTCGTGCCTTCTGTTACTTTCAGTTTTGGTTCTGACGCGCGGGTGACACTTCCTGAGTCCCTGCTAGCCAGTCCTCCCGCTGGAGGAATCACTTTTGGTTCCTTCACCGACTCGGCCTTCGTCACTCTTGGCGGGCCGACCCCTGCTGAGGCTGCTGTCTACTCTCCTCCCCAGAGGAGAGCTCGCGCAGCCATGCGACCTTTTGGATGTCCAGTTGCTCGACGGACAGCCCGGGCACCTGCTCGTCTTACTCCTGTTTGTGTGCAGCCGGCACACCCTGTGGTTAGGCAGCCAGTGCCTAGACCACTCCCAGTTCAGCCCACTCATCCAGTGGTTAGGCGACCAGTGCCTACCGCACCTGTTGTTCAGACTGCCCCGGCCCCTCAGCGCCGGCAGGCAGTAGTTACCCATGTTGTTACTCCGGCAGAGGCAGCTCGTATTCGGGTTCCCCCTCCTTCTTCCTCCAGGAAGAGGGGTGCCCAGACCGAGGCTCCTTCGCCTTCCTCCCTTCGGGTTTCAGCTTTCGCTCGACTGTCTCACCCAGGGACCCTTGGGCAGACCCCGACACTTCCTGTAGTCCCTGTTCCCCTATCACTCAGGCAGTGAGTTCAGATGTTACTTCGTCTTCCACCTCCGACCTTAGGAGACCGTAGAGCAAGTTTATGAAGGTGGTGCCTACCTACTCGTTGATGCCAATGGTGTTCACCATATGCCTGTCATCAACGGGCAGTACCTGAAAAAGTACTATGCCTGAGTTCACTCTTCGAAAGGGGGGGTCTCCCTACCGCCTGTAAATACTCCCCTATATATGTACCCCCTTTGGAGGGGCTTCTTCACTTCTCGACAATCTGTGTGGCCACGACGATTTGTCCTCTACCACACGATGTTTGTTACGAGAAGTATGAGGCTATCCTTAGGGGTGATGAGGTGAGATGATACGATTCGTACACTGGCATAAACTCTAGTCTCTATCATCTCCCTTGTCTGAACTCTGCTAGGCCAGTTCTTGATCCATATCAGTCCAAATAACGATTCAAGTTCTATTTTCAATGGTGGGATCTTTAAATTTAACGTGTAAAATTTCTAAAAGAAAGACTAATCTGAGAAAAGTCTGAAAGCTTGAAACACGAAGTAAATTTTTGAAGGAATTTTTCCTTAGAAAGTACGGAATTTATTTCTCCTAATGAAAGATATACCCCTGTCTTCTTTAGAAAATGAAGTAATTAGTGGTTGACTCCTCTAAGCGCTTGAAGGACGATTATAATGATTCAAAAAAAATGTATGCCTTCTCTCTCATCCCTCGCTTGGGATGATTTCCTATTTTGAACTAAAATCTATATCAAATTGAAATTAGATTTAGAGATGCATATTTTCCCAATCATCTTGTAGTTTTCTATCTCATAGGCGTCTTTCGCACGCTGATGAATCTACCTCATAATTTTCTTATTCAAGTCATTCATTCTTATCATAAGATTGGATTTACTTTGTGGATTCTTCTTCTTTGCACGAGAGAGTGAGTTTTTCTTCTCTTATGTTTGGAGGATAATCTTACAACTGAGAAAGTTTTCTTTTAGAGATTTGGAAAGGGAGCCAGTTACAAAATGAAAGATACACAAAGTGTATCAAAAGTGAAAAGATGCGCAGTGCGCCAAAAATCAAAGATACACAAAGTGTATCAAAAGTGGAAAGTTGCGCAAAATGCGCCATAAAGTCAAGGATACACAAAGTGTATCAAGTAATTAAAAGGTGCGCAGTGCGCCAAATCAAGTTGAGGGGCTCAAAATGAGCCCAAAGTGGATAAGTAAATGGCTTCCCTTTCTTGTAAATCTTTAAGTCTCAGAAAATCCATACCCCTTGATATTCGTGATACTTGAGTTTGAAAATCATGATTTTGGATTCATCATCGTGCAAGGATGTTCTATTAGATATAAAAATATTCCCATGCAAGAAGATTGAGAAGATTCAGTTTCTCTCTCTAATTTACACCCTTTTGAATTAGATATTTATTCAGAATATGTAAGGGAGAAAGCCCAGCTTAGCTTGTAGGGAGCTTAATCTGGGTTAGCAAAATTTAAATCCCTAACCTTCTCGGGTCTAGATGGAGTCAACCCATATTGCTGAACTTTCGGAACCTTTCCTTTAAGGTTCAAGATGATTCAGAGGTTAATTTTTCATTTCTAAAAATAATCCTTTCACTCTCTGATGAAATTTTCACTCTTTAGGAAATGTATGAATCAGACTTATCTCAGATTAATTGGTGAGTGCTTAAACATCTCTTAGTGATCAAACTATTGAGTTTGTTTAAATACTTGCCATATTCTTTTAAAAATTCGTGCACAAAAATATTTTGACCCCACCATCTAGTTATAGACCATTCTTAAGGACTGATAAGAGTCTCGCATTTATTCTACCTTCCTCTTCTGAGTTCTGGTAATTTGACAGTTTCCCCCTCTCTGTCCCCAGTTTCACTTGGTGCCCCCAAGTGTGGTCTGGAATATCAAAATCAATTCAGACGTCCTTTGTACTGGGTCCATACCAACCTATGCTAACTAGGGAGGGTAATGTTGATCCACTATCCTAATCTAAATTTTATTCACATATAAATCGTGTTCTGATTGTGCCTCCAGTTATATTCATGTGGCGAATATGGCCTGGGTCATCAAAGCCAATCCTATATCCCTCTTTGAGTTCCAATCATTAGAGGATGTCCCATGCTAGGAGTAACACACGGATATGGTAAACGTTCCCTCTACCGGGTGTTATCTTCGACAGTACGAGACATATTTAGTCTATGATTGTGAACATACAAAAAATGTGCATCTATACAATAAAAGAGGGAAGCTCTCAGTAGAGCAAAACCGGTTGCCCTTGTCACAGGTGGAACCCGGTAATACTCTCTAAGAGCTCAAATTCCCCGAAGTCTTTCTTTCTCTTCTCCTACGAAGTGTCTGAGTGATTGCTTCAAGGATGAGTTTACACTTGTGATTATTATGGTCTTTCACAATCATGATAGTCCTTGTTAGTGGTGTGATACATCTTGCTCAAGATGTTGACATCCCACCTTCGCGAGCTCTGATTCCCTAACAGGGAATCAACTCTCTAGTTTCTTTTAGTGACCTACTTTTTCACCCTTGCCTTGCTCTCAGCTACTAGAGCAGTCCTATGGGTTTGGTAGTGTCGCTCCTGCCTCTCACAGGGTCCCCCCCGGTCAGGGTGAGTGTTACCGCTGTGATGTTTGATGTTTATTGATTTTACTCATAAATCATCTCCCTCAATGGCGAGTGTGTCTCCTCGCCATCTTGAGTTGTTTCCCCAGTAGTGTTGCAGTACGCCTGGTTACCGGCGTTAGCATCACTGACTTGAGAGCTCTGATTTTCTAGCAGAAAATCAACTCAGTTTCTACTTTACTCTCTCCCTCTCATTCGTACTCTACCCTCAGCTGCTGGGGTAGCTCTACGGATGCACTGATATTATTCCACTTCCCACAGGGTCCCACCAGTTTGTGTGGGTACCACTACTGTGGGCCTTTCATAAATATTACTCCTATACAGTGTTACTTCCCTTAGTGGCGAGTGTGTCCCCTCGCTACTCTTGTGTGCTTTCTTAGTTGTGATGCAGTACATCGAGTCTCAGATGTTAGCGTCGCTTCTTAGTGAACTTTGATTTTCTAACAGAAAATCACTTCACTTGTCTTAGAGTGACATACTTTCCCACCGTGACCCGACTCCTGGTTGTAGAACGGTCCCTTGGATGTGTTTGTGTTGCTTTCCACCCCTACAGAGTCCCACTAGCTTATGTGGATGTACCACTGTAGTCTTCTATGATTATTTCCCTATGATATAGTCCTTTTCTCCGTAGCAAGTGTGTCCTCCTTGCTACTTTAGCTACTCAGTGGGAATGAGATTACCCCTCTCACACTTTGTTGAGGGCGTACCTTTCCCTATGGTCTCTCGAGGCATCATTCTGGTGCTCTCAGGTTTGTATGATTTTGGTTTCTCCTAGGCAGTTTCACTGGCATTTGGATACTCGTGGCCACGACGACTTGTCCTCTACCACGTGGTACCCAAAATACTAGTTTGAAACTCCTTAGACGACCCTTCTCTCTTTGAAATTTTCCATTTACTACTCCTCTTCTCATCCCTACACATATGCGTGTTAGGGTATGGTTGAGACGACTTCCCCTGATCGCTCTACTGCAGGCATATGCGCCGGGTAGGCATCAGACTTTACTTGGTTGAGAGTGCCCCACAGAGCCCCTGGGAGGCATATCTCACCACCTCTTTTCCTGATTGCTCTGCTGCAGGCATATGCGCCGAGTAGACATCAGGCTTTACTTGGTTGGGAGCACCCCGCAGAGCCACTGCGAGGCATAGCTCACCACACCTTTACCCTGACTGTCCTGCCGCTCTGGTAGACATCAGACCCTTACCCTGGTCGTCTTGCTCTGATCAAGCAGACATCAGACTTTACCCGGTTGAGTGGGAGCCCGACAGAGTCCCTGGGAGGCATTCCCCACCACCACTTTTACTCTGGATGTTCTGTAAAAGACTACGCAGACTCCAATTTCGTGGCTTATTTACTTTTGCTGAGGTCAGGCAGAAGTATTGAGTCACCCCTATCCGCTGCTCCGAAAGGAGCAGGAGGAGACGGGATCCTTTCACCTTCTATTCTGCTGTTTGAAATGAACAGTCAGGTAGTTGGTTTTACTTACCGGTTGAGAGAGCCCGACAGAGTCCCTGGGAGGCATTCCTCACCATCCCTTTACTCTGGATGTTCTGTAAAAGACTACGCAGACTCCAATTTCGTGGCTTATTTACTTTTGTTGAGGTCAGACAGAAGTATTGAGTCACCCCTATCCGCTGTTCCGAAAGGAGCAGGAGGAGACGGGATCCTTTCACCTTCTATTCTGCTGTTTGAAATGAACAGTCAGGTAGTTGGTTTTACTTACCGGTTGAGAGAGCCCGACAGAGTCCCTGGGAGGCATTCCTCACCACCCCTTTACTCTGGATGTTCTGTAAAAGACTACGTAGACTCCAATTTCGTGGCTTATTTACTTTTGTTGAGGTCAGATAGAAGTATTGAGTCACCCCTATCCGTTGTTCTGAAAGGAGCAGGAGGAGACGGGATCCTTTCACCTTCTATTCTGCTGTTTGAAATGAACAGTCGGGTAGTTGGTTTTACTTACCGGTTGAGAGAGCCCGACAAAGTCCCTGGGAGGCATTCCTCACCACTACTTCTTCCCTGATTGTTTTGCTCTGATCAAGCAGACATCAGACTTTACTTGGTCGAGAGAGAGCCCGACAGCATCCCTGGAAGGCATACCTCACCACATTTCACCCTCTATCCTGCTATTTCGATACGGTCAGGCAGGTAGTTGGTTTGCTTTTCCTTTCACTATTTGTTTCACTGTTTCGATATGGTCAGGTGAACATTGAGTTGTCCACACCCACTATTTTGATATGGTCAGGTGGATGTGAGACCCTTTACCTTTACTTTCTTCTCTATTCTGCCCTTTCGATACGGTAAGGCAGATAGATGATCTACCCTCTTCCTTTGATGATCCTCCTTGCTTTCCCTAGAGGGTTATCCTTTACTGTTTTGATTTGATCAGGTGATTGTTGGATCTCCTTTCTCCTCACATTATCTTAGACATGCATTCTAGATGATCACTGAATTTTTTTCAGTTCCTGATATTTTTGTTTTGATTCTGCTTATGTGAGTATGAGATCTCTCTCTTTTTCTTCCACTCTGCCACTTCGATGTGGTCAAGCGAATAGTTAAGTGCCTTTCATAGGCTCCTTTCACTGTTTCGGGTCGGTTTAGTGAGCGCCGCATCTCTGTCTTTTACTGTCTTAATCTAGTCAGGCGAATGTTGGGGTTCTCTCTTCCTGTTGTCCCACCATGCTTACAAGATTGTGTGAGCATTACGTGATTGCATGATTGATTGCTCATTGTATGGTTGTATGAGCATTACATGTATGATCGAGTGGTCACTTCATGTATGTGATTGATGCATGCTTGAGTGATGATTGTGTGATTGTGATGTGATCATTGCATGATTGATTGCTCATTATATGGTTGTATGAGCATTGCATGTATGATCGAGTGGTCACTTCATGTATGTGATTGATACATGCTTGAGTGAAGATTGTGTGAGCATTACGTGATTGCATGATTGATTGCTCATTATATGGTTGTATGAGCATTACATGTATGATCGAGTGGTCACTTCATGTATGTGATTGATGCATGCTTGAGTGATGATTGTGTGATTGTGATATGATCATTGCATGATTGATTGCTCATTATATGGTTGTATGAGCATTGCGTAATTGCATGATTGATTGCTCATTGTATGGTTGTACGAGCATTGCATGTATGATCGAGTGGTCACTTCATGTATGTGATTGATGCATGCTTGAGTGATGATTGTGTGATTGTGATGTGATCATTGCATGATTGATTGCTCGTTGTATGGTTGTATGAGCATTGCATGTATGATCGAGTGGTCACTTCATGTATGTGATTGATACATGCTTGAGTGATGATTGTGTGATCGTGATATGATCATTGCATGATTGATTGCTCATTGTATGGTTGTATGAGCATTGCATGAATGATCGAGTGGTCATCGTATGTATGTGATTGATATATGCTTGAGTGATGATTATGTGATCGTGGTGTGATCATTGCATGATTGATTGCTTATTATATGGTTGTACGAGTGTTACATGTATGATTGAATGGTCATTGCATGATTATGAGATTGATGTATGTTTGAGTGATCATTGTAAGATTATATGATCATTACATGGTGGGACACTTATTACATAATTATTGCATGATTGTCGTATGGTTCTATGTTCCTCGAATATTATTAGTTGACTATAGGATTGCATCTCCTTAGTGAGTTTCGTTAGTTGAGCATAGGGTTGCACTTTCCTAGATGTAGGGAGGTCAACGCCAACATGTACGGTTCACCCATTGTTCACCACACCTGTTGGGGTTGTATTTGTTGACCTCAATTTTCACCAGTTTACCCTCGAGCATGTTCGGTCAGCTTAATTGAACCTAGCCGAGTCTAATTTGAACTCGAGATGACTCGGATCGAGTCGAATTAGACCCGAAGATATTTAGTTATCCTTGATCGATACATTTGAGCCTCGTTGAGTCCAGTTTGAGCTCGAGTCGACTCGAATTGAGTCAAATTAGGTTCGACAAAGTTTAATTGAACTCGAGCATTGCTTGTCAGCCTCGTCGAGTTCAATTCGAGTTCGCATTAGCTCGAATTGAGTCGAATTTGACCCAATTGTTTTCTGTTAGGCTAGATTCATTTACTTGAGCCTTGTCGAGTTCGATTCAAACATAATTCGCATTTATTTTGGCTTAATTTCATTAATTAAATTCAATCAGACCCGAATTGATCCGACCCGAGCCGAATTAAATTTGATTTTTGAATTTTGTTTTTTTTTTAATTCAATTTGTTTGATTTGATTCCGATTGAAGTTTAAATGGCTTCTAAATGATTGGAATAATTTCCTAAATAGAGATTTTTGCAGATATGAGGCTGAGCAGCTCGCTATGGAAAGATTTGATAAATTAGCAAAGTGAGAGGCGAGATTGAAAAAAAAAAAAATTTCTCTCGCCGGTTTAGGCATGAATTGACTCCAAATTTCGGGGATATATCTCGAGTCCGCCCCGTTCTCCTTTGGTAGAGACAACTCCAGGCGAAACTGGCCTCAGATCCATCCGACTTCCTCGGTTCGACGGAGCAAAGAGACCCGACACCTCCCCTCTCTCGTCGCGGCGATTTGCGAAAACAAAAGGAGGCCCCTCTCGCCAAAGCTGGACTTGGCAGGCCAGTAACCGATCCAAGAGGAAAAGGCTCCCTCTCTCTCAGTTCCGTTCCCTAGTTCGCAAAGGGCCAGGAGCATCCATCCACGGTTCAGTTCAGAGGAGGAAGAGGTTGCCAGCCGCAAGTCTCACCAAGAGAAAGGATTTTTATGCAAGGAGTTCTCATTCATACAAGGCTGCAAGACTCCACTTCGAAGACAGATTCAGGCCTTTCTCTCAGTGCCCAACCCCACGTCTCCTCTCCCTATCTTGATTCCTCAACAAGGAAGAGCTGAAGAAGGCCATCCATCCTCTCAACGCCGTCCTTCCTCCGCTCCACTTCGATTCCCCTCTCCAGCCGAAGCCGATCCACTCTCCCCAACCTTCTCTCACGACCCTTTCTCGTGGACAGTAGTCCAAGCAAAGAAGAAATGTAAGAAGTTGGTTTATAGCAAGAGAGAGGAGGATTCGACCTCAACCATGGCACAGATGAAGGCAGAGAAAGTTACACAATAAACTGAGGCTAGTTTGAGTTCACTCTCTTTGTCTTTCTATTTAGGTCGTTGCAATTTGATTGTAAATAAATTACTTACCTGTACTCGAAATAAGAATTTCTGTAATCTGAGGTCATCATAGTAAATCCTAAAGAAAGTTGTACGCAAGACAGTTCATCCATTTCTAGGAGCAGATTTGAGATCAACCAAAATCAGTTTGCTTATGATGTAGTCTCCTCGGTTTCAGCCATGAATATCCCTTCATATAACTAGGATTTAGTTTAGATCTTTGAACTTACTTCTTTAAACATTGGTGAATCAGATTCCAGCCATCAATAGTGGAGTGACCACATTAATAATTGGAGTAGATGAATGCGTGTTTGTCTTTTAATATTGCTAGAAATAGACCATCAGTGAATTTCCTCATCCTTTTAATATTTTCTTTAAAACGCTCGCAATGCAGGAATAAGGCAATCGTCGCCGTCTTTGTTAGTGTCGAGCTGAGCTCTACTCTTAACGTATAACCCTCCTTTTCATTCTCTTTTAACCTTTTCCTTTCTAAGTTTTTTTTTTTAATTTTGATTAACCTTTTTTTAATTCTTTAAAAAAAAATTATTATTATTTTTTTAATCAGTTTTGTCTCTGTATGAAAGAGCTTGTAAAAGAAGAAATAATACCCATCTTCTCGATTCTGTGAGTAAGCTGAAATTTCGTTCTGATTGATCAGTTCATCATCCCGATGAAGATCTCACATCGAGCAAGCTCTTGTTATAAGGAGAAAGAAGTTTCGAGCTTTCTTTTTTAATAGATTTGACATGTTTGTTTATTGTGATATGCTCTGTTAAAGCCATCTCATGAGTGTCTTTCTTTTCTATCTAAGAATTGGAAAAGGCTATAACTCCTTGAACTCATGGCGATAGTTTATTTTATTTTATTATTATTATTATTATTATTTTTATTTTATTAGAGCTGTTCGGTTGCAAGACTTGGTGCTGATTTAAGATAAATCTTGCCAAACGATTTTCTGCTGGAATAAGAATTAAATTATTTTTGCCACCTTTTCTCATTAGGTCTCTTCCTCTCTTTCATTTCCATTATAGATATTAAAATATTTGCTAAACAGTTTATCAAAATTTTATCGACATTTAACCTACTTTATTTTATTTTATTTTTATTTAAAATTGTCAGGATTTATGGAATCTCGATTTACAAAGCTTTATTTTATTTTATGTTACTTTAATTCCACATGGAAGTAGATACTCCTTTGAATAAATCTCACTCATAAAGATTACTCTTTAAATCTCTTCATCAAAATATAAATAAAAAAAATGAATGGGATTTATCATTACGTGTCATTTTCTCGAGAAGAATTAAAGTTGGATGTGTGGTATGAAATAACTTTTATTTGAAAGGATTGTTTGTGTTAAAATCCATTTCTGCCATCATTGAGTTATTACCCCATGTAGCAACGTTTATATTTAAGAGCATGTTTCAACATTGTGTGTTCACTCGACATGAAATAAAACTTACGAGTTTTGTTGGGAGGTCCATACCCCTAGCATGTGTTTTATGTCTTGTCGTTGCAAGCTGAATTTCTTGCGAAGTATGAGATAAATGACATTGTTTATTATCAAAGAGGATAATCTTATTTCATAAGTCATGTTTGAACTAAAATACTTGATACACATGCTTATGTTTTATTCTCATGGGTGACTCCCAACGTTTCCATGGAGAGAATTTGATAGAATGTTCATATTACTCTTATAATTCATGTTTCCGTCTGTAAGCATACATGCATGAAAGTCGAGATTGTTAGTTTATGTTTGGAAATCACTTGTTTCAATGTTGATGTTCCATCCAACTAATCATGTATGTGTTCTCTTGAAAGAGTTTGATAAAGTTGAATGTCTCATTTTGAATGGTAAAGTGTTGAGAACCCCTTTAGGGCAAGTTGCATAGTGTCAGAATGTCATTGAATGTAAAATATGTTGTTGAAGATTTTCAACTTGATTCTTTATATTCATATTTATGCATATTTGAGTGCATACGATGTATTTGCATTAATTATACACTTCCATCAACGAGTCTACATGTACATCTAGTGTTATATAAAGTAAAGCAAGCTTGATAGTTTTTTTCAGATAACTTCACATATTTCCTGTTTCAATTACAAGCATATATAAAATCCATCCAAAGATATTTTACCTATGTCGGAAAGTCTTCATATATCTTATGTATAATTTATCCACACGCTCTACAATAGTAAATCTTTATGTTTGATGTTATCGGATTGCCATGAGATTTATAGTGTAGCATTCCTTTATAATCCATGTTGGGAAACTCTTTTAATGATTTATGTTTTATGGTGACATATATGGGTTTGATAAATATAAATGCTAGGTTACTTTTTATTCTGAATTTTATTTACTCGCATTTCCTTTTGAATAGCCTCTACGCTCACTCTATGTTTATTCTTGCTTTGTTATTTGCGAGGTACTTTGGAGACTATTTAGACGAAGGAGCCTGCATATATAATCAATCGCCCCCATTCATTCCGATGGGGGTGCTACGGGCGGAACCACCGGGTCATAGCTCCCGGTGCTGTAAGTTCTCCTAAAACTTAGAAAGCCCTTAGGAAGCCTTTGTGTATGTACGCCCCCACCCCTTAGGGCCTTATAGAAACTTCACTTTATAATTAGGATTGCTTTCTTTTTTATAGAACCCAAAACTCATTCACATGTACGAATGTCTAAAGGGTTAGAAGCAAACTTTATTTCACCTCCTACAACACTAGTGACCCTTAAGGACAAAAACCTAAGGACGAGTCGTAGAAAACTTAGACTTAGGATGCATGCTCCCTTAGGATAGAAACATAAAACATAGAAAATTTAGTGACACGTCTTCCTATGATTAGCGTGCTATAATTTCTTAACCATTAATCAATAAATCAATAACAACCCAAATCAGAAATGCATTAAAAATATTTAATTCTCAATCAAGCTATAACCAACATATATAATCACTAAGAGATAAAATTGGCATATGAACTTGAATTAAGCCTAACTAAACCATTTATTACCCCCTTAATTAAACATTAACTAAACGAAAATCATTAAAAATAAACTTAAATTCAAAGAGTTATTAAATTGGGAAGTTAATCTAACTCGAACATAAAAGACTCATAATACCCAGACTTTTAAAATTCGTAACTAATTATAGAAAAATAAAAATCAAATAAATTAAAAAGTACTCAACTCTAATCAAAGTCTACTATTCATTAAAAATACTAACCTTTCAAAAATCAAGCTAATTTAAAAAGTCAACTCTCTGGTCAACCGTAGTCCAATAACTAGGGCCCGAAACTCCTAAAATCATAACTTTGCCTAGAAAACTCCAAATTCAGTAAACTAACAGTCTAATTACTCATAGTAAGATCTAGTATTTAATAAAAACACTAACTCCCTTAGACCCAACCTGTTTCTAATAGTCCCCTTTTGGACCCCTTTTAGCCTAGTATATAGGTGGACCCCGGACCTTCTAAAATTCGCTAATATAACTTAAACTTTAAAGATCACTACCATAACTATTAAAATAGATCCACAAACTAAACTAACTAAAAAAATGGACCCTAATTTACTAATACTTGAACTTTAACCAAATCCTCCTTTTCAAACCTTCAATAAATATTAACACAAAACAACTCAAACCATCTACCCAATATATGACCTATCCAATGCCACACAAACTTTCTACACACACGTAGAATTGATTGTTAGGGCACCACTTCTAGATCTAGGTTAGGCCGGTGTTCTCTTTCTCAGTTGTTTTCTGTGTTGTGATCGCTCTTGCATGTGGCACGTGTGCTGTTTGTGTTGATTTGATGTGAGTGTTTATTTTATTACTGCACTGTATTTTGTTTGCGATATTGTTGTTTGTGCGTTAGATTTACCCCTAGGCTAGGGACGTTTTATATTGACTCAGTCTTATGCAGGTGGCCATGCTCACGCAGCGCTAAAAGATGAACGGGGGCTAATATGATGAATCATAAATTATAAATGCTTGCTACAGGTGCTCCAGAATGCTTAGCCCCCAAATAAAAAAGAGCGTGGCCAAGTGTGTTTATTCTTCTGCACTGATATAACTGCCTGTGATGTGATATATTAAACTGCTTGTGATGTGATATATTAAACTGCTTGAGATTTTCATTAGGATAACCTTGCAGGTTCAGTTTGAGTCTAGATTTTATTTTTCATAATGTAATTTATAATTCATATCGAGTTGTGAAAGTCTTTAAAGGCAAGGCATTTTAGATACTCGGTACCCAAAGAGAAAAAGAAAGGCCCTTCATAGGGAATTTCTTATTCATTTGGGTACCCCTTCTGGAGAATGACCCAAAGGAGGATGATCCGAAGGAGAAAGAGCTGGAGGAAGATGATCCATTCAAAGATGAAGATTTGAAGATGAAATGCCTTGCATTTAAGACTTGCGTCATTCAGTAGGATTAGAATCCAGGATGTTGTTGGTGGGGCCTGGCCATCATTACTTTTCTGCAGACCCTGGGTTGTACTTATACGGCACTTGCCGTGGACTGTGGACTCTTTCTTACTCTGCTTTGTGGATTTATATTGATTTGTTTATTTTGTGTGCGCAGTAGAAATTGCCTGCTTTTCTTAGATTTCTTTCTTGCATGTGCTTGGCCTGATTTCGTTAGGCTCCTTAGGAACAAATCTTTTCTACTCGTAATAAAATTCTAAAATTTTAAGAATTAAGTAATATAGAAACCTAACGATCTAGGGAATAGCCGGAATCGTCCGGGGTCGCATGCATATCAATGCATTCTCTCCCTCCTTGCTATAAGACACTTCCCCGCCTGCGGGTAGAGTCCAGATAATCCGACCTATGAGGATGAGGTGCTGGATCTGGGGAAGTCTAGTTTTTTCTAAAAAAAACTATTTTATAAGTCTTTTTTTTTAAATTCTATGCATATTTGATTTGAGATCGTTAACCAGCATGCATTGCATTAGAAACTAATTAAACTAAAATTCTAATTGCATTAGTCTTAGGAGCATACACCTTACATAAGTCTAGGGCCAATTAGGAAACTCTCTAGACGTCGGCCCTACTTCCGATAACCAAACCACCTACCCATCTTTCATAAAGACTTGGACATCATGGATTTTATACGATTAGGTGGTTAGCTGGCTTTCCTTTTCAGGCAGGATATAAGCCCAGAATACATTAGCTAGGACACGGGTGTTAGTGTTGCGTAGAACACTAAACCCACCATAGATTCAGGATTCAAGGCTACTATTGTTCCGTAGTACGCCTCATCAGTAGGTAGGTCTTCTGTCTTCCAGAGACCCTAAACCCTACATATCTGCGTCACACGGATGACGCCACCTCCATCCTTCCCTCCTGCATGTTTCGAGTGCATGATTTATTTATTTTTCTCCAGTTTCTTCTCACTACCTTAGTCCCTCCGGATGCTGATGTGAGCCGTGCATGTTGACTAAGCCTAGTTGAACCTCTCTTTCCCTTCGAGTAGGACTTCCTAGTCTCTGCCCTATGTGCCAATCCCAATTTCGAAAGAATAATGTAGAATCCTTAATCGAGAGTATTCTCAGGCTCCGGCTTGAGATGTAATTAACCACGGGGGCTTGCGCCCGTGGGAAACCGCATCCCACTCTCAAATAAACCCCATTCGAGCTAATGTATCGGGTGGGGGAAACCCGTTGTGACGATCAGATCATATATATTATTACCCATCGGGGTGGGCTGGTGAGAGCCGCTATCCTCAATGGTTAATCGTATGCATGATCGAATCTGCCCTTCCATTGGCCAGATACTGTCTCCCCTCGCGGGGCGATGGTGTCTGTTGTCCTTTCGGAGGTCCACAAGGGCTTACCTACCTCGCCGTATGCGTCGCACCGGGCTCCCTCCTACCGTGATACGAGAGCGCGTATAGGTGATTTTTCGGTCCGCCGCGAACGTCGAAGATGGGATTTTAAGTGATTACCCGCCTCGTTGTAGGCACCGCACCGGGTTTCCTCCCACCGTGCTACGAGAGCGCGTATAGGGGGTTCTCCGGTCCGCCGCGAACGACGAGAACAAGTTTTCGGAGTTTTAAGTTTGAGAAGTTATACCTTGGCGACCGGCGGTGGGATGTGTTGGCTCGTGGATCGAGGTGAGAGAGGAGAGAAACCTCTCTTTTTTTTTGCATTTTCTTTTCTTTTATAATTAATTATAACTAGCCATAATTAACTATAATTAATAATAATTATAGATAATTAACTAATTATAATGAATAATTAATTAATTATAATTAATTAATTAATTAAATATAATTAATTAATAATTAACTATAATTAATTTTAATTACTTATAATTAATTAAGTAATTATAATTAACAACTAATTATTAATTAATTATAATTAGATAATTAATTATCATTATTAATTAATGATTAACTATATTTAATTAAAAATTATAATTAATCAAACAATTATAATTAATAATTAATTACTAATCATTAATTAATTATAATTAACTTATTAACTATAATTAATTATAAATACTAACAATTATAATTAATTATAATTAAAATACAATAATCCCTCCTTCCCTCTCTCTAATTCGGTGGATTTATGGGATATGGCCGAAGAAGCGCGCTAAGGGAGAAAGTTACCCTCACAGCAAGCGAACTCTTGTTGTTGCTTGCGACCAAAATGTCATATTTCCCGATCCTACAGGAAGGGAGGGAAGATCGTTGAGCGAGCGAAGTCGGTCGCAAATGGAGAGGGAGGCAGCGACGAGAGGAAGATTGGGCCTAGAGTTGGACAGGGATCGGGATCTGGTCGGGGAGCTTCGGTCGCAGGTAAGGTTCTCTCCCTCTCTCTCTCTCTCTCTGCGTGGATCGACAGCCTGCGAACAAGCAGGGGCGGGGGGATCGGCGAGATCAGCAAGGCAGAGGTCGAAAATGGAAGAGGAGAGCTATACGGGGTCGGTCGTCTGCTTGGGCTCGGTCGACTTCGGCAGACAGACGGGAGGCGGAATCGGAAGCAGCGACAGGAGGCGGAACAAGTATTGGCATGGGGTTCTGGTGTCGACTTCAGGAGATGGGATCGAAGGTATGAGAGGTCGACAGTGGAGGAAGAAGATCGTGTCTCTGCGAGAGGAAGGGATCGAGTGCCAAAGGCTTCGGTTCCTTGGCCTTTTAACGACGCGCGGGATGGCTCTATCGAGGCGATGCATGCGTGAGAGGACATTTTCGTCGCCGTCGCAGAGGGATGGGTAACACTGTAGCAGCGGCGTGTTCAGCCGATTTTGCGCAGGAACTCGGCATGGGCTCGACACGAGTAGGTGATGATTTGGCATTTTTTTTTATTTTATTTTGTTTCACTACAACAGAGGTCAACAGTTGGTAAAGAATGTTATGCCTCAACCTTCTGTACCGATACTTTTAAGGTTACCAAAGGTGCCATGTTGATAATTTATGGAAGTAACGTTGACACGATGTTCATGTAGTCGTGGGAGCCATTATGAAATTTATTACTAGTGATTCTAAAAGTTCAATGCGAGAGAAAACTTGTATCAAGTGGGAGCTTCTAAATGCATGGAAGGTGTTAAAAGAAAGATGATCTTTTAGGATTGAGTGGTACGGCAACAATGCAGAGATTATGGAAAAAGGCTAACATATTTATCATTAATGGACTGATTTATTACAAAGCCTTAGTCAAATCCCATGGATGATTTAGAAGGGTAGTTGCATAAAGATGACTCTCTCAAGGCAATATATCAAAAATTTAGACTCCATAAGGAAAATTGTTAAATGTGGAGACTAATTTCTTGACCAACTCTTTTTCGAAGTCAAAAACTACATGTATTTTGTTACATAATTTTTTCATAAATTTCTAAAAACTCAACCTATTCTCTAGAAGTATATTACTTGCCTCCTAATGTCGTGAGCTATCTACTACCTCTAAGCATTATATAAGAAGATGGTTTTATGATGTTAAAGTGCACACCTCATTCTTCTTCTTTTAGTCGGGTGCAAGCAAAGGCTAGAGAGTTAGCTAGTAGAGTGGTTGAAGATTGATAGTTACTTTGGTTGGTATGATATAAAGGGATATCTAGTTTGGTTGGTTGACAACAAGCATTGCAAGAATGAATGTGAAAAATTTGAAGGCGAGGGCGTTTACAAGAGAAAATCGGCTACTATTACAATGGTTGGTGATCAACAAGGTGGTTCGGCATAGGAGCTGATCGACTTTCCTTCATCTCCAATGAGCATAGCCGTTGGAAAATTGTGCTCAAATTTTGAGAGGAAATAAAAGATAGGGAGGGAGGAAGGGAGAATCCTAAACATGTGTTTTTCCCTAACGATTAACACTCTTAAGTATATCTGACCAGTTTCAAGATCCTTTGTTATATCCTCTTGCTTTGATTTATTTTTGAGACACCTCACTTTTACTGTCGGATTTGGCTTTTGGGATTGTGACTTATTTTTAATATACGAAGATTCTTTTGAACTTTATAGTCCAGCAACATGGCAAGGCACTTCTTTGGCAAAGGAAAGGATTTATGATATGCTGTTAAAATTCTTTGATGAATGCTTAGCCTCTATACAGCTCAAAAATCCATTTCTTTTCCCATATTTTGTCATGGAGCCTACATCTACATAGATAGCAGCAATATTCAGTTGTTTCGTGGTCGAAGGATTTGTGGTGGAGAGAGAGAGAGAGAGAGGGCAGGAGGGAGGGCTGGTTGTCTGTATAGTGGGAAAGAGAAATTCAGCACTGTTTGAATTGGATCAAATCGTTCTTAGACTTTTTTTTTCCAAATCCACGGAGTATGACATTGCCTTACATGACTTAATAAATAAAGATTTCAATAGTACCATATTCAATGATATCATGCTTATTGCCAAAGTTTTCCGAGCATAATCGATTATTTCAGTTTAACATCTGTATGCACTGAGGGCGCTAATCCGACTACCGATTCACGCTATACTGTTATATGCCATGACCATGTACTGCTTGGAAAAGGCCATTTATGCTCTTCCTGATGATCTACTTCTCAATATGTATTCTTGCGAAAGTGCATACCCTATGTGATTGGTTATTTGTTTACTTTTATCTTTTTTATCTTTATTTTATATGATTAGTGATTACTCATCCAATCAAATTAGGACATAATGGAAAAAAATAATTCATGTAGCCCACCCACCCACTGTGATGGAATAAAGATTTGTTATCATTGTTGTACTGTCAAATCAAGCTCGAGCTTGTAATTTTTTCACTAGAAGAATTCAAGTTCTAGAAATTGTAGATCTTCCTATTCTAATATTATAGAACCTCTCGTCTTTCCACAGACTTTGAACTGATGATAAGGCGTTAAAACACTCGGGCATTTTAGGTAGGGAGGCAGGCAGGGAGGAGGCATGGGAGCGAGTGAGAGTGAGAGTGAGATTGGCAGCTAGATCGTTTCAGAGGAATTTCACAAACTTTTATTTTGTAGCAATATTTCGTAATTGTATGTGTTGGAAGGCCCTTTTATTTTTCTGAGTATAACGTATATTTTGTTTTACATATATGCAGAATTGGCTATCTATACATCCAAACCCTTCAAAAACACGAAGTTTGATGTTACATGCTTTATTTTTATTAATCATCTCTCTAGCAGCTGGGTCCTTCAGTAGTGCATCTCGTCAAGCGCTGTGATTTTAATTGAATAATATTTGACCTCAAACTTTCTTCGTGAACCTGCCAGAAAAGAAAGTGCATGAGCTTAATAGAAAAAGGAGGGGGAGAGAAAGAGACAGAAGGCAAGAAAGAAGATTGAAAATGAATGATATATAAGTATGCTTAATTACTTGTAATTTAGAGGCTAGCCCCAGTAACTCAATACACTCTTCTAGGAGAAGTTTTTCTTTTGCTACAATTTGAGAGAGTTCTGCAACCATAGGAGCTGTGCGTTGAGCCTGTCAAACAGTGCAAGTTTCAGATAAGTACTTTGATACTTCAAACACAAGCACCTGATGAAAATTAGCTACAATTATTATACACAACTGTTCAAAATTTGGATTGGATTTTGATGTAAGCATGAAACATGCTCAGATCGATTGATCACAATCTCTATGAATATTTCATAAATGTAAGGTTGGTTGATCCACAAAATTTATAGAAAAGCTGTACAGAATAATGACTTATTATTTTTGAATCCTTACCCTGGAATGACACTTAGCTACATTTCCATTGATTGCAGTTGCCATATTTGTTGCCTGTCTTAGAGAAATTGAGAGCAAGTGGGGATCAACCTGGTAGCAGGTGGTAAACAATAAGTCAGGCACATACTAGTTACAATACCTTAATTATTGAATCTTGTTGATAAGCCCTAAATCTTAAGATATACAAGTTACCTTGGCATGGTCAGTGATGGGAAGCCTGCACACAGCGGCCTGCAACGAGTCTTTGGTTGATGACAATGCTGCCAAGTGCTGCCTCTCCATTGTTCCCCATGACTCTAGTGCCTTTGTCTGACACCTCCCATGAGAAAGGTTGTACAGGAAATTTTAATCAGGAAATAAATGGCATAGTTTTTGAAAAAATTTTGGGTCAAAATATAGTTGATAAATTTTGATCAAAGATAAGATTTAATTATTAAATTTATTTTGAAAAAAATATAGTATAAAATTTATATTTATTGCATTAATCTTAAAATAAATTTAATGATTTTAAAATTCTGATTAAAATTTGATCAAAATATTTTGAGTTAAAATTTTAATGTTTTTTGCTAGTTCATTGTTCATAAATAATTAGATACTTATCATCAGAGCTTGATATTAAACATCTTTTTTATTTTGACATGAAATTGCTGCCATACTCTTGCCGACCAATCAAAGCAACCTGGCAATCCTTTTTCACTAGAACAAATAGCCCCTAGATTATGTTATTTTGATTTTGTTAGGTTTCTGTAAGTAATATTTTAATATTATTTTAGAAAATAATTTTTTAGCACAATTTTTTTTAGAAAATAATGAAAAAATAATGGTAAAATAGAAATTGTGATTGCAATTTGAAAAAAAAATAGTAAGAAAGGTGTCCTAAATAAAGCCTTAGGATTCGTTTGGGACGGCTGCAATTTTTTATAAAGATGATTGTAAAGTTACTATGAAAAAAGTATTTTTTATAGCTGTTATAGAAAATAACTTATTGGTAAAAAAATTATTGGAAGTAGTGGTCAAACAAAAATTAGAGTTGTATTTTGAAAAGTAAAACAGTAAAAAATCTATCTCAAACAAAGTCTTAGGTTTTGTTTGGGGCAATTTGCTTAATGCTTTTTAAAGCAGTTTTTTAATACAAAAAATTTTTGAATTAAAAATATTTATATTAGAAAATAGTTTTAGAAAGCAATACAAAAATTGTCCCAAACGAAACCTTAATCTTCAGTCATTGGCGAAATACATAGCACAAAATAATTTCATAGAGAATTAATTTGTTTGTTTACCTAAATAACCTTATTTATGCATCATTAAGCTAATGAGTGCTGTTAGTAATTTAAAGGGAGAAGGGCTCTGGAGATGCCTATTATTCTACTTTCTTCTTGACAGGGAAAGTTCCTACAAACCTGGTGACAGACGAGCATGTTTAGCTTAAATTTGAGCTTTTCTTTTTCCAGCTGCGCCCGCTTTTTCGCCACTGAGGTGCGCAAGTCCGACAAACCAACCCAAGCGTTCACCAACGTACTCTGCAATTAACAGAATATAACTATAAGAGCTTGTCTTTAAAACTAGGCTTCGGTTACGCAGATAGACTTTTTCTTATAAAATGGAAATTAAAAAGAAAAGAAATTATTACATGCGGTCACCGGATCGTTCGAAGGTTAATCAGGACGTGTCATGTCATCCGATACATAGTGATACACAATAACATTACATAATAAATTGATAATGTGACGCATCTTGATTGACCTCCGAACAACATCTCGTGACCTCACATAATAAGTTCGCCGTGAAGGAAGGCGTGGTTTTTTTTTTCCCCCCACAAATCCTATATCGATTTACTAATATCTAAAAAATGTGGCAAGGTAAAACAAATGTGACAAATGAAGCCTATTTCTGCAAAGCCTGCATACCTCCGCGTTGTCACACATGATCTTATTGACCACCGCCGTCCCCGCATTAACAAACCTCCACTGAATCAAATAGTTATGCAATATCCTCAACTTATACTGCATCTCCCCGTCCACCGCCGCCACCGTTGTCCCTCTCGACGGCGACCCATATACCTTCGCCGTCACCATTGTCTCTCTTCCCGGCGATCCCATACCCTTCACCGTCGTCGCTCTCTCCCTTACCGGAGATGCAAACCCTGCCGTTGCCATCGGCTTCTTCACCGATTCCGCACTTGAGCCTTGAAAGGACTTCCTCCTAAACAAATTATTTAACCCCTGACTGATAAAATTCCCAACTCCACCGTTCTTCCCCTTCAAAGGCGACACCGGCCTCCAGGCCGGCGACTCCGGCCTCCTTACCCGCGAGACTCTCGGAGCAGGACCCACGTTCTCGCTCTGTTCCGATTCTGTACTCGGGAAATCAACACCAAAATCCGATCTTTTCCTCCCCAGCGCGGCCTTGTTGAAGGAGAACCGATCGGAGTGCGACCGAGATGGTGCCGGCGGCTGCCCGTTGGAGGAGGAGGAGGAGGATGGAGAAGGCGGAGTCCTGGGCTTCTTCAACGACTGTTCCACGTGGAACTTTCCGATGTGATACCGCAACGATCTCCTTCCCCTGTCTCCCTTTTTATCCTCCGATGCTACGGCGGATTGGTCAGAGTAGGATATACGCTGTCGGGAGGAGAACGTGCTGACATTGTAAGTGGCTGATGCTTCGATGCGGCGGTCGTGGTCGAGGTGGCGTGCGAGGGGTTCGGAGACGGCTTCATCTTCGGCGTCGGCGGAGGGGTTGGGTTTCTTTGAAGACGGCCAAAGGACTCGGGTTTGGAGATCTTCGGAGGAGTGCTGTTTGTGGAGACGGCGAGGGGAGTCGGTGGTGGATTTCCTATTGGCTAGTGAAGTGGAGGACGAGGTGTTATTTGAGGTGCAATGAAGAGAGGAGTTAGATGGGCGGAGAAATCTGGAGGAGTGGACTGGTGAGCTTAGCGAATCATCGTCGGAGTTGTTGTTGAAGGGGGCGAAGGAGATGGATTTACGGCGGACATGGAACTTGTTGTGGTCGGACAAAGGAGACTTGGCGGCGGCGGCGGCGGAGGCGGCGATGTTGGCGCGTGGGAGGGATCGGCGTCTCTCCATGACTAGTTGCGCGGGAGGACTGGACAAATACTCTAATGCACCTGTTTATATTATTTTGTTAACCCCAAAAAAAACAAAAAGTTTTGAGCCTGCGCGCAAAGGGTCTTTGTTGTTATTAATTTACAATACATTTATTTTAAAAATAAAAGAAATATTAAATATATATATTAATTTAATCTCAGATAGTGCACGGTAATAAGTTAACAATATGGACGGCTTTTTAACTCATAGCTAAAAATCATATATTACATATTTTATGAATTATGATTTATCATTTTAAAAAATTAAATTACTTAGTATTTTGATTTTTTTATTTAAAATTTTGTATTTTTCATGCAATGAGAAAATTTTAATATTATATATTTTAAATTGAATAACTGATAAATTAATATTATTTTTATAATAATTGATTAAAATAAAATGATACTTTTAAAGGGAATTTAAATATTAAAAAAATAATTATTTACATTACTAATCTAATAAAAATATTTTTCCCATAAACCGATTAATCATTTTTGTACGGTCGTATTTTAAATTATAGTTTTAATTAAATCACACTAAACTCGACCATGTCATATAAAACTGATCAAATCAAATGATCTGTTCAACACTTCAAAAATCTATAAAATAATCTTTTTCACCGAAGAAGCCATAAAAAAAATATCTATGGCATTCCCCATTATTAAAAGAAAAAAAATCGAATCAAAACTTCTTACAAAATTCTCATTATAAGGAATTTTATTATTCTTATGTTGTATATTTAATTAATTCTCTTACGTCGGATGTCATATTTTTTGCACTAAATATTTGGATGTAATTTTATAATTAGTTCTTCTGAATTATGCATTAAATTGATTATTTGATTTTAATTAATAATTTGCATATATAATTATTTGTTTTATATATATAATTGCAAGCAATTCTACAAATGTATGATCTTAATATTTAGATTTAAAAATAATCATCAATGATCATACATAAGCACAAAGGTATAATATTATTTAAAAAATCAGCTGTGATTCTAAAAATCAGTCATCATAACTTTCAATTTTAAAATAAAATTCCAATAATTCATATGTTTAATCACCACTATAGTAAAATTATATTTTTGCGGCTCAAAAATCAGCCTCAAAATAAGTCAAATTCATCGCAAATTTTGGGCTTACGGCAGATTCAATTCCGATGATAAAAGCCACGTCTCAAAAGTATTTGCGACGGAAAAAATCCATCGAAACTATTTTACAGCAGATTTACGACGGAATTATATTGAAGAAAATGATGGCTTCGTTTTTGCTAAACATTGCAAATGACGTCACAAATTCCAAAAGATTTGTGGCTGCTTTGCGGTGGATAATCCGTCGCAGCAATTTGCGGCTGAATTATCATCGTAAATTGTGGTGGATATTCTGCCACATTTTGCTACGGATTGTTCTGTCACAAAATACGATACTCGTTTGTCATTTCGATTTTTTCGGCAGAAATTTAGGGTTTGGACAAAGATGCGTACAAAAGAAAGAAAGATGGATACCTTTACCACAACCAAGCTTCCTTTTCCTCAAATTTGACTGCTACAGAAAAATAGCAAGGAGATATAAGTTTAGATGCGACATTTTGGATGAAGAAGTGTGCAAAAGGAAGAAAGATGGATACCTTCTCAACGAGCAAGTTCTGTCTCGATCCGACTTAAGCTGCAAACAGAGTTCGGGAAGGAAGTGTGACAGCTTCCGAAAAGAATGACCGGAAGGAGGTGAGATGGCGGCTGCGAAGAAGAACGACGAAGAAGTGTGACTTCAGATCCGACAAGGAGCATCATCGAAGGAGGCGATGCCACAGGGAACATCGTCAAAAGAGTCGAGTAAGGTCACGGTCCAGAACAGAACGAACGAATGAAACAAACACTCAGTCAGTCAGTTTAGATAGGGTTGTTTGCGTCGGATTTTTGGCAGAAATTTTGCTGCAAATTTGCGGTGGAATTTTCGTTGCAATTCCAACGCAAAAAAATTAAAAAAAAAACCGATGAATACTTCTATCGCAATTTTCAAGAAAAAAATTCCGACGAAATTGCTGATTTTTCTGTAGTGCACAAGCAAGGGAGGCCCCTTGCAACCCCCCGATAAGTTGATCAATAAAATTAAGGTCTGAGTCAACAGTACAACTTTATTGATCGACACAATCAAATTCAACACAGAACTTTCAATTATGTATTATAGATATTTATTCATTTAATTTTTTTAATCATATTATTGAATTATTTTATCAATATTATACCATTTATTTTATATTTATTACATCTTCCAGTTATACTTCAGATTAAACTCCCATTGAAGCTATAAACTTTAAAGCCGATCTTCTTCTTATTTCATTTTCAAACCGATTTTCACAACCTTAATATTTTTCTTTAAGGAATTTTTAAGAGGAAAAGTTCACATAAATGGAAAGGTCGCTCCATTGCCAGGAAAATGACTGGGTCTTCTACAATTAGTCTTTGCTTCCTTTCTCTTTACAGTATATATAAAGACTATCTGCCATTTGTTGGGCGACCGCATTTTGACTTAGACAAAATTGTCCAAATATGCATGGCTTTGTAAATTCGAACAATTCTTATAAGAAATTATGCTAGTCTCAGGATTAACGAGCCTGGCCATCAAGAGTTGAATTACGATCCTGGCAAAGCATTGTAGCCGTCGATGAGGAGCAGGGTGGGAAACATGGACGGCAGATCTCGAGAAGATGGATGCATCCAATGCAAGTGGGTTGCCGGCTGCTGGAGTCAGAGAAGATGACAAGTAATGCACTAATATTTCCAAAAAAAAAAGAGCACGAATCTTAAGAGATATAGTTCCCATAAAAAAAATGTGAGGGTTTTGTTTGGTAAAGCAACTTTTTTTTTTTTTTGGGAAGATTAAGGGCAGAGCCCAATTTTCATTAATAGTAAAAAGCTAGTTACATGTGTAAGATAAAAATGAACCGCAAAATTGTGAGTCCTCCAAAGAGGTCAAAAAGCTCACCAAGAGAGAAAAATAAAGAAATACACATGTCAAAAAGAGCTAGGCAATAGCAAAAACAAAAACCAATATAAAGAACAAGTTGCTGCCCGAGAAGAAGAAGGGCTCAGGTAATAGAGGTTGCACGTATGACCGTCAGCTGGAGACCTCGGTTGCGGAGAAGCCATCCACAAAAAAAGGTTGCATTTATCCGCCATCCAGAGGGGTAGAGAAAAAAGAGCAACCCCCACATCATTGCCCATCGGCCAACAAAGAAAAGCTGCCAAAAGACGTCGTTGGAAGCAGGTAGCCCGCAAACAAAAGCAGAAACAGGGAGATAAACCAGAATACATTAACAATAAAGAAGCAGCTCTTCAGCATTTTTCCACTTTAAAATTTTCCCTCTAATAGCCGTTTTGATGCTCTGCAATACAGTGGAGGAGCTTTTAAAATTCCTGGAGAACTTCCTGTCATTTCGCTCCCTCCAGATGAAGTAGATAGCCGCCCAAAGAGTCAGCAAATCAAAAGACTTTCTACTACCTTTAGGGTGTTTAAATTCCTCCAACCAATTCACCACTTGACTTAGATTAGGCCTTAAAAAGAAAGCTTGTAAGGAGGGGATGAGTTCAGAAATGATCTTAAACGAGAAATTGCAATCAAAATAAAGGTGAGATAAGCTTTCATTTTTGGCATTGCACAAACTGCAAATCGGGTCAACAATAATATTCCTCTTTAAGAGAGCGTCAGCTGTTTTGAGACCACCAGAAAAACAAAGCCAACCAAAAACCGAGTATCTAATAGCATAGTGTTTGTGCCAAACAGCATTATACCAGAATACCTCCATGTCCTGCTTGTGATAGTCAATTAAGAAGGTTTTGAAGTTAACCTTGCCAGTGTTGTTCCAGGAAAGACAGCATCTCCCAGTGTCATGAGTAATGGGAATATTACAAATAGTATTAAGCAACTCATGATGGCAGCCAGTAGGCAATATCCAGCCAGAGGAGTCAATTAAATCAGTGAGCAAGGCATTGTCATTGAAAAGTGCAGAGATAGTATGATGGAACTGAATATCTAGAAGACGCTCACCATTACACCAATGATCGTATTTAAGACTGATGGGGCAAGAAGCAGAGACTTTGAAGTAAAAATTGGACTTAGCTCTACAAGCCGTATCATGAATGCTTTTCCACATCGCACTAGAGGTTTGATGAGGAGTTTTCCAAGGAGAATAGTATGTGGAAAAAAACCAATCGGCTAAAGGGGAGGTATAGTTGTATAGTCTCAGAATCAAAGAGCAGTTAAAACAGTATCTAAGGGCTTGAAGATTGGGAATTCCTAAACCGCCACTTTGTTTGGGTTTGCAAGTGTTGTCCCAAGACACAAGGTGTAATTTTCTAGCATGAATATCTCCAAAATAAAGGAACTTAGCAGCAATTTTTGCCAACTGTTTACAGCAGGATTTAGGTATAATAGCTCCACGTATCCAATAGGCAATGGTATTCCAAATGGTAAAGCGAAGAAATTGAAACCTACCTGCAAAAGAGAGAGATTTTGCTTTCCAGCCTGAAAGCTTGTTAGTAATAATGTCAATAAGGTGGGTGAAATCAGATAAACGGGATCTCTTGATGGAGATAGGGATGCCCAAGTAGATGAACTTGGAGCAGGAAAAAGGAATGTGCAGTGAATTGCATATCTCTTCGGCTTGAGGGGTGGAATGTTTGAGGATTAAAGCACTTTTGGTTGGGTTGACCTTTAACCCAGAAGAGCTAGCAAAAATGTCCAGCAAGTTGTTTAAATTGGTGCAATTTTCCACAGTGGCTTTTCCAAACACTAGTAGATCGTCCGCATAAAGGAGATGAGACAAGTGGAAGCCATTAATGTCCACTCCCTGAAACAAATTGGTCCCAACAGAGTTGTCCAACAGACAAGAGAGAGCGTCCATAACAAAACAAAATAGGTAAGGGCTTAACGGGCAGCCTTGCCTAATACCAACAGTGGAGGGGATAAATCCCTCAAGCCCCCCATCAAAACAGATAGAGAAGTGTATATCCGAAATGCACGCTTTAACCCAGTTCAAGAAAGTATCAGGGATGCCTTTCTGAGCCATTCTTTGTAAAATAAATTCTCTAGACACTGAATCAAAAGCTTTTTTAATGTCTAGTTTAGCACACATATAGTTGCCATTGTTGCACTTCTTGAAATAACCCAAAATCTCCGATGCAAGGATCACATTATCTGTAGAAATACGTTTATTGATAAATCCGGCTTGAGCAGGGTTGATGAGAGTTGGCATGAGGAACTTAAGTCTATTGGCTAGAATCTTAGCAATGATTTTATATAAGGTGTTGCAAAGGGATATAGGTCTAAAGTCATTAATAGTAGTGGAATGAGTAGATTTTGGGATAAGCGCTAAAGCCGTTGCCTTAATCCCTTTAGGTAAGTAACCTTTGTCAAAAAAAGATAGGATGGCTCTGCAGAGAGACGGTCCCAGAAAATGCCAACCGGTTTTGTAAAAATGGAAGTTAAATCCATCCGGGCCTGGAGAGGAGGAAGAAGAACCAGAGAAAACCGCATCCTTAATTTCTTTGATAGATATGGGTTCAGAGAGATAAGAAAGCAGGGGCAGGGGAGCCACATTGCCAATAGGAAACAAAGAGAGATCAGGGGAAGGTAAAGTGATAGGATTATACAAATTTTTAAAATGGGCAGTAATAAAATCCTTAGCATGTTGAATGCTGCCTTCCCCTAAGGCACCATAGAGAGCCGAGCAATTGGAGCTCCTTCTAATACGGATTTTGGAGTATAAGAACTTAAGGTTGTCTTCCCCCTCCTTGAGCCATCTAGCCTTAGCACGTTGAGAAATCCATGAGGACCAAGCCGCAGAAATGTTCATAATGTCCCCATTTACAGCAATCAGGTCAGCATTTAACTGGGAGTTATTGGGATTCATTTCCAGAGCAGTAATAAGGAGATTTTGCCTCTCCTGAAGGGCATACAGCTCTTGCTCCATGGATTTAGAAGAAGTCCACACCTTGTTTTTGATAGTGGCTTTCAAACTTTTAAGTTTGTGCACAAAGTCTATCAGAGGATTGCCATAGCAAGTTACCATGAATACATTAAGCAGAATGTCCCAATAGTCCTCCCTAGAAGTCCAGTAATTCTTAAATTGAAAGCGGGGGGCAGTAAATTGAATATTACCTTTAGTAACCACAAGAGGGGAATGATCAGAGCACAAGGGGTCTCCAATCAAATAATAAGAGTTTGGGAAGCTGGTAATCCAGAAATCGTTAACAAGAGCACGGTCAAGCTTAATACGGATTGGATTCTCCAGTTGCTGGTTAAACCAAGTGTAAAAGTGTCCAGTAGAGGAGAGGTCAATAAGCTGAGCTTCAAAAATAAGAGAGTTTAAGTCTCCGAGTCTACTAGGGTGCAAAGGAGAACCTCCAAGTTTATCTTTTTGGAACCTACAGCAATTAAAATCCCCAAGAATTATCCAAGGGGTGTCATTGTTGGGATTGATGTCTCTGAGTTGCTGCCAGAGAATTTTCCTTTCATCCGCAGAATTAGACCCATAAATGAAAGAAACAAAAAAATTAGAGGAAGAGGCAAAATTGATAAAGCCACTAATCATCTGAGCAGAGAAGAAGGTGGGATTAAAGTGCAGGTTTTTCGCAGACCACTTAATCCAGATTCTCCCAGAGGAGGAGAGAGAGAAGTTGTTACAGCTTTCCTCTACTTCAAAAAGCTTGTGAGAGTTTTGAAACCAGGGATCAGAAATAGCATCTCTGTGAATCCTATTCTCAAGGAGGCAAAGCAAGTCCAGCTTGTGTTGGTTGATGAATCGCTTGCAATTGATAACCTTACTAGGGTTGTTAAAACCCCTAATGTTCCATGTGGCAAACCGCGGGAGGGTCATAAATTCTTGGATGAATTGGTATGAGGCTTTTTGGATTGCTTGCCTCTGGTGCTTTTGGGATGAGAGATGGCAGTGTTCTTTTGTTTATTGAATTCTGGGCTAGTCTTTGGGGCAGAGTCATCATCCTGAGAAGATGACACGTTGGAGGAAGCTTCAGCAGTGGAGTCTGCTAGAGCATCAAATTTATTAGGGGAGGTTGGGAGGGCTGGTTTTTGGCTGATGGCTTGAGGGGTAATGTCAACAAGAATGACATCCTCAGAAGGGGAATTTAGGTTAGGGATAGAGGTTGATGGAGCCATATCAGTCGAAGAAGGGAAGGAAGGAGCTGTGGGTGGGACAGGGGATGAAACAGGCTGGGGTGGCGGTAGAGTGGAGGTTGACGGACCTGATGGTGGAGGATTATCCTGTATAACCAAGCTGGGATTTTGTTGGGACCTCTGTTTTTGGATACGAGTGACACTGTTTCTTCGATTTTGGGTATGGTTGGGTGCACGAGAGGAGCTTCTTCCTCTAGGATTAACTGGCTTAACCACAGAGTCCCGTGGTTTAGAGGAGCACATGACAGCAGTGTGAAACAGAGATCCACAGAATTCACAAGGCGAAGGCCTCCATTCATACTGAATTTTCAGATTGGTGATTTCACCTTCAATAGAGATAGGAACAAACTCTGGGTAAGTGGCTTTGTTATCTACCTGAACACAAACCCTAGCATATGTAAGCCTAGATTTTTGAGCGGTTAGGGCATCCACAGCCAGAGGTATACCGATTTTACTTGCTATCCTCGAGATTCCTTCAGAGTCCCAACAACAAAGCGGGAGATCAATGATTTTAAACCAAATAGGAACAGATGAGAAATTTTCACGCTGAGGTTTGAACTTAGGGGTCCATTTTTGAAGAATGAAAGGTTTGCCTAAGAGAAACCATACACCTCCATTCCAGGCCATTTCATAGTCAACAATAGAAGAAAATTTAATGAGGAAGAAGCCATCACTCATATTGAACAGCTGGAAAGAGCCTTGCAATTTCCAGGTGTTGCGCATGGCAGCTAGCAGAGATTCATAGTAAGGACGCTTACCAACCGAGAAACCAACCAGAGAAAGGTTCCAGTTTTCTGCAACCGCATCCGTTTTTTCTTTTTGAAAGACAACAACTTCGTCAGGCTCTTGCCATAAAGAGATGGGGAGATCCTTGGAGGATAAATGCTCTGGGCTAACAATATTCGCCCAGTTTAGCTGGGGGGATCTAGGTGAAGCAGCGGAAAGGGAGGAAGAGGGAAGCGGGGGGAAGTTCGTGGGGAGGAGGGAGGAGCCCATGGAGGAGGCGAGCCCTCCGGGCAGAAGACGAGAGAATCGCCTGGAAGAAGGATCTCAGAGGCGGCTACTAATAACTCTTTACATTCACCTCCTCACTCAACCGTTCAGAAAACCAGGCAATTCCTCTTCCTAAAAAAAATATTTTGAATTAGAAATTTTTTACTAAAAAATTGTTTAGAAAGCTGTAAGAAAGTTGTCCCTAAAGAAACCTTAGATTTAGGCGTCGTTTGGGACGGATTTCTTACTATTTCTTAAAACAATTTTTTATTACAAAAATTTTAATTTTTGTACTAAATTTTTTTTTAAAGAAAGCTGTCCCAAATAAAATCTTAATTTTATAATAGAGACCTGAAAAATGTAAAGCTTTGCTCCCAAAATAAAAGCACATAAAAAAAATAAAGATTTACTTTACTATATTTAGATAAATTAACTAGCATTCTCCTAAATAAAAATATATTTAACTTCTTCCCATTTATATCGGTTCATCAAAGTATAAATCATTCTATTTCTTATGATGATTTATTTGGATAATTGTAATAATAGTTAGCCATTGAAATATATTCATGCCAAACTATTAAAATAACATTTATCTAAATAATTTTAAATATTTTAAGTACATCACAATAATTCTACACTATATTTTATTTTACTATATTCTTTTTTATGCAAAACAAATGCCACTTACATGTGAAACTAAGGTTTTGTTTAGGATAACTTTTTTACTATTTTTCAAAGTAATTTTTTAGTATAAAAATTTTTTGAAATAGAAATTTTTATACTAGAAAATTATTTTAGAAAACTGTCCCAAATGAAGCCTGAATCTAAAAGTTCATATGACTTAAAATTCTGTCTCTCACTTATAAGCCAACACTCCCTTTAAATTGAAATTTTATTAAATATCATGCACATAACTATAGCAATTCAATGTGACGAGAGATTATTCGCGGACGTTTGCGTTATACGTCCAGATACCAATCAGAATGAGCCACGTCAGTGATACCGAGCCGCGGTACCGAGCCGTAGTACCACAGTACTGAGTGGTACTGAGCCGCGGGCTTATGTATCCGGACGGCATTTGGCTTCCGCGGGCTTAGGTATCTGTGAGAGTCATCCACTTGTGAACTCCATTCGAACATAATAAAATTACTAAGCACACCAACCATTTGATCTCAATCGAACCGTAGATTAATCCCAGCTCTTCCCCTGCGTTAATAGTTGTTCTAAATAATTAGCCAGAAAAAAAAAAAAAAGAATGAAGAGAATGAGTCTTCAGTACTTTTGAATAAACGTGGCATATAATCTAACCCATCAAACGATCCGACATTTTACATGTAAATGATTTCTAAGTAGTCAAATCATGCCCTATCCTATCATGCGGCTGATCTTTAAGTCTCGGACTCTTTAACAGAATGGTTAAAATCTGGAGTGCATGAGAACTGGGCTCCCATTCTTTGTTGATGCTATGTAAGCTGACCAATTATGGACGGCCGGCTTCTATACTGCTTAAGACGTTAAAAGACTAACAGTCAATTTAGCTATGCCTAGGAGCAGAATCAGCCATAATTTTGAGGTGGGGTAAATTTATAAGTAATCGGAGGTCTAAAGGGATAGCACCCGCTGACGAAAATCGACCTGACTATGCCAATAATGTAGACAAAAAAAAGAAGATTATAAAAAACACCAATTAAACTATTTCATGATTTCAACTTCTAAAAAAAATAATAATAAGCAAATAGCAAAAGACAGAAAACCCAGTTGTAGCGCCACTAGGCGTGCAAAGAAGAATAGTCCACTTCAATTTTTTTTTTTTTTAAAAAGGGGGTAACCATTCACCAAGAATAAGATAATTAAGTCCAGAGTTCTGATGCTTTCTGCTACGTTGAGGAAATGTTGAGTTGAGACTTATTCTAGAAAGACAGATTCTGCGAAAAAACAAAGGATAGCAGAGCGAGTTCTGACGAGGACAAGATCCTTTGTCCTGACAAGAAATAGCTAAAACTGTCTCTTCAGCACATTGCCTCTCCAATTCCTATGTGGGACTTATAGTAGTTGAACACAACCACTTGAAGAATGAAGGTTCACATTCCTATTTCACTGTCAACAGAGTTTTGAGGAGATCGGGTTTGTGATCGAGTGGTCGATGGAACACGTTCCTCCCATCTCACCCAAGCTCAAATCTCCTAACTATCTCCAAAAAAAAAAAAAAAAAACAAAGTAATGAGAACATAGGCAAATACTTTCTCGGACTACAGATTTTTATCTCTATGTAATTTTTGGGCTCTCATGAGCTGACTCTTAATGTGGAGTCCTTTTTTTTTTGGGTTCTTATTCTTTTCTTGTATTTTGGTGGTTAATTAATATACGGAATGTGCCCAAATTCCCCCCCCCCCCCCCCCCAAAAAAAAAAAAAAAATTCTTGCTGCTCTCTTAATAATAATGAGAATATCTATACCACTCACCTTATGTATGCTGACAATCTTCTCATTTGTTTTTCAAGTTAATGCTGCTACCATCCAATGTATTAATTACAACTTTATTTATTTGGTTGATTACATTAGATGATAACACCTTTAAACTATAGGTTCTTGTGTAACGGTGATTATGTTGGACCAAATACTTTTCATGTCGGAGATTTTCACACCGTCGAAGTAAGTATGATACGCTTTTTTAGAAAGTATGCATTTCTGCCTCTAAGGTCTCTGTGTTAATTGAATGTCATATTGTTTCTCTTGATTATGTTCGATGATTACTTAAATACAATAGACTACACTATAGAATATGATACCATCTCTTGGTGTATAAGCAATTATGTTAATGCTTAATATTGATAATGGAATCTAATTTGGACTTAGGTGAGTAAATATTACTAACTATATACTTCTTCTATTAATATGATTTACTAATCATGTTTATGTGAAACTTTTGTAAGATAGTAAGAAGGTATTTTATTTCCTTAAATTTTAGACATTATGTAAGTATTTCTTTAACATTCAGTCTAATTTAATTCCTTCAACAAATGAGCAATACACAAATCATTGAACATCCATCAACATTGAAGTCTGTTGACAAATAACTTCAATGAACAAAGACAAATTGTAGGAAGAAGTGGAAAGACAATGGAAGCTTAGGCCTCGTTTAATCCGGCTTAATTTCTCCATTTTGAGGTTGAATATGTTGAAATCAGTTATTTTTAATTTTTTGGAATCAAGAATTAAGCATAATTTCTTTTCACTAAATTTCATTTTTTTTTCTTCCATTACGAAATTTTTTTGGCATCTAATTATTCCATTACAAATCAACGTTTCAAAAGAAAAAAGATAAAATTAACCCAGCACATTTGCACGTCGACCCACACATTTGTGACCATCTTCTCCAGTGGCTCGACCAGAGAAATAACCTTTGCTATTTTGCAGCTCTGTCCATCACTTCGGCTTCGCCTTACTCCCCTGCCGCCAGCCTTCATAACCCGAAGGACTCCTGATTCGTCTTCGTTTCGCACGCCAAGGTTGAACCCCACTCCACTCCTCCTACCTGGACCACGACAACCGCAAGTCAGCCTACCGTTGATCGGTTCAGCCAACTACGCCCCGACGCCAGCCCATCCGAGCACCGTTGTCCTGTGCTCATCCCACTTGTCGACCCGACCTCCCAGCTGTCATCCAACGTCCCCACCGTTTTTCACCAGACCAGATCAACCTCCAAGCTGAATCGCCTTCAGATTTCAGCTACGACCAGAGTTTTTCCAAACGTCAACTCCTGGAACTACACGTCCTTAACTTGCTTCAGTTGTTCTATGTATTGTGCCCTATGCATTTCTGCTTCTCCTTCTTCTTCCTCACTACCAATTTCTAAGTTTTACCGAATTAGATGAAATAAGATTCAAATTTAAGGAATTTGTAGACATCTTGATTTGAAAAGAAATAAGCTCGAAATAATATTTAAATTACGAAAATGCTTTTTTGCTAACAACATAAATTCATTTTCCAACATAAATTTATTTCTGAAGTTGAAGATGAATCTTTTTTAATGGAAAAAAATAATAATGAAATACTATAACAAATAACAAACCAATATAATTTAAAATTTATCATAATTTTAGTAAATATTATGCCGTATGTTAAGACATTATAAGTTAATAATGTAAACTTTTGATATTATAAGTTAGTAATAAATTAAAATTTTCTTAGAATGTCATATATATATATATATATATATATATATATATATATATATATATATATTTATGCAAACTTTATTTTGTAAAATAAAAAAAAAATTAATTGCATGTACTTAAATTTTATAGATAAGTAATATAGTCTTTTATTTAATATAAAAGGGCAAAGAAAAAAATAATATCAGAGACAACAATATGACAAAATATCTATTGAAGAAAAGTAAATAATCATTAGCAAGTAAAGCATTTATTTTAGTTATTGCAAGAGTTGTAAATACTATTGAGCTTCTTGGAAGAGGTTTTATTCTCTTAAAGCCTTTTTAACAAGATAAAATACTTTTACATCTGACAAGTTAATTAATGGTCGAGGTTTGAATCTAAAGATTAATTTGCAATAAATAAGTGGCATCCGTTGAGATTCACATTTTAAGTATTTAATTAGTCTAATTATGACAAAATATCTATTGAAGAAAAGTAAATAATCATTAGCAAGTAAAGCATTTATTTTAGTTATTGCAAGAGTTGTAAATACTATTGGAGCTTCTTGAAAGAGGTTTTATTCTCTTAAGGCCTTTTTAACAAGATAAAATGCTTTTACATCTGACAAGTTAATTAATGGTCGAGGTTTGAATCTAAAGATTAATTTGCAATAAATAAGTGTCATCCGTTGGGATTCACATTTTAATTATTTAATTAGTCTAATTAAAATGTATACTTCTGTACTCGACATGCACATGAGATTGTCAAGGAGGATGTGATATATTATCAAGAGTTAGTTGAAGCATGTGTTCTAATGGATGTAACGAAGTTTTTTTATTTTATCTTCACATTACTTTTGTTGACTGATATTTTAGGATTTACAAATGAGTTATCATAATCCTTAGAAAGAAAATGTCAAGATATCGACAATGCAATAAAATTAATGCAAGTATCTAAACAACGATTGTATATGATGAGAGAAAATTGATGAAGTTCTTTATTGGATGAAGATCACATTTTTATAATATATTTTAAATTGATAATCCAAATTTGAATGCTATGTTCAAGGCTCATCGACGATCAATGCGGAGAGGTGAAGATATAACTAATTTACATCACTATTGTGTTGAGTTATTTTATATTATTGTTGATACACAAATTCAAGTGCTGAACAATCGTTTCTCTGAAGCTAGTAATGACTTGTTTTTTGTGTGTCTAAATCAAGTATTCATTTTCTACTTACGATAAGAGGAATTAATTCACTTAGAGTTATATCCAAATAATTTTTCTAAAATTAAGTTTGTGGCTGTTGAACATCAACTATCCACTTACAACATTGATTTGCACAACAATAATTAGTTTTAATCTTTAAGCAGCATAATTGATCTTATAAAATAAATTGTAAAGGTAAAGAAAGATGGCGTGTATCCTCTAATTTATAAGTTTATTACTTTAGCATTATCATTACTAATCACTACAATAAGTGAAACACGGTTTATAACTTTATATAATCTGATGGTTGATGATTGTCTAGTACTTTTTTGTTGAAAAGAAGTATTTGATTTAAATCCTAATAAAATTATAAAACAATATTATATATAAAAAAGGTTCGTTGAAAAGTTTGTAAGTATTACTTAATTCATTGATTATAATGGCATACAAGATTCCGCTTTGACTTATGTATTATCCATTTCATTTTTTTAATATTAATTGATTTACATGATAAATTTACTCAAATCTAAAAGAGAGGCCAATTTTGTTAATTTTGTGTGCAATCTTATTGTGTTGATCAATCGGATTGTACTGTTGTCTCGGACATCAATTCAACATATTGAGCTCGTTGGCAGGTCCTCTCCCAGATACAAAAGTTTTTTTCTCATACAACGCCCCAATAATGTGTCCCCGAGTGTCTCGATACTGCATAGTTCGGTGAAAAAAGACAGAGAGCATAGCACTGCAGCGCTCTAAACCTCGGCATTGCAGCACTGACAGGGGGCTTTGAGACACTGACAAGGGGCGCTGTGGTGCTTCAGAATCGATGTTGCAGTGCAGTCATACATACTGGAGACAAAGAATTGAGCATCGCGGTGCTACAAGGCGGGCAGAGCAGTTTTCTTTTTTGTTTTTCATTAAGGGTTGCATCCCTTGGTAGTTTTTGTGTCTTTTTATTTGTTCTTGGGTAAGAACGGTGCTAGAGAGAAGAGAGACCAGGAGAGAGTAAGAGAGAAGAGAGATATGTACTTATTTCTTCTAATTTTCATAGTGGATTTCTTGATATGGCGTCTCCATGGTTTTTTCTTGATTTTGTGTTTTTCCACGTTAAATCCTGATGTTCTTTCTTTTCCATAGCAATTTTCTATTTCATGTTTGTATTCGTTGCATGATTTACTTCTCCCAAACAAATTCTACTTACACATACACACACATGTCACCGAAAATCGCCTTGGTCAGGTGCGAATCTCGAGACATATCTAAATTAAAAACTTCCAAAATTAAATTTGGGATCATCCAAACTCTGATTTCAACAAACTTATAGTCAAATTGAATATCTCAATGAGACGAAGCCAACGACATCAAAATCGGTCCGATCCAAGCCCAAATGGGTCCAAACCAAGGGACCAAAGCTGTTTGGAAGCTTCAAAGTATTAATTGGATGACCAAATGATCTCCATATATGGCATGCTTATAGTCGAATCGAGCGGCATTATGAGACAAATCCAACGAGCCTAGGATTGGTTAATTCTAACATCATTATGGCCCTTAAATGCTTGAAAAACATTTCATGATTGAGGGAATCAGTACGGATCGTCCGATGGAGCACTTCAAATTCACCCTGAATCTTCTCCATATTTATAGAGTGTGTCACTCATAAAAATCTATAAATAGACCTACACTCTCTACATAAAAGGGACCTTTGACTAGGGTTGCAAGTGTGTCAAGCTGACTCGAGAGCCGGCTCAAGCTAGGTTCGATAATTGACTTGTGATCCAAGCTCGATGAGCCAAGCTTGAGCCAACCTCGACTTGACTCGTTAGCTTGTGAGCTGGTTTGTTTAAAAATATTAATATAAAATATACTTAAAATATATTAAAATTCAAAATTATAAGTATAAAATTGATGAAAATGTTTGAAAATTATATCTCAATTTCTTATATTAAGTGATTAGTTAGTATTTTTCTTAAAATTTCTTATTTTTTAACATTTTATTATAATAATTGCTTCAATCATAATCGTTCTCTTTCTTTAATAATAAATGACCCGGCTTGAACTGGTTGAATAAAGCTCGAGCTCGAGTTTGAACTCAATTAATTAATCAAGCTCAAGCTCAAGCTACGGGTGACTCGAGCTCGGCTCGACTCGTTTACACTCCTGTCTTTGGCTGGAGATTGGAGAGAGCTCTGAAGCTTCGAGGATTCTAGAGCTCTAACCAGGCACCACCGTAGAAGAACTGCTGTCAGCTGACCAGACCACCGCTCGACCATCGACTGATGTCGGACCTCCGTCCGACCACTTACCGTTGCTAAACTTCCGCCCGACCATCGTCGGACCACCGCTCGACTACTTACCACCGCCTGACTTCCTCCAAATCATCGTCGGACCACTGTCAGGCCGCCGAACCACAACGGCTTCCAACTGCATCCGGATCATTGCTCGGCCGTCGGAATTATGCTCAGCAGCCAACCGCCCTCCAGACCTTCGTCCGGACGTCGCTAGACTTCCACTTGACCGTCCATCGTCGTCTGATTTCCGCTCGACCATCATCGGACCACCGCCTAGTTGCTGACCGCCGCCGGACTTCCTCCTGACCGTCATTAGACTTTCGCTCGATCGCCGTCGAACTTCCATCTGATTGTCATTGGACTTCCGCTTGACTGCTGTCATTACACTCCTGAGTATCTTATGGAGTCTAACTGAGTCTCCAAACTATTGTAATTAAACCGCCTCTAAGTTAAGAGACAGATCAACCTTTATAATTCACTCAAATTTAGTTGAATATTCTCATTTGGGTCAGACCCCATGATTTTTTTCTCTTTTTTGGGTTTTCCACGTAAAAACATTTTTGGTGTTTCTTCGCTCTCTCTCTTTAACTATCTATTTGCGTGTTAGATATCCGTGCATCGCTAAGACGAAAAAATTTACTCACTCCACCGCCGCAATTATACTAGCCCACAGCACACACTACAACATCCAACGACAATTCTCATGTTCGCTGGCAGACTGGATTAGTGAGACACAAAAAGTGTGATGCCCTACGCCTTTCTCCAGCCATCCATTTTTCTATCCCTTTCATCCTCCCTCACCCGTTTCTCATGTCTCTACAATGGAAGGCCGCCATTACCCATAGGTTTCCACGACAGGATTATCGATGTGTAATCAACGGCATGTGAAAGGCTATGAAAGACAAAGAGAAGGAAGGAGATAGTGTCTTAATGAAGAGAGCAAAGAGATACAATTTTTGATTTTATTTGAAATTCTGATTATTATGTGAATAAAAAGTAAAATTTAAATGTTGAATGTATAAATAAGAGAATTTTAAATGCTATGTTTGTAAATTCTTCTTAATAATTAAAATTATATATAATATCCGATGAAATCCATCATTTCTTGTCTTAAAACTATCTGCTAATATAGAATGTGCTGTACATTCTGCACTCTTCACAAGAACTTTGCTGCCCCTCATAATGCGGCAGCCCTATGATGAATAGACAACATGAAATACATTTGACGTTCCAGCTAGCTAAATCTAGATCACATTTTATCCAAGACAGGCTAAAATACCTAAAATTTCCACTAAATATACTTAAGAAGATAGCTGACGGAAAAAAAACCTTAAAATTAGCTGTGCAATGATGCTTGCTTAGTTCCGGCCTTTTAATGCCAAATCCAAACCTGAACCGAAATCTTTGTTTTGGCCTAAGCATGATCTAATTATCGATCCTTGAATCAGAAAACTCAAAACCAATAAGAACCATAGTGGGAAAAGCCCAGCAACAGGATTGCTGAATTCAAGTGATGGCTATAAACTGGCCAACAGATAAACCAGACCTGAAGAGACCAAAAATAAGAACGCATGTAATTAGAGGATTCTTTCTACTTCACACAAGATCATCCCCCAACTTGTGCATATTCAGTATAGTATTAATAGCCAGGAGTTGGAGGGAGAATCAAGTACATGGTGAAGATTGACAATGGTTGATCATCTCGGAGAGAAGACCGTGGCTAGACCCTTATCGACTGTTAACTGGATAGGAGGTCCGTAAGCCATTAGATCTCCTTCTTGACCACACAAGTCGATTCCTTCACCCCTAGCAACGACTTCACCATCAACGTCTACGATGCCTCCCTTTGTGGGATCCCCCACACGGTTGCCTGGCACCAGCTTAAATGCTTTCACCTGAAACAGTCATGCCAATTGTCTTTAAACAGGAAAACTGTGAAATTTGATTTATAGAAAATACGTGTTAAAAAAAAAAAGGGTGAAATTTTCTTATATCCTTCATTTTATTAAATGTGGTTAGAAGTCAGGCAATAATCTGATCAAAATTTCTTCGAACATAATGATTTATTGCAAATCATGGTTTGATATAACATGTTTTCCATCCAAAATTAGCCATTTAAGCCCTCAGAGGTGTTCAGCTACAGAAACAACAAAATTCAGTGTTTTGGGAGGGCTCACCTTTAGGTACATCACATATGGTGATTTAACATGGCTTCCATCTTTAATCTTAAGCAATATTGATAAAAGAGCAGATTTTGGGCAGTCCTTGATCATAACCAAGTCCAGGAAGCCATCAGAAAACTGCAACTCAAACAAACAATCACATGAAAAGGCAAACAAGGAATAAAAATCAGCATCAATGCAAATGGATGCTCAGATGATACCAATTCCATATCAAAGGCAACATTACTACTGGTTGCTTCCATGCAAAATCATACTACAGATTAAACCAACCGCCAACCATATTAAAAGCTCGGAGTAAAGGTGGACTAATGTTGACAAAATTACAGTGCATAATTCTAAATCGAATACAATAAAAACTTGAAGAAACTTTTTTTTTTTTTTGACGCATCTAGAATCTTCAAAACCTGTATATGTGGCACAATATTACATGCAGGCATCCTTCGGTTGGAAACTTTTAGAAAAGAAGACTATGCCTATGCTAAAAAAATTGCGACAAAACTAAGTGGAATAATTGTCGATGATTTCTAGCAGCATGTTTGTGAGCCTATAGTGTCTGCTCTATATAAACAAAAGAACAAATTCTAAACATGATACTGTTGAAGATAGAATACCTTGGCCTCAGGTGCTGGCATAGCATCTTCACCCACCCAAGGCACATTCACAAGTGAAATAGTTACAAAGGGGCCTTCCAGAAACCTCCAATCTGACTTTTCAAAACAAACACTAGGGCCCCGGTAGCTACCTTGCAAGACTTCAGCAACACAGTTTTGTCCTTTCTCAGATACATCATCAGTACCCATACAGATTGCTCTATCCTTAATAGGTTCTCCATAGAGTTCATGTCCAGGAGCAGGAACAAACTCAACATGACCATGGTATTTGCGCAACTTCATTATTCTTAGAAAACACTGATATAAAGAAATATGAAGATAAGATCAGCCCAATAACTTGGAAAAGCATTAACTTTACATACTGATTTTCAGATCAGTAAAGGAAAAAAAATTCTTTCAAAGAAGCAGCAAACACAATACCCTTTCACAGATGCAAAAACTGTAAACCGCTATTATCTATTGGCCCTCTGGCAAACGTTAAAATTAACATAGCCACTGCAAAAAGTTACCACAATGTGGGGGATGGGGAGATATTTATGTGCACAGCCTTACCTCTGTTTTTCAGGATATAATTTCTGTGATTAGATTTTGTGACCTCTAAACTATAATAGAGGCAACCTATCCATTATTCAAAACTGTAAAAAAGTTGGAGCTTCATATTCTAGTAGACTAGTGCACCAGCTTGAAAAAGTAGCCCCCCACCCACACCTCTGCTTTCCTTTCATTCCCCTTTTCTTTCTTTTTATTTTTGGTGTTCCGCAAGACGGGTTAGAGGTGGATGATGATGAATGGATTTGCAGTGCAGGCCTCATGTTTTCCCGTCAAATGGCAAACAAAATGAAAAAATAAAAAAGCAGAAGTTGGTTAAAGCTTGTGTGATGTATGTGTGATGCATGTTTCTTGATAATCATCACGAAATTAGACAAAGTGCTATTCAATGGTAAGCCAAATAGAAAAATTCATGTTGACATTTTTTCAACCTGAAAGAGGTATAGAAGACTAAATATGCAAGTCTAACATCCATCGCCATACATAAATCTTGGACGGAAGCATCAGAGTTTAATAATACTAGTGTTTCACTAAAAGGCCTAAACAATCGTAGTAAATACTGGGAGACAAAAACTAAAAATAAAAAGAAATAGGTTATCAAGAAAGGAAAAGCTATCAAAGATTACATATGCAAGACAAGTAGTTTAAGCCAGCTAGAGCATAACTCGAGGCAAATGGGAAACTACAGTTGACTTCTTTGGATTAAGGTATTACTGCTATGTAAAAGTAACAAGTTATTCTCATGTGACCACTAGCTACTTCTAATGTAACATCATCATGCTCCTTGAGTGTTACTATCTACATCACACTTGTTCTTTAATAATAATATTGCTGCTGTACCATATAATTTTAAGTGGAAAGCAGATGAAGTAGACATAATATAAATCCTGAAGGAAATAACAAGGGAATAATTACACACATAGAAGTCTAGGCGAGTGCTTCCCATCCATCTGTACTTTTCAGACTCAATATCAATATCAGCTATTAACCCTGCACACAAAATTATGCATTTACAAAATGCCAGAAAGTTCATCGGCTTCTATCGTAAAAACCCAAAACAAACTATTCGAATGATTATTGCCTTCACCGCACAGTATCAAAAATGTCTGACAGCTTAAATAACAAATAATATTTAGAATGTACTATCCTCTGTGTTTTTTTACATACCCCATGTAAGCATTAAGATACTAAAAAACTTGGTTTCTCCTTGCAATACAGTAGTAACGTCCAGTGCCCGTTTATGGCCTGTATGATTGAATAGTAAAGACCACGAAGAAAAATTTAGAAGCAAAGCACTTGGAAACCACAACCAAGAAAAATGAATATGACCTCTTATAACAGCAAAAGTAGCATTCTGTATCGAATACATTTCTCCAACTGCGTCCAAAAGTGATTTTGCTAACCCATTTCCTGTACCTGCATTTGGCATTGTATTAAAGAATAACAATCATTAGTTAATTAATTCAAATGTAACTACCATTTCTAAATGGGATCAAATTATGTGATTAAAGAAATCCAAATGAGTAAAATAAACTCTTATTAGCAACTAAAAGACTCAAATGAATACAAGAAAAGAAGAATAGACACACATATAGAGAATTACACGTTAACAGAGTTCAGAAGGGCACCGAAGGATGGGTGAGAAATGAGTTTTCATATGAGGTTATAGCTATTCTACAGTAAAATAGGGGTTATTGCAGACTAGCAGCTCATGAGATATACCTGCAGGAATGATCCCAAGGGGTACCTTGATTGCCGTGTCCCAGTCTTCTCGTTGAAGCAATCCATTCACCACCTAATCAACACAGAGAAAGAATAAACAACCCGATAGAGTTGAAGAACAAAATTCTTGATTCCTTCAAGAGGTTAAACCAAAATTCACATGAATCAAGCCATCCACAACAATAGCCATGTGCAAAAGCTCAACATAAAAAATCAAGAACTTTGGTAACTATAAAGATGAAACTGTTCAAGCTACAAGTTGAATTACTAACCTCCACAAAAACACCATCTCCACTGACACATACAATACCGTCGTACTTTAGCAAATCCAATTTATAGGCAAGTTCTTGAGCATGAAGCTGATATTTAGTTTCTGAGAGATGACGCATGGTGAAATAAATTACATCTGACATTTAGTTGAGAGAAGAAACAAATAAAACGTGAATTTTAAAGCTCACCAACCTTGCAAGGTATACATAATATTAGCCGCAACAAGTAGGGGCTTGATCTCAGTGTCAAAAATCTTTCGTGCAGATCTCTTTCCGCCATAAGGGTTTAAAATTATAAACACCCTCTTTGGCCGGCCTATTCTTATGCAGAAAAATGAACAACAATACATTAGTTCATCTGATATTCATCGTCAATTAAGATAAATTTTTTTATCTAAAAATTAAGAAATATAAATAACACATTAAACATTTAAAAAGTTCAGCTGAAAAAAAAAACACAAAATCCAATTCAAACAAGAAAAGCATTAAAGGGAAGAAGAAAGATAAATGCCCCAAGGAAAATTTTGTTGGATCTAAGATAATCTATGGAATCCATTGATATTGAATGAAAGAAGGAATAACAGCTAACATTTTCTCAGATAAATAATAATAATAATGATTAAATCATCAAATTCACTAAAATCATATGAGGCTACTCTTGCAAACAAGAAAATTCATAGCGACTGTACAAACAATTATCCAAAACATCAAGCTCAAGCCAAGTTAGCCCAATTCAAGTTCGACTTGACACAACCTCAAATCAAAAGGAATTCGCCAAGTCTCTAACTTAATTCATCCCAAGTAGGTGATTACAATCAGTGAATTCGTACCATGCAAGCAAGTACGACCTATTAAATCGGTCATAGCAATGTTCAAGTGGACGACTTCTTTCATGCAGAAAACTAGTAATCGGCTATTCTATTATTCATTTATTTATGCACAACTAGTCAACATCTTCAGATTAGTTCAACGAATGACTTTCTTAATTTGAATATTCAAGCGACTTGATAATCATATTTCATTATGGGAAATTAGGCTACATGAATCTAGTATTTTTTTTCTTATTTTTTTTATAGTCATTTGTGCAGCTAATTTTATAATGCTCAAGCCTCAGCCCACATCTATAAATAGAGGTCAATGAATGAACTCAGTTTAAGCAATTTCATGCACTTAAGTCTATTTAAATGAAATCTTAAAGATTCTCACCCTAACATTTTTTTTCTTTTTTTCTTTGTTCATTGTGCACTTCTCACTTAATACACTCAATAAAGTTTGGTAGACTTCATGTATAATTCTAGATTCAACATTCTCTATAGATTGAGAGTTACATGTTTAATTGCATGAAGATTCCAGACATACAGAGATAAAGAGACAAAGTTACATAGATCTGGAGAATAGAAAATTTTTTATATGAAGATTTCATATTTGAGATTAAAAGGGTTTCCCCATCAATGAAAGATGAGAATACAATGTACAAACTTACTTGAATGCTACCTCCTAAGGTAGCTATTGGAAGTGATGACATTGATGAATGATGATAGGCTTTAAATGATAATGTTGATGAAAGGCAACAAATGACATCTTGTATACGGCACTCATGGACAACATTTCACTAGGAAACTGAGTGACATTACTCGAAAAATGTTTCATGCCAATGAAGGGGAGATAACCGACATCAGGAGTTAGAAGTTGGCCAACAGATGTTGATTAGCAAGCATCAACCGATTGATAGAAAGTGATGTCTAGTGTTCATATGACAAAATTTGCAACAAGAGTCAAAAGACACCGTCTTGAGTGCTCTCCATATAGAAAGGGAGACCGGATAACCTCACAGGCAGAGGTTGAATGTTGACAATTGGCATATGCTAGACATTGGTTGTTGTGGATGTCAATTTCCATTAGATATGTCGGTAGAAGAATATCTAGTGAATTTGGGAATATTTGAGTGATTATTTGGTGGCTCTCGAAGTAGTTGAAACTCTATAATTCTTTACAATTTCTTGGCAATCCCAGTTCAAAACGTTAAGAAACGAGAACTAGATATATTAATAGAATTTGAAGGGGGGGGGGGGGGGGGGGTAATACAATCCTTATTTTGAATTATTCAAAAATATTACTCATTCTTATCAACAATGGATGCACCATATTACACCCTCAGTTGATGAAAAAGTGGTTGGACGATCCCACCCTTGAGCAAGCCTAATTAACTTACCCATATTGCAACAGGGCCCAATTATCTACTAGCGGTTGATAGATAATGGTTTGGTGTTGGCCACTGGCAAACAAATGTCCGATCAATGAAGATCATGCATTTCCTCAAAGCTCTTAACATCACAAAAAAAAGGAGTTGAGGAATTATGCCATACTTTTCTATTATTGGAAAGCAATGGCGATTAAACAAATTCTTTTAATGGATTTGCTTGTCTCAACAAGAAAAATCCAAATGACCCACTGTCGACTCATTAATCGAATGCATGTGTGAGCCATAATAATTTTGAGAAGATGTAGGGATGAATTGAGAGTCGACAGAAGATGGAAACAAAATGCAAATATTTTTTATGAAATGCTTCCCTTCATGAGAGCAATCTTTTTATGAAATGTTTTTCTTTTTGAGAGAAAATTAGTGTCGCAGAAAACTCATAATTTTATCATTATTAGAGGTCACAATCACTATAAGAAGTTTTGAACTTCAAAACTTCCCTTAAAGAATTGTGCACAAATTGGAGCAGTATGTCGCGTTCTGAGGGAGGATATTAAATCCTCCCAAGAAGAGGAGTCTATGGATGGTCACAACCAACCAAATGAATAGCTGATTAGAGGAGGCCAGAGGTGGGGTTGTTGCTTTTCGGATTGGTTTGATTCGTTATGGCCAGAGCATAATTGGGCAATTCAAAGCCTAAATGACCTCATAATTGCATGGTTTTGATCTCATTGGATTTGTCTTGTTCAATCCCACTATTTTAAAACTAAATTTTCAAAGTTTATAAACTAAAAATCAGGTTATTTTTTTGGATCCAGAAAAATGATGAGAATTCATGCTTGATCAGATTGATCTTGTGAATCATATCATCTACAAACTTAAAAGATTGTGAAACCAGTAAAACTACTAAGTCAAAGCAAAAAAAAAGAGAAAGCTTCTGCATAGGACACAGAAATGGAGAAAAACTAAGGAATTCAAACAAGTTCAGGAAACTAGTTCCAGCCTTAGCTCAAGGAAAACTTTCAAGCTATTAAGAATTTAGAGTATGAACAAAAACGGATGCAAGATCTTCTTCTTCATATAAATATATCCGACTGACTTTGCAAACCGTATCAGGTAAAAACTTAAGAGATTGTGCAACCAGTAAAACTATTAAGACAAAGCACAAAGACGAGAAAAAGCTTATGAACAAGCACGAAGAAAGGGGGAAAAAATAAAGTTCAAATCAAACAAGTACAGGATTCGAGTTCCAGCCTTAGCTCAAGGAAAAAATTACAAAAGATCTTCTTCTTCATATAAATATATTTGATTGATTTTGGAAACCATATCAGCTACAAAATTAGAAGACTGTGAAGCCAGTAAAACTATTAAGTCAAAGCACAAAAAAGATTGAAAACATGTACAAGCACACAGAGAGAAAGAAAATTAAAGCTAAATTCAAACAAGTTCGGTGTCCTAGTTCCAGCCTTAGCTCAAGGAAAATTTTGAAGTTATTAAGAATTTAGGAGCATAAACAAAAAGAGGCAAATATCTTCTTTTTCATATGAATCAATTAATTGTGCTGTCGAAACACAAAAATGTAAGAAAATAAAAAAGAAGCTAATTGAATGGCTACAAAGTTCAAGCCAGTGGTTTCTAAAAGCATCAAGCAAAAAAACAAAAACAAAAAAAAGGAAACCAATTCAAGATGAAATTAGACGACTGCCAAACCAAGGAGCCCACTCTCGATTCATATCTCAAATAAAACTGCGGGGGAAAACATAAAAAACACAAAATCTCTCCCAAAATTTCCACAACCAGAACAGAACCAAGCAGAAATAGGTACAACGATCCCACCTACCAAGGGAATTGATAAAATCCCTAATCTGATCGCTCCAACTCTCCGCAACCACCTCCGTTGGCATCACCAGAACGAAGTCCTTCCTCACCCTCTTCCCCAACTCTCCTTCCCCGCTCCTGGGCTCGTTGACATATCCCCTTACTGTAATCTCCCTTCCCTCCGATGAGAAGCCCAAAACCTCCGACTCTATTGCGAGACTCTGCTCACCGCTTCCATCAATACGCCACTGCAGCTCACCGCCAGCACTCAGAGTCACCTCTGCTTGCAACCCATTCACGCGTATCATCTCCGTGGTCGCGTGCACCATTTCCAAATCTCGACTGAGATCAGACAAAGAAGATCGAGAAGGGTTGGAGACTCGTAGTCCAAGAGGCGTACGAAGCTGCATTGGCGCTTCAAACAAAGATATTTAAATAAACAAAACGACGTAGTGCGGATGGCGAACTATTGCAGATAGGAGAGATTTTTACGTCAGAGTGAGGGCTGAAAAAATATAATTCTTTAAAAAAATTATATATTTACCGTATATTCTCATAAAATTTGGATAAATCTTACATCCAACTCCACATGTAATAACCCCTCTGCAGATAGAGATATTATGGGGGATGAGAAATGGTGAAGTGTGCAAGGGAGATATTAACTAAATAGGTTATGATAGATTGTCTACATGTTTTAGGTCATCCCTTAATGATTTATTTTATTTTGTTTCTTTGGAGAATTTGTAATGTGTAAATTAAAATAGTAGTTTTTAAAGACGCATCATACCAAAAGATCAACCTATTTATTTTTATTTTATATACCATATAATAGTCATAATTGATTAAATATCAATATTATTATATTATTTAGAAAAATATGCTTGAAATACTACTGTAATTTATATATGAGTTATAACCCTCAAATAAAGACTCACATGAACTTCCAAATAAAAAATTTGCTTAAATGTCCCTCTTCCAAACACATTCTTGATATTTGATAATCTCAGAGCTCATATGATTTGTCTATAATAAAGCTTCAAAGCAATGGTCTCTCCGTTCCAATCATCTTTTAAGATTTGTGATGTTATGTTTTTAGTCATTTAGGTTTCACTTGTAATTATAACCATTAACTAAAGACTCACATGAACTTTTAAATAAGGAATTTGCTTAAATGTCCCTCTCCCTAGCACATTCTATATCTCTGATAATCTCAGAGCTCAGCTTCAAAGCGATGGTCTCTATGTTTCAATCATATTTTAAGATTTATGATGTTATACTTTTAGTCATAAACCTCAGCTGAAGGCTCACACGAACCTTCAAATAAGGAATTTGCTTAAACATCCCTCTTCTTAGCACATTATTGATCTTTGGCTGTCTCAAAGCTCATATGATTAGTCTACGGTAAAGCTTCAAAACCATGATCTTTATGTTCCAATCATCTTTTATGACTTTTAATATTATACTTTGTCATTCAGGTGTCACTACAATCATTGCTTATAGTTATAGTTTATAATAGCATGGAGATTAGAGGAGAAGCCTGAGTTCAAAGAACTAACAAGGTTTTAAGTTATAATGAAGGTTTTGAACCTTATTCACATACTAATTCCTAAACCCTAGACGTCATTAAACACTATGTTACTTATTACAATCATATTCAAATCATGTTTGAATGAAGTTCAAATCTTGTTCGAATCATGAATTCGAACGTGTCTCACATGATTCAAGCAAGGTTCAACTATAATTTGAACAACTTAAAAATGTTTAGAGCGAGCTTTAAGTAAAGTCCAAACATGGCTCAAATATAGTTCAAACATAGGTATAACATTGTTCGAACAAAGTCTGAATATAATTCAAATCCTTTTGTCATATCTAGTATCTTATATGGAATTGATTTATTTGAGATGATTTGTTATGTATGATGATGCCCACTTCATATCTATTAAAAGGCATTTATTGCTTGGGTTACATAAAAGCTAGAAATGCGATGGATAAAATTGTCAAATAAACTATTGCATTTGATTTTATTGAAAAGATTGAAGAGTCCTCTCTTAGGTAGATTTTTCAAGCCCCTATGTTGTAATTCTCTTAAGTCTAATTCATCAACTATTGCTGAGGATGATTGACAGTGAGAAGAATAAGTGATACTCTCTTGTGTTTAGCATAGGAGGTAAGAATGTGAGATTTAAAATTGTTGAATTTAATCTAATCACTAGATTGGAACTTCGAGAATTTTCATTTGAGGAGAAACTTAAGGAGAAGAGGAGAAGTAATAGGCATGTTTTATAACTACTTAAAGTAGACTTTGAGGCTGCATTTATATTATACATCGAAAGAGACGATGTGCAGAAGTTATTTGTATATTATATTGTAGATGGTGTTCTATTTAATTATGATAAGCACAATGATTTTTTTATTGAGATGATTGTCATGATTGAAGATGCGTAAGTATTCTTTTGATTACAATGAGGTAAGCTATCACGGGAGAAGACTCTTAAAGCATTAAATAAGAATATGATGCACAATGAGACCATTACTCATAAAAAGAATGTCCGAGATTAATACATTGCCACTAAATATTGATCCTACACTAGTACATAGAACTTAAAAAGATGGCTTCTATTCTCAGCTTCTCCCAATTAGTATAGGAAGAAAAAGATGTCTATCGCATTTTTTTTTGAAGTGAGTGGTGGTCCTCTTGAGGATAATGTATGAGAGTGAATTAAAGAATAACTAGATGCTAAAAAGGTGGCCTCCTCTAATTAATTGAAATAGAATTTTAGACTTGTTAAGGAGTTAAAGAATAACAAGCTAAGATTAGAGAATAATTAGCCAATGTTGGAATAGAAACTAGATGTTCTAAGCAAATTTTTCTATAATTTTATACATAGGGATCTAAAGGAGAATATATGAATGGAATTTTCCACACAAATCAATGAGGATAAGGAGTGTATTAAGGAGCTCTTAACTACTGATTCAACCATTTATATTGAGCTTAGGGATGACATGGAAGAGGAGAAGGAGGATAGTATGGAGTTTCTTGTAACTAATTCTATCATTCAATTTGAGACTAAAATGATGTGGTGAAGGAGGCATAAGTCATTAGCCCGTCTCTTGTCATTATGCTTAGAGATTATGTAAAATTAATAGACTATCAACAAAGACAAGCAAATAATAAAAAGTAAGTATTTAATTAGAGACTTCACAAATCCCTTAGGAAAGAGATATAAGCCAACAAATCCAAGTGATATTCATATGTTTTCCATGTTAATGAAGAGAAATTATCTTTCTTTATGACTTGGTTAGTATGATTAGAGGACAACTCTAGAGAGAGAGAGAGAGAGAGATCAGTGGGAAGTGGAAACACTATGTAGTTCCTGCAATTAAATACGATGAAATATTTTTCAAACTCAAGAAAAACACATTTATAAACATATTTTTCTATAAATATTTTTGAATTAAAATAAAAAATAAAGTATGGGTTGCCTACCTCGAACCCAATAATTTTTCAAACTAGTTGAACAAATGACTTCAATAAATGACCTCTCTTTTTCTCTCTCCTCTTCTCCTCCCCTATCTTCTCTTTTCTTCTCCGACAAGGTGGCTAGGTGAATTGAAAATGACAATGGTTTTAGATATTTTAATTGTTTAATTCCACTATTCTGACCTAGCATCGTCAAGCCTAGCTCCCCAGCATCACTGCACTCCTAGAGAATCTTTCAAATTATCTTAGAATAGCCTCAACTGAGACTCGACGCTGAATCACAAACCCAATACCATTTTCTCCATTTTTCGAGAGCTCAATGTTGCGGCACTGTCAACCCTGGCGCCACAGCTCCTGCAGAGCAATTTTTAACATTGGATTTTCAGTTCTCCGACCCAACCTTAGTTACTTACAACCCCATTAAATTCTAAGGCTTATAATTACTATTCAAATTAACTTTAACAATCATTAATAGGCATTTACCTAAATTTATGATGATAGATATTACATGCAACACCCAATTGTATTCAACTAGCATAACCCAATCAAAGTTGCTCCAAAGTAATCCTTATCTTGTAGGTAGCATATTTAACCTCATAGCTCAATCTCAAACTTATCATTATGAACGTAATGGGAACATGCACAACCATGGTAGATGTTGATATTTATGCCATCAACTTATTTTTGTGTATTTGCGTTGTCAATGACATCTTTACCTCTACCATATCAGTCATATTCAAGGATACCTTAAAAGGATCAATATGCTAACATAACATTGCCTTTTGAATTAGATCATTATGGGATACTATGAGGTTAGCTTCTCTAACTAACTATATTAATATGCTAAAAAACGGCATTCACTCTCTTGATCATCACTAGTTCCTCTATAATTATTTTCCAAGAAATACAATATATTGATAAGGACTCCAAATTATTTACATTCTCCACCTTAATGCTGCTCTCCAACTCTAATTTTTTTTTTATAAATGATGCCACCACCATCTTTGTCATTTTTTTATAATTAAAAAGTAACTTTGGAAGAGCTCTCCAAACCTTTAATGTTTAAGAACATCTTCTAAGATTTTGATGAGTTCATTTACATTATTAATGCCATAGTATTTAGCCCTTCATTGCTTCCTCTTACACATCACAGTAATAAACCTTGGAAGCGAGGGATAAAAACCTAGGTTTGAATTTGGAAATATCACTTTATGGAGAACCTTGAAGAAAAAGGAGAATGCATGTAAATGACATTATTTTTTCTCAAAATAGCTAGTTATAGGGCTTAAAATAAGCCAAAAAAATTATGATGCTTCAAGTTTTGCACCGCCTCTCTTGTGTGTACATGACAAGACCTATAAAAGAATATCTAAACGATTAGAGTAGCTCAATTAATAACCCATTAGTGGGCCCCAAGTAATGTTACTTTGACAAGTGTCACGAGAATTCAACTGATTGATCATACAATATTTGAATGGGATTGGAAAATTACAAAACTACCAATTTGTTATGATCAAAGCCATTAATTTATACAGATCCTCAATCTGGAATGATCCACAAACCACACAAAAGATTTAATTTCTATCTATATATCATTAATAATCATTATCAGCCATCATAGATAATCAAGGATCAAAATATGGCCACTCTCCATATATCATACCAACAATATCTCAAAGATTTATTCAGTCTTTGATATGACTCTCTACCATGTATCCATAAAACTTTCTAGAATAAAACTACCTTAACAAGCTGATCATATGATGTGTGTCACATGGAATCAACCTCCATCATGCATGACATGTGTCTCATTACTTTTCATCTTGCCAAACTAATCAATGCATGCCTCCACATTATAATCATTTAAGGGATCTTTTACAGTTAGCTCATTGTCTAAAAATACTACTTTTCTTAATCTTCAAGGGCATGCATGAACTTAAACCTATAGCCTAAACCATGCTAAATTATAGTGGAAGAGTCATTATAATGATTATATATATTTTTTCTTTATCATACTATAAAAGAGCTGAGGAAGAGGGACGAGATGAAGACGATTGAAATAATTTCTTTTTTTATAATGAATATTCTCCTTCTATATCTTACAGTGCATATTGGCTATCCCTTATATTGGACATAGGCTAACAAATCAAATCAATATTAAATATTGTATGTGTTATCTTGGAAGAATTATTGCAAGCGACATCCCGATTCGTCCGGAGGTGAATCCGGACGCGCCACATCACCCGGGGCCCGGTGCATCCGGGTGATGTGGTGCGTCCGGATTCGCCTTCAGACGGTCCGGACGCCGCACACAATAATCTCTCATTGTCTTGAGCCTTATTTCTCTTTTAATTTTTACTATTTTCTCCCGCTTCTTCTCTTTTCTTGTTTAATATCACTTTTTCTTCAAAAAGTAACCCAGTAAATAACTAACACCCCCATAATGTGTTATTCTGCATGTCAATCAAAATCAAATAATTGTCTCTGTATCTCATTTGCTTAGCAACATAAAAAAAATTATGTCCATAATCATTGATGTAAAATTATTTTAGGAGAGTTAAAAACTGTATTTGATTATAAATATAATTAGGTAATATAACTTTATTTTAAAATAAAAAAATTAAATTTAAATAGCATATTATTATACAACTTGTATAAGACAGCTCGAATGGATGCAATTTCGAACTAGTTTGGGTCAAATCAACTCGAACTTTAATCAAATTAGCTTGAAATTACTAATTTCCCCTTTTTTTTTAACTTTTAAAATATTAATTATTCTTATATAAACACACACATATATTTATATTATTAAGGATAGACTTTAAGAAGGAGCACATAGGAAATAAAAATGCGTAGAAGGAGCTTAGTTTGAGAAAAATTTTGGAAGGAGCGTAGATGCCAAAAAGTTTGATGCAATCTGCATTCAAATAGAAATCGTCAAAACGTTTGACGTGGTTTTCGAAACCAGAAAAAATCATTAAATATTTTGGTGCAATCTCCACTGCTCTGCTTGAGAGGGAGAGACGAAAAGAGAAAGAACCGGGAAAATAATAGAAAGAGATGGGGAGAGAGATCGAGAGACGGGGTGAGAGTGAGGGGAGAGAGAGATGTATTAATATATATTTAAATATATTTCATTTCTTATATTTATATTTATATATATCTCTCTCCCCATCTCTCTCTACTCTCTTCATATTTCTCTTTCTCTCTTCATCTCTCTCTCTCAATCGGAGCGGTAGAGATTGTGTCAAAATGTTTGACGATTTTTTTTGGTTTCGAAAACCGCATCAAACGTTTTGGCAATTTCTACTTGCATGCGGATTACGCCAAACTTTTTGGCATCTACGCTCCTTAATATTTTCCCGAACTACGCTCCTTCTACGTATTTTAATTTCATACACGCTCCTTCTTAAAATTTATCCTATTATTAAGCTCAAGGCAAAAATTTATTTAAACTTCGTTTGAGACGGCTTTTTTATTACTTCTTAAAGCAATTTTTTAGTAAAAAATTAAAATTTAATAAATGCAACCGAGTAACAAATAGGTGCTGTATGACGAATCTATTTTCGAGATTATTTTACCAAATGAATTAGTTTAAAAGGATAAGAACTCCATCGATATAATAAGCCAAAACTCGAAAGACAACGGTCGGCGAAGTTTCCTTTCGTTTTTCTATTGAACAAATTGTTAAATTACAAGAATTGGCGCCGGATAGCTTATTCTTTGTTGTATTCAAACAGCTGGAGAGAAAATAACTCGGTCGGGTAAGGCGTCGGCGAAATTGACTATAACAATTATAAAAAAGGATGTCGTATATTAAATGACAGTGACCCGCCATAACCTTTTGCATCGTATTTGTCAGTTTATGATGTGGAATATGAGCAGTTTTGGTTTTTCAAGTCATGAGGTTGGAAGTAGGAATTTCTCTTTTTTATAAAATAAAAAAAACTTGTTGTCATTGATGTAATTATCCGTTTTCTTTATTTTGGAAAGAGACCGATTTAACTAGAGTGTTCTCCTCAACCTAAATTTTAGTACCATCGCCTCACATAATTAATATTATTAATCCCTCCTTGGAGAATCAAATATGTGATGACCGATGTCAACCTCATATAAACCGCGATGTGCTAGCAAGAGAGAGGAGTGCCTCATGGTCGATGGATTTATGGGCTAGTGACATTGCAGATTTTATGGCTTCAATTTAGGGGTGTTCGAGCTTGACTCGCGAGTCAAATATCGAGCTCGACTAGCGACACTGAAACGAGCTCGTTGAGCCGCTCAATTTCGGTATCCCGCTTGCCATTCGTTGTTTTCCCGCCCGGTTTCTTGGTCGGCAGCACTGCAGATGCGGTTCGCCCGTTGCTTTTTCCTGTGGATAAAAAAGTGTCTTAAGTTTTTGATAGTTGCAGCTTAAAATTTTTATTTTTTTTAAAACTAACTAAATCACTGTAGTTGCAGCTTTAATATTTAATATATATATATATATATATATATATATATATATATATATATATGCTGCACTGTAGCTGCAGCTTTAACGTTTTTTTTTTGAAAAACTACAGCTTTTTTAAAGATTTAAATTTAATAAAAATACTAATTACTTTCTTTTAAAAAATCCTAAAAATAATTTGAGCCGGCTCGCGAGCACACAAGCCGAACCACATCATGCTGAAACTTGAGCTCGAGCTTGACTCGTGAGCGTGATAAGCTCAACTCACGAGCCCATAAATGAGTCGAGCTCGAGCCGGCTCGGCTCACTTACACCCCTAGCTTCAATTGACTAGCAAGGCCGATGTGGAGGCCGAGGGAAGGAAAACAAAGAAGGAATCATGAATATCTCCTCTTCTCTCTTCTTACAGCATAACCGTAATCAATTTGATTTATGTAAACCCTAGCACTAAACTTACCTTACACATTTATTGTTGCTTTAGGTGAATACATGTTAGTTAATTCTCAACTTAATTGCTTAAACAAAACCACATAAACATAAAACAATTAATTCATGCAGAATTTCTTCTCAAGGGCCAATAAAAAGGGATTTGGGGCATTTGTGGCATGCCCTCTAAATTGGAAGAATTATTCATTTTATCTTTCATAATTTATAACAACAATTATCAGAGTTATCTAATTTCTTTTATCAATGATATGAACTAGTAGAAAAAATAATTCTATTTATCTAAACACCAATATGCATCTGTATTCATACTCTAAAAATCATATAGAATAGCTAGGAGTTACACAATTACAATATACAATCTATTCACACATGACTACAAAAGAATAACTTAACAAAATAATAGATAAAAATATGGAGGATCTTATAATTGATCAATCTCACACTCTTGATCCTCTTCTCTGACCTGAAATTATTCAAACCATATATAATGAGCTAAAAAGCGCAGAAGATCACTTAATCTTACAACTGAACTGAAAGCACAGTAAAGAAGCAATATGCATTCATCCCTCAATTCATAATAATAACAATCAATATGATCATGAATTTGCCTAGTAACAGTAAACCATATACAGTAGCAGTAAAATTTATAAAATAGTAGAATAGTATTGTTACGGGCTAGAATATATGCGGCGATAGAGTTAGAATTTTATGTTTCAGCGTTGTACGGATATCTAGCACAAAAATAAAAGATGAAAAAATACCAGGATTTTTACATAAAAAATCTTGAAAAAGGGAAAACCCACGGGGCCACGCCCAACTAAAAAAGATTCAAGTAGTGTTTGAATTGATTACAAGTCACATACTCGTCCCCGAAGTTGAGGATGATCAAATTACAATAATAAACCGTCAGGTTGAAATCCAGTTACAAAAAAGAGATTGGAAATTTGGCGATATTTGGTGGTCGGGCAAAAATTCAGCTTCAATCGGTGGTCGGGCAGAACTTTGACGTCAGTCAGTGATCAGGCAGAACTTCGGCGTCAATCGGTGGTCCGACAGAACTCCGGCATCGGTTAGCTGTCGGGTGTAAGTCTGACGGTGGTTAAAGAGGAATCTGGTGGCAAGAGCTCTCTTCTTTCTCTTCTTCTTACTTCGATCCCCTCTCATGAGAAATGATGAGTCTAGTTATAATTTTCTGGGAGTGGCATGGCCAGTAAATATGAGAAAAATCAAGGGTAAATTGGGAGTGGTTTGAATGAACGGCCGATGTTGGATCCTTTGATCATAGATCATTTATTGGGTATTTGAATGCCCTAATGATATCAAAATTCTACAATCTTGGGCTCGTTGGATTTGTCTCGTCGAGCCGCTCGATTCGACTATAAGCATGTCATGTTTAAAAACTATTTTGTAATCCAAATTATGGATTGAACCTTTCAAATGTGCTTTGGGTCTTTGATTTGGACTCATTTGGGCTCGGATTGAGTTGAATTTGGTGTTGTTGGAATTATATTTTTGAGACATTCAATTCGACTACAAGTTTGCTAAAATCGGAGTTCATATAGTCTCCGATTTAATTTTTGAAGTTTCCAACTTGATTTTTCCTCAAGATTCGTGCCCGATCAAGATAATTTTTTGATGATATATCAAGTACGATACAGATGCCAATAAAATAATACAACAAAGAAATAATGAGATCTATAATCTATAAACCAATAAACTAATAAGCCAGTATAAGTGTGGAATTGAGAAATTAGTTGTCCTAACAATATTATCCAATAAAAAAGAAAATCATATAAATTAGTAAAACTAAAACATGTGTAAAATTAATAAGACAATCAGAATCATTTCTGTGTAATAAAACTGTATAAGAGTACACACATGATGTTCAATTATTTTATATCAATATTAATCAATATCTTATATCATATGCTCAGCAAAGAAATTACGTACTCAGTAATAGTAAATTTGTAAACAATGAATCAATTAGAGTAACAGAACAATGAATCAGTAGTGATATCAATAACAATATTTGTAGTATCAGTAACATTATCAATATTATCAATAACAATATCAATATTCATAAAATCGGAGGAAGTACTAGTAAAACAATACATTAACAGTAATAGAAATCAGTATAATAGTAAAATAGTACAATAACAATAGTGTGGTAATATGTATTCTAGAAATCACGTTAAATAAGTAAAAAGTTTTAGTTTGCGTGGTATTTTTCTAGTAGTAGTAATCTGTAAGCAATAACTATTAGCTAAATAAACATAGTTGTTACTCCTTACTTATTAATATAGTAATAACTCCTTATAACTCCCAATGAGTGAATCACATGAACTAGTCGATGATAATACCTACCATAGTATTTAAAAAAAGCACGTCTGCCCAATATTCTGTATAGGTCAGTCAGTCATCAGTCAACGTCAATAAAATCAACCTTTACTTGTCCTCATATATACTATTATCATGATATTATAATAGTAATAGCAACCAGCTATTACTCAATCACATGCTCATATTCATTCGCAATGCTTATATTACTAGTATGCTTATACTAAAAATGCCAAAACTTTTATTCTGCGCAAATCGTACAAAACACAATAACTTTTATTTTACCTGTTAAAATTAATAAATTAACCAGTCAAAATATCCAAAATAATTAGGACTATAACATATAAAAAAATTATGTTGTGGAAGTTCACTAAATTCAGAGAAAATGATATAAATTTAATTTAGAAGAAGTCAGACAGTCGAAATCAAAATTTTTGAAAATAAATATAGGATAATAGTCACCTACCTCGATCTGAGCAGTTTTCGTAAAAGCGGCGAAGCGAATCGAAGACCAAAATCAAGGCTTCTCTTTCCTCACTCCTTCTCTCCCATTCCCTTTTATTTCCTTTTCATGCAAGCTGACACTAGTGGTGTGAGTGGTGAATGAGTGGAGAGAAATAAAAAAAATTACATATAAAAATGAATTTATTGTGTATCACTCCAACACTACCACCAAGGGGAATAGTGGGGAGTCATTGTGAGGCTTAGTTTGGGTACTGGTTTGACATTGCCCCCTGGCTACCAAAATAAGTGGAATAATGGGGAGTCATTATGAGGTTTAGTTTGGGCACTGGTTTGACATTGCCCATCTAATAACCCATATTTTTAACCGAGATAAATACTTTTTTCTGGAGTCAATATAGCTTCAAATCGTAAACTATTTTCGCCATAGTTTGCTATTATAGTATTTTACTTGTACGAATTTTTTCGTATTTTTTTAGCACTGTCGAAAATCCTTAAGAAATTGGCACATATCGGTACAAGTGAGGATTTTAGGACTGTTAGGTGTCCATTTTGAAAACTGATTTGACCAATATTTTTTAAATAAAATAATTTATTTTATGAATATTTTTAATAATTTTTAATTTCTCAAATTGATTTATATGAATTTTCTATTGAAAATTTAATAAATTAAATAGTTATATTAATATTATAATAATATTTTATTATAAATATCTAAATGTATTACAGAACCTTATTAAAATCCTTTTATCTTGTCGTATTTGGATTATAAAGAAGAGGTTAAGATAATAAGAGAAAAAAGGTAAGAGAGCGAAAAAGAAAATTGAGATTTAGATACCGCGAAGCGATTTTCGTTAGTCAGACCAGTTGGGATATTTGCTCGTCTCCCTGTAAGAAACCTTTAGCCTATTTCTGATTTTAAAGATTTTATATTTTTGATAGTTTTTATTCAAATTTGTATTTTCATTATCGTAAAATATAAAAAACTTTGTATTGGCAAAACTTTCATTGTGTAACTTTTTGTATGTTATAGAGATCATGATTATGAGCATTTTGAGTATTTATTTGAGATTTTTCACAAGGTGATTTTGAAAATACAGTAATTTTTATCTACCAAGAAATTTATTTTGACCTCTAAAAATAGTGTAGTATAATAAAAGTCTTAAAATATCATTTTACATAATCTCTGATAATTTGATAATTTTTTGAAAATGTGAATTTTTGACTAATAGGATTTTTGTTATGTATTGTTAATACATTTTAAAATTTTCTGAATTAAGCTCAATTATGCATTATTTACTGTAATGCATTAAAAATAGATGTGGATATGTGCTTGAGTAATAGCAGGTCACTATTATTGTTATAATATTATAATAATAATAATGTGCATGTGTGAAACAAATAAGTAAAGACTAGTTGACCCGTTGGTTGGAGACTGATTGACTTATACAAGATGATGGGCCGACGAGCTTTCATATAAATACTGTGGTTTAGTGTTATCCTCTAGTAATTCATGTGATACACTGGTTGGAAGTTATAAGGAGATTATTACTGTGTCGACGGGCAAAGAGTGATGACTCTACTTACTGAGCCAATAGACTAATACTGATACTAACACTGAAAAATATCGTGATAGCCAGGACTTCTTACTTATTTAGTGTGACTACTGAAATGCATATTTTTGAAAGTTCGATAGGAATGTTAAGCCCTTATGAACTAGCTTGAGGCTAACCAAGAGAGAGGGTGAATTGGTAGTTTTAAAATTTTCTTTAACCACTAGAAATATCTTTTTATAATTTACAACAGAAATGAATAAAACTAATAATAAAAAGATCAATCACAGATTTCACCCAAGCAGATAACAACAGAAAAATAAAATGTGAAAAATAATCAGAAATAACACACCAGATTTTATAGTGGTTTGGTCAACTTGACCTACGTCCACTCCCCGGAGCCTTGCCTCAAGGTATTGCACTACTCAAATTAGTAACTCTCCTTTTACTCCCACAGGAAGGCGGAGAAGCCTTTATACAACTCCTTTTCACCAACCCGGTGAGGTAGAGAACCCAGACTTCTTTTGTTTCCTCCTAAAGCAGGCAAAGAACCCAGACTCCTTTCGCTTCCTCCTGAAGCAGGCATGGAACCTTACCTCCTTTTGCTTCCTCCTAAAGCAGGTAGAGAACCTTGACTTCTTGCTGACGATCCTTCCCATAGAGACACCACGGGACAAGAGATGACGATCGGAGAAAATGACTCAAATCCTTACTTGGAGTAACCTTTGTGAACACCTCATAAACTCTCTCTCACAAGATTCTCTCTCTCTCTCTCTCCCAAGCTCTCACTCTCCTTCTTAAAGCTCTCTCAGGAAAGGACTTTGGCAAAAAGTTTTTTTCAATAACAAACAAAAAGGTTTAAATAGAAAGGCACAAAAATTTCCCTAAAATTCAACTTGCCGTCAAAGATCATCTAGGATGATTGAAGGATCGTCCTGTACGATCAGTGTACATCTTCACCAATTAGCCTGGACGATCTGGCTTCTCTGGACGATTAGAAGACATGTTTTGTTCTGATCATTCGAGACGATCCTGCGATCGTCTAGGACGATTAGTTCAACTGGAGAAAATCATCCTGAGGATTATTCGGGTCGTCCAAGAGAAATTACTGGACAATCTGAAGAAAAAAGACTTAATCGTTCGAGACGATGAGCCTATCGTCCCATACGATTCATTCAAAAATGACCAAAATCATCCTACACATTGTTCGGGTCGTCCTGCACAAACATGCTGTATGATTGAAAATGACTTGATTGTCCGGGATGATATTTCTATCGTCCTGGATGATTAGTATAAATAGGCTTATATCGTCCAGCACATTGTACAGGTCATCCAGGTGAAGTCATTTGGACGATGAGGATTTTTAACATATCGTCCAGGATGATCTTGCGATCGTCCAGGATTCAATCAAATTAATCCTCGATTGCTTTCCTTAATGACCAGGCTAATTTAGGCATGATTGATGTGAATTGTCTAGAATGATTAGATAGAAGAACTAAGAAATCAAAATATGCCTAACTTAGTCTAGCGGTTGAGAATTTTTTATTTTAGCCTATCGACCTGTAAGTTAGGAGAATCGTTCAGGACGATCAGCTTAATCAAATCGACTTAACTTGACATCCCTAATTAGGGTTTCTGTTTCAATGGATCATCTAGGATGATATGGCAATCGTCTATGACGATGTGAACAAAAACATAACAAAAACTCTAACTCACAAAAAATCTCCCCCTGAGTGTGTGTGCAAGGTTACTTAGCCAGGGGATCAATTACATTACATTTGACTCAAGAAAGGAAAAAAATATATTTAAACAGACACATACCCGATCTTGAGTTGGCTGGAATTGCATTTGATCTTTTATACCTGAAATGTTAGCCAATCAAAACAGAACACAGAAATATTTATTATCATCAAAATTAAAATTCTTAAATCCAAATTTACAACAATCTCCTCCTTTTTGATGATGTCAAATATTTATTCAATAGTTTCAAATAAATTAGATAGAAATAATCAACGTACATACGAGAAAAAATTTGTCATTATAAATTTTACTAATCATTGACAAATAGTGACACTAAATACAACAAAAGAAATAACTACAATACAAAAATAATAAAAGAAACTACTAGTAACACAAAAAATAACTCACCCTTTTGACACCACAAAAAGGAGGAAGAAAAAGCAAAATAAAATAAACTAGAAATATCACAACACAGAAAACATCAAAATCAAAGCAAATCAACGAAAAATAGAAATGGGAAAACTATAATAAAACCAACGGATTTTTTTTTGAATAGATCGGCTCCAGTAAATCAGAATTTTTCCATAGTTTTCAATTCAAAAGCCAATAAGAAGAAAATCGACCACACTGAAATTCAGAAAATGTTGAAAATCAACTTTCGTAACTTCTACCTCGGACTCCTTACAGGTTCAAATTCCTTTCAAACAAAAGTCTAATTCAAAAAGAAATTAGATTCGAAAAGAGATCATTTCAAGCCTCGTTCCAGAAAAATATCTGATAGAATAGTATTACAAAGTACGGAATTAGAAATCATAATTTTTCATCTCAAGCTTTTGAAAATATTAAGTGGCATTTGGATTTTTCTAAGACATTTAAAGATCTGAAAGGGAAGAAAGCTTTATCTTTGTGGGCTTATTTTGTGCCTCTTTTATAATTTATTTGGCTTATTTTGTGCCTCTTTTATAATTTATTTGGCGCACTTTGTGCATCTTTTAATTTTTAATATACTTTGTGTATCTTTTCAAATTTAAAGACATTGTGCATCTTTTTAGCTTTGAGCTTATTTTATGCCCCCTTTTTTTGGCGCTCTTTGCACATCTTTTACAAGCTCGCTTCCTTTCATAATCGTTAAAAAATCTCAATTGTGAAATTACCTTCCAGACATAAGAGATGATCAAAACTCACTCTCTAAATAAGGAGGAGTAATTCACAGAATAAAAGCCATACATCATATGATAAGTAAAATCACTTGATTAAAAAAACATAATAATGATCCAAAACTTTGAAGATACTATTCATATGAGGTATATTACTGTAGGAAGATAAAATAGATCTCTAATTCAAAAATTAACTTTTTAATTTTGAAGAAGATTTTTATCCAAAAGAAATAATACACCATTAAAGGAGTTAGAGGAAGAGAAACAATCATCAACATTTTTTTTCTTTAATAGATTTAGAAGAGTCAATCACTGCTTACAATCTTTCAAATAAAAATAAGATAAAACTCTTAGTAAAAAATCTAGTTTATCAGCAGTAGTGAGCAGTGATCTGATTTATAAGAAAAGTAGTAAATCAAGAACATGTAGGAAATCATATCAAAATAAATACTCAAATAAAAAAAATAACAACAGCAAAAGGAAATTAGCAGAGAAAAAAAAATATGAAATAGATAATCAAATCAAATCAAATACAAATTAAATGAAAAATAAAAACAAGAAAATTTAGAAATCAGCAATCATTAGATTCATGCATTTATGTCAATCACACCCAATTTGGTCCTTAGAATGCTGAATGAGTCAAAGGCCAGTAGTTTAGTAAAGATGTCAGCCAGTTAATTTTTAGTTACTACATGATGTAGCTCAATATCTCCTTTTATAACATGGTCCCTAATGAAGTGATGCCTTATGTCAATGTGTTTGGTTCTTGAATGTTTAGATTGCATTCTTAGAAATGTATATGGCACTGGTGTTATCATATAGAACTGAAATTATGCCAATAGATAATCCTAAATCCAGAATTTGTTATTTCAACCAAAGGACTTGGGCCACACAACTTCCTAAGGCAATGTACTCAGCTTCTGCAGTGAAAAGTGCAACAGAGTTTTATTTTCTACTGGACCAGGAGACTAAAGACTGTCCTATAAATTGACAAGTTCCAGAAGTGCTCTTTCTATCTACCCTACATCCTACAAAATTAGAATCAGAATATCCAATAATCTCAAAAGCAATGCTGTGCCTAGGATACCAGATTCCTAAGTTTGAGGTCCCTAAGAGGTATATAAGAATTCTCTTAACAGCAGTCAGGTGGGACTCTTTAGGATCAGCTTGAAACCTAGTACAAAGACAAATAATAAACATGATATCAGGTCGACTAGTAGTCAGGTAAATCAGTGATTCTATAATTCCTCTATACTTCTTCTGATCAACAGATTTTCCATTTGAATTCTTATCTAACTGAACATATGAACTCATGGGAGTATTGATTAGCTTGTCTTTGTCCATTTCATATTTCTTCAAAATATCCTTAGTGTATTTTGATTAATTTAGAAAGGTTCCATCATTCATCTACCTTATACTAAACCCCAAAAAGTATGATAATTCTCCCATCATACTCATCTCAAACTCCTTACTCATTATTTTAGAAAAATTATCACATTAGTTTTTATCAGAAGATTTAAAAAATATATCATCAACATAGATTTGGACAATGAGTAAATCATCTCCTACTTTTCTCAGAAAAAGGGTGGTGTCTACGCTCCCCTTAACAAACTCTCTTTCTAATAAAAATGTGCTAAGCCTCTCATACCAAGCTGTGGGTGTCTGTTTCAATCCATATAATGCCTTTTTTAATTTATAAATATGATTAGGATACTGAGAACTCTTAAAGTCTGGGGGTTGCTCTATAAAGACATCCTCCTTTATTACTCCATTCAAAAAGACACTCTTAACATCCATTTGAAAAAGCTTAAATCCCTTATAATAGGTAAAGGCTAGTAGCACTCTAATGGCTTCCAATCTAGCTACAGGGGCAAATGTCTCCTCAAAATCAATTTCTTTTATTTGATTGTACCCCTTAGCCACCAATCTTGCCTTATTCCTAACCATCACACTAGAATCATTCATCTTATTCTTAAAGGCTCATTTGGTTCCCACTATATTTTGATTCTTAGGTCTTTCTACTAACTCCCAAACATCGTTCCTTATAAATTAGTTTAATTTCTCTTGTATAGCTAAGATCCAAAATTTATCAAAAAGGGCTTGATTGATGTTGGTGGGTTCAATCATTGAGATAAAGACAGAATAGTTTACTTCCTTCCTAAGTCCATACCTAGTTCTAACACCTTCATAAGGATCTCCTAAGATCAGTTCTTTAGGATGACTTGAAGAATATCTCCAATCTCTAGGCAAAGTGTTTTGAGGTTCTACCCTTTCCTCCAGATTTATATTTTTAACTCTTTTGGTAATCTCTCCTACATCTTCTTCTTCCTCAACTCTATTCTCCTTGGGATCAGATTCATCAAACACCACATGAGTTATCTCCTCCACCACCAAAGTCCTTTTATTAAACACTCTAAAGGATTTCCCCACACTAGAATAACCTAAGAATACTTCTTCACTAGATTTGGGGTCTAATTTTTCTAAGGATGATTTCTCATTATTTAGAATGAAAATCTTACAGCCAAAGATATGGAGGTGGGACAGGTTTAGAGTTCTACCCTTAATGATCTCATAAGGTGTCTTATTCAGATTAAATCTAACATTCACCCTATTTAGCACATAACAGGAAGTGTTCATCGCTTTAGCCCAAAAGTACTTTAGAAGTGAATACTCAGCAAGCATGGCTCTAGCGGCTTCCACTAAGGTCATGTTCTTCCTTTTAGCTACCCCATTCTGCTGAGGGGTCCTAGGAGCTGAAAAGTTGTGGCTAATCTCTTGCTCCTCATAGAAGGTTTCAAATCTCATATTTTCAAACTCTCCACTATGATCACTATGGATGGTCAAGATCTCACAACCTAACTTCTTCTAAATCTAAGTGAAGAAGGATTTAAATTCATCAAATGACTCAGACTTATGTGATATAAATCTAATCCAAGTGAACATCAAGTAGTCATCAACAATAAAAAATCCACAGAGTTTTTCTCCTAAGCTAGTAGTGCTAATGGGTCCAAAGAGATCCATGTGAAGGACTTCTAAAGGTCTAGAGGTGCTGATGTCCTTAATGAAGTGGAAAGAGGATTAGACTTGCTTCCCTAGTTGACAGGCATCACACAGGTGATCCTTAGTGAACTTAAGCTTGGTGACACATCTAACTAAGTCTTTTTGGGTGACTCTTCTAAGAGTTTTCATACTGTTTTGATGTTTATTACTAATAGATGATATTAGATAGCTCTGGTTGTTGTTATTAAAAGATTAAATGAATAATTCTTCTAATTTAGATTATGGGGCATCACAGCCCCCCCCCCCCCCCCACCCCCAACCCACCTCTTCCTTTTCTACTTCTAGCAACATTCAGGATCACTAATTGTGTCAAAGCTTATTTCGTCGAGCATTATTGCGAGTCGCAGAAATCTGCTCTCTTGTCTAACTAACTTTCAATTTTAAGGAGGCTTGTCGCCTCTGTTGGTTTCAAAGATGTTTGTACAAAATTATTAAGACATTATTATATAAAAGAATCTGTTAAGAAATTCATTTATAAGGAAGTCAGAGAACTCTTATATATGATAAGGGCAAGTTAAGCCAGGCCATAGAGAAATGATTCAAAAAGAAAAGGGTGTAGTTAATTATCTTGGAATGGCCCCTCACCCGCACGTTTCTTTATTTTTCTATTGTGGTAGATAAAATGCTTTCATATGCCAGTAATTGTTGCATGGTGCTAAGGAGTGATGATGCATATTCCAAGCATTCAGAGAGCTTAATAATGCTGGAGTTATCACTATAATATGGTTAACCCCAAGTTTGATCAAGCATTAGGTTAGGTTTGATCATGAGATGAAGGCATTGATTTGGTGGGCCCCTAGTATTCCTAATAAGTTAGTTAGTCTAGCTTGGAAGGTATTAGATTCACTAGATTATCCTAAGTAGCTAGGTTTAACTAAACTTATTTTATTAGACCACGGGTTAATTAGCTAACCTAGGTAGGCCCCTTATTATATATGGTGATTTGGAGTATCTAGGATCCCTATAAAATGGTATGGAGTAGCTTAGAATACATTAATTCATTAATCTTATCCAAATTAATTAGGTTGTAACCACTTCAAATTTATTATATTTATGGGTTGAACTAATCTTGGTGGGTCCCCTAAGGTCCAGGATTGTATGGATGAGTCTCACAATTCCTAATTTGGCTTCAATCAAGTTTGATTAGCTTAAGGTTAGCACAAAGCTAAGAGAATGGGTTAGGCTAATCACAAGCTTGACTAAGAGATTTGAGTTGGCTTGATGTGACCCATTAGGCTAGGGACTAGCCCAAGTCTAATCCAAGGGTTTAAGGGTAGTTCAAGATTTTCTTTGGGCAAGCATGAGAGTGTTAGGCACACCACATGGTTGACTAGATCTTAGAATGGCTAGGGCTTACATAAGGATTAGATAGACTTTCCTAGGCCTTACTAATGCAAGTGTTAATTGTCATAGTTTATATAAACTTCATGCATCTAATGTCTTAAAACTTTTATCATTTTGGTTCTATTAAGTTCTCAATTAGTGACTTCTTTGGAGTCCAATTTAAATTAACCCGACTCCCATGAATATAAAAGTAAAATAATTTTTAGGAGCTTTGTCACTCATCACAGCTCACTCCACCTTTGCTCCAAGCACTATCCTCAATCATGCCTTGCATTGCTCCACCTCCATTTCAAGCATCACCATCAGTTCAAAAAAAATCACATTTTCATAGCTACAAAATTTAAATATTGAAGCAAGTAAAATTAATTATTAAATAATAAAGACTTAAAAATTATACTGATCAAAATTTTTAATAAGAAATAATTAAATATAGAATATGTTATTCAAATTTAAATAAATTGTTACGATTACCGAACCACAGACCTTAACGGCTATAGAGAAGGTGAAATCTATGGTACACGATTTGTGCTGCAATCCGGGGCCCCGGGCCCGGTCTAATCTGGCTGGTCAGAGAAGGCCGGCTCAGCTTAGGAGGCCTATGGCCGAGGTTCGTCAACGTTGCCTAAGAATTATCCTGGCCTATATCCGTGGCGACCAGTATTTCATCACGCCGTGGCTTGACACATGTCATCCCAAGGATGGATGTTGACCGGTCAGAACCGGGAACTCGCGAAGCTTCCATTATTTCTTTCCTCCGGAAGGAACTAATGAAGAAGCAAACTTGGTCCGTCTGATCGAGATCAGATGGTGAATAGTTTCGAACGTGATTTTAATAGTTGCAGTTTGCACATCTGGAATACTCGCCGTGGCAAATGCATTAAAAACAAAAACAAAAATAAATAGGGATTTTTTTTCCTCCATTCTATTATGTTAAGAATTAAATTCTCATTTAAATTTAATAAAAAAATTATCATTTTAAATATTTTTTAAGCAAGTCTATCTTTTTTTAATATAGGTTAATATCTACTCTTCTAACCGGGTCATTATAAGGAGAAGTTATTACAAGCGGAGTTCAGATGTAATTCTATGTTCGGACTATGAGTGCACACAGTATATACATACTATATATAAAAATATAATTTTATACACAGTGTGTATATACTGTGTACACTCACATGTCCAAATTCAACTCTACGTCCGTAATAATTTCTCCATCAGAAGGCTGGAGTTTGATGAGTCCAAATCATCTAAGGCGACTCTCTCCATCTTATCTGCCACTGGAGCTACTCCAACCCTTTCATGTATATACTCGTTTCGCATTTTATCTCTAAGAGTGAAGCCACTCATCCACTTGAGCATTCTCATCTCTTTTAGAATAATAAAAAGTTTACATACACACAATACATAAATTATAGCTCATAAAAGTCATATAAAAATTTTATATAAAAGATCAAGAGTAGAAAAAAATCAAGAAAAATATCTAGTTAAAATAATTTCATAATATAAGTTGAAGATTATAATGGTACACCTTTATCTTGTCATAGAAAATGGGTTAGAAGACTTGAACTGTTAGTTTGAGTTGGCGCCTAGAGTGCTCAGATAAAAATTGTGCATAGACGTTATTGCTCTATTCATTTACGTGCTATGATGCACATATTTATAGAGCTCTCCTCCAATTGATGCCTCTAAAGCTTCATATTGATCACACCTGCTACACATGTAGAAGATCCACCTCACAAACTAATGTTTTCAGTCCGCCATTATAATCAGCTCCTGAGACGGAATTTTTTTTAAACTATGCTGAGCTGCGTTAAATTGTAAGCTTACACTTGTAGAAGATTAACTGGCAAATTGAACTTTTCATATTTTCTGTATATTTTTATTTTATCATCTCTTAAAACTTTCAATTGATCTTTTCCTCTTTGTTAAAGATGACTTTTTCTACTTCCAAGCCTCCTTGAACTTTTCATCAGCTGCAGCTTCCCTTGATATCTCTGATTCCAGCTAATCAGGTTAGAAGAATTTTGTAAGAAAAACCGAGCAATTGCACCTTGAAGCTCACTTGACATCATGGCTTCTTTCCAGACAGTTTTCTAGCTGCTTTCTACGGCAGCTTTTTAGTATAATTTTTTTTTTTAAACAGAAGTGCCAACGGTTATTCACTCCCTTCCAAGTCGTCTTAACATTTAACATGATTATATGTACCCATATATTTCAAAATTTTCTTTTCTTAATTTATTAAGATGTGTGAAGCAGAGGTGAATCAAGAAAGGGTCTTATATACCACATTAAATTTATTTTTAAATAACAGGTTTAAGTATTGATACATCCTCGAAAAATTATTCAGATCGGGCACGAATCTCAAGGCAAAATCAAGTTGGAAACCTCCGAAATTAAAATCCGGGACCATCCAAACTCTGATTTTAGTAAACTTACAGTTGAACTGAATGTCTCGAAAATACGAACCCAACGACACCAAATTCGACTCAATCCGAGCCCAAATAGGTCCAAAACAAAGACCCGAAGCACATTTGGAAGGTTCAAACCACAATTTGGATTACCAAACAGTTTCCAAACATGACGTGTTTATAGTCAAATAGAGCGGCTCGACCAGATGAATCCAACGAGCCCAAGATCACTGAATTTGGATATCACTAAGACATTCAAATGTCCATAAAATGGTCCACGATCAAAGGATTCAACATCAGCCGTCCATGTAAACCACTCCCCATTTGCCCTTGATCTACCACCTATTTACAGGCCATGCCACTCTAAGAAATCTATAAATAGAGCCCCCTTTTGTCTTGAAAAGGGACCCTTAAGCCAAAGGATTCAAGAGAGAGATCGGAGATCGCTCTTGCCTCCTTGCTCCTCCTCGACCATCGCTGGAGTTTCGCCGGACCACCGTTTGACGCCGGAGTTCCTCCGAACCACCACTTGAGGCCCTGATTCCCGCCGGACCACCACTTGAGGCCTGGAGTTCCACCGGACCACTACCTGACGCTGGAGTTCCATCGGACCACCACCGGAGGCCCTGAGTTCCATCGAACCACCACTTGAGGCCCTGAGCTCCGCCGGACCACCACCTGAGATCCTGAGCTCCGCCGGACAACAACCTAAGGCCCCGAGCTCTGCTGGACCACCACCTGAGGCCCTGATTCCGCCGGACCACCACTTGAGACCCTGAGCTCCGCTTGACCACCACCTGAGGCCCTGAGCTCTGCCGAACCACCAATTGAGGCCTTGAGCTCCGTCGGACCACCACTTGAGATCCTGAGCTCCGTTGGACCACCACATGAGGCCCTGAGCTCCACCGGACCACCACCTGAGGCCTAGGCTCCGCCGGACCACCACCTGAGGCCCGAAGTTCTGCAAGACCATCACTTGACGCCCGAAGTTCTGCCAGACCATCACTTGATTCCCGGAGTTCCGCTGGACCACCATCTGACGCCGGACTTCCGCCAGACCACCGCTCGACGTTGAAGTTCTGCCAAACCACCGCCAGGATACTAATTGACGCCCGAATTTTTAAGTAGCACTGGACTTTTGCCAGTCCACCAAGTGACGTTGGACTTTCATCCTCGTTTGTCACTAGATTTCAACCATACCGTTGACATCTATAATCTGATTGCCCTCAAGGATGAGTCAGCCCACTATAATCTACTCGAATTCTAGTGGAATCATTTTCAACTGGGCCAGGCCCCGTGGTTTTTCCCCTTTCTGAGGTTTTCCACGTAAAAGATCTTGTGTTCTCTGTGTGTGAGCTGGATATCCGTGCAACGCTAAGACTTAAAATTATAACTCTACCACCGCGTATATTCTAGCTTGCAACAAATATATTAGAGATGGCTAATTATTTTTTACTTTTTAAATATGAAATTAAATCTAATACTCTCATTTGTGTGAACAAATTTTAATGTCATCAATATTATACACCAAAAATCTATTCAATGAGTTATCCTTGGAGTTTGCTCAACCATAATAAAAAACATCATGGACGAAGACAATGGGAAAATCATATTGCATATTTAACCCTTTTTTTTGGCTGGTTAAGGGATTGAGCGTTGATCACTTGGGAGGAATTTTTCTGGTCGAGCAATGAGCCTCTTATACCATTTGTTGGAGAGTGTGAATCAAATAACAATCAAATTTGACATAGTAAATTATTAGTTAAATTTATTGTCAATTTTTGTTGCACCAATGAAGAATTTATTAATTTAATTTTGACTTATTTTATTTGTGAAAATTAAGAATCTATATATTGTGTGATTATTATAGGATTGGTCGAGTGCAATATAGATGTTGATTAATTTCAAAACAATATTAATTTCTATCTGAATCCAACCAAATAATGAATCTTGAATGCATATTTTCAACTTCAATAAGCCAAACAAGCCCTCTGTGCTTTTCCTTTCGAGATTGTTCAGACTGTAGGGAGTCCTGATCGCTTAATTATCTGCTGCAATGCAACATCTCAACTATTTAATGAAATTGATTCATCATAATAAGCCTTCAACATTCAAATTTGTCAAGTGAAAAGAAAAAAATATACATAACTACATCCAAGCAAGAAAGGAAAATCATCATGGATTGATCATGAGCATAATTCACAGTACAAATTCAATCTCCAAAGCTTGGACATAACAAACTACCTAAGCTCCTGAAAACCTCCTGTTGCTCAAGAGCCAGGAACAAATTTGGTGGCATAAGCCCATGCATTGTTAGCTACGGGGTTATCCAGATGGTCCAAGAGGTTCTCCAATGGCCCTTTCCCTGTGACAATGGCCTGAACAAAGAAACCAAACATGGAGAACATTGCAAGCCGGCCATTCTTAATTTCCTTCACCTTCAGCTCTGCAAATGTTATAGGGTCATCAGCAAGGCCAAGAGGATCAAAGTAGGTGCCGCCGGGGTAAAGATCATTGCCTTCTCCAACTCCATCCAGGCCATTGATGCGGTAGCCCTCAACAAGACCCATGAGGACTACCTGGAAGCCGAGCACCGCAAGGATGCTCTGCGCATGGACAAGGTTGGGATTGCCAAGGTAATCGAGGCCTCCTTCACTGAAGATTTGGGAGCCAGCCTTGAACCAAACTGGTTCCTTGAAATCCACTCTCAACCACTTCTGCAGAACCTCAGGAGTTATGCATCCAAGAGCTCCGAGCATTGCCCATCGCCCATGGATCACCTGGAAGAAAGCTCAATAATAGAGAACTGTTGCTTAATGCACATCTAATAATCTCTCTTAAAACAAAGCTTAATTATTGCTTTTCTTTGTGATATTCGTAGAAGATTAGCTAGCATTGGAGACCGAAGTGGCTCCCAAAATGAAAGTTTTGGCCTCTGAGAAGCTGATTTCTCAAAAGATTTCACTTTAAAATCTACATATCATTCAATTACTTTTGGAAACAAGAGTTAGCTGTATAAATTTTTATGCAAAAAGAATCCATGCCATTTTTTCAAGGCATTTCTTGTGGAAACTTATAAGAAATCTCCAGTAAGAATTCTACAAGAGAAGAAGGATGAATGAAACTTGAAAACTGTCATCTTGATGAAGTTTGATGCTAAAGGATAATTCGTTACCTCAAGAGCACGATTTTTGGCAAATGCCTCCGGGTCGGCCGAGAGCCCAGCAGTGTCCCAACCATAATCGCCTGGGAATTCTCCATTAAGGTATGACGGTGTCTGAGCTGAAAAAGGTCCCAAGTATTTCACTCTGTCAGGTCCATACCACAGCTCATTACCCTGATTTGAAAACACACACAAAATCAGAAATGTGAACATATGAAACACTTCAAAATGTTTTCTTTTATGTGAATTTGGATTGTTCACCATTCTGAACTTCCCATTTCCCATATGCAGGCCTTCCTTGAGAGGGTTGGGGGTGGCTGAAGCCGACCGAGCCTGTCCGAGGAATGGAGTTGGCCTGATGATGGTGGCTGCCATCTGATTCTGTGGCTGAGTTTCCCTCTGCTTTGTGATATTTTTGCCTTCGATGTTGTGAACGAAAGGTGTCTATGGTTTCTGGTTTCTATAAGGCGGTGGCGAGAGAGGTGGCTTAAGGTCTTAGTGAGTGGAGTGAATGGTGGGGATTGAGATATCTTGGTTTGTTTCTGGACCAATGAGAGGGCAGAGAAGGATTTGGAGCGTCACCAACTCAGATCTTCCTATCTTCTTCTTATCTTCTCGTATGGTCCACTTCAAATGTGAAGTCCACCGTTAAGGAAAATGGAAATTAGGAGATTAGATTATTCCAGACATGAACGTCTTTCAACGCAAAGCGGCTTTATGATTCGTGCGAGGGTAATACGGTAATCTCCTTCGGGAATTTGTTTTGGCCTTGGATTCTTCAGAAATAGGTTGAGGCTTTAGTGCCTTCGTAGCTCCGTAAAATCTCGATCGTTAATATTTTTACTAGATATTTGCAAGATGAGGTATCTGTTGTATCCTTTTAGCCGATGATATTTTTTTTTGTTGATAACACTAGAGCGTGAGTTCTTGAATTATGGAGGTTAACTTTAGAGTATAGGCTTTCAATTGAGTTGGTCCAAAATCGAATATATGGAAGGTAATTTTAATAATAATATATTTAGTATGGGGATTATGACTTTGGGCGATCAAATCATTAACAACAGTATATGTTTTAGATATCTCTAGTTTATGATTCAAACTTCAAAGTGATGGTGAAATAGAAAGGAATGTTATTAGTAGAATTCAAGTTGGATGGTTAAAGTAGATGAATGCATTGGGCCTGTTGCATGACAGAAAAAATACACCTCCAACTTAAGGGAGAATTTTATAAGACGGTGGTGAAGCCTGCAATACTTTATTGTGTAGAATATTAGTCATTGGAAGAGAAGCGTAAAATTAAGTAAAGTGTTGCACATATGAGGATGCTCAGGTGGATCAGTGACTTCACTCTTAAAAATGTGAAACGAGTATATATGTTAAAAGGTTAGAATAGCTCCAATGGCAGATAAGATTAGAAAGAGTCATCAAAGATGGTTTGGACACATAAAACGTCAGCCTTCTGGTGACCCTATTAGAAAAGTAGATATGTTAGATTTAGCTTATGTTAAGAAAGGTAGAGATAGGATTAAAAAAATTTGGTTGAAAACTATAAGAAATGATCATTTTTAATTAGATTTAAATGAGAGTTTGGCTCTTAATAGGACATAATGGAGAAAAATGATTTATGTAACCAACCCTACATCATGGGAAAAAGGCTTGATGTTGTTGCTGTTGAGATTTAAATCTCTAATTATTCATTTCATGAGCGATAGAATGCAACATTTGACAAAAGATTATAACAACTTTGTAATTTTATGATCAATGTATGAATTCACGAGAAGCCCTCACTTTACCCAAAAAACAAAAACATTTAACTAAAGAGTTGAGAGTTGATATTAACATTTTGTTGGTTTGAAGAGATTTTAAGAAAATGATATAATAGATTAATTATTTTTTAAAAGTTTAAAGGCTAAGAGAATATAAAATAATAAGTGTTGCGGGCTAGAATATATGCGACGATAGAGTTAGAAATTTTTTTCTCAGAGTTGTATGGATATCTAGCACACAAACAGAAGAAGAATAAAACACCATAATTTTATGTGGAAAATCTTGAAAAAGGGAAAAACCATAGGGCCACGCCCAGTTGAAATGATTCAACTAGTGTTTGATTAGATTACAAGTGTACAAGTGACTGGCTTGTCCTTGAAATTGAGGGCGATCATATTACAATAATCAACCGTCGGGTTGAAATCCAGTTACAAACGAAGATTAGAAATTCGACGATGTTTGGTGGTTAGGCAGAAGTTTGGCTTCAATTGACGGTCGGGCAGAATTTTGACATTAGTCGGCAGCCGGGCAGAAGTCCGGTGTCAGTTGGCGGCCAGGTAGAAGTCCGGTGTCAGTTGGCAGCCGGGCAGAAGTCCGTTGGTGGTCGAGGAGTCTGGTGGCAAGAGAACTCTGGTTTCTCTTCTTCCTTCTCCTCCTTCTCTTCCTTGCTTGGGTCCCCTCTCATGAGCAATGAGGGGTCTATTTATAATTTTCTGAGAGTGGTATGGCTAGTAAATAGAAAGAAGATCAAGGGTAAATTAGGAGTGGTTTCAATGGACGGCCGATGTTGATCTCCTTGATCGTGGATCGTTTACTGAACATTTAAATATCTTAATGATATCAGAATTTGGCGATGTTGTGCTCGTTGGATTTGTCTCGTCGAGCCGCTTGATTCGACTATAAGCAAGTCACACTTGAAAACTGTTTGGTAATCGAAATTATGGTTTGAACCTTTCAAAATATTCTTCGGGTCTTTGATTTAGACTCATTTGGGCTCGTATTGAGTCAAATTTGGTGTCGTTGGGTTTATATTTTTGAGACATTCAGTTCGACTATAAGTTAGCTAAAATTGGAGTTTGGATGGTCCCAAATTTAATTTTGGAAGTTTCTAGCTTGATTATGCCTCGAGATTCATGCCCGATCAATATAATTTTTTGAGGATAAGATTTTGAAATTAATACTTAAGAATAAAAATGATGTTTAATATTATAATTGATACGTCATCAAAAAATTATCTTGATCGGTCACGAATCTTGAGGCAAAATCAAGTTGGAAACTTCCAAAATTAAAATTGGGATCATCCAAACTCCGATTTCAGTGAACTTACATTCAAACTGAACGTCTCGGAAATACGAACCCAACGACACCAAGTTCGACCCAATCCGAGCCCAAATGGGTCCAAATCAAGAGTCCGAAGCACTATTGGAAGGTTCAAACCATAATTTAGATTACCAAACGATCTCCAAATATGACATTCTTATAGTCGAATCGAGCGTCTCGACGAGACGAATCCAACGAGCCCAAGATCGCCAAATTCCAACATCATTAAGACCTTCAAATGTCCAGCGAACGATCTATGATCAAAGGATTCAAGATCGGCCGTCCATTCAAACCACTCCCTAACTACCCCTGATCTTCCACCTATTTACGGGCCATGCCACTCACGAAAATCTATAAATAGAGCCCCCTCTCCTCTTGAAAAAGACACCTAATCCTAAGGAGAAAAAGAGAGAGCTCTTGCCCCCTTGCTCTTCCTCGACCACCGCCGGACCACCGCCTTGACGCCGTTGCTCCGCCGGACCACCACCTGAGGCCCTGCACTTCACCGGACCACCACCTGAGGCCCTGTACTTCGCCGGACCACCACCTGAGGCCCTGCACTTCGCCGGACCACCACCTGAGGCCCTGCTCTTCGCCGGACCACCACCTGAGGCCCTGCTCTTCGCCGGACCACCACCCGAGGCCCTGCACTTCGCCGGACCACCACCCGAGGCCCTGCACTTCGCCGGACCACCACCTGAGGCGCTGCTCTTCGCCGGACCACCACCTGAGGCGCTGCTCTTCGCCGGACCACCACCTGAGGCCCTACACTTCGCCGGACCACCGCCCTGACGACGGAGTTCTGCCGGACCACCATTTACCATCCTCAACTCTGCCCGACAACTACCTAAGGACCAAAACTCTGCCAGACCGCCAGGCGACCCCGAAGTTCTGCCAGAGCGACATTAGGCCCTCACAAGCCTCTAACTTTCACCCTACGGGTGATATTTGTAATCTGATCGCCCTTGAAGGCGAGTCAGTCCCCTGTAATCTGCTTAAGTTCTAGTGGAATCATTTCAATTGGGCCAGGCCCCGTGGTTTTTCCCCTTTTCAGGGTTTTCCACGTAAAAATCTTGTGTTCTCTGTGTGTGAGCTGGATATTCGTGCAACGCTAAGACCTAGAATTCATACTCTACCGCCGCGTATATTCTAGCCCGCAATAATAATGATAATTAATTAGATTAGAATATGCTTCTTGTTAATGAATGATTAGATAATAATGCAACTTAAATTTTATGTTTTTAGCTGCAAGTGATGTAAACTGTCAGCTGAATATGAGAGCAAGCATGAATCTAAAACTTTTGATGAATTGGGAATATGTTAATAAAATTGCATTTAGTGGACTTGAAGAGTGCTATAAATTTTCTTAAACACTACAAAGAAGGGCTATCATATCATTTAAAATAGGTTTTTATGGCAGTTTTAGCCGTCACAAAAATGTTTGCAATGGTTCCAACACTACCGCAAGACCGCCATGTACTTTCCCTGTAATGATATTTCATAGCAGTTTAAGAACTGTTGGGGAAGAATGTATAGAATGCAAGTTTTAGAGACAGTTTTATCTACCTATATATTTGCAAATTAGCGGTTATTAAAACAGCCACCATATGTGTTGATTTACGACGATTTTAATAGTTGTTACTCTATAGAATTAGTGGTGGTTAAAATTGCCACTAAAGCCACAAATTAGAAAAAAATAAGGTATTAAATATAAAATTCTTCAATATGACACAAAATAGATGTAATTCAGTGATTTTCACTTCTTTTGAAATAATCAACAGCTGAATTTATAGAAGGATAAAATTTATAGACCATTTTAGCTTTGTTAATTAGTATACAAAAGCTTGTTGAAAGGTCTAGTTTATCAACTCAAGCCACTACTTAAACCTTCTATGGAAGAAACTTCCATCACTAGGAATATAAGGTTTATTTGGAACAACTTTCTTATTGTTTTCTAAAACAGCTTTCTAGTACAAAAAATTCAAGTTCAAGAAATAGTTGTACTAAAACACTACTTTAAAAGGTAGTAAGAAAGCCGTCCAAACAAAGCATAAATTTACGGGAAGTAAAGGGGATTCCCCCACTTTCATTAAATAAAAAAAGAATTACAAAAACCTTTTTGAGGAAAAGAGCAAAAGCAAAAACACTAAAAGCTAAGGTTCTAAACAACAACATCAAAAATCAAATGGAGCTAAAAGACGCAAAAGGACTATGGGCAAGGCCTAACCTTCAAGCAAAAACCCACATTGAAGGATCCCACCCGGTTGCAAAAGCAAAGGAGACTCCATTGGAGGCAAAATCCAAAACATATAAAAAAAGAGAGAAATTACATAACATAAAGGGAGAAAACACTTTAGCAACAAATCCAAATGAGACAACAACCATCAGAATGAAGAGAGCAGTAGGTCCACAACCAGAGGCAGAGGATAGTTAGCCTACAAGAAACACCCAGTAGAAGAGCATCATTCAAAGAAGATCCCAAATAGGCTAAAGATAACTGATAATTGCTTCCAAGGTAGCCAAATCAATGCCAAAACCGTCTTGGTTGGGATTGGAAGGCAAAGGCCACATCATCATCCAAAGCTGCACTAGAAAGTAGAAAAACACAAGATACTTTAAAGCATCAGCAAAACAAACCGAGATCCAACTAACCATAGAGGAAAAACAACAAGGCCAATAGAAAATTAGTGTAGAAATTTAGTAAATTTTTTTGCATTCTTCCAAATATGGATTTTGGCTTTAATAGCTTTCCTAATAAGAATCAAAATAGTATTAATACAAGAAGTAGAGTTGTCATACCTTCTGTTGTTTCTTTCATGCCATATAAAATAAATAGAAGCACATATAACCAAATTGTAAAAGTTTTTGATGCTGACATAGAACTAATGATCACGAATAATACAATTAAAAACTTGATTGATATTGGGCTTAAGCAGGAAAAAGATGAATGAGGACGTTAAAAGAAAAATCACATTCAAAAAATAAGTGAGAAATATATTCATTGTTGGCATTACATAGGGGGAAAGTAGGGTTAGCAAGAATACCCCTATAAATAAGATTATCAGCAGTTTTAAGGCCATCCACCATAGCTAACTAAGCAAAAGAAGATAATCTTAAAGAAAAACTTTTATGCCAAATAAATTTATGCCAACAAATCTCTTCAAAATCCTTATAATATATTAAAGCATTTAAAAGAAGGGTTCTCAGAATTGCACCAAATAGGCAAATTAACATCAAAAAGAGAAATATTCAAGGAAGTAATAGAGTTGATAACAATAGGAGGCAGATCCTAAGGAAAATCCAATCACAACCAGAAATAAGGATAGTAATAGAGGAAGTAGAGAGAAACACTGCATCAGACACAAGAAGAAGCTCAGCTAGACCTTTTCTATTACATCAGGTGTTCCATGAAAGGACAATTTTATTTTCATTAGCAATTTTATAAGAAATGTTTTGCTTAATAGTAGCAGAAAATTTGACTAAATGTTTCCAGCAATTAGAAACTCTCCCATAAATAGGCTTCCATAAGGAAGAATAAGAGTTTTTCCACCAACAACTAAGGAGAGGGTAAGAGGTCAGGCATCTCTAGATTAAAGAGCAAGAGTAAGCATGAATAAAAGCAAAAATAGAAGGAAACCCAAGTCCACCAGGATTCCTAGGGAGGCAAGTGTTCTTCCAAGAGATAAGATGAAGTTTTTTATCATGAATGCTACCATGATAAAGAAGCCTGGCATAACTTTTATTAATAAATTTACAAATTTTAGGTATTATAGAACCTCTAATCCAGTAGGCAATAGTGTTCCATATGCTAAACATGATAAATTGTATCCTACTAGCAAAAGATAAAAGCTTGGCCTTCCAACCATCTAGTAAATATGAAATTTTTTACATGAGAGGAGAAAAATTAGCCACTTTAATCCTCTTGGTGGATATGAGAATCCCTAAATATTTAAAAAGCCCATCAACCCAAAGGAAGGTTGAGAATGTTAGTAATACTCCTATGATTGATAGACTTCTTGGAGAAGAGAATAGATCTTTTGGACCCTAAGATTAATCAGAAGCCTTAGTACATATAGAAGAAGAATGAGCGAATGACCCACAAAACTCACAGGCCATAGGTTTCCAGTCATATTGGACCCTAAGATTAATCAGTTTTCCATCCAAAGAAATGGGGATTTCATTAACTAGCTTAGACTTACCATTAATCAAGACACAGACACGAGCAGTGGTTCGACAAGTTTTTTCAGTAGTGAGATGGTCCATGGCTAAAGGTATTCTAACAAAACTAGCAATCATAGAGAGGCCTTCAGGATTCCAGCAGGCCAGAGGAATATCATGGATCTTTATCCATAACGACATAGAAGTAACCTATTCACATTTGGGAGTAAATAAAGGGAACCATTTTTGTAAAACAAAGGAGGCGGCAAGGGTTTCTAGAGATTCCAGAGAGAAACGAGAGCATTCTTTTTATTAGAATTATATTACCTAATCATCTTAACTTAATTCTGATTTGAATGGAATCGACTTGATTTTCTTTGTAACCCTCTCCTCAAAAGCTCATAACTAATACTTCAAGTAATTGATTGAGTCTTCAACTCTGCCCAACCAATTAGTCTTCAGCTACATCCTACCAAGTGAAATAATCGCAAACATCTTTTGATCAAATTTTGGGGACATCTATAAATTTTTCACACTATTGTGTCTTATATAACAAGCGAAGAATACGTGTTGTAAATTGCATTTAAACAAACATGATGACTTGTTTACTATGCATACTGATATTAATTGACATTGACTGCATAGATTATTCACTGTTCATACTGATATTAATTGACATTAACTGCATAGATTATTTACAGTTCATACTGATAGTCTAATAATTGATATTGATCATTTTGTTTTACATTGAATACAATGGTAGGTTTTAGTTTCTTATTATGTGATTTTGATTGAATTCATGTCTAAAAAGGGATCTAGGCCCTCTGGAGTGAGGCTGATCATTGTTTTAAAGATTCATTTTATTTCTATATTTTAGTTTATTCTTTTATAGTCAGGAGCTTTAAAAAGGATAGATTTATATTTGATGTAATCTTCTGATTATTATAAATCGAATTATGAAGGAATGAATATAGAAATATTTTGATGACTATGATTTATAGTTGCTTTCGTTGTATTAATATATATTGATGGATATTTAGAGGCTCCAGCAAATTGATTAAGAGACAAAAATATGTAATTCTTCTTATTTAGATCTTGGGCTTTAAAGTCACAGCGCTCGGGTTTGGAGCATTGCAGAGCTCCCTGGCAATGTCGAGGTTTGGAGCGTCGTGGTGCTATGCTCTTTGTCTGTCTTCAAGCAAGCTATACATCAACACAACGCTCGGGTACATAGGGACACACCACTGTATGATTGTACGAAAAAAAAATTTTAGGTGCAAAGCACCCACACCCAAGCATGAGGAGGAACCACTGCAATCCCCCAACAAATTCGACCGATGGATTTTTTTTTTTAAATACCAATGGGATTTAGGTTCAAGGCAACAATATAACTCGATTGATCGACACAATCAGATACCACTCAAAACTAACAAAAGAAAAAGGATAACCAATACAAATTGCGATAAATTTTTCTCCATCAAGAATATAAAGCCAGAAAATACGACGACGAAAACGTGCAAAATAGATCGTGCGATATGAGGATATTTCAAACTTTTGCTCTCAATTAAAATGAGTGTTGCGGACTCAAATATACGCGGCGATAGAGTTTAATATTTCCGTCTCAGCGTTGTACGTATATCCAGCACACAAATAGAAGAGTGAAAGAAACACCAGGATTTTTACGTGGAAAGCCCTGAAAAAGGGAAAAACCACGGGGCCACGCCCAGTTGAAAAAGTTCCACTAGTGTTGTTTGAAATACACGAGGCTGACTCGTCCTTTAACTTCAGGACGATCAGATTACAATGAGTATCAATTACAAGGCCAAGCAGAGTTCCGACGTCACTCGGGCGTCAGACAGAATTCCGGCGTCACTTGGAAAGAAGTCCGGCGTCACTCGGACGTCGGGTAGAATTCTAGCGTCGGGCAGAATTCCGACGTTGCTCCCGTGTCGGGCAGGGCTCCGGCGTCCCTCGGGCGCCTGGTGGTGTTCCGGCGGTGTTCCGGCGGAGTTCCGGCGGTGTTCCGGCGGTGGTCGAGGAGGAGTTATTCCCTCATAGGCTTCTCTTCTCTTCCTTCTCTTCTTCTCTTCTTGGCTTGGGGTCTCCTCTTAAGAGAAATGAGGGGCTATTTATAGTTTTTCTGGAGTGGCATAGCCCGTAAATAGATGAGGGATCAAGGGCAAATAAGGAGTGATCCGGATGAACGGCCGATATTGAATCCCTTGATCGTGAACCGTTTATCAAGTATTTGAAGGTCCTAATGATATCAGAATTCTGCGATCTTGGGCTCGTTGGATTTGACTCGTCGAGCCGCTCGATTCGACTATAAGCTCGTCAAAATCGGAGACCGTTTGGTAACTCAAATTGCTGTTTGGTGCTTCCAACAGCACTTCGGGTACTTGATTTGGACTCGTTTGGGCTCGGATTGAGTCAAATTTGGTGTTGTTGGATTCGTATTTCCGAGACGCTCAGTTCGACTATAAGCTTGCTGAAATCGGAGTTTAAATAGTCTCCGAATTAATTTTTGAAGTTTCCAACTTGAGTTTTTCCTCGAGATTCGTGCCCGATCAAGATAATTTTCCGATGACGTATCAGTTGCCCCCCTATTTTTTGACGACAAAGCTCCAGGAGTCCAAAAATATATGTGTTGGCTTTTCACTTTGGCAAAATCGCAAAAATTTGCGTTCCAAAAAGTAAATGTTTGCTCGAACTTGATCATAGAGGCCCCGTTGAGCTCCGAAAGTGTCAAAATTGAGTCCGGAACGTCGAAAAACCTGTCCGGGGACCCCAATAACGCCGAATTTGGACCGTCCGGGCCCGAAATCGGAGCCCGGGAACGCGTAGGCGGCCGAACCGGCCGGCCGCCGCCCGCCGCCGCCCGCGGCGGCGCTCGCGCCAACCGGCTCGTCCGCGCGCGGAACCGCGCGGAACCGCGCGGAACCGCGCGGTCATAACCGCGCGGGGCGCGGATAATTTTAAAAAAAAATATTATTTTTTTTTTAAGTGGCGGGGCCCAAAAAATTCCGAAAAAATCCCAAAAAATTCCGAAAAATTTGAAAAAATTCAGGAAATTTAATAAAATTTTTGAATCCTCCCCCCCTCAAAAATAATATAAATAGACCCCCAGGGCCTAGGAGAAACTCGCCCCTTCTTCCTTTCTCCCTCTAGCTTTTGGCATTTTGAGGCTTTCCGCCGTTTTTGAGTAGGTGATTTTCCCTACTTGACTCGGCGCCCCTCCCTTTGCGCAGAAGTTAGAGTATTCCTCTCTTCTCCCCTCTAGTTTCTGGCATTTTGAGGCCTTCCGCTGTTTTTGAGTAGGTGACTTTCCCTACTTAACTCGGCGCCCCTCCTTTTGCACAGAAGTTAGCGGTTTTCCCTCTTTTTTCTCTCATTCTGGCTTTCTGACAGTTGAGGCATTCCGTTGTTATTCAGTAGGTGATTTTCCCTACTTGAGACAACACCCCTCCTCTTGTACAGGAGTTAGAAATTTCTTTTCTTTTTCATTCCTTCATGTGGAGGTGAGATGTTAGTCGGAGGGAGTCTGAAGATGGTCGGAAGTCAGGCGTCGGGAAGAAGTACGGCGTCGGGTAGAACTCCGACGAAAATCCGTCGGCGGGAAGAAGTCCTATGACGGGTAGAAATTCGGTGTCGGGTAGAAGCCCAACAAACATCCGGCGATGGGCAGAAGTCCGACGTCGGGAAGAATTACAGCGTCGGGTTGAAGTCCAACGAGGGTCCGACGACGGGCATAAGTCCAGCGTCGGGTAGAAGTTCGACGAAAGTCACGCGACTGACAGAAGTCTTTCAACAGGAGGAAGTTCGGTGTCAGACAGAAGTCTGACGAAAGTCCCGCGATTGGCAGAAGTCCTGCGTCGAGTGGAAGTACGGTGTCGGGCAGAAGTCCGACGAAAATAGGGGGCAAAATTCCAACGAAAGTCCGGCGACGGGCAGAGACTCAGCAACGGGAAGAAGCTCGTCGTCGGGTAGAAGTCCGATGAAAGTCCCTCGACGGGCATAAGTACAACGTCGGGTAGATATTCGACGAGGGTCTAGCGACGGGCAGATGATGGCCGGCGTCCAATAACATTGTGTTAAGGCAATATTCATCCATACTGAAGTGTGCCAACATTAGATATTACTGAATCAAGAGGCCGAAGTAGTGTGACATGCCAATATTCTAGCAATACACTAACACTGTTAACTGAGTGGAGGTCTGATGATGATCCAGTTATGTCCTTTCTTTAAAGGAGCAGTTGTAGGAGATGCTTGCGTGCAGTAAGGGAGAAGTCACTTAAATCCACCAAGGATATTTGACTGCGTTAAAGTTACTTGTTACTGGATGATACTAGCTTGTATGAGTGTCACCAGTGTACCTTTTGATTTCAACTTCTGGTGAGAAGAAATGTATATTTGAATCTGAATTTATGTAACTCCAATGATATTGTATATGAAATGAGGATTTGTCCCCTAGAGGGACCTGAATTGTTATTGCATCTGTAAGACATGCTTTGTGCTTTTGATGTATTATTAGTTTGAACGAATGTGAGAGACATCCTTTTAGGATGTTTGACATATCTGAGACTGTAAGTCAAAGCCCTTGCTTGATGACGTTAAGGGAAGATGTTAGATTAAATCTCCCCAAGAATGATCTTCCAATGATTGGGATACAAGACATCATCCAATGACATTTGACCTATATGAGGTTGTATGTCAGAGCCCTGCTCAATGACGTTAACCTGTATATGAGTGGTCGAGGGAATCCACCAAGGATGTGAGACCTATCCGAGGTTGTATGTCGGAGCCTTTGCTCGATGACGTTAACCTGTATGGAAGAGGTCGAGAGAATCCACCAAGGATGTGAGACCTATCCGAGGTTGTATGTCGGAGCCTTTGCTCGACGACGTTAACCTGTATGGAAGAGGTCGAGAGAATCCACCAAGGATTTGAGACCTATCCGAGGTTGTATGTCGGAGCCTTTGCTCGACGACGTTAACCTGTATGGAAGAGGTCGAGAGAATCCACCAAGGATGTGAGACCCATCCGAGGTTGTATGTCGGAGCCTTTGCTCGACGACGTTAACCTGTATGGAAGAGGTCGAGAGAATCCAGCAAGGATGTGAGACCTATCCGAGGTTGTATGTCGGAGCCTTTGCTCGACGACGTTAACCTGTATGGAAGAGGTCGAGAGAATTCACCAAGGATGTGAGACCCATCCGAGGTTGTATGTCGGAGCCTTTGCTCGACGACGTTAACCTGTATGGAAGAGGTCGAGAGAATCCACCAAGGTGTTGACCTCATTTTTGTATGAGCTCAGTAGGACCAATCCAGACCTTAGGATCTTTCCAATCCTTAGGATCAATCTTAACCCTAGGATCAATCTGATCTTAGATCAATCCAAACTTTAAGATTAATCCAAATTCAAATCAATCCTGACCCCAGATCAATACAATTTAAGACAAATCTAGATTCTAGGATTCTCCTAGACTTCAGACCCTAGGATCTATTCTAGACCCTAGGATTCTACCTGACTCTAGATCATATGATCTTCTTAGACCCTAGGATCTATTCTAGATCATAAGATTCCTCTAGATCCTTCTAGATCTTAGGATCATTCTAGACTTTAGGATCTTCCTAGAATCTAGGCTTTAGGATCTATTGTAGATCCTAAGATTCTTTTAGATCCTAAACCCTAGGACTTTTAGACTCCAGGATCTTCCTAGGCTTCAGTCCTTAGGATCTATTCTAAACCCTAGGATCAATTCAGGTTCTAGATCAATCCATCCTCCAGATTATTCTAGATCTTGGGATTTTCCTAGATCTACATCTTAAGACTTTCCTAGACCCTAGGATTCTCTTATACCCCAGGTTCTTAGATCTACCTAGATTCTAGGATCAGCATAGATCTTAGATCAATCTAGATCTAGGATTAATCCAAACCTTCATTCAATTAAAACTTCAATCAATCCAGACTTTAATCCATATCCTTAATTCAAACCTTGATCAAAATCCAATTCAAAACCAGATTTCCAGATTCAAATCCAAGGCTAAAGGTCTAAGTCCTGAAAGCCTTTTCCAGTTAATCTTTGAACATTTCAAAACCCTATCAAATGACCTCTGATTCAAGATCTGTCAGTTCCACACTGATGTGACATGTCTCTAGAGGTAACCCTCCAAATTTGAGCTCATTCTGAGATCTCTAACCCCAGAAACTGAATTGAAATCCAAAGGCTGTAAAACCTTCAAATATTTACAGTCTATGCCACTGGACCTACCACCCAGTGGGTTTTGACCCTGGAGCTTTCTCCAAAGCCTCCAATTACCTCCAGACCCTTGATTATGACCCATTGAGCATTAAACTGCATTTTGTTGGACTCAATTTGACCCCCAGTTGACCAGGGGTCAAAATGACCAAAATACCCCTATGGGGTGTGAATAGTCACTTTGGTCAAATGAGCTCCAAATCAAATGCAACTACCTCCAGCAAGTTTCAAATATCAAACCAAACCTGTTGAACCCAGAACCAGCCCCTGGGTCAACCTGGTTGACCAAGTCAACCTAGTTGACCTAGAAGGCCCCTTTAGGGTCAAAACAGGTCATTTTGACAAAATGACCTCCCCAGACCTTGGGACCACCTCCGTTGGTCTCCAAATATCATTTCAAATCTGTTGAACTCATTTCCAGACCCTAGACCCACCTGGTTGACCAAGTCAACCAGGGTTGACCTAAAGGCCCATTAAGGGCCCAAATAGGTCATTTTGACCAAATGACCTCTCCAAACCATGAGACCACCACCAATAGACTCAGAATGTTATTCTGAACTGGTTGGACCCATTCCCTGACCCTGGGTCAACCTGGTTGACCAAGTCAACCTAGTTGACCCATTAGGCCCATTAAGGGCCTAAACATGTCATTTGATCTAAATGACCTTTCCAGACTTTGAAACCACTTATACCAGACCCTATTTATCATTTCAAATTTATTGAGCTCAACCCAGGACCCTAGGTCAACCTGGTTGACCAAGTCAACCTAAGTTGACCAGATCAACCCTTAAGCTTTTACACTTTAAATCAAACCTTGATTGCATTCAAAACCCTATCAAACTTTTAGACTTGATTGGACATCATGTCCCAGTCATCAGTTGACTCGGTCAACTAGATCTATATCTGATCAAACCTAGTCAACTTAAGCTCCCTTCACCATATACTTTTAAACCCAATTTAAGCAAATTTCTCAAATCCTATCAAACCCTTTAATTCATCGCAACCATTTTCAAGCAATATTCAAATACTCCTAAGTATGTTTCAAGTCAATCCGTAGTGATTTCGACTTGGTCAAACCATTAGGGGTAGTCAAACCTTACCATAAGATGTCCTCTTCACTTTTGCAATAGCTCTAATCACTTAAACCCTTTGCAAATCATTCAAACAATCCCCATACATTCCCTGAACTCCACCTCAGCAGCTTAGTTGACTAGTTGACCAGTCAACAAAGTCTTCAAAGGCTTGAGGAGGTTTAAATGGTCAAACCCATTCCTCCTTCAAGACCAGGCTCTTCCTGACCATTTGATCAACTCCAGAACATTCTTAAGACCATTTTTAATTCATCACAGCCGCCCGTTTGATATTAAAACGATTCTAACAGCTCTAGTGGTCCCCTCCATGTGAGAGTGACCCATGGTTGTTTTCACCTAAGGCAGCACACCCTCTGCTCCCTAACGGTTTGGGACAGATGTCATTCATCCAGGGAGCTCACCTGATCGATCCTAGCCGTCGCTTTTGGCTCCAGTAGCTGAATAGGGGCAATAGGCACGGGAGAGAAAAATACCAAGCTATCTCTCAAAAAAGTCCAGCTCTAGGAGCTCTGAGTTTTCGTTCTGAATACCCAGAGCTCCCTATACCCCTTCCTGGTCATTTTCCGGCGTTTTGTGGCCGCCGGCGGCGAGCTCGAGGACAAGCCGAGGCTAACTCCGTTCAAGCTACCTTAACTTCTCATAGAAGCTTCCTCCAGGCTCGAGGTCTTCAAGAGAACTAAGCGCGGACAATCTACAAGCTCAGAAAAATTTAAATCATCCAAAACCGTCGAGTATATCAAGGTATATCTTAAACCCTAGGATTTTTCTTAGTTTCCTAAATAATTTTCTGAGTATTGCATCAATGGCCTAAAAACCAATTCCACATTCTTTATTAAACCCTATTATGCCTCTGTCTATGTTCTTAAACCCTTCCTTCCACTGTATTTAGAAGATGACATCAAAATTTGAGTCTAGGGTTTGCGGGTGAGCGGAGGAAGGTGATGACCCCACAGCCGTTAGATCAGTTTATTTTAGATCAACGGCTGTGATTAAGCCTAATCCGCGGTCCGGTTTGATTTCTTTAAACCATGGATTGATTAAACCGTCGTCCGCCTGGATCCAAACCGTTAATTCAAAACGCGGGCTGCATCCAGGCCGTCCGAGCTTCCTGAATCATGATCAGCTGCGGGCATGATCTTAAACCGTTGGATCAGCGCTGTGTTAGATCCAACGGTTCAAGCAAGTGCCGCGCTGGATAAGTGGCGGGACCCGCTTGACCGCCGCCATCCGCGTGGTCTAATCCCCAGCCGACGCGTGTCTGGTCAGCGCTGCTGTTTAACCGGCCCGTTAAAGCTATTTAAATAATTTCAGAAATTGTTCAGAACTTCAAAAACTCATGGGAATTTCATTTCCCAACCATTTTTGGAGTTCTTGGGCTCATTCTCTTCGTATTGTAATCTAGTTTATTTTAAAAATAAAATAAAAATATTTTGATTAATATTTTGTTAATTATTTCATTTATTCATAAAACCTTATTTTAATTTTAAATAAAAATATAAAAATTATTTTTAGTCGAAACTTGACAGAGGTATTATAGGGTTTAATTCTGATCTTCCCTATTTTTCTCAGGATTATTTGATGCAATATCAGTTGCATTATGAATTTACAAAAATTTTGGTCATGACTTGACCTAAATTTTTGGAAATTCATAATTGATTCAATTTAACTTCAATTAATGCATGTTAGTACTCTATGGAACTACTGAAAGGTTACCTTTCATTGGAAAATAGATGTAGGTTATAATCATGTATGATTCAAAAGAAATCTAACTTTAATCATATTATAATCTTTGTAAATAAGCTTTGAATTACACATGATTATACCTTTAAATTGAATGAGGTCTTATTTGAGGATGTATTCTACATCTCCTAATACCCTCAAGTCAATTTAATGTATTCTTTGCTTCATAATGGATTTCTTGAGTTCATAGGTTACAATATATCCTATGATTTAAATGATTCATCATGATCTTTCCATAGAGCATTAGGATATTCCCTTTGTGCTTTTGATGATTGCTATGGTATGATTGTAGTTAGTGTCCAAGGGTTAGATGAACCTTGATCAAAACCCACTAACCTAGGGACATCATTAAGGACAATAATTAAGGACCTAAGTTTAGAGAACTTAGAAAAATTTCAATAATTAGGATTCACTTCCTATTGACTTGAAACTCAAATCATTTAAACTTAGTGACACTCTCAGCCTTAAGGAAAAGTTTCACTGAATTCTGAGATCATTAAGCCCCTTAATTAACCTAATCAAACTTAAACCTTAATTAAGCCTTTAAAACTTCCAGAAATTCAAATAAATCAAATTTAAATCCAAAAATTACACACAACCCCTCAAACTGACCAGAATTGAACCCTTAATCAATGAAAAATAAAATCCCCTTGACTTGACTTCAAAATTGAGTTTAATTTAAGTTTAATTGAAATTCAATATTTAATTAATTTAATTAATTAAAAATAATTAAAAATTCCAAAAATTTCTCAAACACTTGGAAATCACTCCTTAGGTCATTCCTGACCTTTGGAGTTGATTTCAAGAAGTTTGGAGGTCATTTGGATTCAAATCATAAAAATGGTCTCTAATTAAACAATTTAAATAATTCATTAAATACTCAAAACTTCAAAGATTCATAACTAATTCAAATGAACTCCAAATTGAGCAAACTCAAAGGCATACAACTCATCTTAAGCTCTAATATTTATTAAAAATGTTAAGTTTCCAGAAAGCAACTAATTTTGAAAAAGTCAACTTTTGGTCAAACTTAGTTCAAATTCAAGTCAAAACTTCAAACCTTCATAATAAAATATAAAAAAATCCAATTTCAGTGTACTTACTGTCTAACTGATCGTATTAAGGTCTAGTATTTTAATAAAATATTAATTTTCCAGAAAACATCTTAAATCAAAAAGTCAACTTTTGACCCTTTAATTAAATGATTAAAATAATCCAAAAAATATCAAAATTCAATAAATCATTAAAAATTCCAGAAAACATCAAATCAACATTAAAACCAGCAACCAACTAATTCTAATTAAAATTTAATCAACCTTTAAACCTTAATCAAACTCAAATCATTTAATTATATCGGGTACCACTAGGTAACCCAGGCCTACGAGGCTATTAAATTAGCCCCAAGGAAGGTGAAATAAACTTCACGGCCTCGGTGTGAAACAAAGGTGATATCCGACAAATAATTAAAATCAAATTTAAAATCAATTTCAAGTCATTAATATTTAAATTCAAATTAAATCTTCCCTTAAGCCTTCAACCAACTAGAACTTTAAACAACTTCAATCAAATCATCCTATTTAGGATACATCAAAGCCACACAGCCTACCTCACACACTTTAGATGGTTTGCTAGGACAACCAACTCTAGTCTTAGGCTAGGCCGGTGTTTATTTTCTGCTGTGTGCCGGATTTTTGAGCTTTCACTGCATGCTGTTTACTAGACATAGGATTGATGTTGATGTGATTGTTTATTTATTTAATGCATTCTGTGTTAATTTGATTGTACGCTAGATCTACCCCTAGGCTAGGAACGTTTTGTACTGATTCAATCTTATGCAGGTGGCCATGCTCATACAGGGCATAAATTAAAGGGGGCAAAAATCATGATTATTAAATTGCACAGGTGCTAAGCATGCTTAAGTCCCCCTTTAAATCAAAAAGAGCATGGCCAAATGTGGCTGGTTTGAGCATTTTCAAATTTCAAATATATTAACTGCTTGGGATGTCAAATATAAACTGCTGATTATTAGGATAACCTTGCAGGTTGTTGAGTCTAGATTTTTAATTTCAATTTGATGTAATTTGATTTAAATTGAGTTGTAATATTTAAAGTACTTTGAGATTGAGACATTTAAAATCCAATTTGGAATCCAAAGAGGAAGGAACATCCTCTAGGGGAGAGTTCCTATCCATTTGGAGATCCAAATTAGGATGAAGTTCAAGTATCCAAAGAGAAAAGATAACACCCCTATTCAGGGGGAGTTTCTTTTCATTTGGATATCCAGACCTGACGATCCAAGGAGTTCTAAGGAGACGAAGAAGTGAAGAACGAGAAGAATCTCAAATCTCAAAGTCACTTGAGTCTTAGGAGTAGAATCCGGGTTGTAGTCAGTGGTACCCGGCCACTTTACTTTACTGCAGACCCTGGGTTGTATTATTAAGGGCACTTGCCTATGGACTTTCAGTTTGAGCATTTATTTAATTAATTTAATTAAATGTTGATTTGATTAATTGATGTTGATTGCGATTAAGGACCCATATGTTTTTAGTAGTTTATTTGGCGCTATTGCATGTCGTATTTGATTTAGCCTGGAACCCGATCGGAGGCTCGTGAGGGTACGGTCATTAACTTCTTCTACTTAAACAAAACTTAAAAATTTTTTAAGCTCAGATAGAAACTCTAACGCCCTTAAGAAGTAAGCCCGGACTCGCCGGGAGTTTTTCATGCATACATCTTGACTTTTCTCATCCTTGTTAGGCACCTCCCCGCCTGCGGGTTCTGGCAGACCACCTGACCTATTAGGGTGCAGTTCTGTCCAAGGGGATGTTGTGCAATCTCTAGGATAAAATCTATTTTTAAGCCTATTTTAAAACTGCTTCATATTGATTTAAGCATTTCATCGAGTCAACTAGCATGCATTGCATTAGATACAAATTAAAAATCGAGTCTAAATCTTAATTGCATTTTATTTAGACATTTAACCCAACATATGTTAAGGGGTCAATTAGGATCTGCTCTAGATGTCGACCCCAATTCTTTAAACCAATCTTAATCAATGTCCTTAACCACTCTACATTTAAAGACTTTGACTCATGGTTTTAAAAGCGTTTAGGTGGTTTAGCTGGCTCCCCAATCCAGGCCGGGGTAAGTCCAGATTGCATTGCATTAGCTAGGACTCGGGTCACTGATTTTCAGTACCCAATGTTAGACTTAGGTTCTGAGGCATGTCTTCAAACTTAAGACCTCAATCTTCCGGGAATCTGATTCCCACTTTCTAATAAAATTGACCATTCAAATTAAAAATTTCTTTCAATCAAATTCAAGCCCAACACTTAGGATAGTTGAGGTGTTTCTGAAGTGATTCAGAATCTCAAAACATCTCCTACTCTTCTTCCTTTGACTCCAGAAAGAAGTGTTCAATATTGAACCAATCCCTGTTGAATTTTCAGTCCCTTAACCTCCCTTGATATCAATCTTTGAATTCTTAAATGAAATTCGTATCGCTATTTTAATCGAGAGTATTCGTAGGAAATTTTCTGGTTTCCTACGATGTAATTAACTACGAGGGCTTGCGCTCGTAGGAGATTTAGAAACCCAGACCAGATTTTCAAAATCAAGTTTTCAAAACCTTTAATTAATTACCTTTGGGAAATCAAAACAAAAAATGGCGATCGTTATTTTTATATTCAAACTATTGATAACAATTGATATCTTCTTTCTTCGGATAGATATGTCGATTATAATCATAGTTATGATTATGAAATTAATGATCCTATTCAGATTAACATAATCAAACAATTGATTAAACATCATTTTGATCTTTCGAGATCGTATGTTGTGTCTCCTTGAGTTTGATTGTGATAATCAGGATAAATCAAGATTTGTAATTTGAACCTATTAGGGAACGATATGTTCATCTTTCGAGGTGATATATTATTCATAATAAGTGTTCGATTATAAAATTTAAATTCCAGAAATTTAACTTTCCCAAAGAAAATTAAACACTTTTTCAAAAAACCATATATTTTTTTTTAATCAAACAAAAAAAATGGCGACTCCACTGGGGAATATCTCTCTCTCCATCTTTAATAGCGGTACGAATTTTGTTGCATCGGTAGTTTTGACTACCTTTCTTCCGTTGGTCCCTCTACCCATTTCTTCCTTGGGTGAGTGTGGCCAACTCAATTAAGACATGTGAAAAGAGAGGTGAGTGTAGGAAACCTCCCTCCAAGTCTGGTTTTGACATTTTGCCTCCAAGTTCATTGGTAGAGCAAAAGAGTCAAGCCAAGCTTGTCAAAATTTTTTTGCATATGTTGCAAACTCGCATGCGAATAAGTCACAGCATGCTAAGCAAAAAATCCCTCAATCTCAAAGATCCAGGTTCAAAATTTCTTTAATTCAACCTAGATTCTGACATTTCACCCTAAGCTAGTCAGTGTGGCGAAAGAGTCAAGTCAAGGTTTCAAGATTTTCCCTTGAATTTTGTTAACCATTATGTTGAAAATAAAACTCAACATTTTTGAGTTTCAAAAATCAAGGAAAATCTTTCAAATCAATTTCAATCGTCGTTGCTATATGTCTTCTACAATATTCTGTTGTAGTTGAACACATGCAATTCAAATTTAAAATTCTCCAGTCAATTCTGGGCTTTGACATTTCACCCTTAAATTGTTTGATGGGGTGCAAAGAGTCAAGCCTTAGGATCTTCAGGCTAATTTGGTACACCTACATATTTGAACAAAATTCAATATGTTGAGTTCCAAATTTTGAAGAGGATCCGTTCAATTCTAACCTTGAGTTTAAATCCAGATTCAAATTCAAATTCAATTTTAATTTAAATCCAACTTCAAGCTTGAATTTAAATCCAAGATTTAAATTTTAATTCAACCTCAAAACTGAATTCAATCTTAAGTTCAAATTCAATTTCAAAATTGAACTTAAATTTGATTCCAAACTTAAAGTCAACTGCAGATTTAATTTCAAGGTCAAATTCGGGACTTTGACATGTCGACCCAAGTTAATTGGAGAAATGAAAAGAGTCAAGCCCGATCCCCAGATCTTTCATATCGATTTTATGCACCTACATAATTGAGTGAAACTCAATCTGTTGAGTCATAAAATTTGAAGAAAGATCCATTTGACTTGAGTTTCAAGTGCAAATTCAAAATTTGAGAACAAACATAATTTCAACCTGAAATTTGAATTCTATTTTCAACTTAAAGTCGATTCAATTTCTATCGGGACTTTGACATTTCGACCCAAGTCAATTGGTGAAATGAAAAGAGTCAAGCTCGATCCCTGGATCTTTCATATCAATTTTGTGTACCTATATGATTGAGCGAAACTCGATCTGTTGAGTCACAGAATTTGAAGAAAGGTCCATTCGACTTCAACCTTAGGTTCAAATTCAAATTCAACTTTAAATCAAAATACAATCTCAATTTTAAGTTCGAATTTGATTGTCACTTCAAATTTTAATTCAATTTTGAATTCAAGTTTGAGTTTGAACTTTGACATTTTGCCCTAAGTTAATTAGTGTAGCGAAAGTGTCGGGTTCAACCCTTAAGTCCTTGTCAATTCTGCGAACCACCGTTTTGAATTTAAGTTTAACATAATTGAATTATCAAATTTTGAATAACATTAATCAAATTTAAAATTCAAATTCAAATTCAAGATTAACTAATTCAAATCATTGTTCATTAATTTCAGGATTAAGCACTCAAATGGCTGGGAAACTCATTTTCTCTCTAGATAGAAACTTGATAGTTGAAGGAATCACTTCTGGTAATTTTATCCAGTTTGAAATGCAATTCCAAGACTTCAAGTTATCAGTCGATGGAGAAGAAATGATCGATCTGTCTGCTGGAATACGAAGGAATGTCCCCTTGGTTGAGATTACTTTAGGGTCAGGAGTTGACTCCCCTATCTCCGAGATGGAGGCTGTTGTCACCCCTTTACCCACTGTATCTTTTACTGAGGAGGATAGGAACCAGAACTCAATAACGATAGAAGAGCTACCATCTCAGCCTGAGATTGAGTCAAGTTCTAGTACCCCTGCCGTCAGCAAGGCCAGCAAGAACAAAATGAAGAACTACCTTCGTAGAGTCAGAAAGAAGGTTGTCAAGGCCAGGAAGACTGCTGAGGCGAAAGCCTTAAAGCACGTCAAGTCTGAGGCTAATCAAAAGTTTGTTGCTCCTTCTACGAACCCCTTTCCTGGTGGAAATCGTTGCCACCCATCTCCTGTTGCTCAAAGGAGGGAGGTTGTAGAGACGAGAGCACAATCTTCAATACATCTTCTTGACTACTACATGGCGAGAATCAATCAAGCCAGAACTGAACAAACTCCAGCACCAGGCCCTAGGCCCCCAGTTGAAGGTTATGACCCGTCCACTCTACTAGATGATGTTAGGTCACGTTTCTATACGTGTCCCACTACATCAACTAGAGAGGAGGAGGTGTAGAAACTACTCGGGGTGCTACTCTCCTAATTACTAGACCACTAGTAATAAGAGAGGGGAAATAATCTAAGATTATATCAGATAGTGATACCGTTAAAATTCAACTTTCAACGGGGTCCTATCGAGATAAATCTTTTGATTAAAGTGATGCAATGACTTCTAAGGATAGTGCAGACCCATTAGTAGTCTCTCCCTCCAAGGAGATTGTAGGAATTTAATTCCGTACTACTGGGGTCTTGCCACCTAGATTTGCAATTTCTTTTTAAGGAAAAGCTTTCAATTTCTCAAGTGTACTGATTTCAAACTTTCAAGATAATTGAATCATCTTTTTAATGAGAATTGACCTCTATTTGAAGTCTTAAGCAGGAGAAAGTTGTAGTTGACTCCAAATATTTGAATACACCTCCCTCCCACCTCTTTTGTGGGATTGATTCAACTGTTGAGTTAAATCGATATCGAACTTAAGTTGATATTTGAAATGAAAATCTTTTTAATCATCTCGCAATTTTCTATCTTAGATAGACATCTCTTGCGTGTTTAAAATCTGTTCAATGATTTTCAAAAGTCAAGCCAATATTCATTTTAAAAGACTGGGTCCTACCTTGAGGATTATTCGTCCTTGCATAAGAGAATGAGTTTTCTTCTCTTATACTTGAGATGTAATCCCGGTATTGAAATAGAGAAGGTGTAGCCTCTTCTTAAATTCAATTGAATTCAAAAGATGCGCAAAATGCGCCAACAATCAAGAAATGCACAAAGTGCATCAAAAGTTAAAAGATGCGCAATGGGCGCCACAACTTAAGAAACAGTGCAAAATGCACTATAAATCAAAAGATGCGTAATGTGCGCCACCAGAAAAAGAATGAGGCTCCCTTTTTCTAAATGTTTTAATCTCAAATGGACCCAGTTAAATTTAAATTGCTTGATTTTGAAAGTCTTGAATCCAGAATTTTCACCGGGCATCGATATTCTATCAAGATACAAAAATCTCTCGTGCTAGAGAATTGAAAAGATCAAATTTCTATATTCAACTTAAACCTCTTTGAAATTGATTTTAATTCAAAATACTCAAGGGAGACCCCAGTTTAGTTTCTATGAAACTCGGTCTGGGTCAACAAAACCTAAGTTCTCAAACTTTTCAAAATCAGTTGAAGTCACTCAAACTTTTCACTGTACTTCTGAATTTGTCCCCGCTCGTCATTCTGACAGGGTCCAAATACCTAGAGGAAGTTTTCTAATAAAAAGAATGAAATCTTCTATTCTTGAAAATTTAAATCCGGTCCTTGAGAAGTGTGTGTAAGCCCTTCCGCATAGGCATCCTTCCTTTAAGGCCTTCTTTATAAGATTACACTCTATGCTGGGTCCAAGTTCAATCCCACTGAAGGAGTATTTTATAATGCTGGAAAGTGTCGTTCACAATCAAATCACACACTGTGCTGGGTCCTAAATCATTCTGATCTAGAAGTGTAGTTTCATGAGCTGAGACTTGCTGTTCAAAATCAAACCATAGTTGAGCAAAGTGCCCGACTCAATTTAAGGAGCTCGAGGGCCTCAAATAAAAATCTATACATGCTCAGCAAAGTTTGAAGGTTTATAAGTCACATTTGATTCAAGTTACTGATAAGTTGTGTCACTTTAGAACTCCCCAAGTAGGAGACTTGGTCGTAGTCTTTTGTAGACCGCTTATAATCCGTTGTAAACTCAATGGAAAGCTTGAGTCAATGTTGACTGCATCGTTCATGACGATCTTTGAGAAAATTTTTCTTTAACTGATCAATCCTGAAGAATGCCACCCAATATTTTAAACATCGGGGAGGCTCTTCAGGAAGTACCATGCCAGATGAGTGTCGAACTTAAAATTAAATTCAAAATCAAATTCAAACAAATCAAAATCGAACCAAACACAATCAAAATTCAAAATTTGAAATCAAATTCAACATCAATTAAAATCAAATCTCAAATTCAAAATTTTCAAACTTAAAACTAATTCAAATCAAATTCAAAACACATCACAGTTTTAAAACCCTTCAAATTCAAAATCAATTCAAATCAAATTTCAAATTCAAACACTTTCAAATTCAAATTCAAAAATCATTCAATTCTCAAATTCCAGAATTTAAATCTGATCCTCTGTGTGAAGCAAGTTTCCTTCACATACGATCATTCCAGACCCGATCCTCTATACAGAGCAAGTTTCCTCTGTATATGATCATTCCAGACCCGATCCTCTATACAGAGCAAGTTTCCTCTGTATATGATCATTCCAGACTAGATCCTCTATGTGGAGCAAGTTTTCTTCACATACGATCATTTCAGTTGAGATCCTCTATATAGAGCAAGTTTCCTCTATATATGATCAATCCAGACCCGATCCTCTATACAGAGCAAGTTTCCTCTGTATATGATCATTCCAGTTTCGATCCTCTATGTGAAGCAAGTTTCCTTCACATACGATCATTCCAGATCTGATCCTCTGTATAGAGCAAGTTTCCTCTATATACGATCATCCAGACTCGATCCTGTGTGAAGCAAGTTTCCTTCACATACGATCATTCCAGACCTGATCCTCTGTATAGAGCAAGTTTCCTCTATACACGATCATCCAGATCCGATCCTCTATGTGAAGCAAGTTTCCTTCACATACGATCATTCCAGACCCGATCCTCTATATGAAGCAAGTTTCCTCTGTATATGATCATTCTAGACTCAATCCTCTATGTGAAGCAAGTTTCCTTCACATATGATCATTCCTGACCTGATCCTCTATATAGAGCAAGTTTCCTCTATATACGATCATCCTGACTCGATCCTCTATGTAAAGCAAGTTTCCTTTACATACGATCACTTCAGATCCGATTCTGTGCGAAACAATGCTTCATTCTCACAGGATCGTCCAGTTCTCTTTTCCTTAAGTTTAGATGTGAGTCATCGTGCTTTCTATCCTTAGGATTAGATCTTCTAGTGGTGGAGTACGCCCTTCGTGGCACCATCCTAGCTTCTTCCAGTTTTCTTTTCCTTAAGGACAGATGTGAGTCACCGTACTTTCTTTCCTTAGGATTAGATCTACTAGTGGTGGAGCACGCCCTCTGTGGCACCATCCTAGATTCAAAATCCAGATCTGATTCTGTGTGAAGCAATGCTTCCTTCTCACAGGATTTTCCAGTTGTCTTTTCCTTAAGGTTAGATGTGAGTCATCATGCTTTCTTTCCTTACGATTAGATCTACTAGTGATGGATAACGCCCTCGGCGGCACCATTCTAGTTTAAAAATTTAAATCTTTAAGTCTGATCTCCTATAGGAAGCAATACTATCTTCCTATAAGATAATCCAGTTCTCTCTTCCTTAGGGTAGGTTATCCTTCCTTCCCTTGGGATTAAACTCCCCAGTGATGGAATAAGTCCTCTATGGCACCGTCCTGGGTTTAATTTCAAAATCCAGTTCTCTCTTCTTTAGGGTAGGTTATCCTTCCTTCCCTTGGGATTAAACTCCCCAGTGATGGAATAAGTCCTCTATGGCACCGTCCTGGGTTTAATTTTAAAATCCAGTTCTCTCTTCCTTAGGGTAGGTTATCCTTCCTTCCCTTGGGATTAGACTTCCTAGTGATGGAGTAAGTCCTCTATGGCACCGTCCTGGAATCAATCTCAATCAAGCTTTCTTTCCTGTAAGGACAGGATTCTTCTTTTCCTTAGGATTAGATCCACTAGTGGTAGAGTACGCCCTTTGTGGCACTACCCTAGTATCAAAATTTAAACTTGATCCTCTATAGCTAGGAATTCTTCCTTCCTATACGATCATCCAGGCCTTCTTTTCCTTAGGGATAGGTTTTCTTCCTTCTCCTAGGACTAGATCTACTAGTGGTAGAGTACGCTACCCCCAGCACTACCCTAGTATCATTTCAAATTCAATCTTCTAAGGTTAGGATTTTCTTTCCCTTAGAATCAAATCTAGATTCAATCCTTTATAGTTAGGAGTTCTTCCTTCCTATAAGATCACCCAGGTTCCTCTACCCTTAAGGTTAGGATTCTCCTACCCTCAGGACCAGACCCACTAGTGGTAGAATATGCTTTTTCTAGCACTACCCTAGTATCTATTCAAACTCTGATTCCCTAGGGATAGATTTCTCTTGCCTTTAGGATCAAAACCCCAGACTTGACCATTCTATTCGGTCAACACCAATATGTGCAATAGAACTACATTCTATTACACATATTGGGGGTCCATTTGTTGACCTCATTTTTGTATGAGCTCAGTAGGACCAATCCAGACCTTAGGATCTTTCCAATCCTTAGGATCAATCTTAACCCTAGGATCAATCTGATCTTAGATCAATCCAAACTTTAAGATTAATCCAAATTCAAATCAATCCTGACCCCAGATCAATACAATTTAAGACAAATCTAGATTCTAGGATTCTCCTAGACTTCAGACCCTAGGATCTATTCTAGACCCTAGGATTCTACCTGACTCTAGATCATATGATCTTCTTAGACCCTAGGATCTATTCTAGATCATAAGATTCCTCTAGATCCTTCTAGATCTTAGGATCATTCTAGACTTTAGGATCTTCCTAGAATCTAGGCTTTAGGATCTATTGTAGATCCTAAGATTCTTTTAGATCCTAAACCCTAGGACTTTTAGACTCCAGGATCTTCCTAGGCTTCAGTCCTTAGGATCTATTCTAAACCCTAGGATCAATTCAGGTTCTAGATCAATCCATCCTCCAGATTATTCTAGATCTTGGGATTTTCCTAGATCTACATCTTAAGACTTTCCTAGACCCTAGGATTCTCTTATACCCCAGGTTCTTAGATCTACCTAGATTCTAGGATCAGCATAGATCTTAGATCAATCTAGATCTAGGATTAATCCAAACCTTCATTCAATTAAAACTTCAATCAATCCAGACTTTAATCCATATCCTTAATTCAAACCTTGATCAAAATCCAATTCAAAACCAGATTTCCAGATTCAAATCCAAGGCTAAAGGTCTAAGTCCTGAAAGCCTTTTCCAGTTAATCTTTGAACATTTCAAAACCCTATCAAATGACCTCTGATTCAAGATCTGTCAGTTCCACACTGATGTGACATGTCTCTAGAGGTAACCCTCCAAATTTGAGCTCATTCTGAGATCTCTAACCCCAGAAACTGAATTGAAATCCAAAGGCTGTAAAACCTTCAAATATTTACAGTCTATGCCACTGGACCTACCACCCAGTGGGTTTTGACCCTGGAGCTTTCTCCAAAGCCTCCAATTACCTCCAGACCCTTGATTATGACCCATTGAGCATTAAACTGCATTTTGTTGGACTCAATTTGACCCCCAGTTGACCAGGGGTCAAAATGACCAAAATACCCCTATGGGGTGTGAATAGTCACTTTGGTCAAATGAGCTCCAAATCAAATGCAACTACCTCCAGCAAGTTTCAAATATCAAACCAAACCTGTTGAACCCAGAACCAGCCCCTGGGTCAACCTGGTTGACCAAGTCAACCTAGTTGACCTAGAAGGCCCCTTTAGGGTCAAAACAGGTCATTTTGACAAAATGACCTCCCCAGACCTTGGGACCACCTCCGTTGGTCTCCAAATATCATTTCAAATCTGTTGAACTCATTTCCAGACCCTAGACCCACCTGGTTGACCAAGTCAACCAGGGTTGACCTAAAGGCCCATTAAGGGCCCAAATAGGTCATTTTGACCAAATGACCTCTCCAAACCATGAGACCACCACCAATAGACTCAGAATGTTATTCTGAACTGGTTGGACCCATTCCCTGACCCTGGGTCAACCTGGTTGACCAAGTCAACCTAGTTGACCCATTAGGCCCATTAAGGGCCTAAACATGTCATTTGATCTAAATGACCTTTCCAGACTTTGAAACCACTTATACCAGACCCTATTTATCATTTCAAATTTATTGAGCTCAACCCAGGACCCTAGGTCAACCTGGTTGACCAAGTCAACCTAAGTTGACCAGATCAACCCTTAAGCTTTTACACTTTAAATCAAACCTTGATTGCATTCAAAACCCTATCAAACTTTTAGACTTGATTGGACATCATGTCCCAGTCATCAGTTGACTCGGTCAACTAGATCTATATCTGATCAAACCTAGTCAACTTAAGCTCCCTTCACCATATACTTTTAAACCCAATTTAAGCAAATTTCTCAAATCCTATCAAACCCTTTAATTCATCGCAACCATTTTCAAGCAATATTCAAATACTCCTAAGTATGTTTCAAGTCAATCCGTAGTGATTTCGACTTGGTCAAACCATTAGGGGTAGTCAAACCTTACCATAAGATGTCCTCTTCACTTTTGCAATAGCTCTAATCACTTAAACCCTTTGCAAATCATTCAAACAATCCCCATACATTCCCTGAACTCCACCTCAGCAGCTTAGTTGACTAGTTGACCAGTCAACAAAGTCTTCAAAGGCTTGAGGAGGTTTAAATGGTCAAACCCATTCCTCCTTCAAGACCAGGCTCTTCCTGACCATTTGATCAACTCCAGAACATTCTTAAGACCATTTTTAATTCATCACAGCCGCCCGTTTGATATTAAAACGATTCTAACAGCTCTAGTGGTCCCCTCCATGTGAGAGTGACCCATGGTTGTTTTCACCTAAGGCAGCACACCCTCTGCTCCCTAACGGTTTGGGACAGATGTCATTCATCCAGGGAGCTCACCTGATCGATCCTAGCCGTCGCTTTTGGCTCCAGTAGCTGAATAGGGGCAATAGGCACGGGAGAGAAAAATACCAAGCTATCTCTCAAAAAAGTCCAGCTCTAGGAGCTCTGAGTTTTCGTTCTGAATACCCAGAGCTCCCTATACCCCTTCCTGGTCATTTTCCGGCGTTTTGTGGCCGCCGGCGGCGAGCTCGAGGACAAGCCGAGGCTAACTCCGTTCAAGCTACCTTAACTTCTCATAGAAGCTTCCTCCAGGCTCGAGGTCTTCAAGAGAACTAAGCGCGGACAATCTACAAGCTCAGAAAAATTTAAATCATCCAAAACCGTCGAGTATATCAAGGTATATCTTAAACCCTAGGATTTTTCTTAGTTTCCTAAATAATTTTCTGAGTATTGCATCAATGGCCTAAAAACCAATTCCACATTCTTTATTAAACCCTATTATGCCTCTGTCTATGTTCTTAAACCCTTCCTTCCACTGTATTTAGAAGATGACATCAAAATTTGAGTCTAGGGTTTGCGGGTGAGCGGAGGAAGGTGATGACCCCACAGCCGTTAGATCAGTTTATTTTAGATCAACGGCTGTGATTAAGCCTAATCCGCGGTCCGGTTTGATTTCTTTAAACCATGGATTGATTAAACCGTCGTCCGCCTGGATCCAAACCGTTAATTCAAAACGCGGGCTGCATCCAGGCCGTCCGAGCTTCCTGAATCATGATCAGCTGCGGGCATGATCTTAAACCGTTGGATCAGCGCTGTGTTAGATCCAACGGTTCAAGCAAGTGCCGCGCTGGATAAGTGGCGGGACCCGCTTGACCGCCGCCATCCGCGTGGTCTAATCCCCAGCCGACGCGTGTCTGGTCAGCGCTGCTGTTTAACCGGCCCGTTAAAGCTATTTAAATAATTTCAGAAATTGTTCAGAACTTCAAAAACTCATGGGAATTTCATTTCCCAACCATTTTTGGAGTTCTTGGGCTCATTCTCTTCGTATTGTAATCTAGTTTATTTTAAAAATAAAATAAAAATATTTTGATTAATATTTTGTTAATTATTTCATTTATTCATAAAACCTTATTTTAATTTTAAATAAAAATATAAAAATTATTTTTAGTCGAAACTTGACAGAGGTATTATAGGGTTTAATTCTGATCTTCCCTATTTTTCTCAGGATTATTTGATGCAATATCAGTTGCATTATGAATTTACAAAAATTTTGGTCATGACTTGACCTAAATTTTTGGAAATTCATAATTGATTCAATTTAACTTCAATTAATGCATGTTAGTACTCTATGGAACTACTGAAAGGTTACCTTTCATTGGAAAATAGATGTAGGTTATAATCATGTATGATTCAAAAGAAATCTAACTTTAATCATATTATAATCTTTGTAAATAAGCTTTGAATTACACATGATTATACCTTTAAATTGAATGAGGTCTTATTTGAGGATGTATTCTACATCTCCTAATACCCTCAAGTCAATTTAATGTATTCTTTGCTTCATAATGGATTTCTTGAGTTCATAGGTTACAATATATCCTATGATTTAAATGATTCATCATGATCTTTCCATAGAGCATTAGGATATTCCCTTTGTGCTTTTGATGATTGCTATGGTATGATTGTAGTTAGTGTCCAAGGGTTAGATGAACCTTGATCAAAACCCACTAACCTAGGGACATCATTAAGGACAATAATTAAGGACCTAAGTTTAGAGAACTTAGAAAAATTTCAATAATTAGGATTCACTTCCTATTGACTTGAAACTCAAATCATTTAAACTTAGTGACACTCTCAGCCTTAAGGAAAAGTTTCACTGAATTCTGAGATCATTAAGCCCCTTAATTAACCTAATCAAACTTAAACCTTAATTAAGCCTTTAAAACTTCCAGAAATTCAAATAAATCAAATTTAAATCCAAAAATTACACACAACCCCTCAAACTGACCAGAATTGAACCCTTAATCAATGAAAAATAAAATCCCCTTGACTTGACTTCAAAATTGAGTTTAATTTAAGTTTAATTGAAATTCAATATTTAATTAATTTAATTAATTAAAAATAATTAAAAATTCCAAAAATTTCTCAAACACTTGGAAATCACTCCTTAGGTCATTCCTGACCTTTGGAGTTGATTTCAAGAAGTTTGGAGGTCATTTGGATTCAAATCATAAAAATGGTCTCTAATTAAACAATTTAAATAATTCATTAAATACTCAAAACTTCAAAGATTCATAACTAATTCAAATGAACTCCAAATTGAGCAAACTCAAAGGCATACAACTCATCTTAAGCTCTAATATTTATTAAAAATGTTAAGTTTCCAGAAAGCAACTAATTTTGAAAAAGTCAACTTTTGGTCAAACTTAGTTCAAATTCAAGTCAAAACTTCAAACCTTCATAATAAAATATAAAAAAATCCAATTTCAGTGTACTTACTGTCTAACTGATCGTATTAAGGTCTAGTATTTTAATAAAATATTAATTTTCCAGAAAACATCTTAAATCAAAAAGTCAACTTTTGACCCTTTAATTAAATGATTAAAATAATCCAAAAAATATCAAAATTCAATAAATCATTAAAAATTCCAGAAAACATCAAATCAACATTAAAACCAGCAACCAACTAATTCTAATTAAAATTTAATCAACCTTTAAACCTTAATCAAACTCAAATCATTTAATTATATCGGGTACCACTGGGTAACCCAGGCCTACGAGGCTATTAAATTAGCCCCAAGGAAGGTGAAATAAACTTCACGGCCTCGGTGTGAAACAAAGGTGATATCCGACAAATAATTAAAATCAAATTTAAAATCAATTTCAAGTCATTAATATTTAAATTCAAATTAAATCTTCCCTTAAGCCTTCAACCAACTAGAACTTTAAACAACTTCAATCAAATCATCCTATTTAGGATACATCAAAGCCACACAGCCTACCTCACACACTTTAGATGGTTTGCTAGGACAACCAACTCTAGTCTTAGGCTAGGCCGGTGTTTATTTTCTGCTGTGTGCCGGATTTTCGAGCTTTCACTGCATGCTGTTTACTAGACATAGGATTGATGTTGATGTGATTGTTTATTTATTTAATGCATTCTGTGTTAATTTGATTGTACGCTAGATCTACCCCTAGGCTAGGAACGTTTTGTACTGATTCAATCTTATGCAGGTGGCCATGCTCATACAGGGCATAAATTAAAGGGGGCAAAAATCATGATTATTAAATTGCACAGGTGCTAAGCATGCTTAAGTCCCCCTTTAAATCAAAAAGAGCATGGCCAAATGTGGCTGGTTTGAGCATTTTCAAATTTCAAATATATTAACTGCTTGGGATGTCAAATATAAACTGCTGATTATTAGGATAACCTTGCAGGTTGTTGAGTCTAGATTTTTAATTTCAATTTGATGTAATTTGATTTAAATTGAGTTGTAATATTTAAAGTACTTTGAGATTGAGACATTTAAAATCCAATTTGGAATCCAAAGAGGAAGGAACATCCCCTAGGGGAGAGTTCCTATCCATTTGGAGATCCAAATTAGGATGAAGTTCAAGTATCCAAAGAGAAAAGATAACACCCCTATTCAGGGGGAGTTTCTTTTCATTTGGATATCCAGACCTGACGATCCAAGGAGTTCTAAGGAGACGAAGAAGTGAAGAACGAGAAGAATCTCAAATCTCAAAGTCACTTGAGTCTTAGGAGTAGAATCCGGGTTGTAGTCAGTGGTACCCGGCCACTTTACTTTACTGCAGACCCTGGGTTGTATTATTAAGGGCACTTGCCTATGGACTTTCAGTTTGAGCATTTATTTAATTAATTTAATTAAATGTTGATTTGATTAATTGATGTTGATTGCGATTAAGGACCCATATGTTTTTAGTAGTTTATTTGGCGCTATTGCATGTCGTATTTGATTTAGCCTGGAACCCGATCGGAGGCTCGTGAGGGTACGGTCATTAACTTCTTCTACTTAAACAAAACTTAAAAATTTTTTAAGCTCAGATAGAAACTCTAACGCCCTTAAGAAGTAAGCCCGGACTCGCCGGGAGTTTTTCATGCATACATCTTGACTTTTCTCATCCTTGTTAGGCACCTCCCCGCCTGCGGGTTCTGGCAGACCACCTGACCTATTAGGGTGCAGTTCTGTCCAAGGGGATGTTGTGCAATCTCTAGGATAAAATCTATTTTTAAGCCTATTTTAAAACTGCTTCATATTGATTTAAGCATTTCATCGAGTCAACTAGCATGCATTGCATTAGATACAAATTAAAAATCGAGTCTAAATCTTAATTGCATTTTATTTAGACATTTAACCCAACATATGTTAAGGGGTCAATTAGGATCTGCTCTAGATGTCGACCCCAATTCTTTAAACCAATCTTAATCAATGTCCTTAACCACTCTACATTTAAAGACTTTGACTCATGGTTTTAAAAGCGTTTAGGTGGTTTAGCTGGCTCCCCAATCCAGGCCGGGGTAAGTCCAGATTGCATTGCATTAGCTAGGACTCGGGTCACTGATTTTCAGTACCCAATGTTAGACTTAGGTTCTGAGGCATGTCTTCAAACTTAAGACCTCAATCTTCCGGGAATCTGATTCCCACTTTCTAATAAAATTGACCATTCAAATTAAAAATTTCTTTCAATCAAATTCAAGCCCAACACTTAGGATAGTTGAGGTGTTTCTGAAGTGATTCAGAATCTCAAAACATCTCCTACTCTTCTTCCTTTGACTCCAGAAAGAAGTGTTCAATATTGAACCAATCCCTGTTGAATTTTCAGTCCCTTAACCTCCCTTGATATCAATCTTTGAATTCTTAAATGAAATTCGTATCGCTATTTTAATCGAGAGTATTCGTAGGAAATTTTCTGGTTTCCTACGATGTAATTAACTACGAGGGCTTGCGCTCGTAGGAGATTTAGAAACCCAGACCAGATTTTCAAAATCAAGTTTTCAAAACCTTTAATTAATTACCTTTGGGAAATCAAAACAAAAAATGGCGATCGTTATTTTTATATTCAAACTATTGATAACAATTGATATCTTCTTTCTTCGGATAGATATGTCGATTATAATCATAGTTATGATTATGAAATTAATGATCCTATTCAGATTAACATAATCAAACAATTGATTAAACATCATTTTGATCTTTCGAGATCGTATGTTGTGTCTCCTTGAGTTTGATTGTGATAATCAGGATAAATCAAGATTTGTAATTTGAACCTATTAGGGAACGATATGTTCATCTTTCGAGGTGATATATTATTCATAATAAGTGTTCGATTATAAAATTTAAATTCCAGAAATTTAACTTTCCCAAAGAAAATTAAACACTTTTTCAAAAAACCATATATTTTTTTTTAATCAAACACAAGGATATGAGACCTATCCGAGGTTGTATGTCGGAGCCTTTGCTCGACGACGTTAACCTGTATGGAAGAGGTCGAGAGAATCCACCAAGGATATGAGACCTATCCGAGGTTGTATGTCGGAGCCTTTGCTCGACGACGTTAACCTGTATGGAAGAGGTCGAGAGAATCCACCAAGGATGTGAGATCCATCCGAGGTTGTATGTCGGAGCCTTTGCTCGACGATGTTAACCTGTGTGGAAGAGGTCAGATCGAATCCCCCTGGGATTGATCATCCAGTGATTGAGACACAATAAAGATTGTGTATTTCTCGAATCAAGGATAAAGAGACTATATTTGTCAGTAGTTTTTCATTATCATTTATATTCTTTTTTTAAAGAAAGAGACAATATCAAAACTGGACGAACAACACATTATATTACTGTAAGACAATACAATAATTCCCTTGTACAACAAAAGAGATACATATAGGGACAACCACATCATTTGACTTGGTAGAAATACTAAGGACATTAGAGTGACATCCTACTGATCATAGAAGAGATACATGGTGACACATGACAAGTAGTATTACTAACACAAATGTTCAAGTTGCAGCATTACTCAATCTCACCAACCATTTGAATATTATTCAATGGTTGTCTTTGTTGTTGTTGATTTTGCCCCCCAGTGGGGCGAGCTTCTTCTCGGGTAGGTGGGTTCTCAATAAACTGTCGAAGATAGCCCTGGCGGATAAGTCTTTCAATCTCATCCTTAAGTTGCCAACATGCTTCAGTAGTGTGGCCACGACTACGATGAAAGTGACAGTACTGATCTTGATTTCCTGTATTTGGCTTCAAAGGATGCGGCCATTTCACTTTGTCCTGATCTTGAATCGCCATTAACACACTTGCTCGAGATGTGTTGAGCGGAGTGTACTCTTTATCCTTCCGAGGTTCTCGTTGTGGTAATGGGGGCCTAGAAGGTAGATTGCTATTCCCTTGCTTTTTCCATTGTGATGAGGGAATTTCCACCTCAGGTGCTCCCTTGCGCTTCCCAGTGGTTTGCTCGAACTGTTTTCTATGAGCATTTATTGCCTCATCTGCAGATATCTGCGCCTCCACACGATGGATCAGATCGGCATATGAATGAACAGTGTCGCGCATAAGTGCCAAATAGAAAGGACCAGGACGAAGGCCTCCAAGGAAGACCCCTCGGAGCAATTCTGGGTTTAGTCCTGGAATCTGTCGTGCCTCTGTGGAAAATCGCTGAAAGTACTCTTTTAACGATTCTCCCTCATTTTGACGAATCCCGGAGAGGTGGGAAGAATCTTTAGCAATTCTTCGATTGGCTACAAACTGTTCAACGAAGGCTTTGGCCAATTTGACGAATGAAGGGATCATTCCAGATGGAAGAGAATAGAACCATGTTCGCGCCTGTCCTTTGAGTGTAGTAGGAAAAACCTGACATAGGAGGGCATCCGAAGCTCGCTGGATATGCATGATGGTTCTGTAATGATCGATGTGCTCGTACGGGTCGGATGTCCCATCGTAGGAATCGATGCTTGGTAGTTTAAATCCTGCCGGAATAGCGTGTTGAAGAATAGCTTCTGTCAAAGGTGACGACTCCTGCAAGTCCTACTGACGAAGGGGTTGCCTTATGCCTCCTATAGGGAACTCTTCTCGGACCAATCGTCGCAGTTCGTGGCGAAGGGCATTGCGAGGGAGCTCAGCAATGTGTGGTCGGGCTAACTCTTCGGGGAGGTCCAAAGGAATACGAGGTTGCCGACCTGTGTGTGAAGGATGTGTAGAACTTGCTGTATCAGCCAGTTCATTATCTTGATGCGACTGCGAACGCCTCCTGAGTGGAGGAAGAGGAATCTCGTCTTGAAGATGTTCGATTTGAACAGCTTCGACACGTGGTGGATCTCGAGGGAGAAGAACCTCCTCCTGAGGTGCTAGGGTCGGTTGTCGAGTCTCTCGCAAGAGTTGTAGGATCTTGTTTTGAGATTCTTCCATCTTTTGAATTCTCTCTTCTAGGGAGGGTCCCGAGGTCCCTTCTCCAGGTGCGTTTTGCCCCCCGGGGTATAAAGAGGCAGATATCGGGCGTCTATGATTCATAGACTGATTCCTGGATTGATGAGAGTGAGAGCGGGAGGCTCCTATGAGGCGACTGCTACGCCTGTTGACCATCGTAGCAATACTTGAAGTTGTGGGATAAGATTCCCACAGACGGCGCCAAACTGTTGCGGACTCAAATATACGCGGCGATAGAGTTTAATATTTCCGTCTCAGCGTTGTACGTATATCCAGCACACAAACAGAAGAGTGAAAGAAACACCAGGATTTTTACGTGGAAAGCCCTGAAAAAGGGAAAAACCACGGGGCCACGCCCAGTTGAAAAAGTTCCACTAGTGTTGTTTGAAATACACGAGGCTGACTCGTCCTTTAACTTCAGGACGATCAGATTACAATGAGTATCAATTACAAGGCCAAGCAGAGTTCCGACGTCACTCGGGTGTCAGACAGAATTCCGGCGTCACTTGGAAAGAAGTCCGGCGTCACTCGGACGTCGGGTAGAATTCTAGCGTCGGGCAGAATTCCGACGTTGCTCCCGTGTCGGGCAGGGCTCCGGCGTCCCTCGGGCGCCTGGTGGTGCTTCGGTGGTGTTCCGGCTGTGTTCCGGCGGTGGTCGAGGAGGAGTTATTCCCTCCTAGGCTTCTCTTCTCTTCCTTCTCTTCTTCTCTTCTTGGCTTGGGGTCCCCTCTTAGAGAAATGAGGGGCTATTTATAGTTTTTCTGGAGTGGCATATCCCGTAAATAGATGAGGGATCAAGGGCAAATAAGGAGTGATCCGGATGAACGGCCGATATTGAATCCCTTGATCGTAAACCGTTTATCAAGTATTTGAAGGTCTTAATGATATCAGAATTCTGCGATCTTAGGCTCGTTGGATTCGTCTCGTCGAGCCGCTCGATTCGACTATAAGCTCGTCAAAATCGGAGACCGTTTGGTAACTCAAATTGCTGTTTGATGCTTCCAACAGCACTTCGGGTACTTGATTTGGACTCGTTTGGGCTCGGATTGAGTCAAATTTGGTGTTGTTGGATTCGTATTTCCATACGCTCAGTTCGACTGTAAGCTTGCTGAAATCGGAGTTTAAATAGTCTCCGAATTAATTTTTGAAATTTCCAACTTGAGTTTTTCCTCGAGATTCGTGCCCGATCAAGATAATTTTCCGATGACGTATCAATGAGAAAAGCACCAAAAAGACATCTATAAAAAGTATTAAAAATTTATCCAATAAATAGAATTTTCAAAAAAAAAAAATTTAACCAAAGCATTAAAAAATGATAAATAAATTGTCTCAAATAAACTCTTAGTCATGATACATATTACCTTCCTCAAGAATATATGATTTCCGAATGAAATAAATAAGTTAGAATGTGTTTTTTTTCACAATTAAACAAAATAAAAAATAAAAATAAAAACAAATCGTAGATAAGTATTGCATGAACGGTTCAGGCAGATCAGGGTCACTGCTTTAAATTTGTACTGCAATATTAATTAACAACTAACAACTGAATTATAATTTAAACTACATAATTATTTAGTATACATTATAGATATGATTGAGGTTTTCATATTAAACTTTCATCCTTTTATTGTAATTAAATTTAATTATAATTCTGCATTTATGTGCGTAGCTTTAATTCCATTCCATTAAAAAGGGAAAGCGCTTAATGCAAAATATTCACAAGTTTCGCCGTTGCCGGGGATCGAACCCGGGTCACCCGCGTGACAGGCGGGAATACTCACCACTATACTACAACGACTTCTTGTGCATGGTTTCACATACATACTAATAAATTTACTTTACTGTTGTAGGGGTTATTAAGTTGAATTGAAGTTATTATGAAGTAAAACACTCTCATGAAAAGTTTTTTTTTTGGTGATTTTATTGAATTTAATGAAGTTTTTTTTTAATTTCGTAGTTACTTTCTTAATGAATCAGAAAAAAAATAAATTACAATCAAATTGACTACTTACTTTACATACATTTATTTTATATTGTATTAATTTATTTATTTTTTTTGCATAATTAAATAGGTGATATATACCATTTGGGTTGAAATATACTTTCGAGAATTTTGGTGTGGGGTGTAGCGGAGTGAAACGGGCTCAAGTTTTGCTCGATAAATGACTCATGAATTGAGCTCGATGAATTCATATTTATGAGCCAAATATGAGGAGCCCGACGCAACTCATTAACTTACGAGCCGGCTCTTTTAAAAAATATTAATATAAAATACACTCAAACTATAATAAATGTAAGAGTTAAAGTACTAAGTTATTAAAATTATTTAAAAAATATATTTTACTTCAGTATATGAATTGATTGGTTATAATTGCTCTTTCAATTTCTCATTATTTTTATCATTTTTTTACAACAACTTCATCAAGCAACTTTTTGTTCCCTTTTATAATAAGCTAGAGCTTGACCTTCATTAATTAATCAAGCTGGAGCTCAAGCCGAAGGTAGCCCAAGCTCATCTTAGGGCATCTCCAACCAAAAAATTCATTTTTCACTCCAAAATGGAGTAACTTGTCTCCAATCGAACTCCATTTTCTAACACTAAAAAAAAAAATATTCCTAGTATATTCTTTCCCATACTTTATTTTATATATTTTTAATCATAAATTTTTTGATCTCAGATCTTTCCCGAATTAAAAAAGAAAAAAAAAAAACAAATAGCGGGTGAACAGTGTGACGCCAATATTGATGTCGCACTGTTCACCCGCGAATAAATAGCGGGATAAATGCTGATCGGTTGGAGTGACAGCAGAATGCGAAACGAATGTATGGCGTTCCATTGAAGTTGCTCTTAACTCATTTACCTCGCTAGTTTGGTGCGTGCATCCTTTTTATATATGGAAGAATTTGTAACTGGCCACTTCGTCTAACTAATAATATTATAACTGGTTTGGTGAAATTAACTGGTTCTTCAAAAGTTCATACGTATTTTCCATCCTTTGTCTCTAATTTCTAGCGGCATCCATGCATATGAAGTGGCTCTTATTTCCTTCCTCATCTTCAAGGCCAAGTTTGGATTAAAATAAAAGCGAAGGAAATGAAAATATATCCAAAATCTGCAATGCTTGGTGAAGATGGTTCAATTTCTCTTACATTTCGGAATTACCCTATTATTTATCTTCCCCTTCAACTGATAAACTCTGATTCTTAAAGACCTGCACTTGCATGTAGCAACAAGAATTGATGAGAAACACTCCACGAGATTCTCAAACTAGATTTCTTCCTGGAGATGTTCATCAACCTTTGGTCCTAACAAGAGAATTATGCTTCGTTTGGGACAACTTTCTTATAGCTTTTTCACTAGAAAGTTGCTTTAAGAAGCAGTAAAAAAGCAGTCTCAAACGAAGCCTTGGCGTGAAGACTGGCCACGCCAGTGAGCTATTTAACAGGCAGAGTTATGCTCATCTCGGCCATGCAGTACGTATCGAAGTACAATACAGGCCTTCCATGAAAACCTCATTCAGAGAAAGTGCAAACTTTTTTCCACAACGTCTTCATTCATGCATCAAATCAGTGCTGACTGTTGAGATGAATATGTTGTGCCACTTGTGAAAGGAAAGCAATTTTATGATGTCTGGATGTACGAAAAATGAATATTCATGTATTGATTCAGCTCATGTTATGTCATCAACTGTCCTTTTTGACTCTATACGGCTCAAAAGGAGCTGAATCCAAAGGTTTTGCCCTTCTTAATAAGTGTAACTTTATTTTGGGGTTTACGCCAAAGTTTCTCACTTTATTCCGAGAGAAACACATTACATATTTGATCTGGTGATTTATTTAATTTATCTAGCATTCCGATGTGAAATTTGATTGATTCTTCCTCTTTTTTTTCTTAAAAATCTACTCAAAGTCTTTTCTTACCCGGGTTTTAGCCCGAATGATCACTCTCCATCTTGATCATACGCCTTCCTTCGCGACTGAAAGCTTCGGATTAGGCTTTTACACTTTTGAAGGAAAATTTTCTGTTATGTGATTAAGGAATGATAAAACATTGGATCTCTAATCTTGATTGGAATTGTATTATGTGAGACCATAATTATATATCTTTAGCATTACAGATGTTTTCTAGGTTGCATTTTAAATCGTTTTTTGGCTAATAATCACTTTATAGACTTGCAAATTGTTTTAATTCCTTTCGAATTTGTAGTTTTCAAAAGCATCTAAGTTCGTCACAATAATATAAAACTAGTACAATTAGTAAGATTGCAATGATGTGCCAAAACACATAATCAAATATATTATATATACATTTTGATGATACTCAGTCTGTTCAAGGAATAATATCATAAAATATATATTTGTTGCGTCCTAAAAAATTTACGGCGGTAGAGATATATAAAGTTTAGCGTCCTAACTTTGTACGAAGATCCAACACACAAACAAAAAAAATAGAGAAGTGTAACGTTCATATGAAACACCAGAGTTTTTACGTGGAAACCCTTGAAAAGGAGGAAAACCCACGGGGTCTTGCCCAGTTTAAATAAATCCACTAGTATTTGCAGTTGATTAGGCTTTTCTTGGGGGGAAGGTCTTGGCTTGATGTAGCCAATAAACATCATACAGAGTGCATTACATGTGGTGGGAATTGGAAGAATCAGTATTGACATGTTCGTTTAGTTGGTAGGACCATAGTTGGCGAGCGTGTAGGTCGGAAAAACTGTAGTTGGGCGACGATGGTCAGAAGGACCCTATTCGGATAACATAGGTCGGGGAGACCGTAGTCTGGAATTGGTGGTTGAAGAGACTGTAGTCGGCGGGCGATGGAGGTCGAAGAGACTATAGTTCTGGTTGAAGAGACCATAGTCAGACGATGGTGGTCAGAGGGACTGTAATCAACGAGCGACAAGAGCTGAATGTAGTCGACAGGCGACGAAGGTCAGAGTGACCATAGTCAGCGAGCTACGGAGATCAGAGGGACTATAGTCGGCAAGCGATAGAGGTCATAGGGACTGTAGTCGGCGAGCGATGTAGTTGGAAGAACTGTAGTCGAACAATGATAGTCGAAAGGATTGTAGTCGGGCAACAAAGGTTGAAAAGGCTGTAGTTGGCGGGCAACCGAGGTAGGAAAGATCGTAGTCGGGTGACGGTGGTCTGAAGGACCGTAGTCGGATGACGAAGGTCAGGGAGACTGTATTATGGAGATGGTGGTCGAAGAGACCGTAGTCAGCTTGCGACAGAGGTCAGAAAGATGTTAGTCGGGCAACAGTGGTCCGAGGGCGACGGAGATCGGAGGGATCATAGTCGGTCGGTGACGGAGGTCGGAGAGACTGTAGTCAGCGAACAACAGAGATCGAAGGGACCGTAGTCGGCAAGAGACTGAGGTTGGAGGGACCGTAGTCGGCGATCGATATAGATCGAAAGGATTGTAGTCTGTCACGATGGTCGGAAGGACCTTAGTCGGGCAATGGAGGTCGGAAAGACTGTAGTTGGCAGGCAACGGAGATCGGAATGATCATAGTCGGGTAATGACGGTCGAGGAGACCGTAGTTTGGAGATGGTAGTCAAATTTGGATGCCTTAATGACATCAGAATTCATTAATATTAGGCTTGTTTGACTCATCTCGCCAAGCCGCTCGATTCAACTATAAGCATGCCATATTCAGATCATTTGGTAGTCTAATTAATGTTCTGAAACTCTCAAATAGACTTTAGACCTTTGATTTGGGCTCGGATTGAATAAAATTTGATGTTGTTGGTTTCGTCTTCTTGAGATGTTCAATTTGACTTTAAGCTTGCTGAAGTTGGAGATCAGATGGCCCGTATTTTAATTTTGGAAGCCTCAGTCTTATATTTGCATCAAGATTCGTGCATGATCAAGATGATTTTTGGTGGCGTATCAATACTAATGTTAGAGAAAGTTAATGTAAATAATTACTTAAAAAAAGGATTTATATTCTAATGGTTAAATACTGATGAATTGTATATATTTGTCATTGTGATATTCATATCATATTTGAAATTGGAAAATTCATAGTTCCTATAATATTCATTTTTCTCTCTTAGGCTTCGTTTGGAACAACTTAAAAAAATTTTGTACTAAAAAGTTGCTTTGAAAAACTGGAAAAAAGCTGTCCCAAACGTAACCTTAATTTCTCAACATTCTTGTCCTAAGAATGTGAATGCTGAGCTTGATGGAGTCCTAATGAATATAATTGTAGTCATACTAATTTTTTCCTAATTTTTCTCTCACATATCTATATTACTATTATAAAAGCCGCTTGAATTTCCTTCCACCTCAAATCTTGGCCATCCGTTTTATTTTTTCTAAAATTATCTTGTCCATTCATTATATGATAAATAATTAATAAATCTAAAAATATATAATAATTATGCAAATTAATGCCCATTATATACACCTCATAAAATATCCATTCATTATATTATAAATAATTAATCAATACAAAAATTTATAATTATGCAAATTAATGCCCGTTACATACACCTCATAAAATAATTATACAAATTAATGATGCTTAAAATTAAATGTTGAAATTCTATAAATTTTTTGATACAAGTGTAAACAAAAATTTTTAAAGATTAAATCTTAACCTTTAAAAATAAAATTTTTATATTTCCTATCAAATTTAATCATTTCCATAATTTATTTACAATAATTAATGTTAATACATGCCTATTATTATATTAAATCTACCAATTAATACCCATTTATATTTGTAAATTAATGCTCGGTTCACCATTTCAGCCCTATTTCACCAGTGTTGCGATTTTGCCCTCTTTGCTTGCCCTATTTCACGATTTCGTCAATCTTCAGCTTGCCCTCGTGATTTCGGTCTCTTCAACTCCCTCAACGTTTCTTCTGACCGGCTCTTCAGCTTGCCCTCTGGTAGGTTTCATGATTTCGATGTTTTCATTTTCCTCAACGTTTCTTCTTATCGACATTTAAGATTCTCACAGGTTTCTTTCTTCAACCCTTTGGAACCGTCGAACTTCTATTATATTTTCGATCTCTTGATGTTCTTTACTTTATGGAAGATGAAGCAACTGTTGAATCCTTTGAAACCGTCGAAACTTCCAACCCTTTGGAACAAACGGTTTGATTCTCCATAAGATAACCCTCCCCCTCTCCATCATATATAATTGCTTAAATTATTCTCACATATTTTTTTTATTAAATCTTTAGGGGTTTGCTTTTGCATTTGCCTTTCTTTTCTGGATTTCTGCTCTTTTGGCTTCAAAGGATCTCTACAATCTCGACTTCAAAGGATCTCTACTATCTCAACTTCAAAGATTCGGTATGAAATTTATGACTGTATGAATCTTATGTCTAATATTTTGGAATTGTTTTTCTTTAAAATTTTGAATTGTTTTAAAAATTTGTTGGCATGTTATTTGTTATATATACTTCGAAATTGTTTTTCTTTCTTAATAAGCATTGAGATGAAGCATGTGCTCTCTGGCTGTATTCATCTAGCTTCCTATGCAATGGAAACCGAACACTATAATAGGTATGATTATAGGAACCTTTGTAATGACATCACGTTGGTGATGGTCTTTAGACCCACATGCATAATTTGAATGATTGAAGCCTTACCCCAACTATTCAAATAGTAGAAAAGTAGTAGATGGGAACTTCAACCATTCAAACAAATTAAAAACAGTGTTTAATCTTGATAATGATCACATGCTTCTAACACTAATTTTTTTTTCCAAATTGATTTAAAAAAATAAAAATTATTCAAGGGCTGTAAGATACTTTTCTCATAAGAAGATGTTCATTGAGATGAGGATGGAGGGTTGCCTTGTACTTTTTTTAAAGACATTTAGGTCAATTAAGGCAAACTCACACACACATCGCATACACAAGACTCGAACACAAGACCTCTTAGTTGATAACCTAAACTCCCAACCAACAGATCAAGATGAGCTGTGTGCCTTGTACTTTTAGTGATATGATCGGTGAATGGGTACTTAAAATAGAAGTGGGTCCAAGAAGTTAACTCATATTCGCCAAAATCAATACTTATAGGATAGATTTACAAACGAAATATAAGAAGATACTTAAATTTTCTACTACACCAACCTACCCCACCCACCGCTACCATAGCTCATAAATTTTGATAATTTTTAGAACTTTAAAGATATAATATTATGATGCTTTATCCAATATATGTTCAAGTCCCATATTTTCAATAATAGGCATATGATGTATCATTATCCCTGTTTACATATCAAAGCATTATAGGATGACACATGTGTTATTTATTAAACAACATAAACAATATAAATCATATATAGATTAAGTGAACCATATGGGCGACGGTAGGTGGCTGTGCGATGTAACGTATTTTGTTTATTCTATTGTTGTTAATCGGTTTAGGCTATATTTTCAATTCTTCTGTTTTATGAAAATTATTTTGTTTTAATGGATAAAATTTTGAAAAATCATTGGTCAATCGGTGAATGTTGCGATATTATTGGTTTATGACATGCTACATCAGATTTGAATTGAAGTTTAGCGGGGAAAAATAGTTTTGTTGAAGTAGCATGTCTCCCTAAGGAGAATGATTGTAGTTAACTTGATTGAGGAATTGAGCTAAGTGAGAAATTTTAGATTTTTTGCTAACCCAACTTGGTTTTGTTACTTATTTAATTGTATATAATCAGTTGGGGATGGTGACTTTAGTTGTAAATGGCTAGGAAATTAAGTCAAAATAGAGATTTAGGTTTTCTTAATTCAGATTTGACTTACCTTATGACAAGCTGAATTCAATTGGGGGTAGAATATCCTTCGTGTAGCGTATACTAAGAACTAAACTTTGACATTTGCATTCAGAAAACATAGTAAAAAAACAATTTTCATGAACATGGAAGAACATGTGGAATCTTCAATACGTATCTTTATAAAACTTAATTTCTCTGAATACTTTAAGTTCAGCACAATAATTAATTTTTTTCTCTTACATCCTCTCAACTTAGGCTTCGTTTGGGACGGCTTTCCTACTGCTTCTTAAAGCAACTTTTTAGTACAAAAATTAAAATTTTAAACTAAAAAACGACTTTAAGAAGCAGTAAGAAAGCCGTCCCAAACAAAACCTTAGCTGAACAAGATCAACAGTCAACTTGATAGTTTTTTTTTCTTTAGATTAAATATTTTAAATATAACAAAACAATTATGAACAACATGACAAACACATGTTTTAAATTTTCTAGAATTTAAAAGTTGAAGTTTGTCAAATATTCACAAGTTTTTTTTAATGATATTTGGGGAAACAATTAAATTTTTTTTATTCAGATGGCTGACAGTGTTTGCTACTAATTTTAATTTTTCAGAAATTTTGAGTTTATTTAGATTTGTGTCCTTAGTCTTTCAAAAGAGCTTAGTATAGCTAAAGAAGAGTAGCGTTATGATAGTATAATGTTCTCGAGCGCACAATTTTTAATTTGTAAACATGTATGATTTGAAGAAATATTATCATACCACTTGATAAACTTCGATTGTAAACATTAAGATAAATAGAGAACAGAGAAAACAATCAAAGATTAAACTGTAAGATGTATCTGCTTCATTAATTCCACCTTTTGTAGACTATAGAGAGCACATATTTATATATACAGTTACCATATAAAGCATGTATTGTCACATAAAAGATGTGTGGGTTTTGTTACTGAAAATTGAAATTCTATTAGTAATCTTCATCGGCAGATAGGATACAATAGAGGAGAGAAATGATTCATTTAGCCAATCCCACATAGTGGAATAAAAACTTGTTGTTGTTGTTGTTGTGTTTGTTTGCGTTGGATTGGATGAACTTAGAATCAAATTGTGACAGTTGCAATATGGTAGTTCTCATCCTTCCTTAAAATAGCTTCTCATGTTTTTTTTTTTATAAATGACGAGTTCATAGAGCTGTATTTAAGTCATCTTTATTGCATCCTATAGTCTTTTTATTTCTCCTTACATCAATTTTGCTCATGTTGCAACTTTTACATTCCTTCTCTTGGATGTGGAGATTTATATAATTTGAGGACTCGATATTATTTTTAAATATGTATCTATTATGTTGGTCTATCATTACATTAAAACTATTCTAATCTTTTTTTTTTCTATTAGCACTTTCGTTGTTTTCATTTAGTTTCTGAGTCTCTACTATTTTGACTTCAAAGATTAGGTAATGAAATTATTTGTGTTGAATTGCTTTTCTTTAATTGCTTACCTGTAATTACTTTACATTGCTTTTCTTTATTTTGTTATCTGCAATTGCTTTATAAGTACTTGAATATTTATTCTTCAGAAAAATGACAATATTATATTTTGTTGTTCTTCTTTATATTATACTTTTCTTTCTTATTCACCCTTGCTCATGAAATATCAACCAATATTCAAATCTTTATGTAGGCATTACCGGTAAGAATCCATGAAAAAGGGCTTATCTTATGGTGAAGAATAACTTTCTTGATTCAAAATTATTTTTCTATATTTTGATAGTAGCAATGAGTCTACATGAAATCGAAGATTTTTGTCCTTCAAAATACATCTTTTAAATGCAATCCTTTGCTCATCCTAAATTTGATATTAGAGCTTGCTTAAGACATGCATTGTTTAAGTTATGATTTGTGTTTGGTTTTAGTTATGATGTTATGTTTAACTTCAATTTTAGATTTTGCTTTAGATTCTTATTAAGTTTATCATTCAAGTGCATGTATAGAATATGATGCAAATTGTAGGATAGATTTTGATGTAGATATTAGTGCAAGTTCAATTTTAAATTCAAAATTTATGTTATATACAAAGTTATTCTTCATTTTATAATCATATTATAATTATTAAAGAATATTAATATATTTTATATATTAAAAGCATCATCATTTGGCTTAGACTTCATCTCATAAGGAATTCATAATATGATCATCTTGTTTAAAGTTCTTACATTGATCACACAATAATCTTTATAATAGGTGACTGACAAGTATTATCTTCTCAACTTATTTTACATAATATCCTAATCAAATTTTGCATTGTATCCATATTTAGTGAAATTGATTGTTCTGATTTCATCAATTTTGTTCTTAACAATCCATCCTATGTAATCTTCAATATTATTAAGACTCTCATTCAAATGACTGTAAAGAATATGGTGCAAATAGTAGGATATGTTTTGATGTACATAGTAGGGGAGAAACCGAGTCAAGCCGACTCGCAAGCCGACATGGACTCAGACTCGGTAACAGGCTCGACGAGTCGAGCTTTATGAGCTCGCGAGTCGAGCTAGAACATAAATTCAAGCTCGACGGCTTATCGAGCTCGAGCTAGAACAAACCTCCGCTCGACTCGTTAGCTCGTCGAGCAACTCATGGAGGTGACCTGGCAAGAAAAGGAAATCTCGGTTGGTGCAAGCGGGACGACAAATTGAAGGTCAAGCGCGAAAACAAAAATGACGAAGCATGCTGATCTCGACGACGGAGCTCGGGACGGCGACGAACAAGCTCAGGATGACGGATCTCGACGGTGGAGCTCGAGACGACGAAGGACCTCAGGACTACAGCAGACGCAACGACGAGCTTGGGACGACGGATCTCAACGGCGGAGCTCAGGATGACGATGGAGCTCGGGAAGACAGCGGATGCGATGACTAGCCTACTCGAGATGAAGCTCGGGATTGAGCTCAACGAGCCGCTCGACATGAGACGAGTTGAGCTCAAGCTCAAATTTTGAGCTTGACTCAAGTTCAAGCTCGAGCTCGAGTTGAGTATTTGGCAGTTGAGCTCGACTCGAACACCCTCTAGCTCGAGCTCGCCTCGACTCGTTTGCACCCCTAAGTACATAGTACTGCAAGTTCAATTCTAAATTCAAATTTTAACCTTTTTTAACCAATTTTCTATTAGGTCTTTCGTGCTTTGCATTTTCTTTTATGACTCTACAATATTTCGACTTCAAAGATTAAGTAATGAATTTATCTGTACCTAATTGTTTTTATATATTTTGGTAGTTGCAACGAGTTTACATGAAATCAAAGATTTTTATCCTTCATATTAGAGATTGCTTAATACATGAAATTTTTAATTTCTAATTTATGTTTGATTTTAGTTATGATGTTATGATTAACTTTACTTTTAGACTTTGTTTAAATATATCACGTGAAAATCTCTAAAAATGGGTAAATATTTATGGGACGGACTTTTGAAAATGACAGTAAATTGAACAAAAGTGGCACATTTCTTTTGAGACTAGATGAAAGCCATTGACACCATTGAAAAAAGAAAATAGTGCCGATTTCTTTAAAATGACATTTTCCTTCAGAAATGTATTGAATTTAAGAAGCAAACAATTAATGGGTCTGAAAAGCATAATGTAATTACACAATGCAACATTCGAAATAGCATTAGTAAAACCCAAAAATTGAGAGGTGCAAGAAAACCTAGAAGGTGAAATAAGAGGCTCCAGAAGAAGAAGAATAGACACATTGTGCACATGACATAAGTTCTTAACACGAATTCTAGAAGAGGGACAACCAATGCCCCTCACATTCCAAATAATAGACTTAAACATAAAAACAACAACATTAATGGGGAGTATGTGAACGAGTATTCCTTGTAGGTTGCAAAATAACATTTTGTTTCTTTCTTCCTCTTTCGCTATGAAATTTTATAAAACTAGTATCACTATCATCTTTAGTAAAGCATTTAGAGACCATTCCTAAAACATCTGAATCAATAAAAGCATCACAATTATAATTAGAGGTTGAAGGAGACTTACAAAGAATCTGTTGATCCACTTGATTAACCTGTAAAGGGCAATCCTCCTAAAAAAACATACCATCCTCCATAATATCATTTTCCGTCACCGTAGTATCGATCGAGCAATCCCCAATCGGTGGAATATCAACCACCAAATTCAGATCATCCTCCTGAACCAGGATTTCATTTCTTCCGTTAACTAGGTGAGGTAATTCATCAGTTTCATTTAATTCCCTCTCGATATCCTGCACAATTGAACCACCTTCCAACACAACACCGCCATTCTAAATAGGATTAATAGAGAAATTAACAGCTAAATCAGAAGAGATATTAGTAACCACAGTAGAATCCTTATCAGTTAAACCATTGTTAGTAGCACAGGTAATATTTTCAGAAGAGGAAATATTGTTCGTATAAATACTAGTATTCATCATATGCTCTTCAACCTCCTGCCCACCATTTTTATCAGAAGAAAGGTTAGACACTTCTGCTTCTTGGAGAACAATAGTAGATTGACAAGCTTTGTCATACTCTTCCTGACCCAAAACAGCAGGGCCCTCTATCGCAACATGTTCCTGCATAACCGAAAGATTTTCTTTTTCCAAAGGAGCCATAATTCCCTCAACAGTCAAAGGATTAGCCACATTTGCCTCATCACCCATAGTATCATTGTTAACCGATACATCTTTAACAGGGACTTTATCCTTACGAAGATGAGGGTGTAAACGAAAGCAATCTTTGACTCCATGACCATGCATCTTACAATGAGAACAAAAGGTAGGAAGATTCTCAAAATCCACTTTTTGAAAATAGCCATTATATTCCGAGTCAAGCCAAATTTCATTAGGATGTTTCTTGGACACATCCATTTCCACTAATACCCGAGCCACCGAGGGACGAGATAGAGAAGCCATAGCTTGGTCGGTTTGCAGAGGACGACCAATACCGAGCCCAGACCAAAAAGAATTTGAGAACTAAAAAACATAAATTAGGGAAGGAAAGCCAAATAGGCGCAATTGGGGATTCCTCATGAACATTAAAATCCAGTGTCCATTTGAGTAACCTCATTTGACAAGCTTGAATATAACACATTCTCCTAGAGAAAATGCGACTATAATCCAAATCATTGGAGAGCTGAATAGCAATATGGCGCGGATCCAACAGACCAATATGGAAGGAACCCGAAAGTTTCAGGCTAACAAAAAACTTACGGATGACATCTAAGTTAGGACAATGAAGAAGAAATTTACCAACCAAGGTGAAAGCAAAGGACGCAGCTAAAACATTATGGCAAGGCAACCTTTGAAGGAAGAGTGTACAAACGGAATCCTAGCAGCAGAAGAAGAACCCGCTAAAACATCCTTAAAAGAGCGAGTCTTACCACCAGGTAGTGAAACAGAAGCCGGGATAGACGACGTCGTTGGAGACGTCATCTCCCCCCACAAGAACCCGCAAAAAAACCTCAAAACACAGTAACGAAAGCCCAAAGAAGAGAAAAGCAGAAAGGAAACAACAAAACCACGAACAAACCGGGGAGACGACGCCAGAAGAGGCGGAGATGCAAAGAGCCCTAAGATCGCCACAAAATCGCCAACTATTTAATCATATATATAATTTATTTTTAAATATTTAAATATTTAAAAAAATAGATTATGATGTTTCAAATATTAAAGATGGGATTATATACTATGATTCAAGTCTATCAGAAATAGATACTCTTCATGAACCGCGTATATGTTATTGTAATGCAAGAAAATTTTATTATGAGCCACCAACATTTTGCAGTTACAATGGAGAGGTTTTGCTTGCTCCGATGGATGTCCCTAAACAACTTTATGAATTATTCACTTCTTCTTCATCCAGATTAAAAGAATTTAGAGATAAGATCATGGCATATAATAGTATATTCGCATTCACATCTTTTGGAGCTCATAGTGATAAAGATTTAGCAAATTCAAGACAAGACGTGTACTATTTAGAGCTCAATGACAAATTTATCATAGCTTATCACCGATTGCAAAAAAAATAAATAGTCCATGTTATTTTCAATTATATATTTATGATACTGATGCTGAAATAAGTAATAAAATGAATATTATTAAAGACTTGAATCTTTCTAAAGAATTCGTAAATAAATTGATGGATATACTTTCCATAAATCCTTACGCATAATTCTTTAGATCTTTGAATAATAAAGGAATATTGGAAAATTTTGAAATAAGCATTACATCTAATGTACGATTAGATCAGAGAGTTTATTCTCCTACTATGTCACAAGTAGCAGCAATATGGATTGAAGAAAATAATACAATAGGTATAGTAGAACGTGATATCATTTTGACTTCACATTTTGGCACATATCAAAAGATCAAGCATTATTTTGAATGTTATGACCCTTTACAATATCATATTCTATTTCTCAATAGAGAAGTTGGATGGCATCAAAATATCAATCGAACTTCTAAATTTCAAAGAAGTAATAATTATGTGCCTATACAAATATTGGGTCGACATGCAACAGAGAAAGATTTATTCATCCAAGAAGAATATGGTAAGTTATTATATTACTATTTTTTAAATATAATTTTCTTTTCTAATTATATTATATTATTGAATATTAATATTCATATATATATATATATATATATATATATATATCATTTATTCAAAAGTCATCAAAGGAAAGAGTTTCATGTAGAGAATATTATTGTTACAAGCTTCAAATTAGAGAAAATATTAAATCTATTATTTTATATGCTGGTAGATTATTACATCTATTTGTTGTTGATATATATGTGAAGATTGAGACAAGTCAATTGGATTTTTACAGAAAAAATCAGCATACAATTTGATCAGATTTATATAAGGGAATCATTGATAGCATGGCAACTGGTGAAATATTAAGCAATAATGTCGAGCAAAAAATATACTTTCACCTTCATTTATTGGAGGACCTCGTGATATGCGGCGTAGGTATTTGGACGCAATGGTTGTTGTACAACGTTTTAGAAAACTTGGTTTGTTTATAACAATTACATGCAATCCAATTGGCAAGAAATCTAGAATGAGTTGAAGCTAGGGCAATCTGCACAAGATAAGCCAGACTTAACAACACATATTTTTAGGGCTAAATTACAAGATTTCAAGGACCAGTTCTTAAAAAAAATCTTTTTTTGGAGGTGTGACTGCTCATGCATATGTATAGAATTTCATAAAAAAGGTCGTTCACATGCACAATTTTTAATTGTTTTGAAGACTGGATTTAAGTTATCAACTCCAATGTAATTTGATAGAATTATGTCTGCGAAATTGTTGGGTTCATCAAAGTATAAAGGATTTCATGAATTAGTTGTAATATATGATGCATGGTTCATGTGGAATATTAAACAAAAATAATCCTTGTATGAAGAAATGATTATACAAGAATAAATATTCTAGATCTTTCTCATATCAGATAATAATTGGTGAGGACTCATATCCAATTTATCGTAGAAAAAATGATAGTCAACAAGTAAAAGAGAGAAATTATAATCTAGATAATTATAGGGGTGTCAATTTGGGTCAACGGGTCGGGTTTGGGTCGAACTCGACTTGACCCGGCCATAAACGGGTTGACCCTAACCCGACCCATTTTGCAAACGGGTTAGGTTTATCAACCTAGACCTGACCCGTACGGGTTACCGGGTTGACACGACCCGACCCTCGAACAGCTACGGAGCGGAGCGAGTCCGTTGAGTCTGGCTGAGCGGAGGCATCGGCTGTGCCGTAGGCCCGCAGCCGCTAGTGCCCAGCGGCAACACCGCAGTGAGTGTGGTGTGTGGGATTAACGGCAGCAGCGGTAGCTCGACTGCTCGGGCAAGACGTGGACGCAAGTGATCCGTGAGGCTGTGCGGGCTAGACGCATCGACGACATGCCGATTGCCGACACCTGACGCGGACGTAACCCGATGCGGATATGACTCAACGCGGATGCGACCCTTGCATCGATGCGACCCGACACTGCGCCCTCTGATGCGATGCCTGTCCTGACACGCGGGATGACCAAACGGGTCAATTCGAGTCGACCTGCAGGTTTTTGGGTTAATTCGGGTCGACCCGCGGGTTTCTGGGTCAACCCAAACCTGACCCATTTTTTAAATGGGTCAAAAATTCGAATTCGGACCCGACCCATTTCACAAACGGGTTGGCCCAAACCCAGATTTTTATGGGTCGTGTTCAGGTCGGGTTTCGAGTCGTGTCAACTTTTGACAATCCTAATAATCATTATATAGTTCCTTATACCCCATATCTACTATCTAGATATAATTGTTATATAAATATTGAGATATATTCTGGTATCAAGGTAGTGAAATATATTCACAAATACATCTACAAAGGGCATGACAAAATTTCAGTATCATTTTTGCAACAGAATGCATAGAATTATTTTGATGAAATTCAATATTATGAAGATGGAAGATAGATATCTACACCAGAAGCATTATAGAGAATATTAATATTTGAATTTGATTTAAATTAAATGTATCCATCAATATGTAATTTATAATTACATTTAGAGGAAAATATACAATTTTACTACAAGGACAATCAGAATTTACTTGACATATTAAAAATAAATAACAGAAAAAATTATGCTTACAGAGTTCTTCAATCTAAAAATAAATAAATTCAAAGGCAAGAAAATATTTTTACTGAGAAATTTTTTGAAAAATATGTGTGGGATAAAGAAAAAAATTTGGAAGAGAAGATAAAAATATGAGCAAATTGGTTGTATTAATATAACAAATCCAATCGACGACAAAAGATATTATTTGAGGATTCTTTTAAATCATGTATACGGATCTACACCATTTTTTGATTTGTTGCACGTTAATGGAATGCAGTGTTCAACATTTAAAGAAGCTGCAGAGAAACATAGTTTGCTTGAAATGGATAATTATATAGCAATATTTAAATGATGCATCAGTTTATCAAATGCAATGTGCATTTAAACAATTATTTACTATTATTCTCATTTATTGTGAGCCAACTAATATTCGCTAATTGTGGATTGACTATTATAAGGATTTATCTCTGGATTATCAAAACAATAGTATGGTTACTAATGAAGAATGCATGATAAAAATATTACCAGATATCAAATTATACGTTGAAAGAATGGGAGTTTCCTTGATGAATTTGATTTGCAAAAAATGCCAAGTATATAAAATGTCTCTATTAAAAATAATGGTGAGTGCCATAATAAAGAAGTAATAAAAGAGTTAAATGTGGTTACTACTATTGAAGATATAAAGTATTCATTGCCTTAATATAGATCAGAGGAATGCATATGATGAAATTATTAATCGTATTAGTAAAAAATAAAATGACATATTTTTTATTGATGGACTTGGAGGTACAGGAAAAATATATTTATATCGTGCTATACTTGCAACTTTAGATTTGCAAAAAATGCCAAGTATAGAAAATGTATCTATTAAAAATAATGGTGAGTGCCATAATAAAGAAGTAATAAAAGAGTTAAACGTGGTTACTACTATTGGAGATATATATAGTATTCATTGTCTCAATATAGATCAGAGGAATGCATATGATGAAATTATTAATCGTGTTAGTAAAAAATAAAATGACATATTTTTTATTGATGGACTTGGAGGTACAGGAAAAATAATATTTATATCGTGTTATACTTGCAACTTTAAGAAATAATTGTCATATAGCATTAGCAACAGCTATGTCAGAAGTAACAGCATCAATATTGCCTGGAGATCAAACAACATATTCAAGATTTAAAATTTTTATAAATTCAATGGAAAGTAGTATGTGTGCAATTACTGAGCAAAGTGGATGTGTTGAGTTACTCATTAAATCAAGTATTATAATTTGGGATGAAGCACTTATGGCAGTGGCGGAGCCAGAAATTTTATTCGGGGGGGGGGGGGGGGGGGGCCTAAATTAAAATAGTTCTATTTATCGTCTCATTTGAAAGGTTAGAATCTATTAAAATAGCTCCGTTTGCTGTCTTATTATCGGAGCCGAGAGGAGCTGTAAGATCAAAATTAAAAATGCAAATAACATGGCTCTTAGAGCTTAGAAGACATAAACATCTGCTACGGGCAGTCTTCGTTTGGGGGCGAGAGAGGAGCGAAAGGGAAAACGAAAGTCTTGGTCGAGGTCATGAGTCGCGAGTCGAGAGAGAGGAGCAAAGGGAAAAAAGAACCATTGATACTTTTCATGTGTCCATAAAAAGATGTTGCTGGCTTCTCTAGATTAATAAATAACTTTAAAAGGAAGAATTACAAAAATTAGAGCAGGTTTCCTCATTGGCGAACTTGTTGCTCTGTTAAGCCACTAAAATAATCAGCTTTAAGTCCCTTTAGACTTTCAGATTTAGCTTTAGCCAAATCCTTTAGAGGAGAACTCTGCATCAAAATCTCTTTTCATCATTCCGTCCACAATGGAAAGTCACTCCTCCCTCTCTCTTTCAATATTTTACCCCATTAGTTTTTCTCTCTCTATAGCAGAAGCATTGCATGGTCCGGGTAGAAGGTTCATTGAAGACTTGAAATGGAAAATTCCTGTAATAAATAAAATAAAAGCTGACAAGGGGTTGCACCATAATGGTGGAGAGAGGAGCTGAATATTGCATGGCCGTAGCCTTTCCATGGATGTGAAAAAATTCTATATGTGGGCTTATGCCATCCATTGTTCATTAATTTGTTGATAAGGTGTCTATCCTCCTTTTAAGTAAGTATTTTTTTTTTTAGTGGGGGGGGGTACGTGCCCCCGCTTGCCCCCTCTCCCTCCGCCCATGACCTATGGTAAAACGTACAGCAATAGAATCTTTAGATAGGACTCTCAGAGGTATTATGAATAACTCTAATTACTTTGGTGGTAAAATTATTATATTTGGAGGTGATTTTTGATAACTATTACTAGTGGTAAGACCTACATCAAGATTGAAAACTATTAACTATAACTTGGTAAAATCACATTTATGGTTAGACATGAAAGTTTTCAAATTAAAGGAAAATATGAGAACAAAATCAGATCCTTTATTTTGTAAATTCATACTTAGAATTAGAAATTGAAATAGAGAAGAAACTAAAAATGGATTAGTTTATATTTCAGATGATATGATAATAAAATATTTAAATGATGAGAATTCTGAAGATTTATTAATAAACATAATATTTTTGTGTCTACATGAAAATGCTGCATCTTTAGAATATATTATGGAAAGAAATATACTAGCAACAAAAATAAGTATGTTGATAAATTTAATAAAAATTATATTAAATATTTTCCAGGAGAAGAGATTGTTTACTTCAGTTTTGATAGTGTTACTGATGATACTTCAAATCTTTATCAAGTAGAATTTCTCAACTCATTGATACTGAATGAACTTCCTCCTCATCGACTTATTCTCAAAAAAAATTGTCCAATAATGTTATTAAAAAATTTAGATTCATCAAATGGTTTGTGTAATGGGACACAAATGATTTGCTATTCATTTAAAAATAATATTATCATTGTTCAAATTTATACTGGACACTTCTCTGAGAAAACAGTTATGATACATCAGATTCCTTTGTGTACAAGTGATAATGAAATTCTACCATTCAAAGTTAAGAGGAATCAATTTCTTATATATTTATGTTTTGCAAAGACAATCAATAAATCACAAGGTCAAACAATTGCGAATGTTGGGATTTATCTTCTATATAATATTTTTTCACATGGATAATTATATGTAATATTATCAAGGGGAGTTTTAATGAGACAAATAAAAATACTTATTATTCCAAATATATATGCTTGATTTAAGGTCCTTAAACCAAAAACATTATATATATAAAGATATTTTCAAATCTTCAGAAGAATTAATAGGTACTCTTATGCAAATTTTTAATTATTTGTTATACTTTCTTTTATTTTTTATTAAATATATTTTATAGTTTTTTTTTAAATTTTTTATCTATTAACTTCATTTTTTAAAAAATTGTTAGATAAAAATTAATGAAGTCATCAAGTCTCATCAGAATATAACTTTGCATCAACGTTACTGAACAATTATTGTATTATTAGCTGAAATGGACGCTATAAAGAATTTTAAAACTGGACAGGGAAAAATTCAGAAACTTACTTTCATTGATAAAGAGTTAATTCTGTTTTTCAATATTTAATTATAATTGTATATATTAATATAATATTATAGATAGTCTTTAAATTTTATATAATTTTTTGTGTATTTTAGTTCCATTAAAATTTATTATATATTATTTTTTTGTCTCATTTTATGTGTATGGCTCGAAGATCTATGAAGATCTATGCAATTATATTCAATGAAATAATTGATAAGTTTTATAATATATTAGAGATTGACAAAACATACATGATTTCAAATGGACAGGTTAAAGATATAAATAAAAGTTTTTATAATATCTATGAAAAGTTTGAGATTATCTTAAATAATATTTCAGAAATACATTTTAATGTGAATCATACTATATAATCGTTCAATAAAAAATTATCCACCATTGAGGAAATCATGGCAAATCCAAATCTATCATCTGGTATGTCAAATAATTTTTATATTTAAAACAATTTTAAATATTTATTCAATTAATGATATAATTTATTTATATATTTTTTATTGTGTATAGATGTTATCTTATAAGTTTTAAAAGTCTATGAAGTAAAGACAATATATAGATTGAACGATAAAAAAAAAATCCTAAAACGTGACTTGCAAGTTATTGGATTGAGGTATATAAATTTATTAATAGTCCTATTTATTAGTATTGTTTTAAATTAATTTTTTTGTAGTTTTAAAATAATTACTTAAACTTTATGGGAAGCATTAGCAACAAATAAGGGAAAAAGATTAGAAGATATGAGGAATGAAAAACCAATCATTCTTGCAAAGAGAGTTGCTGGAAAAAAAATTATAATGGTACATCTATTTTATACATATTTTATTTAAATATTATATCAGTCTAATATCAACTGCATATTATAATCTTAGGTTTCACACTGTCATCAACAATATCAATAATTATAGAAATCAATCCAAATTTACCAGCAACAAAAGAAATTATGGATTGGTATAATTTTAGTTTTTTATAAATTTATTTGCTTATCTGTATTTTCTTATAAGTTTAATTCTTTTAATGAATAATTAACTCTATAGGTTTAATGAGACTGATTTTCAACATACATCATCAAAATTTGATGGATACTTAATGGCAGATTTATTAAAATTCAATACTTCAGAATTACCATAAGGAGAGGTAATATATATATTAATTTATTTTCTTATTTTTATTTAATATTTCGTAAACTAATTTTTTGGGTTAAATATTATGCTACCAAAGTTATATAAAATGTTTACAACAAGAAGAAAGTATATGATATCCCTCTTGTAATACATGCAAATCTAAAGTCACTATAACTAAAGATACTGGACGATGTGCTAAATGCTCAAAGGAAAATGTTGACCATAGTTTGAAGTAATGTATTTTTATAGTTTTGTTCGAATTTATGTAAATACTATACAACAACAACAACATCAAGCCTTTATCCCACTACGTGGGGTCGGCTACATGAATCCTTTTTCTCCATTGTGTCCTGTTAAAAATCAAATTCTCGTTTAAATCTAATAAAGAAAGATCATTTCTAATATTTTCTAACCAAGTCTTTTTAGGTCTACCTCTACCTTTCTTAATATAAGTCAAATCTAAGACCTCTACTTTTCTAACCGAGTCATCGGGAGGTCGCTGTTTTATGTGACCAAACCATCTAAGGCGACTCTCTCTAATCTTATCTTCCACTGGAGCTACTCCAACCTTTTCACAAATATGCTCATTTTGTATCATATCTCTAAGGGTAAAGCCACTCATCCACCTGAGCATCCTCATCTCTGCAACACATAACTTAGAATTATACTTCTCTTTTAATGGCCAACATTTGGCACCATAAAGCATTGTAGGTCTCACCACCATCTTATAGAATTTTCCCTTAAGTTTGAGGGGTACTCCATATATTCTATTTTAAATCTACTCAAGCGAAAACCTTTAGACTCTAAGGTTGACCTCCACATTTCTAGTTTACCTTCAACTCCCTCTCTAGTCTTATCAACAAGAAGAATATCATCAGTAAAAAGCATACACCAAGGTACATCCTCTTGCAAATGTCTAGTGACAACATCCATGACTAAAGCAAAAAGATATGGGCTTAAGGCCGATCCTTGATGTAATCCAACCAAAATAGGGAAATACTTGGTTAAACCACCTTGTGTTTGAACACAAGTAATAGCTCCTATATACATATCTTTAATGATTTGAATATAAGCGTTATAAACTCCTTTCTTTTCAAGAACTCTCCAAAGCACTTCTCTTGGAACTTTATCATATGCTTTTTCTAAATCAATAAATATCATATATAAATCCTCCTTATTCTCTCTATATTTCTCCATCAAATCTCTTAATAAATATATGGCTTCCATAGTAGACCTACTAGGCATGAATCCAAATTGATTTTGAGAAATATTAGTATCACGCCGCAACCTATGCTCCATAACTCATTCCCATAGTTTTAAAGTATGACACATTAACTTAATTCCTCTATAATTCGCACAATCTTGCGCATCACCTTTCTTCTTAAAATTAGGGATTAACACACTCATTCTTCACTCATCTGACATCTTTTTAGTCTTTAAGTTAGTATTAAAAAGTTTAGTAAGCCAAGAAATTCCTTCATCTCCTAAGCATTTCCACACCTCTATTGGAAAATCATCAGGTCCAACAGCTTTTCCACCCTTCATTTTCTTTAAAGCCTCTCTAACTTCGGTTTTACTAATACGCCGATAAAAATAAAAAATCTTTATTTTCATTTAGGGTGCTAAGGTCACTACAGTCAATATTGTTTTCATATTCTTCATTAAAAAGTTTAGCAAAATATCTCATCCACCTTTGCTGAATATCATCTTCTAAAAAAAGTACCTTTTGATCTTCATCCTTAATACACTTCACTTGAACTAAATCCTTACTACTCCTATCTCTTTGTTTGGCTAACTTATACATATATCTTTCTCCCTCCTTGGTATCTAATCTATTATATAAATCACTAAAAGCTAAACTCTTTGCATCGTATATTGCTTTCTTAGATTCCTTACGTGCCTCTTTATATATTTTTCAATTATCAGAATTTTTATAATTAAACCAATTTTTATAACAAATCTTCTTATTTTTAATCTTTTCTTGCATATTTGGATTCCACCACCAACTATTTTTACTATTAGTAGTTTTTTCCTTTGAAACTCTAAGCACAACTTTTGCAATATTCTTAATATCACTAGCCACTTTTTTCCACATAACATTAGCATCCTCATGCACAGATAAAATCTAAAAATCTAAAATCTTACTCTCAAAAATATTTTTATTAATATTCTTTAAATGCCCCCATCTAATCCTAGAATATCGTTTTACTTTATTTTTTTATTTTTTGCCCCATTATCTTTAAGTCCAAAACTAATAAATGATGTTGGGTACATAAATTTTCACTCAGAATAACTTTACAATCTTTGCAATCTAAACGATCTAATTTTCTTATAAGAAAATAATCAATCTGAGTTGTACTATATCCATTTTTTATAAGTAATGAGATGCTCATTTCTTTTCTTAAATAAGGTATTAGCAATTAAAAAATCATAAACTAAACAAAAATCTAATATGGACTTACCACCTTCATTTGTCGTTCCAAATCCATGGCCATCATGAATACTTTTAAAATCATATACCTCTCTACCAACATGTCCATTTAAATCTCCTCCAATAAAAATACTTTCTTCAAGAGGTATCTTTTGAATTAATTCTTCTAAGCCATTTCAAAATTTTAATTTTAAACTCAAATCCAAACTCACTTGAGGAGCATAAGCACTTATAATATTAACAATCTTAGCATCAATAATAATCTTTAAAGCTATAATTCTATCTTCAATTCTATTAATATTTATAACATTATCATTCAAACTCTTATCTAAAATCACGACTACACCATTTCTAGTACGACTATTACCCGAATACCAAAGTTTAAATCTTAAACTATCAATCTCCTTAGCCTTCTCTCCAACACATTTAGTTTCCTGAATGCACATAATATTTATCTGCCTATGAATCATAATATCTATTAATTCTATTAATTTTTCTGTAAGGGAACCTATATTCCAAGTTCCTATCCTAATTTTAGTTTCATGGACTAGCTTCTTTGCCCACATCCGTCCTTGATGTGGGAACCCTTGCCTATTTATATAAATATTATAGTTCTTACTAATATATATTTTCATAATTTGAATAAATAATATCAAATTATATGTTGAAGATGGTACTTCTAATGCAATTTTGTTGTTGTTTAATAATGAAGCTGAAAGTATTATTGGTGTGCCCATTACGTAATTAGAAAAGATAAAGGTAATTAAATATCTTGTAATATTTTATTAAAAATTAAATTTATTTATATGTAATCTTCTTTATTGATTTATTTTTTTGTAGGTGATAAATATACCATAATATAATAAAATTATCAAGAATTCTTGTGATAAGGAGATGATCTATGTAATTAAAGCTCAAGACAAAATATAAGATAATTTAACTCTCCGTTCGCTAACAATTCGATCAATAAAAGAAGATTCTTGTAAAATCAATCATACTATATAAAAAAAATTAAAATTAGAGGAAAATTAAATATAATTACTTATGAACACTTATTTTTTGTGAAGTATTTTATCTTTCTACTCATACTTTTTATGCATTGTTTATTTTTTCTTAAATATATTTATAAGAATGTTTAAATTTGTTTATCGAAGATCTTTAATTTTATGTTTTAATTTTCTATTTTATTTTTTGCCTTATGTTTCATAAAATGTCTTTCTTTTTCTTTTGAGTCCAATGATTTAGATATTTCTCTTTATTGCTCATAATTGGATTTTTTTATGAGATTAGTGTGCCCTTTGTTTGCTTCTTGTATCACATGGTTTTATTATCTTATTCATTTATAGCAACGTACACTTTGTGCATGTGCTTATATATGAATTTATGTGCAATGTTGATGAGTTTATGAAGTTCTTATTTGTATAGACAAATTAAAGTGAAAAACATAGATGTCCATGCTGTAAATATAGAAATAGAAACCTCATAGCTAAACCCTAAACCTTATAGCCACACTGATAATTACCTACGTGCTCTTGATTCAATATAGAAATAGAAACCTTTTGGTCTGATCTCAATTTTAGTTGTAAGTTTATTTTCATCTTTTATTGCACATGCCATGTTATGTGTTCAATAAAAAATATTTTCGTCATACGTACATTGATCTTCTTTCACACCTGGGTCCTCATCATCAATAATATATTCATTATCTTTAGAATTTTAAGTATACTGGTTTCAATTGTGGGTGACCTAATATAGTTTTCTTTATTGACTCAGTTATGATTGGAGAAATACTTTTAAATTGGACATTTTTTATGACTATATGTAGAAGGTGATACCTGAAGCAATATAAAAATACATTGTACTCTTAATACAGGGATTAATATTTTCTTTTAAGTCTTGTCATATTTATGTAGGCTTCATCTAGAGCTGTAGGAGATTCACTTTTAAACTCTTTATAATATCAAATTATTTTGTAAAATCTTTTATCTTTGTACTCATACTTTATATGCATTGTTTATTTTATCTTAAATATATTTATAAGAAGTTTTAAATTTGTTTATTGAAGATTTTAATTTTATATATTTATTTTGTATTTTGTGTTTGCCTTATGTTTACTAAAATTTGCGTTGATGTATTTATTTTGTGATATGATGCTTGAGATAACATTATAAAAAAAATTTCAAAACTGACTATGCCGGTCTCAAGCTCGAATGAAAAAGGTTGAGGGTTTATTTTTGTTACAAAAAAAAAATTTATACTACTATTCTAAAGGTTTAGAAAGGAGAAGAATATTTGATAGACTTGAAAATATCATCCATCTTGGTGAAAATGTGTTCTTAGTGAGTCTTTTGTGCCCAACCATTTGTTTAATAATGAAAATATATCTTCATACATGATGGAATGATAAATTTTTTGCAATAAATATGCTTATAAAATTTTATTGAAAGTAGACATCTTGGTGTATGTTTATTATATATTTCATAATTTAATGTATATCCATTATCATTTCAATTTCCTTTACATTTCCTTTTATTCAATTCCTTTAAACTAAACATATCCTGTTACAAGTAAATGAAAATGTTTAACTTGGCACAGCTTGTATTTCCTCTTCAATAGCATGTCGAATACCAATTGCTAAACGTCTAAACATAAATTGAAACATCAATAGCATTTTATTTGCATTCTTACAGTGTGTAGATATAATCACACATGAATATGAGAATTGCTCATCACAAAACAACAATTGAATGCCTGAATTTGAACACTTTGGTTTAAAAAAATTATAATTTAGTTCCTTCTTCGTTTTCAATTCCTCTCTTCTTACTACTTAAAATCAAAGATAGTTGGTACACATATTACTACTTTTTGGTACTCATAACGTATTTGATGGTTGTTCTCACTTCCTTAAGAGAATCGGGCTATGAATTCAAACTATAGTACCTTAATTTTCTTCACCTTGTTCTTCATTTTTTTTCTTTATTGTCTAATTTAATAGTCATTCTCAAAAATTCATCAAGATTTTGATTAAGATATTTGTAATTATTTATATTATAATTAAAAAACATTTCCTTCAACAAAATTGCATTGCACGTACTTCTTCTGATTATAGAATGATGAGCATTCTGATTGCAATGTATTGCATTCTTTGATTGATGTAGTTCTTGTTTTCTTGTTATATGCTTCAATGGGAACCAATCATGTGGCTTGTGTAATTCACATCAAGTATTCCTTGAGGTACATTTCTCATTTTTTTACTTATGATACTAACATTATAGCTTGCTTAAGACATGGCTCACTAAGAAATTAATATTGTTTTATTCTTCTTACTTGTAATACCAAATCATATGGCATTATTATTTTCAATGTAATAATTAGCATAATCATTCAATTGTTTAGATCTTGATAACTTGTGCTACACGGCTAGTAATTTAAGTGCGTTAAAAGGGATAATATTGAAGTTTTTTTAAAAAAAAATTTGGGTTCGATGATCAGATTTAAACATTTTAGTGCTTTATGAACAAATTTCCTCCATCTAATAAATATTATTATTGCCCATTGCAGCTTTACCTCTTTCCACATTCTAATAATTAGACAACCAAAATCTACTACATGCCATATTAGAAGTGGAACTTGACTCTAAAATTTAGTCCTTTTAGTTTCTGTGCCAAAGCAAAGCTTTTCTATCTTCTGGTGCAGTGATGATATCTGATTCCTTGTCAACATCTCACCAATTAGATGATTAAATCAATCATGTTTAATCCATTCAATGACAACCATTGAACCAACCTAATACTTTAAAGAACTCTAATCATCCCATTAAACATTTCTATGTTTATAGAAAAAATTTCCTGCACCTGATAATTATCACTATTGTCCATTGTAGCTTTGTCTCCTTCCACATTGTCATAATTAGAAATACAATGTCTATTTCATGCCATACGATAAGTGGAACTTGAATATAAAATTTAGTCCTTTCAGCTTTATCAGTAGTTGGAATTATAACCTCCATACTAACAAAAGTACACAACCATCACTTATGTTTTTTTGGGGGGACTTAAACTTTTTTTATTTTGCTTTTAAAAACTCTTTTCTGAGTTACAGTTTCAAAAATGCTTCTTTACAAACAACTTCTTCTAATGTAATATAAGTTCTCCCATATTTGTTGATTGTTTTAACTTAAGATAATCCAACAATGAATTCAAAACTATAATGGCCAAATTTTCATCGCTTAGTTGTTCATTTTCTCCTTAATTGGCTAATTTGATAGACATTTTTAGAAATTCATCAATATTTTGATCAATATATTTGTAATTATTTATATGATATTTATATTTGCCAAACTCTTCTTTTACAAAGGCTTAATTGCCCCAACTGCTATCTATCTTCTAAGTTCTGAAGTAAATTAATTAAAGCATGGCTTTGGCACTTGGGAATACTACTTTTCCTATTCAAGTAATAAGCAGCTGCTATGGTTGTTGTAAACTCTTGGCTTTAAAATGCAGTAGGTGGTTCTTCCTTCACTAAAGCGCAGTGCAAAGCTTATTATTTGCTCGAAGAAGGCAGGAAATAGAAATGATCTCTATCCTGATGTGGACTTGGAAATATCATCCATGCTTGGTAGAATCGGCTTCCCTTCCCATTTTCTATTTAGTGCGGCCACTATTATTTTGTAGGTAAGAATCGATCTCTTCATATAAAATATTCAGCATCAACAATAGGAGAAAGAAGTCTATGGAAAATGATAATGATGATATATTGTTAAAAGTGAACATTTTATTCATGCATGTGTATTTTTATATGTATATGTTCAGGTGGAAGGATCGACGTTTGGAGAGATGGGAGAGTGCATATGGACTACTTTTTGCAGAAATATCCAGTTTTTAGTTTAGCTTTTTCTATTTTTTTTATGAAATGGGCTTATCTTAATTAGAAATTTCTTTGATGCTTCATTATTTTATTTATAGTTGCTTCATGTTAGTGGAGGCTAATTGCACTTTTTGGTTTATTTTGATTCCTCACTTGAGACCAGTGGAGTACAAGAGAAGTAGATTAGTAAGGACTCGCAAGACTGTTCATTTCTGCCTCCCTACTTTTTCAACATCAAATATTAGGTAATGAATTTCTCTATGTTATTTTAATTGATATATTACAGCAATCAAGCATTTTTTTATATATGATTTAGCATGTATATGTTTTAGTAAGAAATTATTTTTCTTATATTCTTTTATTCTTGCTCCCTGAACTTTTTATTCCTTGAAGTACTTCAATTTTATTGAAATATTACTGTGTACTTTTCAAACGATCAACAAATTTGGTCGATATTCATCCTACTTATTCTATTTATTTTTGTTATCAATTTGATAACTGATCTCCAAGGAAAGATTTTAGTCCATACCATTCTTATTATGATCTGAGGATAAGTGTGTCCTATGTTGTTTATCTATTTATGGATGCATTAAGTGATCAACTGAACTTTATACTTCTGAAAATAATTCTATTATTTCAATCACTTCTCAAAAGCCTTATTCTATATATAGGTATTAAAGGCTTAAATCCAATGAGCATCTATATATAGTTATTACTCTTTCTCATTGTATTTATTCAATGTTGCTTTAATGACTAATGTAATATTCTAATGGATATTATATTGATGTCAAAAATATCAATCGATTAGGACACCATGCATTACTTATTAACACACATTTTTACTTTTCATCTAACCCACTTCTAATGAGTATCTCTAAAAAATAATATAAGTTTATATGCCTATTAGTTATGTATAAATCATATATAAATATACAAATATTATATTTAATATTTATAAAGTATTTAATATCATCATATGATATATCATAAATTAATTTTAAATTTTATAATATATTTTTCTTAGTTTTTTAAATTTTTATTAACGTGCATCATGTACACGTGCATTTATACTAGTGCATATAAAGTGGGGATCTCACTGCATAAGATGAAAGGTTTATGCTTTGCATAACCCAAAGTAACACACGAGCTCATTAGTTAAGTGTTAGTCAATGCATAGTTAAATGTTATTCCACTCGAGTCAAACTTTTGGTGAGTTTTTCCAAATGGCTTGCATATATCACATTTACATAATCTATAGTAGATAATTTAGAATTTAACTTTAAGCAATATACATATGTCAATGAGATTTTTGCACAATCATAATTATAAATTCAATTCAAAGGGGTAGTATTAAATGCAACAAAAATATAATAATAATAATAAATGCTAACATTGTGTATTGGGCACCATTGATTTAAAGCATGAGCTTTATATTAAATAAAAACAACATCAGGAGTCATGAAAAATTAAGACCATCTTCAATCGAACAGGATATGCATGTATGCCGTCCGCGAGCTCCTCTGCCCGAACGCCAAACTCTACGTTATATTCGCAAGGTGATATTGGTGTCGCACTGTTCACCAATGCACTGTTCACCAATGCTCTTTTTTTTTCTGAAAATTCAGAAAATTAGATTACCACGGTGGCTTCTTCCACATTCTTCTCCCTCGTCGGTGAAATTTTTCTTCATTCTAAATTTTATATCGTATATTTTTGTACCAAATTGGCTGAAAAAGATAAGTTTATATGGCCGAATTGCAAATTTATATTATTTGTTTTTTATTTTTTGAAAATTAGGTATGATTAAAAATAAACATAAAAAGAATATACATAGAATATTTTTTTTTAGTGTTAAAAAATAGAGTTCAGTTGAAGATGAGTTATTGCATTTTAGAGTGTTAATGTTTTTTGAAATAAAAAATAAGTTTTTAGATGGCCTAAGCTCTCCTTTACGCTGGGGTTGTAAGTAATTGGATGGCTCACAAACTTATTCCCATTTATTCTAATAAAAGGTTGCTGATACCATTTGTAGGGTGAATTTATGTAGAAAAAAGTCATAACATTCCATCTAATTTAAAAAGTGGCCGAGGAATTATATTATTAAAAAAAATAATTATATTCTACATAATATTTTTTATAATGTATAATATTATTTATATGCCACCAACCTCATGTCTAGTTAGTTGAGGGTTTTGATCGGAATTATGAGGTTTGAGGATTGAGCCTAGACATAAGTAGGTGTATATTTATTTGGGCTTTGACTTCTAACTAAAAATATCTATTATATTTTTTTATAAAAATACTCATTATAATCTAGACTTTGAACTTGGGGATTTTTTCTTAAATGGATCGAGAAATAGAGTGGAGTTGAGCCAATTTTCAAGTATAATTTTAATCTTAGAGCTTGTTGAAGAGCCTTAAAATATGAAGTTACGAGCAATATTTACACAATAACAACTTGAGCTAGAGCATATAAATAATTATTTTTAACCTATGAGAAGATGTTATGTAAATACTACATTCTTAGAAAGGTTTTCAAAGGTTTTTCAAAAGACTTTACATTGGCATGAACTTCACATCTTTTGGGTTCTTTCCCGCTTGGCCCGTCCCATTATGCAGATCAACTGGACTTATTTTGAATGCGTCGCTAAAAATTTAATTTGAGCATTTTTACCTTGACAAGGCCCGTCTTTAATCCAAGCTTTGATTTAGGTGTTAACTGTAGGCTATGATCCATGTTAGGGGTGTCAATTCGGGTCAGCGGGTCGGGTTCGGGTTGAACCCCGAAGTTGACCTGACGCTATTTGATATGACCCGAACTCGACCCATTTTTTGTTCAACCCAGATCCGACCCGTAGGGTTTCCGGGTTGACCCGATCTGACAAGGATTTACGAAATATGACTGAAGAAGCGCGCGAAAATGAGGAAGATAGCGAGCTCGCTACTTCCAGTTCCGGCGAGGCGGCGAGCTGTCCCAACTTCCAATTCGATAGGAAGGAATGTCATTGAAGGAGGCCATTAGGCCGGGGACAGCCTCGAAGGAGGCGAAGAGACATAGCAGCAACGGCACGACAGCGGCGATGTGCCTCACACGAAGAGCGGTGACGGCATCGAAGCCTCGAAGGAGATGCGACTGACAGACTGAGCGACTCGATGCGACTAATGAACTGAGCAACTCGACACGTCAGGTCTTTTTGCGTGCAGGGAGGGCAGCAGACGCGGGCAGAACATATTTCTGGTCATTTCCAGGTTAACCCAAACCTGACCCGAAACTCAAATTGGGTCAGATAATCGAACCCGAATCCGACCCGTTTGCTAACCAGGTCAATCCGATCCTAAATTTTTTCAGGTCTAGTTCGGGTCATGTTTCGGGTCATGTCAAAATTTTGACACCCCTAATCCATGTAGGGTTGAGTTGATCAAGATTTTTTTTTTTTTTTTTGTATTTTTGAGATAGGCCATCTCAATGTCTATTTTATATTTAATTAACTAAGCACTCTACTCCCATCTAATATAATTAATGAGAAAATATAAATATTTTATTTTTATTTTCTTGCAACAAACAAGCTATTTGGTGCAAGAAATTAAAAAACCGGCCCCTGGCTTGGCCACCTTCTCTGGATAGCCATAGAAAACTCCGCTACGAATTCGAAAGTACAGCTAGCGATATTTATTATCAAATAATTGTACTGAGTTCTAAAGTAAATTTCAAATATTTTATTCTGCCAATGTCCTAAGAATTAATTACCTCACATAATAATAATAAAATAAAGAATAGTTATTAATGTTATAGTCAATATCATAGCCAATAGTCTAAAATAAATATTACTAAAGACTATTTTTCTATATCTTCAAAGCTATATTATGAACTATGATTTATAACACTAATATTTATCATAATATATTTTTATACGTTCGTACTGTTTCAAGATTAATTGAAAAAGTACGAACTTACTATAAATAAAGCCATAGAATAGAAATCATTCTGACGTTCGTAAGAGCCCATTATTTCTTGCCGTTGCGATTTTGAGTTCAATTGGACGCTCATAAATTTGGAAGTACTATCTCTTTTTTCTTTTGGAACCGGTTGTCTATCCGCTGTCGTTTTAAAGAAAGTATTTTGTAGCGTAATTAATTTTTTGACAGAACCTAATGAAGCCACCTGCTGACATTGAGCTCACACTTATTTTGTCCCACTGAAGAGGCGAGGCCCTAGTAAAGAGGATTCAGGCCCGGGATGGGAGGTTTCCAACCGTGCTTATCCACCAATCACCCTAAGCCTCTGTCGGTATTATCTTAAGCATGAATTGACGCAACGCAATTAATAGTTTTGAATTGATTTCTTTTTAATTTTTGGGACATTTAGGCCAATTAAGGCAAACTCACACACAGATCGCGTACACAAAGATTCAAATTCAAGACCTCTTAGTTGAAAGCCTAAGCTCTCAACTAACAGACCAAGTTGAGGTGTGTGAATTGATTTCTTTGATAGAGTAGACATCCTCGTTTAATAATTGCTGAGAACTTACCGGATGTTTTTTTTTTTTTTTTATGAGTCAAAAACTACTTTCTTCGACATCTTAAATGAAGGACTTGGAATTATTTTTTACATGGGCTCCATTGAGCAATACGTAAAGGTAGGGATTTATACTTAAAAAAGAAAAGACGCGTATGCTTTTATTTTCGTATAACTAAGCAGTAAAAGCTCTACCAAACCTACGCTGAAGCCTTAAAGACAGCATTAATTTCTTTCTTTTAATTGGATGTTATTCAATGCAAAAGAAAAGGAAGAACAAAAAGCAAGTAGAAAGGGCATTTATTGAGCCGTTAGTCAACTGTCAACCAAAGGCGTATCTTGTTAGGAGAGCCAATTAATACATTAATGGATTTCATTTAATTTGACCTAATTTTGATAGAAAATAAGAGTATTGTTATAATGTTTGGCTAATTCGGATGTTGAACAACTAAGAATGGTATTTAGATATGGGACATATGTATTATATTTATTATAAAAATATAAAACATAAATATTTATTAAATATAAAATTATAATATTATGACTTAAAATTTAAAAATATATAATAATTATACAAATTAAGTAAATATTAATTATTTTTTATAATAATAATGTTAATTTTATTATTTATAAAATAAGAAATATGTTTAAATTTATTAGATACATTAAATTTAATTAAAGAAAAGTAGTAACATTGTTGCATGCTGGAACATTTATTATGGCAGAAAAATAGAGAGTTTTAGCATTATAGTTTCATACGAAGATCCAACACACACACTAATGAGAGAGATATACAAGGGTCATAAAAGACATCACAATTTTTACTTGGGAAATCTTGAAAGGGGAAAAAACTACGGGGCGACGCCCAATTAAAATGATTTCACTAGGATTTATCGTTAATTATAAATAATGCACTTCATTAGAAGAAAACGTTGGCAATGTAGTGAATATACATCATATAGATTGTATTACAAGATTGGAGTTGGAAGAATCTAATGGTGTGAGAGGTGTTCTTAAGTGAACATTGGCCTTTTTTTATGGTCAAAAAGACCATAGGCACGTGATGGTGATCGAAGGAGTATAGTCATGAAATGATAGTTAGAGGGATCATGGTTGGGATGTGACTAATGTCGGACGGACCATTATTGGGTGACAGTTTTTTGAGAAACTGTAGTTGGGTGATTGATATTAAAGGGATCATAGTCGGGCGAATGAGGTTGAAGGGATCATAAAAGGTGACGATTGAGGTTGGAGGAACCATCGTCGGGTGATGGCCATTCAAAGAATCGTAGTCGAGCAATTAAGGTTGAAGAGATCGTTGTTAGTCAACTAAGGTTAGAGGGATCGTAGTCGTTGGGAGACGAAGGTCGGGGGGATCGCATTCGGGCTATGGTTTTCGAAGGGATCATAGCGTAATATCAGTTGTCCTGAAACTCAAGTAATTAGATTAATTAAGCTTAATGTTTTTTGTACTTGATTTAATTCATAAATTTTACTTTTGAAATGTTTAATGGGACCTTGGGTAGCCAAGGAATTGGGTTTGGGAAGTGAAAACCAAAGTCAAAAAAATTTGCTCAACGACTATCGAGGTTAGCAGCACCGTGACATTGAGCACTTTAAAAAATAAAGGAAAAAAAATAGGAATTGAGCATGCACCACGACGCCGGAGAGAGCACAGTTGCATTTCATTTGCATCCTGCATTACATGGCAAGAAAGATATTCTATTCTAAAATGTGGAAAATTGTTCTCTTTCTTATATTATAATGGCCCTAAATGTATTCTTCTGGTCCCATCTGTCTGATTCAAATTTGGGAAGGATTATGACTCCACTTGTTGATATTAAGTGTGGGAGGTTAAGCAACATTGTAATTACTTTTTTAGCCCCATCTGCTTGCAAATATGGGAGGAATTCTTACCCCACTTGCTATGCAAGTGTAGGAGAAAAAGGGAGGCATAAGTGGGAGTGGAGTTATAAACAGACATCGAGACGTATACATTTTAAATACTTGCATTCTTTATGTTAATGTTTAATGAATTAAATTAAAAAAAATATTTTTGCATATGCATTAGTAAACTCTGAACCCTTATATGAATTCTACTGGAAAAATGAAAGTGAAAATGAAATGTAAGTGAACCTCTGAGCATAAGTATTTTGTATGGTGTCTGGAGGCTTATGTGAAAGTAGTTACATAATTATGAGAGTAAGTGCTAGTTCTGAAATCATGTATATACTGAAACTCCAGTAAATTCAGGTTTTGCTTATATTTTAATTATCTCACAAGATTTTATATTTTTCTATCATTAATTCCTTTAAATAATGACATTGGCTATGATACCTATGAGGGGTTAAAGAGGGAGTCTACTGAGCTAGCTGAGCTCATTTTATTATTCTAAATATTCAGGTAGAGGAAAAGGTTCGATGGAGCAAGTTAAGTTTAGAGGAGGGTTCTCTGAGCTTGGAATATAAGGTGCTATCTTTTTAATCCAGCTTTATTTATTCATATGTATATAATTAAAAGTTGATTGATTATTTACTTATTTTTTAATGAAATGGAAGTTCATTATTATTGCTTTTATATTTTGAAAATTTTAGTAGCTGTTGTTATTATTTATAGATGAGTTAATTAATTATAAAATTAAGATAGACCAATCCTTCCATTAGATCCTAGGGCGTCACATGTAGTCGAGATATAGTGGTCAATGGGATCATATTCTATGAGTAACTGAGGTCGAAGGGACTGTTCTTTGGCCATAGTCGTATGAGGTACCATGGTTAGGAGATTGAGGTTGAAGGGATCGTATTTTACGGACGATAGAGGTTGAGGAGACCATAGTCAGGGAATAGGGGTCGGAGGGACCATAGTCAGGTGATGGTGGTTAGAGGAAGCATAGTTGGGCGATTAAGGTTAAAGGGATCGTAGTCAGGTACCGGTGGGTGTAGGGACCGCAATCTAGTGACAATGGTTATAGGGACCATAGTCGACAGGCGATTAAGGTTGAAAGGATCATGGTTTAGTGATGGTGGCTTGAGGACCATAATATGTGGGTGACTAAGGTCAGAAAGATCGTGGTCGGGTGACAGATGTTGAAGAGACCATAGTCAGTGGGCAATTGAGGTCGGAAGGACTATAGTTAATAATGACGGTGGTTCGAGGACCATAGTTCAAAGATTTTGATATGAGGATCGTAGTTGACTAGTGACTTAGATTGTACGAACCATGGTTGGAAGTTAAATGGGGAGACCCAACATTAATGGCTTGATAGATGTTTAACAATGATGGTCGAGAGAAGGTTTGATGATAATGGTATGATGAAGGTTTGACGATGATAGTCATGCAGAGGTCTGACTAGGGGTGTCAATATTTGACACGACACGAAAATCCTACTCGAACCCGACCCAAAAATTTTGGGTTTGACCCGACCCGATTTCAAAATGGGTGGGGTTCGGGTTCCCAAAATCAACCCATTTGAAAAACGGGTTGGGTAACGCGTTGGGTTCAGGTTGACTCAACGGGTTGCCAGGTTGACCCGAAAACCCGGTTAAAATGAGTTGCCCGCACCCTGCCCGACCGCCCGCGCTGCTGCCCACGCCCTGCCCGACCGCCCGCGCTCGCCTGCCCCCATGCCCACGCTCGCCTGCCCGCGCGCCCGCGCTCGCCTGCCCATGTGCCCGCGCCGGCGCTCGCATGCCCACCCGCCTGTGCCATCGCTCGCCTGCCCGCGCGCCCGCCCTCGCCTGCCCACACGTTCTGGGTCAGGTCGGGTCAACCCGCCAACCCGATGGGTCAGGTCTGGGTCCAAATTTCTGACCCGTTTACATACCCGGGTCAGGTTAGGGTTGACCCGTTTGAATCCCGGGTCAGTTCGGGTTCGACCCGAACCTGACTCGAAACCCGGTTTTGACACCCCTAGGTATTCCTCTTCCAACCCGTCCCAGAATGGGCGTTATGGCAAAGAACAAGAAGAAAAAGAAAGAAGAAATTTGTCCAATAGTAACAAATGGTGCCTCCACAGGTTGACATCCGATCCAACCTAGTAGTAAGCGATCCGCCAAAAGCAACCAAAATATTCCTTGGTGAATCGGTCGAAAACTTGAACTACGCACATACATACTTTTCAAAAAAGGTAAAGCCAACAGAGATATAGAAACTGAGCAATGAAATCAAAACTTGAAATTTGAAAATTCAATTAACTAATTGAAAACTCATAATGAAACTTAAATCAATTCTCTAAAATTCTCTGATGGTGGTGGGAAATCAGATGACGATTGGCTTATGAAAGTTCAGTTGTGCTCTAGTGGAGCTTCGGGATTCATACCTTAGAGCTCTCTTCAATATCTAATTCAAGGTCCCAACCTCCTCCCAAGGCCCCCTTATATAGAGAGTGGGGGTCTATTTATATATTTTTATGAGTGTTATACCCTGTAAATTTAGAGAAGATCCAGAACAATTTTGGAGTGTTGCATCAGATGACCTATCTTTATTCCCTCAATCACAGAGCATTTGTTCAATATTAAGTGCCTTAATAATGTTTGAATTAAGTGATCTTGAGCTTATTGGATTTATCTCGTTGAGCCACTCAATTTGATTAGAAGCACGTCATATTTAGAGATCATTTAATTATCCAATTAGTGTCTGGAAGCTTCCAAATATACTTTAGGTCATTGATTTGGATCTATTTGGGCTCAAATTGGATAAATTTTGCTGTCATTGAATTTGTTTCGTCGAGACGTTCAGTTCAACTATAAGTTTGTTGAAATTAGAATTTGGATGGTCTCAAATTTGATCTCAGTAGTTTCTAATTTGAATATGCCTTGAGATTCTTTCAATTGCCTAATATTTTTGGACATGAAATCCTACATAGTTCGAAAATATGTATCTAAGCATTTCAAAATATTTGTGATGTAAAATGATAATTTAAAAAAATACGATGTGCAACCACTCCCTAGAAGTCAATGTGGTCCTTCCCTCCAGGATGTGAACTATGTAAAATATCCCTAATTATAAAATATCCCTATCGAAGCAAAAATGTAAAAAAAAATTCTCTATACCTTTCAAAATTGTTGAAAATTGACTCTAAAGGCTTTGTTGGGTCTCAAAAGATTTAAAATTGAGTTCAGAACATCAAAAAAATGATGTTGGAGACCCCAAAAAAGTCTGAATTGTAGCGTCCAAGCTAAAAATGGGGCCCACAAGCAAAATGTAGCAAAAGCGGCCGGCCAATCACCTCCCACCGCTCGTAGTTCTAGCGGGGTCCTATGCACTCTAAGCACGCTCTTGGTGGTGCGCATACAACGACCCAATCTACTTTTTTTATATATTTATTTATTTGTTTCCTTTTTTTAATTTTTCAAAAAAGGAGAAGAAATAATTTTGAATAAAAATATGAAAAATTTAAAAAAAGTTTAGAAAATCTCTAATAATAATAATAATGATTTATTATTATTATTATTATTATTATTAATTTCTTAAATTAATAATTTTCTTTTTTTATTTATTAAAAAAAAGTAAAATTAGCTATTTTTACTTTTAAAAATTTTAAAGGTTTTTGAAAAAATTTTTGAAAACTGAGAGAAAACTTTTCAATTTTCTCCCTCCAAGATCTATAAATACCCCCTTATGGGTGGATAAAAATCATGGCTCTCTTACATAGGCTTTACTTCTTCCCCCTAAAAGAAGGGAACAACTGTACGACAAGAGAATAAAGACCATTGCTAGCAATCAAGTGCTTGGCACTCTTATGCAGGATCTAGTTTTCCCCGGTAAAAGGAGGGGAAAACTATACAGTAAGAGTTTAAAAATAGTTTACGATGATCAAAGGTTTAGTCCTCTTACTCCAATTCTCTCCCGTAAAAAGAGAAAACAACTATCCAACAAGAGTGTAAAGACCATTAGCGACAATCAAAGCCCGATACTATGATGCAGGCTTCAATTCTCTGTTGTAAAAGGAGGAAAAATCAATTTTACTAGAGTTTAAAGATCGTTATTATGATCAAGGCAATAAAGATCAAAGCTTAGTACTTTGATGTAGACTCCAATTCTCTCCCATAAAAAGAGGGGAAAATTTATCTAACTAGAGTTTAAAAATCATTAGTGGTGATCAAGGCAGCCAGGCAGTATACTAATGGTAGCGGCAGCAGCCCAACAGAGGTGGTCGCGCGACATTATAACATTTGTGATCAAGTGATAAGCAATTGGTGGTGGTTGGGCTACGTTCTATTAGAGATAATAAGTATGCATGTTGATGGGGCCAGACACTAGATAACCGGACGGAGAGGGTAGGGCAATGTGCCAATGATAATAATATAATGACACATTGATGGTGCTAAATGAGTGGAGTTCTGATGGTGGCGTGACTCTGATCTTCCCATGAAGAAGGTGTTGAGAGAGCTGATTCAAATTGTTGATTGGACAAACTTTAGTGTCGTGCCTAAAAATAGGGGCTTATTTTATGTTTGTTTAATTAAGGGTCTTAATGATCTCAAATTAATGTGAGATTAATTCCTAAGGTATAAGATGTCATTAGGTGTGTTATGTTTAAGTTTCATCCCGATTGGATGTGAGGAGAATTTCCTAGAATTTTTCTAAGTTCTCTAGACCATACCCTAATTGATTTTCCCTAGATGTCTCTTCTGTTGATCATGGTTTGCAATTTAGTGTGTTTAACCCTTTCAATAATATAAACATATGACATCAATTTGGTGAACTAAATCTACATGCATTAGAAGTAATGAATTTTAAACATTTAGGTCAAATCATGACCTATGTGTTTGTAAATTCAATTATATGAAAATTATGAATCAAATTAATCAACTAAAATTAAGGGATGTAAGAAACATCTCCTAATATATCTTGGAGAAAATTAAGCCCAATTTGACCAGTAGTTAGGGAATAACTAGGGAAAAAGAATAGGCAAACAAACCCTAATTACTCATCATGCAGTGGTCATTAACCTTTGAAAATATTTTTAAATTAAAATTGGGCTTAGCTTGGTTCCATAGAGCCCAAAAATACCAACATTGGATGAGAAATAAAATTTTGGTGAATTTTAAAAGTTTTTAGCATTTCTAGAGTTTTTAAAGGCTTTTAATTAAAAAATTGGTAGGAGACCAATCATTGGTGGCGGCGCCAATCATAGAGGCAACAGTCACACGCGTCAGACGGGGAGAGCATCACAAACTTTCACTTAGTCGCGTCAGCAAAAGATCACAACCATCCATTTTGTGTATTAGGAAATTAGTAGTTGTGATTTAGCTGGACAAGATTTGATTCGGCTTGCGCATAAATTTGGACCGATCGAATGATTCATTTGACTGAATCCAGGCCATTCAAATGAAAAAAATGGCTCAGATCATCAAGATTTCATACAAAATGTTTGAGAACTTGTGGAAGAAGCTCTCAAACTTTTTACACATGCAACCAAATGCAATGAAACTTCCAAAACAACTTCCCTATAATCAAATAAAGGATAGAGAAGTGTTTGGAAGCTTTAAAAATCACATTATACAAAGTTATTTTAAACCAATGTTTTTAGACTAGGGTTTGAGTTTTACCATGATTGAATGGGTTTCAGAGGATGCTTGAGAGCTCTTTTTATTCCTTTAGACTTCTAGATCAATCCCACTAAAGAAATCGTAGCTTGAGAAGCTTTGGACTGAAAGTTATTTGAGTTGGATAGAATTTGCACTAGGGTGGCCGAATTCTTGCTGTCGGTATCATACAAACGGTGGGGAAACACTTGGAGATTATAGAGGAGTGATAAGTATAAATAATATATTATTTTATGTGTTATATTTTTAATAAAAATGTATTATTTTAGTTATATTGTGCAAGAAAAATACAGAAAATTCTAAGTTTTATATAGCACCACAACATTGAAACAAATAACGCCACCAAAGACACCACTGGAGCATAAGAATATCGACATCAAAGACACCACTGGAGCACAAGAATATCGACATTGCAACGCCAACTTCTCTGTCAGATAGAGCCACGGCATGAAAATTTCAGCTTGGCAGCGCTATGTTTTTTGTTGTTCAGTGCCGCAGTGTCACACTCTATAACATCTCCGCCCCCAAATTACTCTTCCGATGTTGTAGCGTTTGAAAGATAGCAGCTCCACGGTGACGCAGTTATATCTTCCCAATGACACGACCGATCAACAAAATGACAAGATGGATCACTAAGAAATTGATCCATGTCAGCAAGTGTTGCAACGGAGCTAGAGTAGTAGCGCAACGACGTTAGTTAATATATTGGGCGCAGTAGTGTTGATCTTTCAAGAGTTGTAGTGCTAGTTGCCTAATTTGTGTTTTCTTATAAATAGTCATTGTGTTATATTTGTAAGGGAGTTCAGTCACTTAGATAATGTTAGTATAATTTAGAGTGCTTCTCTGAATTTCTCTTAGGGTGACAGCTAAAAAAATTTAGAGAAGTACTTATCATTCGGACCTTTCAATTCATATATGTGGATCTCGGACCTATGAATGGGGATATTCTCGATACTCACAAAGAAAAAGGGAAGTGACTTGGATAAAAAGAAATGAAGTGACTTAGATAAATCTTTTTTGTTGATAGCCTCAGACTAATCAATCAAATATTGATACCACCATTAGAGTGTTTAGTTTGTGTTTGTGAAAGCAAATATATAAGTAAAGAGAAAGAGTGTATAGGAGATCTATTAAACTATTCTGGTGATATATATCTCTTGTATTTTCTTTCTATTAATAATGAATCAATAACATCTATTTTATTAGTCACACTATATAAGTAAGAAGTCCTAGTTTAAGTGATGATTTTCAGTAAGTAGTAATCCGTATCAATATCACATTGTTTCAGTAAACATAATCATCACTCTTTTCCCATCGATACATTAATCATCTCCTTATAACTCTCAATCAATATCACGTGAATCAGTAGAGGATAACACCAAACTATAGTATATAAATAAAAGCCCATCAGCCCACTATCCTGTATTGGTTAGTCATTCTCTAGCCAATATCAGTGAAACTAATTTTTACTTATACTCACACATATTATTATCATAGTACTATAATAATCATTTTTATTACTTGTATTAATAGTATGCTTACAGTAAAAATATCAGTTATTCAATTAGTAGAAATAATATAAAATATAATAACTTTTATTTTACTTGTGAAATTCAATAAATATTACAGTAAAAATATCCAGAATAATCAATATGATAAAATACAAAAATTATGCGATAAAAGTTTAATAAATCCATGAAAATGCAATAAAATTAATTCTGGAGAGAACCAAATAGAAAAAATTAAAATTTTTAAAAATAGAGATATGATTTGAATAACCTATAGCGATCTGAGTAATTTTTACAAAAGCAACAAAGCGATTTGGTCGCTAAAAATTGGCTTTCTCCTTTCTCTCCACTGAGGTGTATTTCAAACAAAAATTTACATAATTCCAATTTTAATTATTTTCAAAATTTTGAATTATTACACCACGGTCCCTCCGACTATCGTCGCCTGACTATGGTCCTTCCGACCACCATCACACGCCAACGACCGTCCCTCTGACCACCGTCTCCCATCTATGGTCCTTCCGACCACCATCACTAGCTATTTTTTCTCACATAATATTAGCTTCCTCATGCATAGAAATAATCTTAAGATCTTGAATCTTATTCTCAATAATATTTTTATTAATATTCCTTAAATATCCCCATATAATCCTAGAACTATATTTTACTTTATTTCTTATATTATGCCCTTCATCTTAAAATCTAAAACTAATAAATGATATTGGGTATATAAACTTTTGACTCGGAATAATCTTATAGTATTTATAATCTAAATGAACTATTTTTCTTATAAGTAAATAATCAATTTAATTTTACTATATCCATTCTTATAAGGTGATGAGATGTTCATCTCTTATCTTAAATAAGATATTAACAATTACAAAATCATAAGTTGTAAAAAAATATAATATGATCTTGTCACATTCTTTAGTCGCTCCAAACTCATAATCATCATAAATACTTTTAAAATCATTTACCTTTCTACCAACATGTCTATTTAAATCTCCTCCAATAAGAACTCTTTCTTCAAGAGGTATATTTTGTATTAATTCTTCTAAATCATTCTAAAATTTTAATTTTGAACACATCCAAACCTATATGAGGAGCATAAATACATATAATATTAATAATTTTAACATCAACAATAACTTTTAAAATTATAATTTTATCTCTAATTATATTAATTTTTATAATATTATCCTTCAAACTCTTATCTATAATTACATATACATCGATTATTTCTAGTATGACTCCTACTAGAATACCATAATTTAAATCCTAAACTATCAATCTCCTTAATCTTCTCTCCAACCCATTTAGTTTTCTGAATGCATAAAATATTTATCTTCCTATGAATCATAATATCTATTAATTTTATTAATTTATTTGTAAGAGAACATATATTCTAAATTCATATCCTAATTTTAGTTTCATGGACTGGCTTCTTTACTCAAATTCGTTCATGATGTGTGAACCCTTCCCCGTTTTTTACCCTTGCCTATTTAACATTGCACCAGGGTGTCGGTTCAATGGCCCTTGCACACTTCTCGTTGTATTCAGGCCATACAGTGCGTCGCGTCTAAGAAACGCCCTAGCATTACCACAATGTATTAAAGGATTCATGTGATAATTATTCAATAAATTTTACGCTAGCTATCGACTACCTAACATAACCCTCCACTTTTCTCATCCAAGATTTGAGACCTGACAACAATAGTGTTGCTCGATTATAATTCAAGTTCAATAAAAATTTGAACACAATTTAAAATTTTAAATGATATTAATATTAAAATTTAACGCATATTTGATAAAAATAAATAAATTATTTTTTTAATTTGTATATGCATGAGATGTCTAGTCTATCAAGTCAAATGACTGAAGCCATAAATAGAGCTAAAACCTAAAAGTCCCATAATTTTTTTTTTAGCCCAATACAGATTATCAAGGGTAATACACCTTCAAAGTATTTCTTTTACAGTTCATTTTTTTTACATTTGCATTTTTTTACAGTGCATTTTTTTTTTCAGACAATCAAACAGTCCATATATTAAGATGAATATGCAGGGCAAAAATCTTTCTCTTTTTGCTACAACAACAACATCAAGCCTTTGTCCCACTACGTGGGGTCGGCAACATGAATCCTTTTTCTCCATTGTGTCCGATTCAAAGTTAAATTCTCGTTTAAATCTAATAAAGAAAGATCATTTCTAATATTTTCTAACAAAGTCTTTTTAAGCCTACCTCTACCTTTCTTAACATAAGTCAAATCTAATACCTCTACTTTCCTAACTAGGTCATCGGAAGGTCGCTGTTTTATGTGACCAAACCATCTAAGGCGACTCTCTCTAATCTTATCCTCCACTGGAGCTACTCCAACCTTTTCACGTATATGCTCATTTCGTATCTTGTCTCTAAGAGTAAATCCACTCATCCACCTGAGCATCCTCAACTCCGCAACACATAACTCCGCGACTCTCTCTTTTTGCTATTCACATAAATTAAATTATAAATATAAGTATAATGTTGAAGCAAGCCAATATTGACACAAAATTTTTTTATTTTTTTAGACTATTGTTTATATTATTGTTTAACTATTATCTTGTTGTTATTTTTTATACATTTTTATAATAAAAATTAATTTATTATAACTAAATATGATAATTATAATAAAATTAAATATTAACTAACTTAAGAAAACAATGACTATTATCCACAATAACTCTGATTATTTTTAGAAATAATTGCAGCTTAAAATTGTAAATTTGTGGAGCCTACTTTACCATTAGAAGCCAAGGAAGCATGACTAAGATAGAAAGACAGGATCACAAAGAAAGGTCCATGCATTCACGCTTCACAAATGAAGTGGTTTGTAGAAGACACGAATACGACGAAGTGACAAACCCGTGGGCGCGTCAGTTGCATTCCAACGGCCAAATGGAATGCTCTACCCTGTCACCGTTTCAATGCCGTAGTCTCCCACACTATAAAGAGGGGCAGGGAGTTCCGAACAGGAAGCAAACCCGCGGCCTCCATCTTCCCTCTGCTCGTTTCCTTGACTCTCCCCTGTTTCTCTCTCGACGAAATGGCTTTGACTAGTCTCTCTTCTACAAGCAACTATTTCAAAAAAAAGCTACGCTTATCTCCTAAATCTACAAAAGCTACTAGAAGTTCCCCAATGGTTTCCATGATCTCCACACTTAGTACAACTTATACCAAGTGAGCTTCTTATGAAACATTCATTTTGATCCTCCACTTGTCCACTTTCTTTCAGTCTATGCATGTATGTATTTGTATTAACATATCTTCTTATGATCGATCAGAGTAAGCACTCATAAGAAGCCCTTCAGACCTCCACATGAAGTAGAAAATCAAATAATTCATTCCATGCCATCAGAAAAGATGGAGATATTCAAGTCCTTAGATAACTGGGCAGAGCAGAACATACTGACTCATCTGAAACCAGTCGAGAGCTCATGGCAACCTCAGGACTTCTTACCTTCCCCTGCCTCGAGTGAGTTCTACGAGCAAGTGGAGGAACTGAGGAAGAGGGCTAAAGAGATCCCTGATGACTACTACGTATGCTTAGTTGGGGACTTGATCACAGAGGAAGCTCTTCCAACTTACCAGACAATGCTCAACACCTTTGACGGGGTGAGGGATGAAACTGGGGCAAGCCTCACATCCTGGGCTATTTGGACGAGGGGATGGACTGCAGAAGAGAACAGGCATGGGGACTTGCTTAAGCAGTATCTTTACCTTTGTGGAAGGGTGGATATGAGGCAGATTGAGAAGACGATACAGTATCTAATTGGTTGTGGGATGGTAAGGCATGAAATAACTCTGCTTTAGTTGTGTTTTCTCGGCTTCTGGTTTTGGTTTTAGTTCGATTTACTTACATTTATTTTTATTAATATTTTTCACACCAAATTTTCTTATGCAAGAACAAAGTAGAGCACAGGGTTGCTAATTTGGGGGCTTTGACTTGAATAATGGAGGGCGGGACTTTGAATTTATTTACCATTATCTTTCAATAATTATAAGCAAATATACTCAATATCTAAAAGAAATTTCAAATATAACTTTTTGGAAAAAAAAACCTTTGTTTATTAATTATATTGAATATATGTTGACTATATTTTAAACTGTGTAAGCAAATTATTTTTTGGTTTTTAGTTTGTTTTATAGTTTGAAGGAGTTTTTTGTCTTTTTGTGTACTTAATAGTTGATAGAGTTGATTTTTTTAAATTTATATATTTTTTGGAATAATTAGGATGAGCCTAAATTCATTAACTATAAAAAATTACATCAACGATTAAAATAAAAATACAACTTGATACAGTATTACAACTTAAATACAAAAAATTACAATGTTAACCAGAAATTAAAGAAAGAGAGAAGCAAACGATCATAATTAAACGCTTAGAATGAGCCAAAAATGTCACCAATGAATCATAAATATTTACATCTTTATAAGCAATACACAAGTTCCAACCATAAAGGATTGATTCATTTTTGTTATTATCCATGGAGATTTAGGGTGGTTGGTAGATGAGTACAGTTAGGAACCACCCATCCTGATTCGAATCCCCTCTATGACGGCCGCCCTTCTTCAATGGGGCAAAATAAATGTGAGTCATATTTCTGAAAGTAAAAGCATCTAAGTCCAGTAAAGATTATTCTGCAATGCTTTTTTTATTAGAAATATTAAATAAATGGCCAAAATATTTAATTCTTTTTTTCAACTTCAGTTAGAATTGATTCACAGTAACTCTCCAATTTTTCACCTGCCAACTTTTTTTTTCACGTAAACCTTCTCCATTCACAGTACATTAAAACAGAGAACAGTCCATACAAAGGTTACATATACACGTCCTTCCAAGAGCGCGCCACTTACATCTCACACGGCAACACGGCCCGCCACGCCAAGCATTACGGCGACCTCAAACTAGCTCAGATCTGCGGTACCATCGCCGCAGACGAGAAGCGGCACGAGGCGGCCTACTCGAAGATCGTCGACAAGCTCTTCGAGCTCGACCCCGATGGAGCCGTCATCGCCTTCGCCGATATGATGAAGAACAAGATCACCATGCCAGCTCACCTCATGTTCGATGGTCGCGACCACTGCCTCTTCCAACATTTCAGCGCGGTTGCTCAGCGCCTGGGAGTTTACTCGGCTAGGGACTATGCAGATATTATGGAGTTTTTGGTTGGGAGGTGGAAGGTGGAGAGCCTCGTTTGTCTATCTGATGAGGGGAGGAAGGCGCAGGATTTTGTGTGTGGGTTGGTGCCCAGGTATAGGAAGCTAGAGGAGAGAGCTCAAGGGCGGGCTAAACAGGGTTTCAGTACTGTGCGTTTTAGTTGGATTTTCGACAGAGAAGTACAGGTATGAGCTGTGGAATAAAAGATTGCTATGATATTTCCTGTGCTATTGATGATGCGCCATTTCTCAAGATAGGAAATTTCTTATAAATCGGTTGTTATATAATATTATATTAATTGATGTAGATTAAAGATGTTGTGACTTCTTGAGACTCTACTTGGGTAGTATTTAAATATAGAATATGTAATATGGCTGCTGTATATTGTGCTTCGTTATAATTAAGATTTTGTTTGAGACAGTTTATTTATTATTTGGTCTCTATTTTTTTATTATTTTTAAAATATATATATATATTAAAAAGTTATTTTTTACAACAGTTTTTAAAAATTATTTTTTCTATAATAATTTTATAATTATTTTTATAAAATATTATAACAGTCTCAAATAAATGGATTGTCATATATATTTTTCATGACAGTAAATATTTGTTTGCGAGTAATATGTACTCTAAAAGCGAAGTCCTTTTAAATTTTAATTTACGGTTGCTCTTCAAGATCGCCTATTCAAATGATGCATGGACATGTATTTGGCTTGGCTAGTTTATGAGTTACAGTGGATCTTTTATATGATACATATTATTATCATAGTACTATAATCTTACAGTTTAACGATGTTATTTGAAACAAATTCATATTAGAGAAGTCTATCATTCTTTTTAATTGATGAAGGTAGAAATATATTTTTCTTATATATTTATTCTCATATTTTGGTCGTTGACAAGAGTGTTCATCATGGAGGACCTAGAGCCGACTGATGGTATCCTAATAAATATGAATAGTTCAATTTATGGGTGATGTGGAACCAAGCTATTAGGATGCAATCATGAGTTACGGGCATGGTGTTGCCCATGTACTTGAAATGTCCACATGATATATGACAACGGGCTAGTAAGGTCGCATTAGAGTTACCTGATGTGAACTGTGTCATATAAATTTTGTCAATGAGACTAGAACATAATGATGGACAAAGCATATATCTTTGAGAATAATATGGCTTAGTTAACCTATAACCTAATTATGGAAGATGCGATGGTTCGAATGGATGCATTACATTACACACCTATTTGATTGAAAAGTGCCAAGACAATCCACAACTAAACAAGCTTGAACGACCTACCAAAGTACTACTAAAGAGTAATTATTGATAAAATTTTAATTGTAGTTAAGTTATCATGAAAAAATGACTTGCATTATTTTTTATCGAAACCTTATAAAATTTATGACAAATCAATTATGTCATAATCATTTGTCATGACAATGATGAAGTTGACAAGCTTTTTTACTATTGTAACAGTTGGTGAGTAACAAAAAAGCCCAAGAACTTGCAACCTTCTCACAGTACATAAAAGTGAGACATATGTGTAAATAAACTTATAACATGATTAATTATATCACGAAATTTCAAAAGATTACACTCGTCAACTTTCTTTATTTCTTTCTTATTCTTGTTAACACTAGTAGTCATTGGAGCAGTGGAGCTTCCTCTATGACCAACTTCTCCACTCTCGCTCAACATGTCCTCAAGATCATCTCTCCATGAGTTAATTGTACATATTTCCTTAGGTAAATATTTTTGATATTTCTATCCTTTATAGTTTATTGTTCAAGCCTTTTTTTTTTTGTATTTATCTTCACATAATCTAGTATTTATGAAGAATAGTGATATGTATTGAAGATAAAGTTATTAAAATTAAACTTAGGTGTTTTGAATATATATATATATATATATAATAAAGGGTTCAAAATGCATCAATTCAACAAGATATAAAATTAATCTAAAAAAATTAGAAAGATGAATAGTTAGACCTAATATTACATTAATAAAAGTTGATAAAAATAATTTCAAAGAATGAGTCTACCACTTCAAGCAAAACTCAATTAGAAAAAAATGAAAACAGAAAATTGATAACAGACCCTAAATAGTTAGGAAAATTCTAACAATAATCATATTGATGATGATCATATATATATGGAATACATCTAATAATAATTATTAAAATAAAAATATATAAGAGGGGCTAAATTTTGTCTAATAATAGGGATGTAATTAGGGCGTGATTCAATTCACTAGACTTATTGTTGAGCCTTATTACATCCAATAGGTCAAATGTGATTGATGTGGAACTATGAATGGCTACAAATTAGTTAAGATATTCACATGATAATTGTTGTGTCCTGGAATATTCGCGGCGGTAGATAGTGATATAGTTTAGCGTCTTAGCTTTGTACGAAGATCCAATACACAGACAGATAAGAGAGTATGGTTATAGCATTTATAAAAGACACCATAATTTTTACGTGAAAACCCTTGAAAAGGAGAAAAACCAAGGGGCCTGGCCCAATTTGAATGAATCCTCTATTGTTTGCAATTGATTACAAATGAGGCCCATCCTTAGAAGACGGTATTGGATCGATGTAGCAAATATACATCATATAGAGTGCATTATATGGTGGGAGTTGGAAGAATTAAGGTTGATATATTCATTTGGGCGGCAGGATCATAGTCGGCGAGTGATGTTGGCCGGAAGGACCATAGTCAGATGACGGTGGTCGGAAGGATCGTAGTCGGACGAAGGAGGTCAGAAAGGACCGTAGTTGGCGGGCGATGGTGGTCAGAATGATTGTAGTTGGCAGGCAACGGAGTTCAGAAGGATCGTCGTCGGCAAACAACGGAGGTTAGAAGGACCGTGGTCGGCATGCGACGAAGGTCGGGAGGACCGTAGTCGACGAGCGACGGTGGGAAGGACCATAGTCGGCAGGCGATGGAGGTCGAGAGGATCGTAGTCGACGGGCGATGATGGTCGGAAGGACCATAGTCGGCAGGTGACAGAGTTCAAAAGGATCGTAGTTGGCGGACGACAAATGTCAAAAGAACCGTAGTCGGCAGGTGACGGATGTCAGAAGAATCATAGTCGGCGGGCGACGGAGGTTGGGAGGACCATAATCGGCGGACGACGGAGGTCGGGAGGACTGTAGTTGGCGATGAATTCAGAAGGACCGTAATCGGGGATGACGAAGGTTGGGAGGACCGTAGTTGGCAACGAATTTCAAAAGAACCGTAGTCGGTGGGCGACGGAGGTCGGGAGGACCGTAGTAAGAAGGTCATGGAGGTCAGGAGGATCGTAGTTGGTGATGACAGTCAGAAGGACCGTAGTCAGGGTGTGACAGAGGTCGGGAGGACCACAGTTGGGAGACAGTGGTAAGAAGGACCATAGTCGGCGGACGACAGAGGTTGGGAGGACCGTAGTTGGGCAACAGTGGTAAGAAGGACCATAGTCGACGGGCGACAGAGGTCGGAAGGACTGTAGTTGGGCGACATAGGTCAAGAGGACCATAGTGAAGTCCGGTGGTGATCGGGAAGAACTCCGGCGATGGTCGACGAACGGACGAAAGTCCGACGGTGGTAGACAAACAAGCAGAAGTCCGGCGGTGGTCGGGAAGAACTCCGACGGAGGTCAGCGGACTGGCGGAAGTTTATCAGTGGTCGGGAAGAACTCCGGCAGTGGTCGGCTGACGGGCGAAAGTCCAACGGTGGTCGGAAAGATTTTCGACGAAGGTCGGCGGACGATCGGAAGTCCGTCGGTGGTCTGAAAGAAATCCGGCGGTAGTCGGCGGACTGGCGAATGTTCGTCGGTGGTCGGGAAGAACTCCGGCGGTGGTCGACGGACTGGCAAGCTCCTAAATTCTTCCCTTCTTTTTCTCCTTTCTCCTCCTTCCCTTCCCCTTTCATGTGAAGAATGGGGGCTTATTTATAGTTTTTTGAGAGTGGCATGGCTTGTAAATATTGGGAGGATCAAGGTCAAAATGGGAGTGGTTTGAATAGATGGCCGATATTGATCCCTTTGATCATGGACCGCTTATTGGGCATTTAGATGTCTTAATGATATCGAAATCTGGTGATCTTGGGCTCGTTGGATTCTTCTCGTCGAGCCGCTCGATTTGACTATAAGCATGTCACATTTAGAATTTGTTTGGTAATCCAAATTATGCTTCGAACCTTTCAAATATGTCTTGGACTCCTGATTTGGGCTCATTTGGGCTCAGATTGGACTAATTTTAGTGTCGTTGGGTTCGTCTTTTCGAGACGTTCAGTTTGACTGTAAGTTTGATAAAATCAGAGTTTAGATGGTCCCAAATTGAATTTCAAAAGCTTTAAACTTCATTTTGCCTCGAGATTCGTGTCTGATCAAGATAAATTTCTGATAATATATCAGTTGCCCCCCTATTTTCAGACTTTGAAGCTTGTATAATTCAAAAATATACATTTGTACCTTTTTGAGCTGCTTCATACTTTCTGTTGGCTAATTTAGATATAGATATATATGCAAAAATATCTGTAATAAAAATATTTCAGATAATATTCAATGTCATTAAATTAAATCAAATAAGATTACATATGAACGTTACGGCCTAATGTTAATAAGATTATATATAAGATTGATATTTTTGTTGATTCAGGTGATATTAACAGAAATAAATTTCAACTTAATATAGATCAATTTATATAATATGTATTTAATATTGAGCTTTAGAATAACATAGGATATGATATATTCCTACAATTTCTTGAAAAAGAAGATTCAAAAAGCTTCATTTTGGGCTGCAAAAAAGTCTTAGCAATGACATTTGCGGTAATGATTAGATCATGACATATGATATATTATAAAATAAATGTTTATATCATTATGCTTTGGAATACGGTTTTTTTTTGCTACAGAGGCGGTAATACAATGCCGCCTCTTAGGCATTAGAAATTTTTAATTATTTTATTTTATTTTTTAGTTATTATTATACTTATTTTTGCTTTAAAATTTTCAGAAAAATTCAAAACTTTATAGAAATTTCTGCAATAATTTTTCATCTTCCCTAGTATTGCCTCGATTTTAATAAAATATTAATTCTATATTATTATTATATATTTGTAAAAGGAAAATTAATTTTTTTGCCTTTTAAAATTTCAAAACATTAATGAAAATTTCTAGAAATTCATGAAGAATTCTAGAAAATAAAAAATTCTAGAGAACTTTTTGAATTCTCCTTTTAAATAATAAAATGTTCTCTTAAAATTCCAAATTTTATGTTAAATTTTTATTTTAAAAATTTTAGAAATTTCTAGAAATATTCTGTGTTCCCTCATACAACTATAAATATCCATTGGGAGCAAGAGGAGAAACACGGTTCTCTTGAGCCGGTCCAAAATTTCTCTTGTAAATTTAAAGAGAAACGGACTTGGGAGCAAGAGGAGAAACACGGTTCTCTTGAGCCGGTCCAAAATTTCTCTTGTAAATTTAAAGAGAAACGGACTGGCAAAATTTGGAGGCCGTCAATCTTTGAAAAAGGCTCGGTCCTCCAGTGTGGGCTCCGATCTTCATCTGAGGGCCGTCCTGAAAGAGTCGCAAGACCGTCAAAATTCAGTAAATGCTTAGTCCTCCAGTGTGGGCTCTGGTCTTCATCTGAAGGCCACCATGAAGGAGTCGCAAGACCGTCAAAATTCGGTAAAGGCTCGGTCCTCCAGTGTGGGCTCTGGTCTTCATTTGAAGGCTGTCCTGAAGGAGTCGCAATACTGTCAAAATTCGGTAAAGGCTCGGTCCTCCGGTGTGGGCTCCGATCTTCATCTGAAGGCCATCCTGTAGGAGTCACAAGACCGTCAAAATTTGGTAAAGGCTCGGTCCTCCGGCGTGAGCTCCAGTCTTCATTTGAAGGCTATCCTGAAGGAGTCGTAAGACTGTCAATCTTCGTTAATGGCTTGATCCTTTTGTGCCAGATGAGTCAACCTTTCCCCTGAATTTGTAGCTTAAAGAACATTGGTGTCGATGGCCAAATAGATGTTTGATGATGATGTGTAGTCAGGAAGAGATCTAATGATCATAAGTCAATCTTTTGATGTATGGAGTTAGGCAATATGCCCGATGAAAGCCTATTGAAAGTGATTAGGTGATATGTTAACTTTGGTGATCACATGTTTAGCTAATGACAATAATCGGGCTATAATTTGTTAAAGATAGATGTATGCATGCTGACGGGAATAGATAACTGACAATTTGATGGTCAAATATTGTGTCAACCATAGTTGTCTAATAACACTCTAACGATATCAATAGAGTGGAGGCCTGACGGTCTTAATTCCTTCTTTGAGAAAGCTGAGAAAGATGCTTCAAAATGTTATATGGAAGAGATCGATGGGATTTGCCAAGGACATTTATCTAAGGATGTTTAACCTATCCAAGGTTCTTTATCAGGGCGTCACTTGATGACATTAACCTATGTGAAAAAGATCGAGAGAATCTATTAATGATATATGATCAATTTGAGGTTGTTTGTCAGAGTATTGCTCGATGACGTTAACCTGTATGGAAGAGGTCGAGAGCATCCACTAAGGATGTATGACCTATCTGATATTATTTGTCAGAGCATTGCTCGATGATGTTAACCTGTGTGGAAGAGATTGAGAGAATGCACCAAGGATGTATGACATATCCGAGGTTGTTTATCAGAGCATTACTTGATGACATTAACCTGTGTGGAAGAGGCCGAGAGAATTCACTAAGGATGTATGACCTATTCGAGATTGTTTGTCAAAGCTTTACTCGATGACGTTAAACTTTATGAAAGAGGTCGAGAGAATCCACCAAAGATGTATGACCTATTCGAGGTTATTTGTCAGAGCTTTGCTTGATGAAGTTAACATGTGTGGAAGAGGTCGAGAGAATCCACCAAGGATGTATGACTTTTCTGAGGTTGTTTGTCAGAGTATTGCTCGATGATGTTAACATGTGTGGAAGAGGTCAAATTGAATCCCCATGGGATCGATTATGCCTTGATTGGGAGGGGACGAATGCCACGTATATCCCGAATCAAAGGTAAAGATTGGTCTATCTTTAGATCGTTATTACCTTTTTGAGGTTGAGGTTAAGACCTTTCCCAAGGAGTAGAAATCCAACCAAAGCTTGCAATATATAGAAAGAATCCTTGCATTTGCTAGAAGCTTTATGAAAGATGGTTTTCCAAGATATCATCTTAGATGTTAGAGGAGTTAGAGGAATCTTCTTGACTATGGCTACAGCCAAGGCTGCCCCCTAGTATACATCTGATTCCAATGAAATTGATGCAGCAATGTCTGATGTCAAAAAATTGACTTGAATGATCTTTTGAGGTTGGAGCAAAAGTTGCGCTCCAGTCAGGAATAACGTTCCCACAGACGGCACCAAACTGTTATGTCTAGGAATATTCGTGGCTGTAGAGAGTGATATAGTTTAGCATCCTAGCTTTATACGAAGATTCAATACACATACAAATAATAGAGTATGGTTATAGCATTTATAAACGACACCATAACTTTTACGTGGAAACCCTTGAAAAGGAGAAAAACCACGGGACCTGGCCCAATTTGAATGAATCCACTATTATTTGCAATTGATTACAAATGAGGCCCATCCTTAGAAGACGATCTTGGATTGATATAGCAAATATACATCATATAGAGTGCATTATATGGTGGGAGTTAGAAGAATTAAGGTTGATATATTCATTTGGGCGGCAGGATCATAATAGGCGAGTGATGTTGGCCGGAAGGATCGTAGTCAGATGACGGTGGTCATAAGGACCGTAGTCGGACGAAGGAGGTCAGAAAGGACCGTAGTCGACTGGCGATGGTGGTTAGAAGGACCATAGTCGGTAGGCAATGAAGTTCAGAAGGATCGTAGTCGACAAACGACGAAGGTTAGAAGGACCGTAGTCGGCAGGCGATGGAGGTCGGGAGGACCGTAGTTGGCGGACGACGGTGGTCGGAAGGACCATAGTAGGCAGGCGATGGAGGTCGGGAGGATCGTAGTCGATGGGCAACGCTGGTCGGAAGGACCATAGTCAGCGGGCGACGAAGTTTAAAAGGATCGTAGTTGGCAGGTGATAGATGTCAAAAGAATTGTAGTCGGTAGGTGACGGATGTCAGAAGAACTGTAGTCGGCGGGCGACAGAGGTTGGGAGAACCGTAATCGACGAACAACAGAGGTCGGGAGGACTGTAGTTGGTGATGAAGTCAGAAGGATCGTAATAGGGGGCAACGGAGGTTAGGAGGACCGTAGTTGGCGACGAATGTCAAAAGAACCATAGTCGGGGGCGATGGAGGTCGGGAGGACCGTAGTAAGCAGGTGACGGAGGTCAGGAGGACCGTAGTTGGCGATGATAGTCAGAAGGACCGTAGACAGGCGGGGGGAGGGGGGACGGAGGTCGGGAGGATCATAGTTGGACGACGGTGGTAAGAAGGACCATAGTCGGCGGGCGACAGAGGTCGGGAGGACCTTAGTTGGGCAATAGTGGTAAGAAGGACCATAATCGGTGGGCGACAGAGGTCGGAAGGACTGTAGTTGGACGATAGAGGTCAAGAGGACCATAGTTGAAGTCTGGCGGTGATCGGGAAGAACTCTGGCGGTGGTCGACGAACGGGCGAAAGTCCAGCGGTGGTTGACGAACAGGCAGAAGTCCGGCGGTGGTCAGGAAGAACTCCAAAGGAGGTCGGCGGACTGGCGGAAGTCTGTCGGTGGTCGGGAAGAACTCCGGCGGTGGTCGGCTGACAGGCGAAAGTCCGAGAGTGGTTGGAAAGATTTTCGACAAAGGTCGGCGGACGGCCGAAAGTTTGTCGGTGGTCGGAAAGAACTTCGGTGGTGGTCGACGGACTGACGGAAGTCTGTCGGTGGTCGGGAAGAAATCCGATGGTGGTCGGCGGACTGGAGAAAGTCTGTCGGTGGTCGGGAAGAACTCCGGCACCTGTCGACAGACTGGCAAGCTCCCAAATTCTTCCCTTCTTTTCCTCCTTTCTCCTCCTTCCCTTCCCCTTTTATGTGAAGAATGGGGGCTTATTTATAATTTTTTTAGAGTGGCATGACTTGTAAATATTGGGATGATCAAGGTCAAAATGGGAGTGGTTTGAATGGACGGTCGATATTGATCCCTTTGATCATGGACCGCTTATTGGGCATTTAGATGTCTTAATGATATCAGAATCTCGTGATCTTGGGCTCGTTGGATTCTTCTCGTCGAGCCGCTCGATTTGATTATAAGCATGTCACATTTAGAATTTGTTTGGTTATCCAAATTATGCTTTGAACCTTTCAAATATGCCTTGGACTCTTGATTTGGGCTCATTTGGGCTCGGATTGGACTGATTTTGGTGTTGTTGGGTTCGTCTTTTCGAGACGTTCAGTTTGACTATAAGTTTGATAAAATCAGAGTTTAGATGGTTCCAAATTTAATTTTGAAAGCTTTAAACTCCATTTTGCCTTGAGATTCGTGCCTGATCAAGATAAATTTTTGATGATATATCAATAATGAAGTTCCAAACATTTCAGTTTTAAAAGGAGATTTATCATGCAAATAAATAGATTAGTAAAAGGAAATAGTAAAACAACAACAGTAAAGATGACGCTGAATTTAAGTGTTGTGGTCATAATAGGCTACGTCCACTTTCAAGAAGTAAAAAAGTAAAGAAATTCAGAAAGGGAATAGAGACAGAGAGGAGTTAAGCGGGAAAAGTGACTGATCACTGTTCATTTTCATTATATCTTTGGATGTACATTACATGTGTATTTATACTGTATAGCTGAGTGAATCATCGACTGTGATTCTTTTCCTTGAGTTGCACATGTGTGGCTGTGATTGAAAGCACGTGATCTGTTGTAAGTTGCGTCTATCCTTGTTATCCCCCCTCAAGCTGATGTTTATCGCAAACCTTCAGCTTGGTTCGCAGCGAGTGGAAGCGCGGAGTGGAAAGGGGCTTGGTGAAGATGTCGACGAGCTGATCCTGGGTGTTGATCGGTTGAACTCGAACTATATTGGAGTGAATCTGATGGCGGATGAAGTGATAATCGATCTCGATGTGTTTTGTTCTGGCGTGGAAGATGGGGTTGTTGGCTATGGCTATGGTCGAAGTGTTGTCGTAGTATAGGTCCATCGGATGTGGTGTTGGTATGTTGAAGTATTGTAGAAGTTGTCGTAGCCATATTATGTCAGTGATAGCTGCCGCCAGTGATCTGTATTCTGCTTCGGTTGATGATCTAGCCACGGTATGTTGTTTTTTGACGCTCCATGAAATCGGTGTGTGTCCGAGAAATGAGCAGTAGCCTGATGTGGATTTTCTGGTTTCTGTGTCGCTTGCCCAGTCTGCGTCTGAGTATGATTGTAGTTGTAGCGGTCCAGAGGAGATTGGTATGTCATCACTGATGGTGCCTTTGATGTACCGGAGTAGTCTCTTGAGAAGGTATGCATGATATGGTTGTGGGTTGTGCATGTGTTGACAGAGAATGTTAACATGATATGCAATATATGGTCTTGTGATTGTGAGGTATTGAAGGGATCCTGTGATTTGTCTGTATGTGTGTGGGTTTGTAAGAATTGGGTCAGGATGGATGAGTTGAGGTGGTTTTGTGCATGAAGGATTGGCTAGGGGTTTGCAGGTGTCAAGGCCTGTGTTTTGAAGTAGTGTTTGAGCATATTGGGTTTGGGAAAGAAATAGGGAGTTGTTGTGGGTAGAAATGTTGATTCCTAGGAAGTTATTGATTGTGCCTAAATGTTTCATAGAAAATTTGCTATGCAACTGCAAGATGATGCTAGAGATGAGAGAAGGATTGTTACCTGTGAGGAGAATGTCGTCGACGTATGTAAGTAGGTATACGTGTGAGTCTTGTTGTGAGAGAATGAGTAATGATGGGTCAGCTTTGCTCGGGTGGAATCCAATTTGTTGCATGAATGCTGTGAAGGTTGTGAACCATTGCCTTGATGCCTGTTTGAGCCCGTAAATGGCCTTGTGAAGGAGGCACACGTGGTCTGGATTTTGGCTATCTTCGTATCCTTGGGATTGTTTCATGTATATTGTATCTGTTAGTTTCCCATGTAAAAAAGCATTTGCCACATCTAACTGTTGTACCTCCCATTCTTTGTTGAAGGCAATTGTAAGTAACATTCTGATAGTGGGGAATTTCGCCACTGGACTGAAAGTCTCTGAGTAATTGATGTCGTATTGTTGTTTGTGTCCCTAAGCTACGAAGCGGGCTTTGTACCTGGCAATGGATCCATCTGAATGAAGCTTGGTTTTGAATGTCCATTTGCATCCAAGGATGGGATCATTCTTGGGGGGTGGAACTAAAGACCAAGTGGCCTGTTGTTGTAAGGCAAGGAATTCTGTTGCCATTGCTTGTCTCCAGTGTAGGTGTTTGGAAGCTTCTGAGTATGTGGTTGGGTCTGGTGGTAAGGTTGGTTGTGTTTGGTTGTTGGAGTGTAGAAGGTTTAGAATGGTTTTTGGTTTGAGGGAGCCGGTTTTGAACCTTGTCAACATTGGGTGTTTGATTGGGGGTTGTGGTGTGGGAGAGGTTGTTTGGGAGTGGGAAATGTTATTTGTGGTTGCTGGTGGGGAGGGGTTGGGAGTGGTGGTTGTGGTTTCATTGGTGGGGCTGATGTTGGTGTTTCTGATATGGGTGGGTTGAGTGGTTGGTGTGAGGAGAAATGGATTGTTTAGTACAGTGGGTATTTGTGGGATGGTTTTGTGGGGTTTTTGGAAGGGAAATATATTTTCATGAAAGGTGACGTGTCTGGAGATGAGGATGCGGTTGGTAATGGGGTTTAAGCATTTGTATCCCTTATGGGATGGTGAATACCCTATGAAAATGCATGAAGTAGCTCGTGGGGCCAGCTTGTGTCTGTTATGTGGGGGTATCCATGGAAAACACTCACAGCCAAATGTCCTGAGCATGGAGTAATCTAGATTCTTGTGATATAGCATCTGCAATGGTGCACTGTTATGGGTCTTAGGTGATGGCAGCCGATTGATTAGATAGGAAGCCGTGAGTACAGCATCCGACCAATAAGCATATGGTACTGATGCAATGCTTATTAAAGCTCTTGTAGTTTCAATCAGATGTCTATGCTTTCTTTCTGCTCTGGAGTATATGGGCATGAGATTTGGTGTATTATTCCCTGTTTCTGTAAATAGTTTTGTAGGGTATGGTTTATGTATTCTAAACCCCCATCTGATCTTAGTTGTTTGAGTTTGTAGGAGAGTTGTTTTTCTATCATTGTATGAAAAGAAATGAAAATAGATGGTACTTCTGATTTGCATTTCATTGGAAAAATCCATATAAATCGAGAGAAGTCATCTATGAAAATGGTATAATATCTAAAACCTTGAAATGATGTGATTGGGGCCGGACCCCATACATCAGAGTGGATAAATTCTAATGGAAATTGAGAAACGGAAACAGAATTTGGGAATTTTAACTTGTGGCCTTTAGTGACCTTACATGGGGAACATAAAGTAGAAAACGTGGGTATATGTAACTGTTTGTTGGTATTTGCTATGGTTGCCATGGTTCGAGGTTGTGGATGACCAAGTCTGTTGTGCCATATTGTAGCAGCTTGGTGATTGTGAGTAGTAGAGAAAGCTGAGCTATGTGTACTGGGGAAGGTAGGAATTAGATAGAGTCCATCACGGCTTGAACCCTGTAGCAATGTTTTGTTTGTCTTGATGTCCTTGACAACAAATCCAGAAGCATCAAATGAAATTGTAATGTTGTTGTCTTTTGTTAGATGATAAATAGAGAGGAGGTTATGAGATAGGGTTGGAATGTGAAGGAGTTGAGGTAGTTTGAACTTACGGTGGGGGGTAGGTAGGATACCAGCTCCAGTATGAGCTATCTGGATTGTACTGCCATCTCCAATTTGTATTCCATCTGTTCCATTGTATGGAAGAGGGTCTCCCAGAGTGAGACTGTTAATGTCATTAGTGAGGTGTGAAGTAGCACCCGAGTCTAAATACCAATCCGGGTTGGTATTATCATGAGTGGCAGTAAGTGCTGTATTTCCTTTTGTTGGTGTAGGTGTGTAATTGTTGTTGAACCTGTGCCAACAGTTGGTTGCTGTATGACCTTTCTTATTGCAGATTTGACATTGTGATGCAGGTTGGTTGTTCTGTCTGTTGGATTGAAAGTTGAATCTGCCTCGGCCTCTTCTTCCCCTGCCTCTGGTGGAATAGAGTGTCATTTTGTGATCAGGAGGATTGTATTGACGGGCCGCTTCGGCATTGATGTTGATCTCTTCACTGATCAGAAAAGCATAGAGATCATCTAAGCTTATGGGGTGTACCATGGTTCTGATTGTGCTTTTGAAGGATTGATAGGTTGGATGTAAGCCGTTTAAGGCGTATATAATCACATCTTCTTTGTCGATCGTAGATCCTACAGCTGCTATCTTATCTACCAATAGCTTGACTTCATTTAAATACTCTGCTATTGTATTTTGCTTCATGGATACATTGTGTAATTCGTTTTTGAGTTGTATAACTCTTGATCTGTTTGATGCTTGTAATCTTCTTTCAATTTTGCTCCATATGGCTGCAGATGAATCTAAATGTATGACGTATGGCAGGATGGTGGGAGATATTGTGGAGCAAAGGGCAGCGGCTAGGTTCTGATCGATCAGAACCCATTCGGTGTATTTGGGGTTGGTAATGACAGATCCATTTACTGAATGTAGTATAGGGGCTAACGGGGTTTCATTTGGATCTATGAAATGAGCAAACCCATTTGCTCTGAGTAATTTTGTGATTTGTCACTTCCATATAGGATAGTTTTCATTGGATAATTGTGTTGGTACAATTGTTTTAATGTTGGAAATGACAAATTTCAGGGATGCGAGAATGGGACATGAATCGGGTTGTTTCAGAGATTGAATGTGCGGTTTGAGATGAAGAAGAGTGAGCCATGGAAGGTTTTGGTAGATTACCTCTTATTGATCACTTGTGTTGCAGGATTGCTGCTTTGATACCATAAAGAAATTCAGAAAGGGAATATAGAAGCGGGAAAAGTGACTGATCACTGTTCATTGTCATTATATCTTTGGATGTACATTACATGTGTATTTATATTGTATAGCTGAGTGAATCATCGGCTGTGATTCTTTTTCTTGAGTTGCACGTGTGTGGCTGTGATTGAAAGCACGTGGTCTGTTGCGAGTTGCGTCTGTCGTTGTTAAAAAGGTATATCCATGTTGACCTTTTTTTCATCGTTCTTGAGTTTGTACATTATATACAGATTTTGTTTGGCTTTTAGTCTTCTCATTCAATCATTACAATACCGACATACCTGATGATTTGAACTGTAGCTTCTCGATTAGTACCTTGCACACACATCACCCAGACCTTCGATTGTGTGTGAATCGCTTGCATTCAAGATCTTTGCTCACTTGTGTGGCTTTTGTCGTGATCATCATTTTGATCGATCGCATGTTCAATCAATCGCATGTCTCGATGCAATTTCAATTTATATTCAATTAATTTGGACAATGATGGTTGGTTCAATCAAGTTTCATTTAATTCGATTCAAAGGCAAAAAAATGGATTAATTAATTTTTATTTTTTATGTATATATATATATATATATATATATATATATATATATATATATATAATTCTTTTAATCAAATTAAGAAAATCTCCTCAAAATGTATAATATCGATCGATTTATCCTTGCACTAATATATCCCATTAAAATTTGCAAAATCACACTGCTCATCTTGATCTATTAGTTGGGAGCTTTGGCTACAAACAAGAGGTATTGAGTTCGAAGCTTGCGTATGTGATGTGTATATGAATTTGTCTTAATTAACTCAAAAATCCTAAAAAAAAATTACAAAACCGTAAAAAAAAAATAAAAAATTTATCAACCGTTCCTGCACCTAACAAGCTAATAAAAAATGAGGAGATTTCCCATTTTATTTCTTTTGCATCGGATAGAAAAATCGAAGCCCATTTTCCTTATACTCTCTTAGCGAAGCACATCTTTTGTAACACCCTAAGATCTAATTTTAAAAGAATTATTAATTTTAATCTCTAAATTATCAATCAAAGCTTCTATACAATAACAACAACATCAAGCCTTTATCCCACTACGTGGGGTCGGCTACATAAATCCTTTTTTTCCACTATGTCCTATTAATAGTCAAATTCTCATTTAAATTAATAAAGAAAGGTCATTTCTAATATTTTCTAAACATGTCTTTTTAGGTCTACCTCAACCTTTCTTAACATATGCCAAATCTAATACATCTACTCTCCTAACAGGGTCATCAAAAGGCCATCATTTTACATGACCCAACCATCTAAGTCGACTCTCTCTAATCTTATGTCACTGGAGCTACTCCAACTTTTTCAAGGATATGTTTGTTTCGTATACTATCTCTAAGAGTAAATCCACTCATCCACCTAAGCATCCTCATCTCAGCAATACTTAACTTAATATTATGCTTCTCTTTAAATGGCCAACATTCTATGCCATAAAGCATTGCAGTTCTCACGACCATCTAATAAAATTTTCATAACAAACCTAAAGCATTCCTATACTTCAACCATCCAACTTGAATTCTACTAATAATATCCTCATCTATATCACCATCACTCTAAACAATAGACGCAAGATATCTAAAACGAGTACACTTATTAACGAATTGATCGCTCAGTCACAAATCCCTCACTAAATCTATGACTACTAAAATTACACTCCATGTATTTGGTTTTAGATCCACTCAAACAAAAACCTTTAGACTCTAAATTTGACCTCCATAATTTGAGTTTACCTTCAATCAAAGCTTCTATGAATTTATTAATATAAATCAATCCAACGGAAGCAACTAAAAATTATATACGTTAAAATATAAAATTATATTCATTCTTCAAAATTCATGTATAATGGTCAAAATTTTAATCTGTAAATTCATCAATCTTTTAAATCCTGACTATAAAATAATAAAACTAAAAAAAGTGCAGAAAAAAACTTGAATCTTAGATCTGTCCTCACTCTACTGGATCCTGATCACTTCCTATGAATATGTAAAACTTAATAGTGAGCTAACAACTTAGTAGGTTACCAAAACTTATAGTTGAAATCAATACAATATTATATGAACATATAACTATAAGAGCATGTAACAATCAACGAAATAGTAATAGGTCATA